>OZ038494.1:99830416-99880416 GCA_964036315.1 Acanthosepion esculentum | reverse complement strand
GTACATGTTCATAGTTCTTTCTTTTTTATAATTTCTTATACTTATAAGATTACTACTACTATTACTACTACTAATATATATATATATATATATATATATATATATATATATATATATATATATATATATATATATATATATTATGGATATGGACCTGGCTACAGCGTGTGATTGCGGCAGAAGATTTAACGGTTTACGCGGTTTACGTATCCATAAGGCACGCTGGTGCAAACAACGTAATTCTCCTATCGGAGAATGTCAATCGAGTGGTGGGATTATGAATCTGGAATACACCCACAGCGTTCAGGATTCCATAGTTGAGTGACAGCACCCCGGACAAATCCCAAGTAAACCAAGAATCCAGTGGCCCAAAGGTCACCAGACGACCATTTGGACAAATCTTGACAAAGAGCGTTCTTTTATACTTAATAACAATCTTAAGGGTCACATAGGGCAACAGATCAGTTCCTTTTGTAGAATAATATACGACGTTTGATTTGAGTGGTTTCGACCAGTAATGGAAATGAAAGATGAAAAAGACGAAAAACGACCAAATCGACGACAAATCCAGAAAGGAAAGTTACGATTAGAACAAAGATTACTGAAATATTATGCGCGCAACATCACGACCTAACATGCGCAAGTGGAATATTTGCGTAGTCATCTATAACGATTTTGACGAGCGCGTCAATAACGGCAAACGCGTTCAGGAACTTTTCATTACGGACAGAAGCGGCAAAGAGGAACAATCGTTTCATTTATTTCATTACGAGAATTTACAAAGAGGAACGATCAATTACCTTTTCTTCATACCCTGCCTGGTGGCAAACGCTGCTGGTGGCGCCTGGGGTGGCGGCCCCGCCATAGCCACCGAAACCGTGAGATTACCCCTGGTCGGCGGCTGATGAAGACAGGGTATCGCACGTGCTAACACACGTTATAAGTTAGAAAAGAATATATATATATATATATATATATATATATATATATATATATATATATATATATATAAATACATAAATATATTTCTTTTTGAAATTGTACGTCTGATGAATTGGATCGTGATTATGTTTCTAATGTAGTAAATTATAACCATGGAATATTAGTGTTTGCGCCTTTTATATTATATATATATATATATATATATATATATATATATATATATATATATATATATATATATATATATGATATGTTTAAAGTTCTTTTTATAGATACAAGTATTTAAGCAAATGCTCTGTTTATAATAAACAGTATTAAATAACATTTAGCGGCCTGAATGTCCGATAAATTTTCATAGAAAAGTTTCGTTCAGGCTGGTAAATGTTATTTAATACTGTTTATTATAAACAGAGCATTTGCTTAAATACTTGTATCTATAAAAAGAACGTTAAACATATCATAAATGTCTTTAAATAAATTGTCGGACTCTGTCCAATTCGAAATATACATATATATATATATATATATAGGAAAATATACAGACTATCTATAAACTTTCTTCGTCTTTTAAATATAAATAGCTTCTTATCTTCTGTATAAGATATAAACAGGCTTTCTCATCTTCCAATTTTCCATATTGAAATAAAATACTTAAAATCCCATTATATATATATATATTAAATTTAGAATTTTTAAAATATATTTTGGGATATATGATTACGCCACAATCATATAGATTCTTTTGTTTTTTCTTTTTGTTTCCATAATCTTTATTATCAAGTATCTCACATTGTGATAACAGAAGATCTGCCAAGAATGAGAAAAACTTCGTTAGAATCTGGACGCAAATTTACTGTGGATCAACAGCGATTAGAGCGTTTTATAAACATTTTCGTCCTAGCGAATTATTTTCTCTTTTAATTAGTGTTGCATTTTTATGTCAACATTGCGGTCAGTCTCGTTATGGTGAGCAACTAATGCGTTCAATGTCTTCTTTTTTTAATGTCTCTTTTGTGTTCATATAATCTTTTATTTAAACTTCTTGAGGTTTCACCAATATATTATTTCTGACAATCCTTGCGGTCGATAGAATAAATTCATCCTTGACAATAAATTATCCTTCACAATAAATTCATCCTTCACAATAAATTATCTTTCTAATCTTATCTGTTTTAAAATTTGTGGAGATCCTCACTACCATGAGCCCGTCATCTCGGTATAGCGCGATGTCCTTAATGTCTAATTCACTGTGCGCGGTTAGGTTGTACAGCATAAATAGACCGACAAGGTCCGAAGATTCTGCAGAGTCCAGAGATCCCATGGTGATGTCAAAATTATCAGTAGTGTTTTTAATCCACTGCTCCCCATTATGGATGAGGACAGATTTTGGCTCGTAGTTTTGCTTTGCATTGACGTCTTATATATATATATATATATATATATATATATATATATATATATATATATATATATATACGAAAACTTCTCAGAGTTAACCTGTAGATAAGACAATCTTTATAAGTATAAATGACAATAAGAAAACACTATTAATTGCTGACAATATATTGGAGAAACAAGTAGAAATTTTAAAAAATCGCATCTATGAAGACAAAAGAGACCTTACAATAAACAACTTGGCTAATGCATTAGTAATACATAGGAATACGTTCAACCATAATTTTGATTTCAAAAATGCTATACTTATAAAAAAAGAAAATAACACACACAGAAGGAAAATTCTAGAGAGTGCCGCCATAGAATATTACCCAAATATTAATCTACGCACAGGCCTTTTCCCTATTTCACCTTTTTATTTTTATCTTAAAATCACAGATATAATGATAATATTCTCCATACGTGACATTAACAGACGTTATTTTCAGTTAATATGAAAATAGCATTCCCTACATTCCAGTTGCTAAGAATTTTCTGTCTTTTGTTTTTATTAATTTCCTTGTTTAATTAAATTCATTTCGTTTTTGCTCTGAGAAAATCCACATTGGACTAATTGTGTTTTCCTATTGTCATTTATATATATATATATATATATATATATATATATATATATATATATATATATATATATATATATATATATCATAATATTTTTTATAAAAATATGATTCCTTCGTAGATAAAAATTAATTCCTAACTCTTAGACCACTTAACCAATATAGCCGACCCTAGCCGTTTCCATAGTAACTAATGTTGCAAGAGACCATACTTATAAACACGCACAAACCTCAAGATAGCTTATTCCCAAATTCTCGCTTGACGAGGAAGCGTGACCAGACACCTTAATTCAAATTAATTTAAAAAAATTATATTAAGGGTCTCGGCTCTCGCTTTTGAAACATGAGAACTCTTATGTAGCGAAGGAATCATATTTTTTAAAAAATATTATAATATAAGCTCTACTTCTGTATGGAGCACTGTCTTTTTAAAAATAAAAGCAAAAATAATAAGGAACTCCGGATTATTTAACTAACGTGTTCTTTCCTATTTTTCTGCATACCTGCACACACACACACACACACACACACACACACACACACACACACACACACACACACACACACATATATATATATATATATATATATATATATATAGATAGATAGATAGATATAGATATACTAGCAGGCTTCATCCGTTCGCAATCGCTTCGCTAATTAAGATATATTCATTTGAAATATTTAAAAAGAAAAGTTTTTAATTGAACATTTCATTCATAAATTGGCTTGTTATAGTAAATGAAAGTTTTACAAATAAATGCCAACTTGTTGAAGGCCAAGTAAAATGCAAATTTCAAACACTTTTCTGCACTGTATACGACGATATTCCCCAATAGAACTATTTTTGATATGAAAATCAAAACACTTATCATCTATCATTTATCAGTTACTTGGGACAAACCGCGCTCAGGAGCTTCTCTGGTTAAAGGACAGAGGGGCAACTGAGAAAACCATTGCACCGGATGGAGGTATCGGTACTCGGACCGAAGCCAGGGCAAAGGACGGCTGAGGGGAATTTTTGTCCCTTGCCCCAGTGTACGCGCTCAGTTCCCCACTTTAAAAAGTCCTTGTGTCACATCTCGTTCTGGTAGGGGAAGGAGTAAACCCCCATCTTACTCTTTTTGAGGCCAGCGCAACCGACGGTTTCGGAGGCTGAGGGGAATTTTTGTTCCTGTCCCGGGCGTACGCGCTCCGGTCCCCACCTAAAAATAGACCTTACGTCACATCTCGTCCTAGAGTAAATACCGTGTAAAGCCCCCCCCCCCTTGTTGCATATTTTACATACTCATTGGGGATTTTTTAAATTGTTGTTTTATTCCCCTCCCCGCACAGACAATGAATTGTACATATGCGGACTATTTAAGATTTTTATAGAGACAATGAGGTATTATGGTGGATGTAGTTTTGTACCATAGTGTAAATAAATATCATATACCCCTCCCTCAAGAGGTATGCACATTCGGATACTTGCCGGTCGCAGGGACCCTTCTCTGAGTTTGTAGTATAACAGCTATGACTAGCTTGGACCAGTTCTGACCAGCTACGACTAGCTTAGACCAGCTCTCACCAGCTTGGACAAGCTATGACCAGCTAAGACCAGCGGCCCGAGTGAAGACACTCTGGTCCAAATTTAAAGAGTGACGTTGTGTCACAACGTGATTCAGTGGGGGTCAAGTAAATCAACCCATCCGTCAAGAGGTATACACATTCTGATACTTGCCGGGCGAAGGGATCCGTCCCTGCGCTGGGAGTATAACAGCTATGACTACCTCGGACCGGCTCTGACCAGCTAGCTTGGACCAGCAAAGACCAGCTACGACTAGCTTAGTCCAGCTTGGACAAACTATGACCAGCTAAGACCAGCGGCCCGAGTGAAGACACTCGGGTCACTATATTAAAAACTGACCTTGTTTCACAACCTGACTCAGTCGTGGGTCAAGTAAATACATACACATTCGGATATTTACTTTATTGAGCTTTATATTTTGGAATTATATAATTTACTTTTATATCCTTATTTTTTCTTGATAAAATGTTCTTTGAAATTTTAAAATAAAATTTATTTCACATTTAGACATTTTCTTAACATCGTTCTGATCTTTATGCTCGCTACTATATATATATATATATATATAATAAAATGGACAAAGTCCGACAATTACTTAAAGACATTTTTATGTTTAACATTCTTTTTATAGATACAAGCATTTAAGTAAATACTCTGTTTTATAATAAACAGTATTAAATACCATTTACCGGCCTGAATGTCCGAGAAATTTTCATAGAAAATATTCGTCCTCCGACAGGATTCGAACCTGTATCCTATACGGAACCGTCATATAGCCTGACGTGCCTTAACCGATTCGGCCACAGTAGATCGTTCGGTTGACAAGGTCGAATTTACTGCTTATAAACTTCAATCTTCCATGAATCTCTCACGTACATTCATAACTGCTCATGGCGTATCAAATGTAAAAAAATGACGTCACACATTATGAAATGGACAAAGTCCGACAATTATTTTTTGACATTTTTATGTTTATACATTCTTTTCATAGATACAAATATTTAAGTAAATGCTCTGTTTATAAAAAACAGTGTTAACAACATTTACCGGCCTGAATATCCGAGAAACACACACACACACACGCACACACACACACACACACATACACACATACATACATATATATATATCACAGTTTTGTAAAAATGAAAAATATCAATAAGAACACCGGATTATATATCTTACTTTTCTTTCTTTTTATTATATATATATATATATATATATATATATATATATATATATATATATATATATATATATATATATATATATATATATATATATATATATCATGTGTGACGTCAAAGGCTGCGGTGTCAAACACTAATATTCCATGGTTATAATCTATTACATTGGAATCGTAATCTAAAATTTTGTTTTTTTATATCCGGAGTTATATTTTTAGATTTTTCTTTTAATTTGTAGGTCTGATGAATTGGATTCCAATGTAATAAATTATAACCATGGAATATTAGTGTTTGAGACTTTTATTATATATATATATATATATATATATATATATATATATATATATATATATATATATATATATATATATATATATATATATATATATATATATATATATATATATATATATATATATATATATATATATGTATATATATATATATAATATGTTTAACGTTCTTTTTATAGATACAAGTATTTAAGCAAATGCGCTGTTTTATAATATTTAAGATTTAAGTTTAAAGATAGTAAAATCGACCTTGCTAACCAGAAGCTTCTCTGTGGCCGAACGGTTAAGGCACATCACGCGAAATGACGGTTCCGTATAGGATACAGGTTCGATTCCTGTCGGAGAACGAACATTTTCTATGAAAATTTCTCGGGCATTCAGGCCGGTAAATGTTATTTAATACTGTTTATTATAAAACAGAGCATTTGCTTAAATACTTGTATCTATGTAAAGAACGTTAAACATAATATATATAAATGTCTTTAAATAAATTGTCGGACCTTGTCCAAATCAAAGATATATATATATATATTAAACTGACTTGATCGATAAAAACATTATTAACCTGAAGAAGATCCTTCTGAAGACGAAACTCTTTGGAGTTTTTCCATTTTCTTATTCCATTACACACACATACACACACACACACATATACATATATACATATCTATCTATCTATCTATCTATCTATCTATCTATACATAAAGCAATTGAAAAAGAGAAAGAATGTGGGAGAGCGAACGAGAGAGACACTGGTTGATATTTCCTTGCAAATTGTGTAATTCACCATGACAGTGTGAGTTTCTTTCGTGAGAGGACGTTATATGACTCCCAGTTAAAATGCGTGGCGGAGGAAATGCAGTCTAGACTTAAGTGTTTTTTGAAAGCTTTAAGCAAAATTGAGGCTTCCATTATGACTGCGAAACATTTGTCAAAATTGGGTGAGGGGTCAAAGGTCAACTCTGCATTGTTCGTTCTTCGCTCGAAAAGCGATGCGAAGCGTATTAGACTGCAAGAAAAAGAGGTTTCGAGAAACTGGCAGTAATATTCGAATGAGTGACGTTCCGAAATCAAATACCTCATTAAAGCCAGATTTCAGGCAGGATTGAAATATTGCAGAATTCGGAGGCTCGGCCAGGATAGTCAGTGACTGGTCAGAATAAACCGTAATATTCTGACATGTATTGCATTTGTCTATGTTTTAGATATAAGGCCAAAACGGCGCGAATTCGGAATTGCGCCGCAGGAATTTTGAAGCGTCTATACGCTTTTCACACTCAGATTCTGTAGATAGGCTAAGGCCACATGAGGCAGAAAGCTAAGGTAATTAGTGGATATCCGTTCCCATGAAGTGCTTTATCCCGCTGCCTCCTGGAATCAATGCTGCCACGTCTGTCCCTGTCGTATCATTAAACGAATAAATAAAAGAAGCCGTCGTTCGTTGGTATAGTCTATGAAGTGGGGTTGGGGTTCGAGGGGATGGAGATACAAATATATCAGAAGATAAATAAAAGAATAGAGAAAAATATGAAAATTTCAGTATTTTGTAAGAACAATATTTAAAATTATATAAATATCAGTGTAGTTTTCTGATAAGACAGAAAAAAATTATTTAGTAGGATAGAAATGAATAGATTTTTTATATATAGATAAATTGCAGTATTTTTAGCTTTTAAGCTTATATATATATATACATATATATATATATATATATATATATATATATATATATATATATATATATTATAATTGTATCATATAGACAAAACCATTTTTACTCACTACAAAGATGCAACTTGGTTTCAGTGCATTTCAACTGCACATCGACGGGTGAGGATCCGGCTTGCCTACAAGCAGGATTGTTCTATTTTCGACCCTCACCCGTCGATGTGCAGTTGAAATGCACTGAAACCAAGTTGCATCTTTGTAGTGAGTAAAATGGTTTTGTCTATATGATAAAATTATAATAAATAAATAATTATCGCTCTACTATCAGTATCGAGCTCTTTTTTGAATTAACGCTGCGAACGTTGGAATTTATATATTACTTTCGTTCTCATCGCATCGGATATATATATATATATATATATATATATATATATATAATTGTGTATTTAGGCAGCAATCATTATTTCATGCACATTTCATTGAATACGACAGACAAGGTGCTTTGATTTAGTTTTTTTTTTATACAATTTCTCAAGTCATCTAATTTTTGTCTTTTGGTAGTTGCATAATTAAAAGAAAGAAAATCTTGTAATTCCAACGAATGATTTATTTTTTTATGGAAATATTTCGATTAGCATTTGCCAATGTTGGTCACGCCTTAACTTGAGTAAAAACAGTGCAAAGAAGTTCGGAATGCTTGAGAATTTATATCAAGGAAAACAAACCGAGTTGATGACGTTTACAATGTAATAGTAAGTCGAGGCATAAAAAAAATTCTTTCCATATCATATTTTCTGTTTTACTCAAAAAATCTTTTATGTCAGAGTTGTGTTTCAATACAATTTAATTCTATGCAACAGATAATAAGTTGTGCAATTTTACAGCTGGTTGAGGTTTGAAATTCACAATAACGTTTCTCCATCCCAAAATATGGCTTTACAAAACGATAACAAATTTAAATATCCCGGGAGATGTTTTGTTTGTACTTACAAACGAATTGTCTCAAGACATTATCTTTGTTATAATTATTACAACGTCTCGACCTTTGGTATCTCCGGACTTCTTCGGGTGTTGGTTGATCCCAGTAACTTCCAGGGAATTGTGAACTGAACGATTTATTTAACCTTCGGGGGTAAATTGTTCTCTTTTTGTTCTCCATGTCTTGTTTTAATTTAGAAATGCTCGGTTATTACTCATTCTGTTTTCAATACTTGGCTCAGGGATTGGATTCACAGTTACTATGCCACAAAACGGAAAGCGCAGTGTATGTGTGTCCGTCCGTCTCTCCGTTTTTCGATCTCGGCGAATGATAAACAACTTGAAGTCGTAATTAGTAATTACTTTAGTTACAAGTGATTTAAAAATTAAATAAATAACTCATTTAAAATTAAATTTAAATATCAGAGTGAAAGGTTAAAAAAAAGACAATCCTTTATTGAAGATTTGACTTTAATCTCGCTTTTCGTCACAAATGCAATTGATATCGTCTAATTAATCTGTAATTAAAACTTAAGCGGGGTACGTACGTTGCTCATACTTTTGATTTTTCTAGGACGCATACTGCGACGTATTGAAAATATTACATAGTCCGGGTCTCCTAATGTGTTTTTAAAATGTCTTTATGTGAAGGGATCATAAAGAAGGGTGATTTTAAAGGTAATAATTATTGCGAGCAATATATATATATATATATATATATATATATATATATATATAAACAAACTACATTGAGATCGGTTGCGTATACAAAGAAAGACTATTCCGAATTAAGGTGTCGAATAAAGATAAAATAATTTTATTATTTCTAAATTCTTATAACTTTTACGTACATAGGACGCTGAAGGTAAAAGGCTGAAGGTCCAAAAGCCCCCCTGCAGGACCTAGCCAAAATCCGTCCTAGGCTAATTTAACAAATAAAATTAAATTTTACAAAGGAAAAGCGACAAAATTTTACATTATTTTTTCCGTTTAGACTTGGGCAATTTATAGCAAGACTTCGATCCCAACGGAAATTTATAAACAAAAAATTAAGTTAATTTTATTTCTAAAAGCTCGAAAATTTATTCAAAAAGATTTCACAGAAAAGAAATTAGCGACAAAACAAATAACGGTAATTATTTTTTTATAAGGAGACCTTAAAATGTTTATCGATGCAATAAACGCAGAAAGTTTTATTAAATTTCAATAATTAGGCGTTCAATTTTCATTGTTAAATTATTTAACAATTGAATTTTTTCCACAGTTATCCTCAATAAGTTCTAAGCCGAACGATAAAGGAATCATTTATTTTATACAAGTTTATTTTATAACTTTGAGAAGAGCCATTAGCATTTGAACATTATTCGGGAGTTCAAATCTTTGTTGGATTATCGCTTTTGGTAACACTATGAGAAGGTTAATGAAATAACCAACATTGATTCGCTACTCAAATCTTTTTTTTTACATAGTTGTTGCTAACATTATCATTTTGAGAAGAGTCAAAAACATCTCAAATTATTATTCAAACGCCCACATCTATTCTTTGTATAATTAACCGGAGGATCAAATTAACATTATTAACATTATTCGGATGAACAAATATAATAGTCAACATTATTGGGAGGATCAAATATAATTATCAACATTATTTGGACGACCAAATATAATTATCAACATTATTCGGAGGATGAAATATAATTATCAACATTATTTGGAGGATCAAATATAATTATCAACATTATTTGGAGGATCAAATATAATTATCAACATTATCCGGGGGATCAAATATAATTATCAATATTATTTGGATGATCAAAAATAATAGTCAACATTATTCGGACGATCAAATATAATTATCAACATTATTTGGACGATCAAATACAATTATCAACATTATTGGGAGGATGAAATATAATTATCAACATTATTTGGAGGATCAAATATAATTATCAACATTATTTGGAGGATCAAATATAATTATCAACATTATCCGGGGGATCAAATATAATTATCAATATTATTTGGAGGATCAAATATAATAGTCAACATTATCCGGACGATCAAATATTATTATCAACATTATTTGGACGATCAAATATAATTATCAACATTATTCGGAGGATCAAATATAATTATCAACATTATTCGGAGGATGAAATATAATTATCAACATTATTCGCAGGATCAAATAAATTATCAACATTATTTGAAGGATTAAATATAATTATCAACATTATCCGGAGGATCAAATAATATTATCAACATTATCCGGGGGATCAAATATAATTATCAATATTATTTGGAGGATCAAATATAACAGTCAACATTATCCGGACGATCAAATATAATTATCAACATTATTTGGACGATCAAATATAATTATCAACATTATTCGGAGGATCAAATATAATTATCAACATTATTCGGAGGATGAAATATAATTATCAACATTATTCGCAGGATCAAATAAATTATCAACATTATTTGAAGGATTAAATATAATTATCAACATTATCCGGAGGATCAAATAATATTATCAACATTATCCGGGGGATCAAATATAATTATCAATATTATTTGGAGGATCAAATATAACAGTCAACATTATCCGGACGATCAAATATAATTATCAACATTATTTGGACGATCAAATATAATTATCAACATTATTCGGAGGATCAAATATAATTATCAACATTATTCGGAGGATGAAATATAATTATCAACATTATTCGCAGGATCAAATAAATTATCAACATTATTTGAAGGATTAAATATAATTATCAACATTATTCGGAGGATGAAATATAATTATCAACATTATTCGCAGGATCAAATAAATTATCAACATTATTTGAAGGATTAAATATAATTATCAACATTATCCGGAGGATCAAATAATATTATCAACATTATCCGGGGGATCAAATATAATTATCAACATTATTTGGAGGATCAAATATAATTATCAACATTATCCGGGTGATCAAATATAATTATCAATATTATTTGGAGGATCAAATATAATAGTCAACATTATTCGGAGGATCAAATATAATTATCAACATTATTCGGAGGATGAAATATAATTATCAACATTATTCGCAGGATCAAATAAATTATCAACATTATTTGAAGGATTAAATATAATTATCAACATTATTCGGAGGATGAAATATAATTATCAACATTATTCGCAGGATCAAATAAATTATCAACATTATTTGAAGGATTAAATATAATTATCAACATTATCCGGAGGATCAAATAATATTATCAACATTATCCGGGGGATCAAATATAATTATCAACATTATTTGGAGGATCAAATATAATTATCAACATTATCCGGGTGATCAAATATAATTATCAATATTATTTGGAGGATCAAATATAATAGACAACATTATCCGGACGATCAAATATTATTATCAACATTATTTGGACGATCAAATATAATTATCAACATTATTCGGAGGATCAAATATAATTATCAACATTATTCGGAGGATGAAATATAATTATCAACATTATTCGCAGGATCAAATAAATTATCAACATTATTTGAAGGATTAAATATAATTATCAACATTATTCGGAGGATGAAATATAATTATCAACATTATTCGCAGGATCAAATAAATTATCAACATTATTTGAAGGATTAAATATAATTATCAACATTATCCGGAGGATCAAATAATATTATCAACATTATCCAGAGAATCAAATATAATTATCGACATTATTTGGAGTATCAAATATAATTATCGACATTATTCAGGGGATAGAATATAATTATCAACATTATTTGGATGATCAAATATAATTATCAACATTATTTGGAAGATCAAATATAATTATCAACATTATTTGGAGGATCAAATATTATTATCAACGTTATTCGTAGAATCAAAAGTTCTCGTGAAATCAAGAGGTTTTTAGAATCCCAACCTTGTTACATTTAAGCAAATTTCTCCAAAGTAACGTCAATAGATTTACAGTAAAAAAAGCAAAAGAACTAAGTATAGAGTGGGGAGAAAAAAAGAGAGGAAGAACGAAAGATAGTGACAGAGAAAGAGAGAGAGAGTGAGAGACAGGGAGAGAGCAAGAGAGAAATAGCTAAAGCGAGAGACATAAGGATAGAGATTTGAAAAAAGAGGAGCGGGAGTGAGCGAGAGAGAAAGTGAGAGTGAGAGAGAAAGTGAGAGCGAGCGAGAGAGTCAGATAGTGATAGCGGGAGAACTAGTGTGAGAGAGAGAAAGAGAACGAGAGAAAGAGCGTGTGAGTGTGATAGTGAGAGAGCTAGGGAGAGAGCTAGAGAAAGAACGAAAGAAAGAGTTAGCGAGAGAGATCGCTAGTACTTGGGTGCGAGAGTGAAAGAGAAAGGGAGAAAGATCGAGAGTGTGAGAGGAAGAAGGACAGAAAAGAGAGAGAGATAGAGCGCGGATGAGAGAGTGGGAGTGTGAGAAAGCGAGAGATATAGGGAGAAAGAGTGAAAGAGTGACATAACGAGTGAGAGAGCGTGCGAGCGAGCGAAGGAGAGCGTGCAACGAGAAATTGAGAGAGAGATAGAGAATGAGAGAGATAGGGAGAAAACAAAAGTGAAAGAGAGACAGAGCGAGAGAGAGCGAAAGTGAGAAATTTTCACACTGACTCGGTCTATTCTAATCATTATTTTTTTCCATTTGACCAAGATAGAAAGAGAATCAACAGAACATTGAGCCGTCCTATATCCAGAGGCCTGGGTAAGACGATAAACCGTCTGATCAGGAGGTTTTGAGGAGCATGGAACTACCTCTTAATTGCTGGTGTTCCCAGGTTCACCCTGATCCGGGGTGTTAGCACTTGTTAGGATTCCAATTATGGACAAATAGTTAACCCCTAAACTGGGGTCAAAACACTATGAAAGTGTAAAAATAGGTTTTAATACCAGCAATAAATATTTTGAAGGGAAAATTATTACCAGAAATATATTATTACCGCAATACATTTTTGAAAAAAAAAAATATTACCAGCAATATATTTTTGAAAGATAAAATATTACCAGCAATAAAAATTTTGTCGGCATTAAATTACTTCCCCCAGGCCATGTTCTGTCATCCACTTGATTAAGCCCGCTAGGTATGTCACGTGTTGCTTACCTTTGTCTCTCTTTCCCTCTATTCGACCTGTGAGTATCAGATTCTCCAAGCACTCCTTTCTCATTACGTGTCCCAGAAATTTCAGCTGTCTGCAATACAAACCGTCATTAGTGGGGCTCTGCAATTTTTGTGCCGTGCCTCTTCAGGACGTGGGCGATCATGGCTCTCCACTTCCCCCTATCCCTTGTAGTTCTCATTGAGGTTGATATGCCGTAAAACAAAACAAACCACACCAAGCCAGACCAAACCAGAACATTGAAAGATTTTACAAGTTTGTTTTAGAAACAAAATGTTCGTAAAAGACATTTAGTGCCAGAATAATGGTGGAAAAAATTATATTTTGACGCAATATCTGTTAGAGTTTTGGGGTACTGTATGTGTTAGTGAGCAAACCAAAATGAGCTGACTCATTTTATAGTTGACCAATAGAAGCGTTAACCAATCAGAAAGATCAAAATATTCGATTCGATATGTATAAAGGCAGCCATGTTTTTTTTCCAAATATTCACTGCCAACTCCCGAGACCTTCGAAGACTGAAGAATTACGGAACAGCTGCTGCTGCTGCTGCTATTGGCAATATAGTCAGATCCAGTAGAGTGTCTGACTCGTGAGTGTTAATCTTTAACGTTGTTTCATTGAACAGATTACGTACTGCGCTGGATTCTGTATTCATAGACTATGGCAAACATGGTGAACAATATCCGCCTCCAACAACACACTTCTGATTACAACTGCTAAGTGGCGTTAGCAATACCAGTATATAAAAAGTGGGCGCAAAGTTTCATTCCTTTTTTATTTCTTTTAACAACTGCATGTCTCAGAGGACGTAATAATTAAAACTGATGAGTAATCAAAACCAACGAAAAATTAAAACTGATGGATAATTATAACCAATGAGTAATTATAACCAACGAATGAATATAAACGATGGATAATTATAACCAGCGAATAATTAAAACTAATGGATAATTATAACCGATGAGTAATTATAACCAACGAATGAATATAACCGATGGATAATTATAACCAACGAATAATTAAAACTAATGGATAATTATAACCGATGAGTAATTATAACCAACGAATGAATATAACCGATATGTAATTATAACCAACGAATAATTAAAACTAATGGATAATTATAACCGGTGAGTAATTATAACCAACGAATCAATATAACCGATGGATAATTATAACCAACGGATAATTAAAACTAATGGATGATTATAAACGGTGAGTAATTATAACCAACGAATGAATATAACCGATGGATAATTATAACCAACGAATAATTAAAACTGATGGATAATTAAAACCGGTGAGTAATTATAACCAACGAATGAATATAACCGATGGATAATTATAACCAACGAATAATTAAATCTGATGGATAATTATAACTGACGAGTAATTATAACCAACGAAGGCATATAACCAATGGGTAATTATAACCAACGAATAATCATAACTAATGGATAATGATAACCGATGGATAATTATAACCAAGGAATAAATATAACCGATTTTGTATTATAATCGATGAATTATTATAATTATAATTATTCATAATTATAATTTCGTTTATATTTTCGCCTCAGTCCCCAACACACAGCACAAACACACACACACAAACACACACACACACACACACACACACACATTTATATATATATATATATATATGTATGGTAATAGGAATATTATGGGGACGTATCACGTGGAGGACTTTTCAGACTGCAACGGAAACTCACTTCGCATTGAACAGAACATAGAAAGTACAAGACATCACACAAATGCCCTAAACTTACTTGGCTACACCTAAGCATCTCTAATAATTCTCTCAGACCAATAAAGAACTCTTTAAGTCTTGTACAGGGTTCGGTTGGAAATTCCAATTACCTGAAGAAGGCCGCGGTCTACAATCATTTGTATCAGATATATGCACACGTACGTGGGTGGCTGAAAAGTTCACAGGCTGATTATGGGGGAGTGATGCTAGAGCAGCAAAATCTTGCATGCATCAATTTCAACTCTGCATTGTTTATATATTTTTAAAATAACATCTGACTGTTGAAAGATGTCTTCAAAAATGACTAATAGGGAACTCTTGAAAATGGAAAAGATGTGGCACCGTGGTGTTATCAAATGCGTGCAGAAAAAAGGGTTCAATTCCCAAAGACATTCATGTTGTCATGGTTACCACGTTAGGGGATGATGTCCAAGCGTTATCAATAGTAGGCAGCTGAATTTACGAAGGGAAGGGAGAGTCTTGAAGATAACACCAGTACTTGAGGACATTGGAAAGAGGCATGGCACGTGGAGCTAGGACAATATACCCCGGTGGACGAAATAAAGGGTTCGTAGGGAAATTCCAATCACTTGAAGAAGGCCGCGGCGTACAATCTTTTATATCTTTTTAGATGAGATATTATATATATATTTTATATTCGAACTGTTATCCTCATCTTCATTGCCATATTCACAACGTTCGGCATTCCTATCTCTGAGATGAGGTATTATGATTACTTGCATTATTTAAATTAGTCGGACTGTTAACTTCATCTTCATTGCCATATTCACAATTTTTCGGACTCTGTGTCACTGAGATGTGGTATTATGATTACTTGCATTATTTACATTATTCGGACTGTTATCCTATTATGAAGATGAGGATAACAGTCCGAATAATGTAAATAATGCAAGTAATCATAATACCTAATCTCAGAGGTAGGAAGGCCGAAACGATGTGAATATGGCAATGAAGATGAGGATAATAGTATGAATAATGTAAATAATGCAAGTAATCATAATACCTCATCTCAGAGATAGGAAGGCCGAAACGATGTGAATATGGCAATGAAGATGAGGATAACAGTCCAAATAATGTAAATAATGCAAGTAATCATAATGCCTCATCTCAGAGATCGGAAGGCCGAAACGTTGTGAATATGGCAATGAAGATGAGGATAACAGTCCGAATAATGTAAATAATGCAAGTAATCATAATACCTCATCTCAGAGATAGGAAGGCCGAAACGTTGCGAATATGGCAATGAAGATGAGGATAACAGTCCGAATAATGTAAATAATGCAAGTAATCATAATACCTCATCTCAGAGATCGGAAGGCCGAAACGTTGTGAATATGGCAATGAAGATGAGGATAACAGTCCGAATAATGTAAATAATGCAAGTAATCATAATACCTCATCTCAGAGGTAGGAAGGCCGAAATGATGTGAATATGGCAATGAAGGTGAGGATAACAGTCCGAATAATGCAAGTAATCGTAATGCCTCATCTCAGAGATATAGATGCCGAAACGTTGTGAATATGGCAATGAAGATGAGGATAACAGTTCAAGTAATGTAAATAATGCAAGTAATCATAATGCCTCATCTCAGAGATCGGAAGGCCGAAACGTTGTGAATATGGCAATGAAGATGAGGATAACAGTCCGAATAATGTAAATAATGCAAGTAATCATAATACCTCATCTCAGAAATAGGGAGGCCGAAACGTTGTGAATATGGCAATGAAGATGAGGATAACAGTCCGAATAATGTAAATAATGCAAGTAATCATAATACCTCATCTCAGAGATAGGAAGGCCGAAACGTTGTAAATATGGCAATGAAGATGAGGATAACAGTCCGAATAATGTAAATAATGCAAGTAATCATAATACCTCATCTCAGAGATCGGAAGGCCGAACCGTTGTGAATATGGCAATGAAGATGAGGATAATAGTCTGAATAATGTAAATAATGCAACTAATCATAATACCTCATCTCAGAGATCGGAAGGCCGAAACGATGTGAATATGGCAATGAAGATGAGGATAACAGTCTGAATAATATAAATAATGCAAGTAATCATAATACCTCATCTCAGAGGTAGGATGGCCGAAACGATGTGAATATGGCAATGAATGTGAGAATAACAGTCCGAATAATGCAAGTAATCATCATACCTCATCTCAGAGATATAGATGCCGAAACGTTGTGAATATGGTAATGAAGATGAGGATAACAGTCCGAATAATGTAAATAATGCAAGTAATCATAATACCTCATCTCAGAGATATAGATGCCGAAACGTTGTGAATATGGCAATGAAGATGAGGATAACAGTCCGAATAATGTAAATAATGCAAGTAATCATCATACCTCATCTCAGAGATATAGATGCCGAAACGTTGTGAATATGGTAATGAAGATGAGGATAACAGTCCGAATAATGTAAATAATGCAAGTAATCATCATACCTCATCTCAGAGATATAGATGCCGAAACGTTGTGAATATGGCAATGAAGATGAGGATAACAGTCCGAATAATGTAAATAATGCAAGTAATCATAATACCTCATCTCAGAGATAGGAAGGCCGAAACGTTGTGAATATGGCAATGAAGATGAGGATAATAGTCCGAATAATGTAAATAATGCAAGTAATCATAATACCTCATCTCAGAGGTAGGATGGCCGAAACGATGTGAATATGGCAATGAATGTGAGAATAACAGTCCGAATAATGCAAGTAATCATCATACCTCATCTCAGAGATATAGATGCCGAAACGTTGTGAATATGGTAATGAAGATGAGGATAACGGTTTGACAAATGTAAATAATGCAAGTAATCGTAATGCCTCATCTCAGAGATATAGATGCCGAAACGTTGTGAATATGGCAATGAAGATGAGGATAATAGTCTGAATAATGTAAATAATGCAACTAATCATAATACCTCATCTCAGAGATAGGAAGGCCAAAACGTTGTGAATATGGTAATGAAGATGAGGATAACGGTTTGACAAATGTAAATAATGCAAGTAATCGTAATGCCTCTCTCAGAGATATAGAGGCCGAAATGTTGTGAATATGGCAATGATGTGGAAGATAACCGTCCGAATAATGTAAATAATGCCAGCAATCATATCTGCTGTTTGTGACTCTTTTGAATAACAGGATGTTCAGTGTTCGTTCAACAGTCGGATGCCAATTTACCTGGAATTAATCTTTGCAGTAATTAATAAAACGGGATGAAGTCAATTGTTGCAAGATTTCACGGCTCTCTCATCTCCTCTTCATACTCAGCCCATGACCTTTTCATCCCACCTTCGTATATCCTATCAACTTCAGTTCATTTTTAACAAAAGAAACTCTGCATGAGCAGATATCTACAAAAAGGATTAAGCTAGCGGCCCTATCGTGAGAGGCCCAACCGGAAACGATCGGCTAGCACTAACAATACCTGCACGTTAAACCCAAACTCATTTTTTAATCACATAGATCAAACATTATACCATGATACTTTCAGATCCAAATTCAATTTGCGACTGACTTACTGATTAACCCTTGTATAAACTTGACGGAAGAAATTTTATAGCATATTTTCCTCCAAATATTTTTTTGTTTCTAACGGATAAAATTATATGACTACGTATTTAAAAAATGATAACATTCATGAAAATAGAGTTGTTTTTATTTTGAATAGTGTATTTTGGTAAACAAAGGACACTATTTAAAATAAAACGAAATCATTCGTATTGATTTTAAATTATAGTTTCACTGCACTAAAGTTGATACATTTTCGACATTGCATTAATCATTATGGCGTCTTTCGTATCTGAGAAATGCAAAACCCTGTCATTAAAAAATCTACCAAAACAAAATTAATCGTTAAACTCGGATAATTCGATGAAAAATTTACTTAATGCTTGAAAAAATATCAGCGATGACTCCATTTATAATCATAAAAAATGCTTCATCTCTCGTTATGGTTCAAACATCAAAGTGGATGACACGTGACAATGAGTTGGCTGAAAACAAGTTGAGCGATTTATACTTTGAAAGTAGAAACGGTCGTCTGCACTCGTCCCGTGACATCGTATGGATGCCGAAAAGGGATAAAATTTCTTTTTAACTTTCTCTCTCTTGCATTAGGATTTGTTTATGTGTCTTTTGTTACTTGTTAATTTTACAGCTTTGTAATCAGTGATAGATACGCATCATACGGTCTTTGAATGTTTCAATTTGATCCGAAAGTTTTTGAGTCCTTGTCACGCAGTGCAAATCGTATAAAACAACTGGAAGAATGTGGATCAGTCAGGTTTCGTTTTAGTTTGGATTGATACTTTGGTCGATTTCAGGATATCTTTTTTTTTCAAATAGCAGCTCCCCCTAAGGGTTATTCGGTGTTTTACTGTATGTTCTTACTAGATAATTTTGGACCAAGATATATAAAATCAGTCAATGTTTATATTTCTGAGAAGAGGTATTATGTACACTATTTACATTGTTCGGACTATTGTCCTCATCTTTGTTGCCATATTTATCACAATGTTTCGGCCGTTGTACGTTCCAGCTTTCTTCAGGTGGTTGGAACGTCGAACTGAAACCTTTATTTTGCTCGCTGGCGTAGACTGTTCTAGTTCCACATACAGTGTCTAATGGATGTCAGTTATCAGTTATCTCCTGTTAATTTTCCTCTCAAAGTTATCCACCGCCGTAAACAGGTATTGAACTCACTGGATCTAACTAACCCCTTTATCTACTGTTCCATGTGTCCTTGACGAAACATGGCATAGTGGATAAAGGCTGACGGACATTTCACCGAAAACTACAAGTAAAAATAGTAACAAGAAATACTTTAAGTATTTTAATTAGTAGTATTATAAGGTAGAATAGGTCTAATAATTACCACTGAATTTCAAGTGATTAAATTACTAAATCTAAATTTAAAGTTAAAAGTTTTCTTATTTCGATATTTGTTTACTGAAATTAGTATTTTTTAAAAATATTTGAGTGTATTTGGGCAAAAAGTAGCAGCTAATTATTTAGATTCGTATTTAACAGTAAGATAAAAGCTAGTTCATTGATTTAATATAATGATCATTAAAAGCGAAATTAAAATATCTTTCCTATTGTAAAAGCTTAAGATTTTTGTTGTATTAAAATGCACTTTTTCTAAAAATACTTACTATCTTACAGTAATATTTGAAGTAAAATATAATATATACAGAATAGATTTTAAAAAAAGTCTGTAACCCCCACCAAAAAAAAAAACGAAATGTTATAAATTAATACATTAAATAAATATAAATATATATAGCATATTACGATAAAAATTGTGGAATACATGTAAGTACGGCAATACATTTTTGGCTAAATGTCTGTCGGCCAAATGTCTGACGGCCAAATGTCCGTTGGCCAAATGTCCGAGTACCTATTCCCTTTAGTATTATTCTTAGAATAAGTCTGTTAGTCTTGCAGATATTAATGGTCCCCGGGAAAAAAATATTAGAAAGCTAAATATGGTATTTTTAGGAACGTTATGGTCTTCTATTTTGAAAACTGAAAAATCCTCATTTGGACAACCTGGGGAAATTTAGTTATGGGGCATAATTTGAAAACCAGATCTGAAATAATGAACCTGAAGTAAAACGTTGCTATATTTCACTATTATCATCTGGCATATATCAGTAGTCGTGTATATAGACGTGAAACATTAGATAACATCAAAAATAACGCAAAAGAATGAAATTCCAATTCTACATGCCTCTTGAAAGTATGGACAAGCACTCAAATACAGTAAATAAATAAAGAATACATTTTTAAAAAAGCCTGGAAAAAAAAACACCACAAAAAACAAAAAAAATCGAAAAGTTATAAATTAATCCAGTAAATAAATATAAATCTATGTAGCACATTACGATAAAGAGTGTGACATACATTGTAAGTATGGCACTACGTTTTTGGCTAAATGTGCGTCGGCCAAATGTCCGTCGGCCAAATGTACATTGGCCAAATGTCCGTCGGCCAAATGTCCATCGACCAAATGTCCGTCCGCCAAATGTCCGTCGGCCAAATGTCCATCGACCAAATGTCCGTCGGCCAAATGTCCATCGACCAAATGTCCGTCCGCCAAATGTCCGTCGGCCAAATGTCCATCGACCTAATGTCCGTCGACCAAATGTCCATCGGCCAAATGTCCATCGACCAAATGTCCGCCGACCTAATGTCCGTTGGTCAAATGTCCATCGACCAAATGTCCGTCGACCAAATGTCCATCGGCCAAATGTCCATCGACCAAATGTCCGTCCGCCAAATGTCCGTCGGTCAAATGTCCATCGACCTAATGTCCGTCGACCAAATGTCCATCGGCCAAATGTCCATCGACCAAATGTCCGTCCGCCAAATGTCCGTCGGCCAAATGTCCATCGACCTAATGTCCGTCGACCAAATGTCCATCGGCCAAATGTCCATCGACCAAATGTCCGCCGACCTAATGTCCGTCGGTCAAATGTCCATCGGCCAAATGTCCATCGACCAAATGTCCGCCGACCTAATGTTCGTCGGTCAAATGTCCATCGACCAAATGTCCGTCGATCAAATGTCCATCGGCCAAATGTCCATCGACCAAATGTCCGTCCGCCAAATGTCCGTCGGTCAAATGTCCATCGACCTAATGTCCGTCGACCAAATGTCCATCGACCAAATGTCCATCGACCAAATGTCCGCCGACCTAATGTCCGTCGGTCAAATGTCCATCGACCAAATGTCCGTCCGCCAAATGTCCGTCGGTCAAATGTCCGTCGACCAAATGTCCGTCGGCCAAATGTCCATCGACCAAATGTCCGTCCGCCAAATGTCCGTCGGCCAAATGTCCATCGACCTAATGTCCGTCGACCAAATGTCCATCGGCCAAATGTCCATCGACCAAATGTCCGCCGACCTAATGTCCGTCGGTCAAATGTCCATCGACCAAATGTCCGTCGACCAAATGTCCATCGGCCAAATGTCCATCGACCAAATGTCCGTCCGCCAAATGTCCGTCGGCCAAATGTCCATCGACCTAATGTCCGTCGACCAAATGTCCATCGGCCAAATGTCCATCGACCAAATGTCCGCCGACCTAATGTCCGTCGGTCAAATGTCCATCGACCAAATGTCCATCGACCAAATGTCCGTCCGCCAAATGTCCGTCGGTCAAATGTCCGTCGACCAAATGTCCGTCGGCCAAATGTCCATCGACCAAATGTCCGTCCGCCAAATGTCCGTCGGCCAAATGTCCATCGACCTAATGTCCGTCGACCAAATGTCCATCGGCCAAATGTCCATCGACCAAATGTCCGCCGACCTAATGTCCGTCGGTCAAATGTCCATCGACCAAATGTCCGTCGACCAAATGTCCGCCGACCTAATGCCCGTCGACCAAAGGTCCATCGTCCAAATGTCCATCGACCAAATGTCCGCCGACCTAATGTCCGTCGACCAAATGTCCATCGGCCAAATGTCCGTCGACCAAATGTCCGTCGACCAAATATCCGCCGGCCAAATGTCCGTCTGCCAAATGTCCGCCGGCCAAATGCCCGAGTACCACTGCCGGTTGAAACGGTGACTAATGTAATGTAATTCTCCAGAACAACATGAATTTGGTATTGTGGGGAGGCATGAAGGACTTTGTTCGATGTATTTTTAATATAAATCCTGATATATTTGGGATTTTTCTTCAAAGAAATAATCAGATGAATAGGGAGGATGTAAAAAAATTCCAGATAATAATAACATATTTGTCTGCCATCAAAAAATTATGAATCTAATTTTGTTGGTAATTGCATGTGTGGCTAATGCAATGTTTATCAGCGCGAAAAGAGGAATGAAAAAAGCCTGAATTCAATTCACCTTCTGCATTTATGTCCATGGAGAAGGCAGCAATCCATTTCTTCTCTGCCCCGCAGCCTCTCTAGCCCTGAGTAGTAACCAATCTAGGAGAAGGACTACTTTAAACTCAAAAACCGCGGATAAGGAAAAAGAAAACGTTGTAGCATATTTTCTGAGAAGTTATGACAATTCACAGCTAATAAAGAAACAGAATCTGTGGAGGGCCATAATCAAATAAATATTGAAGAAACATGATATTACAAATAGAAATTACACCAAAAGGTGAAAAATACTTTCGTAGCATTCGTTATAGAATTTTGTTATCCATAACTGTTTAATATTAAATGAAAGAGGCCAAATAATTTCTCGTCCTGGGTATGACGATAAACTACGTCCGGCAGCAAGGCCTCTGATCAGGAGGTTTTGAGGAGCGTGGAATCACCTCTTAATTGCTGGTGTTCCTAGGTGACCCAGGGTGGCAGTACCTGTTAGGGTCCCAGGTATGGGATAATACTTAATCCCCAAACTGGCGTCAAAACACTCTTGAAAGTGTAAAAATAGGTTTTAGTACCAGAAATACTTTGTAAAAAATTATTACCAGCAATAATATTTTGAAGAAATCATTACCAACATTAAATTATTACCAGCAATACATTTTTTGAAAAAAATATTACCAGGTATTTATTTTTGTCGGCAGACAGTCAGTCTGTTATGTGCTATGCGTGATACACGCTTAGGCGGTCATGTATCGAAAGATACATGATTGACGAGGCAGATTTTGTTTTACCGCGGTAGGTTACCGTTTCTTTCTGCGGTAGACCAGTTGTCATCCAAGGCTACAGAACCCGGTTTGTCTTGCTATTTACTGACAGCTGGCGGAGAAGAAGACGATTTATACCTTTCCCAAGGGTATTAGCACGTAAGTAACTGTAATGGATTCGACTGGAATTCGAACTCGGCTCTCCGATTCCTCAATCCGAGCAGTTGAACCCGTTTAGGTTGGCATGTCCTGAAACAACAAAATAAACAAAACAGACCAACCAAATAATCTTGATTTGTTTTCATTTTTGTGGCAATCAAGGACAAAGATTTAAATGTTTATTTGAAGCTTAACAACATGAGAGGGAGAACTTTCGACTGCAAAAGATGCTTTTAATTTCCTAAAGAAAGACAGAATTAACAATATTGGTGCTTCTGGGCTTCCTTACCTGTTAAGTAGCTTATCTTTCTTTCTTTTTTAATAGCTCTCATATGGCATTTATTTCTATGCTAGGCTCGTTGTGGAGAGATTTATATGCTTTGATTCTTTCAAACATATGATTCTCCCGTCTTTAATCAGCAAAAAGAAAAAAATAATGTACATATCCTCTCATTAAATTTCCTTATTGAACACAGTTCGTTGTTAAAAAAAGTCACAAAGGAGAATGAATAATCAGAGGATAAATCAATTCTGAAATAAAATCAAATTAAAATCTATTCTTTCTTTTATATGCCGTGTCCCTTCTGGACGTAGGCGATCATGGCTCTCCACTTTCCCCTATCTCTTGTAGCTCTCAATACGTTTCGTCCCTTTTCTACTTTCCCCAGACCATGTTCTATCATCGACTTGCTTAAGCCCGCTAGGTATTTCATGCGTTGCTTTCCCTTCCTCTATTCGACCTGTGAGTATCAGATTCTCCAAGCCCTCCTTTATCATTACGTGTCCCTGAAATTTCATCTTCCTCTTCCCGATGTTAAGTATAAGCTTCCTCCTTGTTTGCATCCTCTCCAAAACCTCATCGTTGCTCACACGCTCGGTCCATGATATCCTTAGCATCCTTCTGTAGAACCATACCTCCGCCGCCTCGAGTCTCTTCTTCATCTTTGAAGAGCACAGGATGCCACGTAGCAGTTCAGTACTCTTTTCTTTGTTACCAAAGAAATCCTCCTGTCTTGTAATACTCTGCTAGCTTTTGGAATGCATCTTTGGCCATCCCATTACGTCTTCGAATCTCAGCGTCGGACTTACCGTCGCCTGTCAAAACACTTCCCAAATATTTAAATTCCCGCATCTGATTGATTTTAATGTCCCCGGCCTGTAAATCGCATTTCGGGATCATCCTTTTACTGATAACCATGCATTCTGTCTTCTTGTAGTTTATGCTTAGTCCTTTGTTCTCGCTCTCCTTTGCTAACTTATGAAGGAGGTTTTGTAATTTCTTTTCCGTGTCTGCTATCAGTACTGTGTCATGTGCGTATGTCATGTTGTTAAGATTGTGTCCGCCAAAGATGAATCCCGACCCAACTGAAAAGAAACGTTCTTGCAAAGATGCAGACGTGTTGTATTTTGGTTGGACGATGTGCGACATTGTAACATGGCAATCGACTATTTTCCTGACCCAAACTGACCTCTCATCACCAACGTTGTCATAATTTTATGGTAACATTGCCAAGTGCTGTAGCTGAAAAATCCCGACTGTTCAACAATAATATCAGAATACTTTTTTTCTCATCTAACAATCTGTATAGAACGTTAGTATTCACTAGTTTTTCTCTAGTATTTTAGTCTACAATGTCAGGACTAATTTAGCCCCCAGCTGATATTTATATGCTGGAGATTTGCATATGAAATTTGCTGCCAGTATAGGGTCTTGATCATTTTAATATATTTCCCAAATATATCAAGGTTGCTTTCAGTTGTCAAAAAAAATGAAGAGTCTGAAAAACGAATTCCAAAAGAACTTTCCAGCCTCTTTCCCTCACAGACGCAAGGTTGCAAAACCCTATTTACATTATTCCGACTATTGTCCTCATCTTTGGCGCCATATTTATTACAACGTTTCGGCCGTTGTACGCTCCGGACTTCTTCAGGTGGTTGGAATGTTGAACTGAACCCTTTATTTCGCTCACTGGGGTAGACTGCTCTAGTTATCAGTTATCTCCTGTTAATTCCCCTCTCCAAGTTCTCCACTGCCTTAACCGGGTATTAGTGTCAGTTTGGGTCCTGTCACTGGATCTAACCAACGTCTTTATCCACTGTGCTGATAACTGACATCCATTAAAAACATGTCACGTGGAACTAGAACCACAGAGTTCCGTTCAGTCTCTCCACTTGACCGTTTCCCCGTTGGTTCTATGCTCTAGATCTCCTAGTAACTATTTCCTTCTCGTGAAAAAAAATCCTTAACTTCTCCGACATAAAACTAGGTCTTCTATCAGAGTGTGTATAAATTGGCATATCAAATATGCAAAATAATTTACTTATACAAGTCAATACAGTTGTAGTGAGCATGTCCCTACTCACAAAAGCCAAAGGAAAATGACTATATTCATCAATGACAGTGAATAAATATTTGTTTCCTCTTCAATTTGAAGGAAGCGGTCCTTTGAAATCTATATTAAATCTTTCGAAAGTGGCTTTGATTAATTTGCCTCTTCCTCTCACAAATCTTGGTTTTACAACAGAACACACATTACATTTTTCAGTCATTCTTGTTACTTCCTCTGTTGAGTTGAGTAGGACAAGTTTCTCGATCTGATAAAGTGCATCATACTTGATTCTTCAAGATAACGTAGATTGTTGGGGATTCCGGAAATGGAATCCCGCACAAATAAATAAACAACGCCAGTAATTGAAATAGGAAAATAAGTGTATTGAACGTAAGTTCAGTGAAGATTAGTAGTCCAGGAATGCGGGTTAGTAGAAAGTATATGTACAAGTCTCTGTAAGTGAAGCCGTAATTATCTCTCTTTCTCTCTGGACTCTACGTATCTCAACCTTGTCTCAACGTATCTCTTCGTATCTCCAACTCTGTCAGAATAAGTATACTTTAGACGAGTCCATCTTGTGTAAAATGGGGAGAGCCCCACAACATAGATTATATATATTATGTCAGGAAGTGCGAGAGAAGAAGCTGTTGGGGTAGAAGAGGCGATTACATTTAACCGTTTCGACAGTGAAAGGGTGGGACCGAAATGCCAACCAAGTAGCACACTTAAATTCATGCAGTTGGGGTGCCAGTGAAAGTAGATCGTCAGAGCAGATGCCATGAAAATATTTATAGAAAAGACAGAAGGAAGCCACACCAGGACTGTGAAAACGTGACTGTAGACGAGATGCTAGATCAGGACCTATCACATTGCATACTCGTCTGTGGATTTTGTCGATGACCTCGAGATAAACAACGGGGGCATCAAACCATAATGTACTACCCAGTGAAGATTGTAAGCACCATTGCTATACCACCAAATTCACGGATAAGCATTATAATTCATGGGCTATTGTCCCGTGTACAATGCTTGACCTAGGACTTGAAACGTAATATTCTTATTGCCTCCCTGCTGCTGCCACTAACTACAGCTGCTGTCACGCTTGCTCTTCTTCACCGCCGCGTCTCTTTTCTTACACGCTGTCAAACTTGACGTTTGACATCAAGATGTCGTTTCTCTTTCTTTCTTTCTTTCTTTCTTTCTTTCTTTCTTTCTTTCTTTCTTAATAGCTCCCGTATAGCACATTTATTTCCACGCTAGGCCTACTGGGGAGATCGTGATATGCACTCACTCTTTCAGATATCTGTTTCTCTCGTCTTTACCAGTTTAATTTTTTTTACTTCTTGCCGCAGAGGTTGGTAATAATGTTTTTCCATTCGTATATATGCTAGGCTATGGCGGCCTCCTCAGTGGTCTTAACAGTAATAAATATCTTATTAAAGCTTTTAGTAAAGAATATTCAGCCGTACGAGAATAATCTACCTGCGTAGATTAAATAAAATGTTCACTTCGAAATTTCCCGAACGTTACCCAAATCGACTGACACCTGAAAAGGCTGGAGGGTGGTTTTAACATCACTAAAGCAATAGTTTTAGAACAGAGTTGTTACAACTCCAGTGTCGATGCCATCAAAAATGTAATCGTATTTGGAATTCATTCGTTAAATTTGACAATTTTTTAACCGCATTCGACATAGCGGGTGTAACAGCAAAATTGTCCAAATCGTGCAACAGTAAAGCTGTCTATTTCAATCTTTAATATCTAACGAACCACTAAACTGAGTTTTTTTTCCCCATGTTTTCAGATAAGACGTTTAGCCATTTTGAATTCATTTTTCGTAAGAATCACTGAAAACCCCTTTGAGTTATTGCTATGTCGGAGCCAACTAAGGGAGATAATCGTACGGAGTTCTCGGCTTGATCGGGGAGGACGAGAACAATGGCGGACACATAAACACAAGTGCAAATCGCGGCTCTAAACAATCCTCTCCCATTCGCTGGTTACATGTCGGTATTAAGAAAAATAATAAATTAAATAATTACAATATCTGATCTTCAAATTGATTATTTTGTTTTAACAATATGGCGCCAAGGATCAGATAGAATATTACAACAAGAATTTATTTTTCCTTCATCATGGACGATCCAATTCAACAACTTCCTCAGCTACAGTTGAAATTAATGGAACAGTTCGCAAACAAAATTTCCGGCACAACACAGTCACAAGAGAGCAGTTTATTTACAGCGGAATCGATTGCACAATCCATCACAGAATTTCCCAACGACCCTCCTGCAAATTCAATTTTCAACGCGTGATTTAAACGCTACGAAGATCTTTTTCGTGTGGACGTTTCGGCGCAAACTGACGACTGGAAAGTGAGGCTTCTTTTACGAAAGCTTGGAGTGCTGGAACACGAGAATTATACCAACTATATTCTCTCTAAACTGCCGGGCGACTACACCTTAAAAGAAACAGTGGACATATTGACACAGATTTTCGGTGAACAACTGTCTATTTTTAATTTACGTTTCAATTGTCTGAATTTGTCGAAATGTGATAATGCGGATTTAATCCCCCATATGCTGGCATTCTCAACCGAGAATGTGAATGTTTCGGGCTCTCATCAATCATAGATTCCCAATTTAAATGCTTAACTTTTGTTAACTTTCACCAAGTGATGCAGAATTTCGTACGCGGATCATGTCAAAAATTGAACAGAATCTCGACATGACACTGTAACAAGTGGCACTTGAATGCCAGTGCCTTAGAAATTTGAAACTTGACTCCTCCATAGTTCAATGTTCAGCCCCTTCCACTGCTATTACAGTCAACACGGTCCAACGACAAGATCAAGCAGAAAGCCAGTCATCGGACAAGATGGGTGCCAAGCACCCCTCTGCGTGTTGGAACTATGTTGCATCATATTTGGCACGTAACTGTACGTTCAAGACACGCCGCTGCCGAAGATGTAACAAAACTGGACACAAGGATGTGATCTCTATTTCCATTATTGGGACTATTGTACTCATCTTTGTCGCCATATTTATTACAACGTTTCGGCCTTTCAGTATCTGTCTATATTTCTGAGATGAGTTATTATGTACACTATTTACATTATTCAGACTATTGTCCTCATCTTTGTCGCCATATTTATTACAACGTTTCGGCCTTTCAGTATCTGTCTATATTTCTGAGATGAGATATTATGCACACTATTTACATTATTCAGACTATTGTCCCCATCTTTGCCACCATATTTATTACAACGTTTCGGCCTTTCAGTATCTGTCTATATTTCTGAAATGAGGTATTATGTACACTATTTACATTATTCGGACTATTGTCCTCATCTTTGTCGCCATATTTATTACAACGTTTCGGCCGTTGTACGCTGGATGTAACTAATGCCTTTATCCACTGTGCCATGTGTCCTTGAGGACATCTGTGTATGAATTTCTGGGTATTATAAAGACATTAGTTTGCATTATGAGCACTGGTAAAAATTGTTGCTGAAGACATTAACTGCAATATGAGCACTGATAAAATTGGTTGCTGAAAAGATTAGGTTTATAATACCCAGAAATTCATACACAGATGTCCTCAAGGACACATGGCACAGTGGATAAAGGCGTTGGTTAGATCCAGTGACAGGACCCAAAGAGTGTGAGTTAAGGCAGTGGAGAACTTGGAGAGGGGAATTATCAGGAGATAACTGATAACTGACATCCATTAGACATGGCACGTGGAACTAGAACAGTCTACCCCAGTGAGCGAAATAAAGGGTTCAGTTCGACATTCCAACCACCTGAAGAATTTCGGAGCGTACAACGGCCGAAACGTTGTAATAAATATGGCGACAAAGATGAAGATAATAGTCCGAATAATGTAAATAGTGTACATAATACCTCATCTCAGAAATATAGACAGATATTGAAGGATGTCTTTTATTTCCCATATATACTTAGAAAGCATTGTGCTGTTCGCATATTTACTATTTGTGAAAGGCATTTTGTGTACATAATTTCTTTGTTTCAGGGTCCTTCAGTTACTCCTATGTATACTTTTTCTTCATTATCTGGTGATTTTATCGTGGCTTGGTAGATTACGTTGTTTTGTAAACAATTACCGTTTAAGGTACATTCGTTTTTTATTCCGCAGTTGCACGTGGGGTTAATTTGACAAAACGCACACCACACCAAAAATATCTTGGAAAATAAGGAAAAAATCATCAGCCTACAACAACTTGCAAAATTTGCTTGGAGGAAAAAATAGCTATCATTACCTTCCCAGACCAAAATAAATTATTAAATAAAAGATCCGAGCTAATCTAAAAATGCAGACATGAAAACAAATTTTTACTCCGTAACTTAAAAATCGAAAACGGAAAAAATAAATAATTGGAAGCAATTACCTGTCTTAGGGTTCACGTTTAATAGTTAAGCAACATCGAGTCTGGTCAGTGCCAAGATGGGTAACCACTTGAAAATACTATTTGTAAGCATGGATATGCGTGTGGTGTAGTGGATAACCAATCAGAATTAGAAATCTTAGAGTCGAGTTCGAATTCCAGTCGCGTTTGTTATATTCACTTAAGCGAAAATAACCTTGTCATTAAAATGTCTACCAAAATGAATCGTTAGACTCGGATAATTCGTTGATTTACTTTAAGCTTGAAAAGATATCAGCGATAAGTCCATTTATTATTATAAAAATAATTCAACTCTCGTTCAACTCTCGTTATGTTTCAAACATCAAAGTGGCTGGCGCATGATAATGAGTTGGCTCATAACAAGTTGAGCGATTTATACTTTGACATTAGAAACGGTCGTCTGCACGCGTCCTGTGACACTGTATGGAGGCCGAAAAGGGATATAATTTCTTTTTAACTGTCTTTCTCGCATTAGGATGTTTATGAGTCTTTTGTTACTTGTTAATTCTACAGCTTTGTAATCTGTGATAGATACGCATCATACGGTCTTTGAATGTTTCAATTTGATCCGAAAGTTTTTGAGTCCTTGTCACGCAGTGCAAATCGTATAAAACAACTGGAAGAATGTGAATCAGTCAGGGTTTAGTTTTAGTTTGGATTGATACATTGGTCGATTTCAGGATAACCGTTTTTTTTCTAATAGCAGCTCCTTCTAAGGGATATTCGGTGTTTTACTGTATGTTCTTACTAGATAATTTGGGACCAAGATATATAAAATCAGTCACTGTCTATATTTCTGAGATGAGGTATTAGGTACACTATTTACATTTTTCGGACTATTCTCCTATATTTATGTTGCCATATTTATCACAGCGTTTTGGCCGTTGTACGCTCCGGCCTTCTTCACGTGGTTGGAATGTCTATCTGAACCCTTTATTTCGCTTGTTGGGGTAGACTGTTCTAGTTCCACGTGCCATGTCTAATGGATGTCAGTTATCAGTTATCTCCTGTTAATTCCCCTCTAAAAGTTCTCCACCGCCTTAACCAGGTATTGGACTCATACTCTTTGGGTCCTGCCACTGGATCTAACTAAAGCCTTTATCCACTGTGCCATGTGTCCTTGAGAACACATGGCACTGTGGAGAAAGGCGAAAGGACATTTCACTAAAAAAGTACAAGTGAAAATAGTAACAAGCAATATTTTAAGTATTTCAAACAGCAACTTCCCCAAGGGTTATTCGGTATTTAACTGCATATTCTTACTAGATAATTTGGGACCAATGTGTATAAAATCAGTCACGGTCTATATTTCTGAGATGAGGTATTATGTACACTATTTACATTGTTCGGACTATTGTCCTCATCTTTGTCACCATATTTATTACAACGTTTCGGCCTTTCAGTATCTGTCTATATTTCTGAGATGAGGTATTATGTACACTATTTACATTATTCGGACTATTGTCCTCATCTTTGTCACCATATTTATTACAACGTTTCGGCCTTTCAGTATCTGTCTATATTTCTGAGATGAGGTATTATGTACACTATTTACATTATTCGGACTATTGTCCTCATCTTTGTCACCATATTTATCACAACGTTTCGGCCTTTCAGTATCTGTCTATATTTCTGAGATGAGGTATTATGTACACTATTTACATTGTTCGGACTATTGTCCTCATCTTTGTCACCATATTTATCACAACGTTTCGGCCTTTCAGTATCTGTCTATATTTCTGAGATGAGATATTATGTACACTATTTACATTGTTCGGACTATTGTCCTCATCTTTGTCACCATATTTATCACAACGTTTCGGCCTTTCAGTATCTGTCTATATTTCTGAGATGAGGTATTATGTACACTATTTACATTGTTCGGACTATTGTCCTCATCTTTGTCACCATATTTATTACAACGTTTCGGCCTTTCAGTATCTGTCTATATTTCTGAGATCAGGTATTATATACACTATTTACATTATTCGGACTATTGTCCTCATCTTTGTCACCATATTTATTACAATGTTTCGGCCTTTCAGTATCTGTCTATATTTCTGAGATGAGGTATTATGTACATTATTTACATTATTCGGACTATTGTCCTCATCTTTGTCACCATATTTATTACAACGTTTCGGCCTTTTAGTATCTGTCTATATTTCTGAGATGAGGTATTATGTACACTATTTACATTATTCGGACTATTGTCCTCATCTTTGTCGCCATATTTATCATAATGTTTCGGCCTTTCAGTATCTGTCTATATTTCTGAGATGAGGTATTATGTACACTATTTACATTATTCGGACTATTGTCCTCATCTTTGTCGCCATATTTATCACAACTGGAAGGATGTGAATCAGTCAGGGTTTCGTTTTAGTGCGGATTGATACTCTGGTCGAATTCAGGATTTATTTTTCAAATAGCAGCTCCCACAAGGATAATTCGGTATTTGACTGCATATTCTGACTAGATAATTTGGGACCAAGATATATAAAATCTATTAATTAATCATTTTTTCTTCCGTGTATTTAGTTAAGTTTTGTCTGTTGCCATCGAAACAATCTTTAAAGTTTAAATCAACACCTATTTCTTTGGGGTTATCGGGAAGACGGTCTGATAATAACTGGAGATGATCTAAATTGCTTTTGGCGAGGCTATATAGTCTGCATATGATATATTTGATACTGTTTAACACCCCCTCTCCAAAAGTTGTTAACTTTTTGTCTGTTTTGTTTGTTGTCATCCAAACTGTCTTCTTGAGGTTTAAGACAACGACTATTTCTTTGCCCGCCCATGTAAATAACATTTGCAAATATATTAACCCACTTTTTTCCCCTAGCTATGAGTATGACTTGTATTATTCAGTCAATATAATCTGAACAATTTCTTAGAAACTGAAATATTTTCTTTCTTTAAATAACCTGTAAAATGTTGATAAGCCTAAAAAAAGAAAAAAAAGAAAGAAAAAACACAAACAAATCAATCAGTTAGGCTTGATAAAGATTTTCTGATAAACAACACTAACCGAATTGATTTAAAACTCAGAGAACGGTAATATAAAACATAAGTCGGTGCTGTTACTTAATGTTTATTTTTTATACTACTGTTTTACCAGTGCAAGGCCAAAGAGCCACTTAAAGTAGAATGGAAGTAAGAGGAGGAGTTACGAAGTGCAGATTATGAAGATACAGGGGTTGGACAAAATAATTGAAACACTTGTTAAATTCAAAGAAAATTTATTTAATATGGAGTTGGTCCTCCTTTAGCCTCACATACAGGTTTAATACGTCTAGGAATGGAATCATACAGCTTCCTGACTTCATCCAGAGGAATTTTCAGCCATTCTTCCATTAATACCTTCTCCAGCTCTTTAAGACACGACGGTGGGGGATAGCGGCTCCTAACTTATCACTCCAAAATGCACCACAAATGTTTAATAATATTGATATCTGGAGATTGGGGAGGCTACTCCATGTGTTCTAGCTCACTTTCATGCTCTTCACACCAATTCTTAACCAATCAAGCGGTATGTATTGAATCATTATTGTCTTGGAAGATGCAGTCACCATCAGGGAATAAAATCTGGGCCATTGGATGAACATGATCACCCAAAATGTTCAGATAATCTTTGCTGTTGATTCTACCACGCAGGGCAACTATTGGACTGAGACTTTTCCATGATATGGCGGCCCAAACTATCACTGATCCACCTCCATTCTTCACTGTTGGAAGAAGGCAGTCAGGGTTGTAAGCTTCTTTGAGCTGCCTCCACACATAAACTCGCCCTGAAGTTGGGAAAAGAGAAAAACTGGACTCGTCTGAGAATATGACTTGCTTCCATTGGTCTGCAGACCAGGCATTGTGATCTCTGCACCACTTCAACCTCTTTTGAATGTAGCGAGTGGAGAGAAGAGGTTTCCTCACAGCGGCTCTTCCATGATATGCAGTCTTATGTAGCTCATGACGAACAGTTTTAGCAGAAACTGGACTATTCAGATGATTATTCAACTCAGCAGTCACTTTTGCCGCAGTAGTTCGATGATTTTTTGCCACATTGTGTTTCAATGCACGTCGGTTCCTGTCAGTAAATTTGCAAGTTTGGCTCATATTGTTATGGCTGTTAGAGGTTTTTCCCTGTTTCTCGAATTGCGTCATAGTTCGTGTAATGGTAGCTCTTGAAAAACCAAACAGTTCAGTAACCTTAGTGATCGAGCCTCCTGCATTACAGGCTCCAACAAGTTGCCCTTTTTCGAACTCAGAGAGGTCGCCTTTTTAGCTTAAATTTTACTAAATTCTAAAAATAAATAAGACAAAGACTGTAAATTAGATAAATAAACGTATTTACAATGGATATAACCTGCAATTACAAAGTTTTAGTTAAAGTTCTTAATATAATAGGACTTTGAAAATTAGGAGTGGAATTTAGACCTGTTCCAATTATTTTGTCCAAGCTCTGTATGTAGGATAGATAACAGCAAATCCTAGATTTAATCAGGTTAAGATATTAGAGATCGAAGAATTTTCTTCAAATGTACCTTCTCTTCGAATTTTATACCTTTTTCTACTCTGTGCCGTGTCCTTTCAGGACGTTGGGGATCACGGTTCTCCGGAATTATCTGCCCTTCGTATAATAAATGTAGTCTTTTTTTGTTATCTCTCACAGACTTTCTTCTGTCACTAATTTACACAAGGTCGCTCGGTAAATTATGCGTTGTTTATCTCTGTGTCTCTTGTTTCAGTCTGTCCTGTGAGTGTTAAATTCTTCAAGCTTACTGTCCTCATTATGTGCACTAGAAACTTCAACTATCTTTTTCTGATGTAAGTATAAATCTTTTTGTTTCAATTTTCTCTAAAACTTCGTCGTCGGTAAATGTTAGGTCCACGGTATCCACAGCAACCTTCTGCAGAACCACATTTCTACCTTTAACCTGTGAGGAGATTGTTCCGCATTCATTACCATATAGGAGGACAGTTATTGCATAATGGTTCAGTACACTTTCTTTGTTTCGGTCTCTTCAAGTTTCTTCTCCATCTGTGAGGAAATTGTCCACCATTCACTGCCATATAGGAGGACTGTTATTACGTAACAGTTCAGTAATCTTTTCTTTGTTTCTGTTGCTTCAAGTCTCTTCTTCATTTTGATGAGATTGAACAGCATTCACTGCCATATAGGAGGACTGATACTAAGTAACAGTTCAGCAACCTTTTCTTTATTTCTGTTGCTTCAAGTCTCTTCTTCATCTGTGAGGAGATTGTTAATCATTCAACGTTAAACATAAAAATGTCTTTAAATAATTGCCGGACTTTCTCCATTTCATAATGTGTGACGTCATTTGTCTACATTTGATACGCCATGAGCAGTTATGAATGTACGTGAGAGATTCATGGAAGATTGAAGTTTATAAGCAGTAAATTCGACATTGCCAACCGAAGGATCCTCAGCGGCCGAATCGGTTAAAGCACGTCAGGTTATATGACGGTACCGTATAGGGTACAGGTTCGAATCCTGTCGGAGGACGAATATTTTCTATGTAAATTTCTCGGACATTCAGGCCGGTGAAATGTTATTTAATACTGTTTATTATAAACAGAGCATTTACTTGAATACTTGTATCTATAAAAATAATGTTAAACATAAAAATGTCTTTAAATACATATATATATATATATATATATATATATATATATATATATATATATATATGAGGAAAAATATGAAAAAAAAATCCAAATATGCAAGTTTAATGTTTCAATGTTGACGTCAGACGTTTCGGTCTAGTAGACCTTCTTCAGGACATAGTTATTGAAACATAATTAAACGATATTCAAGTCAACATAAAAAGACGATAGACATAAGAATAATCAAAACAAAATAACTGAATTTTAAGATCAGCGTTCCGTTTTGCAATGCGATCATGTCGGCATCACGTGGGCGATGTTGTAAAAACGTATTCCTAAAATAGAGTTTATTATAAAAGAAAGAATTTTACTTGAAACTAAAGTTTATAAGTACGTTTGTCCAGCATTAATCTTGTCAGAAAAGGGGAAATATTGAAGAAGCCGGGTGTAGTATTCACTGTGCGCGAGATAGATATTACGCCTGCCTCATAAATCGGTCTGAGATTTTTATTATGACCATATTTCAAAACCTTCACAGAATCAAAGTCGAAATTACCCAGGCGAAAATCTCGCTTATGTTCGAAAACACGAGATTTTACGGACCTACACGTTTCGCCCACATATTTTAAATCACAGTTGTTGCATGCGATTTAGTAGATGCAAGCATCGATATGTAATATGTTGGTTGCTGGTGTTATTTAATAAACTACGAATAGTTCTAGTAGGTAATATAGTAGTTTTAATTTTTAGCGCATTTAAATTATTGGAGATACGTTCGGTCAAAGGGTTTTTCGGTAGATATTACCTACCAAAACTATTGGTTTATGGTAATGGTAATATTAGCCTTTTGCTCATAAAGAAACATTCAATTTTCATTGACTGAGCGGACATTGTTACTCGATTTACGCATTTTTGGCTCGTTTGCCAGTGAACTGGGATCTAATCATATTATCTGTTGTCCTTATCTCACATAGTAATGGTAAGATTAGCCGTTTGCTTATAAGAAAACATTCAACTTTCATTGACTGAGCGGAAAGTGTTAATCGATTTACGCATTTCTTGGCTCCTTTGCCAGTGAATTTGGATCAAATCCTAGTATCTGTTGTCCTTATCGCCAGTGGTAATGGCAGTATTAGTAGCCGTTTGTTTATAAGGTGTGAGAGAGAGAGAGAGAGAGAGAGAGGGATGGAGGGAGAGGGGGAGAGGGGGAGAGAGAGGGGAGAGAGAGGGGAGAGAGAGGGGGAGAGACGGGGAGAAGGGGGAGAGAGGTGGAGGGAGAGAGAGAGAGTGATGGGGGGGGAGAGAGAGAGAGATACCCCCACCAGGTGGGTTTATTAATCAACGGTTCTAAAGGATTGGGATGAAGGTACTAATCAGTTGGGTATAAGGCATTTCGGAGTAATAAGTTTTTCTTATAATTAGTTGTTTCTGCGATTGAATTATTAATTAACTAGGTGAATTAATTCCAGAGTAATTAATGGACGGATTCGTTAAGTAAAGCTTGTGATAAAGGGTGAATTGGATTTTGGGTGGTCTGCCGGGCGAAATCCAGCCAGAGCCCTCAGACGAGATAAGTGCTTTTCGCCGGGCTTAAGTGGACGTTGCATGCCGAAAACACAGAAGGGACTCCGATCCGGTTTTAGTACCTCTTGAAAACTGGGTTCCCGCGGAGTTTCGGAGAGCAGGCGGAAACACATGGTGGTCAAGGCGATTTGCATATTAAACTTCGTGGTCGGTGCCTAAAAACTGTTTAGCTCCGCCTCTCTCTATGTAAGCGGCCGGCACGCATGAGTTGGGCAAATGAGATCGGAGATCAGATCAGATCGGATCGGATCGGAGAACGCGTCGGAACGCGAGAGAAGTGGCAGAAGCGACAGAGAGAGAGAGAGAGAGAGAGAGAGAGAGAGAGAGAGAACGGGAGAGATCGCAGATCAGAGAACGCCAAGAAAACGCGGCGGAAACGGCTTAGTGGGTCTTGCTGGTCTGGCCAGTTGGTTGCATGCGTCAAGTACCAAGAGATAGAAATCGAACCCGTGCGAATCCTGATAACTTCGTCAACAAAGCTGAGAAAGCCGACTGCTATATCGGAGTGTGCAGACGAAGATCCACGAATTATCTCCCTTGGATTATCCGAATTTTCTATCGGCATAATTGTGTCTTTCTCTCTCTCTGTGACTTTCCGACCCAAACGAGTGATTTTCATTAAGACAGTTTGTATTCGTGCAATTTCTTTTGTAGTGACATAAAAGTAGTAGCCTTAAAGAGCTCTTTGTACAGGAACCGAAAGGGTTGCTTATTTCTTTCTTCTTTGTGCCATTGCGGTTACAACAAGAACTTTTCTGCACGAATAGCGATTTCTTTCAGCGTGGAGCCCAGCCATTTAATTCGTCCTACCTCCGGATCGTCCTGAAGGGTCGAAATCCTGCTGTTCGGATCAAAAATACACAACGTGCCGGATAGTGGTGGTTCCTTCAGTTCACCGGAGGAGGACCGGGTGGTTTACTTTTCGGCCAGAACCACCGGAGAGACAGGACACGGCTGTAGCCGGCAGGGCTTCTACGTCAGAAAGGAAACATTGAACTTTCATTGACTGAGCGGACAGTGTTGCTGATTTACGCATTTCTTGGATCCTTTGCCAGTGAAAGGGAATCAGATCATTGTATCTGTTGTCCTTATCTCCACTGGAAATGGTAATATTAGCCGTTTGCTTATAAGGAATCATTCAACTTTCATTGACTGACTGGACAGTGTTACTCGATGTACGCATTTCTTTTGCCAGTGAATTTGCATCAAATCATTGTATATGTTGTCCATATCTCCACAGGCAATGGTAATATTAGCTGTTTGCTTGAGGAAACATTCAACTTTGATTGATTGAGTGGACAGTGTTACTCGATTTACGCATTTCTTGGCTCGTTTGCAAGTAAACTGGGATCAAATCCTAGTATCTGCTGTCTTTATCTCCACTGGTAATGACAATATTAGACGTGTGCTAATAACGAAACATTCAAATTTCATTGAGCGGTCAGTTTTACTCGATTTACGCATTTCTTGGCTCGTTTGCCAGTGAACTTGCAACAAATCATATTATCTGTTGTCCTTATCTCCAATAGTAATGGTAATATTAGCCGTTTGCTTATGTTGAAACATTCAACTTTCGTTGATTGACCAATTTGATTGACCAGTGTTAACCAATTTACGCTTTTCTTGGCTCCTTTACCAGTGAACTGGGATGAAATTCTTGTAACTGTTGTCGTTATCTTCACTGGTAATGGTAATATTAGCCGTTTGCACATAAGGAAAAATTCAACTTTTATTGACTGAGCGGACAGTTTTACTTGACTTACGCATTTCTGGACTCTGTTGCCAGTGAACTGGGACCAAATCTTAGTATCTGTTGTCCTTATCTTCACTGGCAATGGTAATTTAAGCCGTTTTCTTATAAGAAAACTTTCAACGTTCATTGATTTTGCGGACATTGTTACTCGATTTACGCATGTCTTGGCACGTTTGCCAGTGCACTTGGATGAAATAGTAGTATCTGTTTTCCTTATCTCACATAGTAATGTTAATATTAGCCATTTGCTTTTAAGGAAATATTCAACTTTCATTGACTGAGCGAACAGAGTTACTGGATTTATGTATTTCTTGGTTCCTTTGCCAGTGAAATGGGATCAAATCCTAGTATCTGTTGTCCTTATCTCCACTGGTAATGGTAATATTAGCCGTTTGCTTATGAGGAAACATTCAACTTTCATTTACTGAGCGGAGAGTTTTACTGGATTTACACATTTCTTGTCTCGTTTGCCGGTGAACTGGGATCAAATCCCAGTATCTCTTGTCCTTATCTCCACTGGTAATGGTTATATTAGCCGTTTGCTTATAAAGAAACATTTCACTTTCATTGGCTGAGCGGGCAGTGTTACTGGATCTACGCATTTCTTGATTCCTTTGCCAGTGAACTTGGTTCAAATCCTAGTATCTGTTGTCCTTATCTCCACTGTTAATGTTATCTGTTTCCTCCAGATGAAACAAACGGCATGCATTGAGCTAGAAACCAGTGCTGCTTTCGCTGTAATTTAAACAGTATTTCTATGAAGGCATCTGTTCAGGAATATAGGTTTCTCAAGTCTTGTAGCTATTATCGCTCTTCCAGTATTTTTTGGTGTTTCCTTCCTAACAATTTGTATTGTTTGGACACCTACATCTTGATTATGTAATTATTTTCTTTACATGTATCCATTTTAGTTGTTGCTGCTGTGGAATGTTCTCTCGTGACGTGGCTTCTGTTATTTGATAGAGTTGTTTGTGATTGTGTAGCGCCAGCTGACGCGGTCCGACGCGGAATGTTCTTTGCTAAGATATATACGTTTAATTCGTTCGAAGCTGTTTTTATCCGTTGAACCGACACAGCAGCTATATGCATTGACTGTTTAGCTATTCCTGAATTAATGTGTCGCCATAGATGGCATCCATATGAAAATCTCGTTCTGCCCAGGCTTGTGTTTTTGATTTAATCATTTGCTTTCTCCTAAAATCATCTGAATCGTGCGTTTCAAATTCCTACGCTTGATTTTGGCGAACCAATGACCGGCACTTGTTACCCAGTGTTCGAATCAGTCATTCATTGATTTTCATTGGTGTTTTCTAAGAGCAGGAATTCATGGCGGACTAGAAGTCTATACTTGAAATTTTCACTCTTTCTGCTGATTATGTTCAGTCAGAAATTTGAAACAATTTAAAAAATGAACACAAAGAGGCCGCCCATTGACACATTGCAATTAAAAGAAAACTTCAACTATTATCACAAAATAATGGTGACTTTTTGTTTTGTTTTTGGTGTGTGTGTGGGGGAAGACGTTTGACCGATAACATTCAGATCGTCACTTATTTATCTACAAAAACATGAAGAGCTCATTGCTAAGGTGACCATCAATTTATGGACACGAATTCTTGGTCAGTATAAGATGATCGACTTAAAATAAAAGTCCTTTTGAAAAGGTCAGGATGAATAAACTATTAAACATCCATGGGGTAGCAAGTTAAATTCGGTTCGAAATAAAGAAAATAATGTTGAACTGCTATGTAATTTTAGTGGAATTTAAGATCAAATGTTTCCTTTTCGCCTTAGATGAAAAAAAGATTGAATATTTAGTTAGAAACTCTGAAAAGCGTTCTGAATTGCTGTATGTTATGGAATAATTGAAAATTTCCTCACAGATGAGGAAACTGGAGTCAACAGAGATGCGGTTTTACACAATGAAGCTGAGAATATCAAAGACAGAACACGTAAGCATCGAGGAAAGTTCTACAGTTAAAATCAAAAAGAGACAGTTTACATTTCTAGAATTCATAATGAGCAAGTTTTGTTTGGAGAATTTTTCACTGCATACTGAATGCAAGAGGAAGAGATGGAAACTTCGCGTCAGCTAACCTAACCTCGCTTGTGTGAAATTGATGGCAGAAAAGGCTTCAGGCTATAAAATACAGGATATTGGGGAGAGCCATGATCGCTCATGTTCTGAAGAGACATCGTAAATCAAAGAATAAAGAAGGGAAGAGGTGTGAGTTTTGTCTACTCGCAATCCTATGCTTTTTACCATGAAGCCATTCCTTTCGATGTCTGAAGGAATTCTTATGCTGATGGAAGCATTATTTATCTTACGCTACAACGGAACAGACACTACAGAACAAAATGAACGGAAATAATTATGAGACAAAAGATAATGAAGCAAAATAAAAATAAAAATAAAAATCGATCAATAAAGTCAAGTGAGACACAACTGTCTAGCTTGATTGGGATGCAATCATTAAAATGTTTTACGGTATAATTATCGAAAATTCCCGATTTGACTCCAGACAATTGCATTCGAAGTGAAACACCACCAGAAGAGTAAGGGGGGGGGGAGAGGATGAGGAAGAGTAGAAAGAGAAAGAAAGAGTAACAAAGAGAAAGAGAGCGAGTTCTGAAAAGGAAAGCAAATGCGGTTAATTTAGCGAGAGACCGAGGAATTAGTATTTCGAGAGGAATGTGAATTAAGACAGAGAAAAATGGGGGGGGGGACGTAGAGAATGTGAGAGAGTGTATCATTTAATGGCGAAAAAGAAAGATTTGAAAAAGAAGAAAAAGATAGAAAAAGATAAAAAGGAGAAAAAGAAAGATTTGAAAAAGAAGAAAAAGTTGGAAAAAGATAGAAAAAGAAGGAAAAGATTTGAAAAAGAAGAAAAAGATAGAAAGAGAAGAAAACGAAAGATTTGAAAAAGAAAAAGATAGAAAAAGAAAGATTGCAAAAGAAGAAAAATAAAGACTTGAAAAAGAAGAAAAAGATATAAAAAGAAGAATAGGAAAGATCTGAGAAAGAAGAAAAAGATAGAAGATAAGGAAAAAGAAAGATTTGAAAAATAAAAAGATAGGAAAAAAAGGAAAGAGAAGAAAAAGAAAAATTTAAAAAAGAAGAAAACGATAGAAAAAGATAGAAAAAGAAGAATAAGAAAGATCTGAGAAAGAAGAAAAAGTGGAAAAAGAAAGATTTGAAAAAGAGAAAGATAGGAAAAAGACAGAAAGAGAAGAAAAAGAAAGATTTGAAAAAGAAGAAAACGATAGAAAAAGATAGAAAAAGAAGAATAAGAAAGATCTGAGAAAGAAGAAAAAGAGGAAAAAGAAAGATTTGAAAAAGAGAAAGATAGGAAAAAGACAGAAAGAGAAGAAAAAGAAAGATTTCAAAAAGAAGAAAACGATAGAAAAAGATAGAAAAAGAAGAATAAGAAAGATCTGAGAAAGAAGAAAAAGAGGAAAAAGAAAGATTTGAAAAAGAGAAAGATAGGAAAAAGACAGAAAGAGAAGAAAAAGAAAGATTTTAAAAAGAAGAAAACGATAGAAAAAGATAGAAAAAGAAGATTAAGAAAGATCTGAGAAAGAAGAAAAAAAGGAAAAAGAAAGATTTGAAAAAGAAAAAGATAGGAAAAAGACAGAAAGAGAAGAAAAAGAAAGATTTCAAACAGAAGAAAACGATAGAAAAAGATAGAAAAAGAAGAATAAGAAAGATCTGAGAAAGAAGAAAAAGAGGAAAAAGAAAGATTTGAAAAAGAAAAAGATAGGAAAAAGACAGAAAGAGAAGAAAAAGAAAGATTTCAAAAAGAAGAAAACGATAGAAAAAGATAGAAAAAGAAGAATAAGAAAGATCTGAGAAAGAAGAAAAAGAGGAAAAAGAAAGATTTGAAAAAGAAAAAGATAGGAAAAAGACAGAAAGAGAAGAAAAAGAAAGATTTCAAAAAGAAGAAAACGATAGAAAAAGATAGAAAAAGAAGAATAAGAAAGATCTGAGAAAGAAGAAAAAGAGGAAAAAGAAAGATTTGAAAAAGAGAAAGATTTGAAAAAGACAGAAAGAGAAGAAAAAGAAAGATTTCAAAAAGAAGAAAACGATAGAAAAAGATAGAAAAAGAAGAATAAGAAAGATCTGAGAAAGAAGAAAAAGAGGAAAAAGAAAGATTTGAAAAAGAGAAAGATTTGAAAAAGACAGAAAGAGAAGAAAAAGAAAGATTTCAAAAAGAAGAAAACGATAGAAAAAGATAGAAAAAGAAGAATAAGAAAGATCTGAGAAAGAAGAAAAAGAGGAAAAAGAAAGATTTGAAAAAGAGAAAGATTTGAAAAAGACAGAAAGAGAAGAAAAAGAAAGATTTCAAAAAGAAGAAAACGATAGAAAAAGATAGAAAAAGAAGAATAAGAAAGATCTGAGAAAGAAGAAAAAGAGGAAAAAGAAAGATTTGAAAAAGAGAAAGATAGGAAAAAGACAGAAAGAGAAGAAAAAGAAAGATTTCAAAAAGAAGAAAACGATAGAAAAAGATAGAAAAAGAAGAATAAGAAAGATATGAGAAAGAAGAAAAAGAGGAAAAAGAAAGATTTGAAAAAGAGAAAGATAGGAAAAAGACAGAAAGAGAAGAAAAAGAAAGATTTCAAAAAGAAGAAAAAGAAAGATGCGTTAAATGAAGAAAGGGTGATATTATTTAAAATATAAACAAAGTGACAAAAGAAAATAAGCGAGAAAGAGGGAAACGATTTTAGTGAGAGAAAGTATATGTAATATATAGAGAGGTGTAAAGAGAGATAAACAAAGAGAGAGAGAAAGAAAAAGAGGCATGGCACAAAAAGAAAAAAAAAGACTAATCGGGTGAACTACACACTTTACGAAGGCCGAAAAAGATATCATATAAAAAGATTAGATAATTAATTAAAAACAGTGATTCAGTTGTTATATTCTTTACTAGATGGAACAGCAGGCTCAGCTTTTGAACGTTCTAATCTCAGGCCTTTTTTTTTAAGCTTTTCAACCCAAGCAAGGCTTGAAGCCACTAGCACGCAAGGGGTTACAGAAGGTTTGGAGGAAGAGCAGATAGGAGTGGTAGAGGAAAGGATGTGGAAAAAGATAGTGCATTGATCAAGGCAAGGGGGTTACAGAAGATTTGGAGCGAGAGCAGATAGGAATGAAAGGGGAAAGGATGTGGAGAAGGGAAGTGGATAGATCAAGGCAACTGGAGATGTCGATTGACGTTACACTTAAATAGTTGGAGGTTATATTCGTCAGGGAAACAGGAATAAGGAAGGGAGTTCCACAGGCGAGATGTGCGAGACATGAAGCTATTGGAGTAGAAGAGACGTCTACATCTAACAGTTTCAATGGTGAAGGGGTGGGAATTATAATTATCAAATCCTCCTAAAAATTTCAATATATATATATATATATATATATATATATATATATACATATATATATATATATATGTGTGTGTGTGTGTGTGTGTGTGTGTGTGTGTTTGTGTGTGTGTGTGTTTGTGTGTGTGTGAATGTGTGTGGTCGTGTGTGTGTGTTTGTTTTGTACGTGATATTTGCAGTTGTGGCTGCCTCCTTTCAGCTGATCTGGCCAACCATATGCGAAATCAATATAATAAGAGATCCAACTGAACTACACGCACGGAATTTGTCGAGATTTTGTAATAAAGTATCGAGATATAAGCCTGGGTTATCTAGACATGACTGATCTGACAGAATCAGCGTACAATCCAATGATCAATCAAAACGAGTATTTACATTGGCTTTGCAGATAAAGAGTGTAAATCTATGCCAACGCTTAAAGTTCATTGTAGATTACACAATGTATCGGCCATTTGCACATATTTCACTGATTTCGTTTATTAAACGTTTTTATTCTATAACTTAATTTAATTGGGTACAATAATATTTTGGGGGTACTATAATATTTTTGGGGTACTATAATATTTTTGGGGTACTATAATATTTTTGGGGTACTATAATATTTTGGGGTACTATAATATTTCAATTTGTACACAAAACAATTGTATATAATTCTACATAATTCTATATAATTGTGCAAAAAACATTTGTAAGTACTGTTCGATAAAAGTGACTCACCTGATTTTATTTACTTAAAAATTTTTTCGCCTATTGTTTTTGGGGTCAAACTAATTTTTAATCTTACTAATATGAAGACCCCTTACCGACCACCTAGTAAAAAAAGTTTACTCATCCTAAGGTATTCTATTGATGATTATAATTTTGGATATAAATGAAATTTAGGAAAAAACTCTGTGCCAAAAAAAGTGACTCACTTATTTCCTGCAACTAGTAATCAATAGAAACATAACCTAACAGCTTTAAATAAAGAATAATAGAGGTATAATTTATTTATAATAGGTAATATAGTTCGAAGTATTTAATAATCTATGGGTCCTGCTTTATTTTGAATAACCTTTTCAATACTTTTTGGCATTGACTTGATTAGGTTCTGGCAAATCTCATCTCCAAGCATTGAATTCCATTCGGATATGAAATTCACAATCAAATCCTCTTTGTTGCTCAACTGCTTTCTCAAGAGCCTGTACTTTATAATGGTCCATAAGTTTTTTTATGGGGTTGAGGTCAGGAGATTGGGGCGGCCATGTCATAACACTCACCTGCTTCACATCAATGTATTCCTTCATCAATTTTGATTTGTGACAGGGAGCATTATCCTGCATAAAAATGAGCTTGTTGGTGTCGATTTGCACCCTTTCAGCAGAAGGGAGACGACAAGACTCTAAAATTCTCTTGTACTGCTCGCTCCTGAGGGTCTTTTCAATAGGTTTTAAGAAACCAGTTCCATGAAAAGAAAAGCATCCCCAGAACATTATACTGAACGGATGCTTGACAGTACTTACTGCTAAATTCAAAGAGCTTTCAAAGCTTCTTCTTCGGATTTTAGATTGCTTATCCTTTGAATTTAGCTCAACTTTCGTTTCATCGGAGAAGAGAACATTTAGTAAAAAAATCAGGTGAGTCACTTTTATCGAACAGCACTGTATATAATTGTAATCAAATGGTTAGCAAGAGGAACATATATATATATATATATATATATATATATATATATATATATATATATATATGTGTGTGTGTGTGTGTGTGGGCACAGAGGTCAGCACCAAGCATTAACAGTATGTTTCTTGCTTCAACGAAATCTTCAGGCCATGTCTGATCTGATGATTAAGTTGAAGCATGAAAACAGACTATCGCTACTCGATATTGAGTTCAGTGCTAATTTTCATATTTACACGAAGACGTAAAAAGTATATTTTTTATCAATTTACCAGACGAGGCTATGCCGAAGGGTAGAGTATTGTTTGGGGACGTAGACAAACCCGACCTCGTGTATACGGCGTCTATGGGCAATTTACCAGACGAGGCTATGCCGAAGGGTAGAGTATTGTTTGGGGACGTAGACAACAAACCCGACCTCGTGTATACGGCGTCTATGGGCAATTTACCAGACGAGGCTATGCCGAAGAGTAGAGCATTGTTTGGGGACGTAGACAACAAACCCGACCCCTTGTCACAGCTGTTTAAAACGCTTGTTTTTGTCATATAGGAAAATACAACATGGCGCTTGAACGAAATATTCGGCGAAAAATCCCATTTCTCAGTAACATTTTAAACACCTCATAGAATGTAAAGTTCTTAAAGCAAACCTTGTGCCAACCTGTTTTCCTGAATCCTTGATGACTTGGCTGTCTGAAGACGACAACACCAAGATGAAATAACAGAAACTGACAATTCTGTTCAAAATGTTTTCGATCAATCAGCTAACTTATAGATGTTTTCCGGCCATGTTATACGATCCGGACGGCTATTGTTTGCGCATGGCATTATTCACTGGTAACTAATCTTCGGCTTGGCTGTGAAAAATGTCACTCGGGGATTAGCATTAGGAAATTATGGCAAATTTTCTGAGGAAAATCACTTTTTTATAAAAAATATTTTTTCACTTCAAAAAAAGATTTTTTCAAACTTCATTCCTTTCTCTTTAAGTTGGTGTGAAGATCATTGAATAAAAAGAACCGCTATATAACCCGACGATGGGAAATACGAAGAACATGTAGTGAAACAAACAATGTCGTCTGCTAAGTGGTGTTGTCATCACCGGGTTGCGAGGTGTTATAATACAAAAAAAAACCCTCATCAACCCATTTTTCAACATAGGTTTGAAAAAAAAACCCATATCAAGCACTTTTTCACAATGTTATTCGTTTTTTTTCACTCTTTGTAAGTGGTGGGATTTACTACAAACTGATGACAGTTTGTTCTCACATTTATCAATGTCTCGCGGGCTTTTGACCCAGTTATGTCAAAGTCAATTTGGCTTAATTTTCCTTTTCGCTGCTATGTAAAAAAACAAAAAAAAAACTCCTGGTTTTCGCTTTTTACTAAAGATTTCCGTGGCCGGGTGTCAATTTGTTTAACCTCTTGCGACCATATAATTGAAAATTACCAATTTACTTTGTCGTATTTTGACCCCTAGGAATGTTGTTTTCTTCAAAATTTCAATTATATGCCTGAAATAGTTTGATTACGATTTAGGCTTTCTGATTTTCAAAAATAAATTTAAAAAACAATTGGTTAATTTCCCCTTATTTTTGATTAGAACTAAAAAAAAATGCAAAATTTTCACTATTTTTTCACATTTTACCCCCTGAAAGTTTTTGAGCCATTTATAAGAGCCAATTTTACTTTTAAATGAAAGAATATATCCTTTGGTTTTAGAAAATACCTAGTTTCATGGGGTTCTGATCAAAAGTTTCCTTGATATTTTGTTCAGATGATAACAAAACTGTCATTTTTCAATATTTTACACTGTTTTACCCCGTATAAATGTAAGAAAATCCTTCTTTTTTTTCAGAGAAAATAAGCTGTGAGAGAATGCGTTTTGCCATTTTCGTGATGATTTTTACTTGGAATAGAAAATTTTTACCATAGCAAAAATAAAGAATGAGAGAATAAGAGGAAGAAAGGGAAAAAGAGAGACAAGGAGAGAGAACTGGAGAGAGAGAGAGAGAGAGAGTGAAATGTAATGAGTGAGAGTAGAGAGGGAAGAAAAGAGAAAGAGTGAAATAAATAATGAAAGAATAAGAGGGAGAAAGGGAAACAATAGGAGAGAACGGGAGAGAGAGAGATAGTGAAATGTAAAGAGTGAAAGAAGAGAGAGATAGGGAAAGAGTGAAAGAAAGAATGAACGAATAAGAGGGAGAAAAGGAGAAAGAGAGACACGGCGAGAAAACAGGAGAGGGATAGTGAAATGTAATGAGTGGAGGGAGAGAGTAGAGAGAGAAGAAAAGAGATAGAGAAAGAGTGAAATAAACAATGAGAGAATAAGGGAGAAAGGGAGAAAGAGAGACAATGGGAAAGAACGGGGGGGGCGAGAGAGACAGATAGTGAAATAGAAAGAGTGAAAGAAGAGAGAGAGAGGAGTGAGACATGAAGAGAAGTAAATTTAAAGACAATAATAGAAGCAAAGGCTTATAGAAAAATAACTATAACCAAATGATCTTTGGCAAATGAATTTGTTTTTTTTTACGTTTCGTTGATGAAGATGAGATCTTAATTATTGATAGGTCAGATCAAATGAAATGTCCGAGCTGCGTTAATTGATTGACGAATGACTCTTGTAATTAATCACTGCCCATTCACCTTAAGTTTCGCTTCACCTTGACCTTAATTCGTGGATGGACTTCCTGTCACGACCGCCATTTCTTTTCAGGGAAGAGATACAAAAACGTAATATTTATTTGCATTTATTAGGCCCGTCTAAATTGAATTATAAATTTCGCCACCCCTCGACGTTCATGAAGGGTTAAGGGTCTAGCAAACACGGTAATGTAGCTGAGGCGAAAAAGTAATGTGCCTTCA
>OZ038494.1:99732916-99827916 GCA_964036315.1 Acanthosepion esculentum | reverse complement strand
CACACACACACACACACACACACACACACACACACACACACACACATATATATATATGTGTGTGTGTATAATCAATTAATGACTTTATTAAAGCAAGAATAAAATTACCTTAACTGGAAAGCACACAAAATACTCCACATCCTTTATTCAAAAAATACTTAACCGCCTTACTGCGTGATATGTTTGGCCACAACAAAGTAGTGTCTTTGGGATATTTGTGGGTTGTAAACGTCTGTTGTATGTACAGCTCTAGCAGAGACAGGTGGCCTCACCTGGTGGGTAATTGGTGAACTACAGCTAGAGATAATATCATTAAAAAAAAAAAATGGAAAATAACGGAGAGCCCGTGAAAGATTGTAAGTACAAATGGAAGCGAAAGAAAAACAAAAAGAAGAGACCTTAAGTTGGCCAAAAGAAAAAAAGAATCCAAAGAATGAGGGGAGGGGGAGGGAATTTAGAAATAAAAGGAAGAGGCAAAGAAAACAAGGGGAGAATGACGGCAGAGGAGAAAGTGTTAACATGAAAATGACTGACGAGGAAGTCTCAACGAGTTAGCGGGGAAAAAGTCAAAAATATAAGATGGCGGTTTGCACGCAAGGTCCAAAGATTAATCGTAAGACGATTCGCTAAAGATATCGAAAACTAAAATCAATTTTCGTTAAAAGTTAAAAGCAGTCCAAATAAAATCTTAAGTGCTTCGAAATACCACTAATTAAAGACTCTAATTGTTGCTATAATTAAATTATAATTAAAGACAAGTAACTGCGCTGGACAACGGCTCAAATCATATAAACCAATGAAAGATGCGAACATTTCTGTGTTGGAATTGGAGCAGACAGGCATTTCCAAAACCGCGATTCTTTAAGCAACAATTTTGAAAATGAAAATAAAGTAAATAAAATAAACTGTAGAGTGAATGATCAGGATATGATTGACCAGAGGACATCTGAAAAGAGAAAGTGAATTGTCCGTAACTGCAGCTTCAAACCATTATATTATTTTAAATTATGTTAAAAAGCAAATGTTTGTTAGACGATTACAAGGTAGGGAAATGATTATGAAGTTGCGCAGGTCGATTTTGGAATTGCACTCAATTTGAAAGTTGGGGTTTGACATGATAAATGACGTCACAAAATGTTTTTTTGTTTTCAAATCGTTACCGTTCTTTGAAGAGACTAGTTTAAGAATTAAGTTTAGGTTCAAAATCGTAGAATTAAAATTTCATTCCGTTGATCAGTGAAAGCCTATTAAAATTTCTAATTTACTGAAGCTTTACAAATTCTATATGGATAATATGCAATGCACAAGCACATTATTACGAAATCATTGTTCCATCAAGTAAGACCTTCATTTACTTCAAAGGGAAATTATACTGAACAATTATGATTTGAATATAATTTTTATTCAATGTATCTAATACAAAAATATCAAATTTATCTATATTTATTCTTGAAATAGTAAAAGGTTGAAGTCAGTTTGTAAACAAAATTCTGCGCAAATTAGGGATTTCTTTTCAGACGATCTTCAAAGCTAAATGCTCAAACATTGATAAAATCTATGAATCTAACCTTTGATAGCAGTGCTTATCACAGGAAATCCCAGTTTTACATTGTAATTTTGGGGTTTAAAGACCCAAAACTCCCGAAGATCTCGATTATAAAACATTGTGTTGATAGAAAAATAAATAACAAGGAAACTAAGATATCATCATACAGGGTGTCCATAAAGTCCGTGTAAATATATGTATATATATATATATATATATATATATATATATATATATATATATATATATATATATATATATACAAACAGGGTGTCCATAATGTCCGTGTGCACTTTTAAAAAATTTATAACTTTATTTGTATTTGCGATAGAAATAATCTGTAAAAAATGTTATAAAGTTTAATGTACCTAGTTTTAAGTATAGCTAAAATAACTAATGTGATTTCAGGCATTACTGTAAATCAGTTGGCAAATGTTTTCCGTGAACTGCAAAATCGTATTACCCTTTGTATTGCTAATGATGGAGGACATGTGGAAACTTAAATAAAATTTCAATAAAACCTTAGAAAATATAGATTTACTTCTTTCTAATCCTTTTTACAAATTATTTCTATCGCAAATACAAATAAAGTTATAAATTGTTTAAAGTTCACACAAGCTTTATGGACACCCTGTATTTCAACAAATCAGTCAGTAACCGTTCCGACCAGGATACAAACATCATAGTCTAACGAGCAAATCAGAAGTGAGAGCTGCTACCACCCAGGGAATAAGGTCACAAAGAACGGAAAAATTGTAGACCACAGGATTAACAAAGTCAGCGATAATAATGTGGTAGATTTGAAGACATTTTTTATCACTTGTTATACAGCAATAGCAAATATAAACTGATGTAGAAAACTCATATATTACAAGGTAACCAAAAAAGTTCTGTCCGTTTTTAAAGGAAAAAAAGAAAACGCTTCACAGTTACATGTGTAACTTATATTTAGTCTTCGAAGTAATCGCCATCAGCATCCAGAACCTTCTGCCAACGTGTCTCCAGCTGTTCAAAGCCCTTGCAGTAGAACTCGGGGAGTTTTGACGCAAAAAAAGTCCGTGAGGGCTTTGCGCAAGTCTGCTTCATTGGTGAAGGATTTACCACGAAGATGATTATCCAGGGAGTGGAGGAGGTGGTAATCGGATGGCGCAAGGTCAGCTTAAAAAGGTGGATGGCACAAAGTCTCCCTCCCAAGTTGCTGTATGGTATCCCTGGCCACTCGCGCGACATGGGGCCTGGCGTTGTCATGCAGCAAAATCACACCTTTGCGATTTACCAGTGCTGGCTCCTTCTGGCGCAATGCCTGTTGCACACGTTTCAATTGCTTCGAGTATAGGTCTCCAGTGACAGTTTGGTCCGTTGGTAGCAGTTCATAATGAATCACTTGACGACCTGTCCACCAGACACAAAGCATAATCTTGCGTGGGTGCATAGGCGGTCTTGCGGTGTGAGGGACAGCATCCTGAGGAGACATCCAATGTCTAGAACGCTTGGGAGTTTCGTACATAACCCACTTTTCATCACTGGTAAGCACTCTATTGAATAAGAATGCGGTACGGTGGCGAGAAAGCAGCGATACGCAGGCTGCCACTCGTTGTCCCTTGTGGATCTCCAACAGCGTTTGCAGAACCCACTTGCCCAGTTTGTACGTCTTACCTCGGCGGTACAGGTGAAGTCTAACTGTTTCATCGGAAACGTTGAACTGTCTTTCAAGTTCACCACACGTTAGACTACTGTCCTCTTCAATGGCCGCCTTCAGGACTCCGTCATTCAAGACCTGTGTTCGTCCACTGCGAGGCTCATCATGTAGAGACAAATATCCTGACATGAATTTTCGAAACCAACGCCTTGCAGTACGTTCATCCACAGCACTATCCCCAAACGCTTGACAATGCGGCGACTTGATGCAGCTGCTGATAAGCCCACTTTGAAGTCGTAAAGCAAACAGCCTCGAACGAGATCTCGACACACTTCCATCCTTCTCACAGCTGTCCGGCTTATAACTGATGGCCGGGCACGGTGCGCATGTTTCTTTTATAAAGTCTGATGTTCCTACTTCCGGCTGTCCGAATTTGAAAACAATTGCTACACGCATTTCGTATATATTTCAACTTCATTCAATGACTAATCAAAAAACGGACAGAACTTTTTTGGTTAACTTGTAATAATAATAATAATAATAATAATAATAATAATAATAATAATAATAATAACAATAACAAAATAATTGACGTAACTCTTCCAATATTTTTCCCCCCAAAAAAAAGAAAGAAAAAGAGCGCGATTTAAGAAAAGAAAAGGGAAAGAAAAGACAGTTTTCAACAATGGTTAACAATATTTCGACAGTATGCTTTCTTCAAGTATAAAAATATAAAACATTACAAGTCTTTCTATAAACGTCGCTTGTTTTGGGAAAACGGCTGTAATAGTAATCAATGTGTCAAAACGAAAGAAACAGAGCCAATGTGAATGACCTGCAACTGAACCGTGAATAATATGATGTTGATCGTTCTCATCTTGAAATGTTCCGTTAATTAATTCGTTAATAAGAAGAATTAATGAAACAGTTTAGTATAAATACTATGGAACTTTCCCGGGCGTCTAGCTGTAATACCGCGAAACAGTGTCTGTGGATGATTATAATATATATATATATATATATATATATATATATATATATGAAGAAATATAGTCTTAAGGTGTGCTATATTTATGGGATAAAGTGCTCAAAATCAGAGATAGAGCGTGTGTAAATATAAAAGTGAACATTGAAGTCAACACTTAGAGGCGACAGTCTGTTTCATGCTAGACGCAATCGTCAGGCCACGAGTACTGTTATTTTTCTCGGCTATAATAGTCTCTAAGTGTTGACTTCAATGTTCACTTATATATATATATATATATATATATATATATATATATTATATATATACATGTATATATTATATATATATATACATGTATATATTATATATATACATGTATATATTATATATATATATATATATACATGTATATATACTATATATATACATGTATATTATATATATATAAATATATATACATGTATATATTATATATATATATACATGTATATATTATATATATACATGTATATATTATATATATATATACATGTATATATTATATATATACATGTATATATTATATATATATATACATGTATATATATTATATATATATATATATACATGTATATATTATATATATATATACATGTATATATTATATAAATATACATGTATATATTATATATATACATGTATATATTATATATATACATGTATATGTTATATATATATACATGTATATATTATATATATATACATGTATATATTATATATATATATACATGTATATATTATATATATACATGTATATATTATATATATATATACATGTATATATTATATATATATATATATACATGTATATATTATATATATACATGTATATATTATAGATATATATACATGTATACATGTATATATTATATATATATATACATGTATATTATATATATATGTATATATTATAGATATATATACATGTATACATGTATATATTATATATATATATACATGTATATTATATATATATATATATATATATATATATATATATCTACACCTGCATTAATTCCCTGTATTAATAAACGAATTCTATTACTTGTCTTGTTAAAAATACAAAAATAGATATAGTTTCTCCTAATAACTATGGAGTAATCGAAGAAGAAAAACATAAAAACTATGTACATTATTTACATAGTTCGAACTGTTGTCCTCATCTTTATTGTCATGTTCGCGATCTTTTGGTAGTTGTAAACTCCGGCCTTCTTCAGGTTATTGGAATTTTGAAATGAACATTTTATTTCGTCAACCGGGGTAGATTGTTCTAGCTCCATGTGCCATGCCTCATCCGAATGTATTAGTTATCTCCCTTTTTAACTCAACTATCCAAGTTTTAGTTCACCACTGCAGTAGCCAGGTATTGAACTCACAGCTCTTTGGGTCAAGTCACTGGATTCAACCAACGTTTTTATACACTGGGCTTTGTGGCGATGTAAATAATGTAAATAATTACAATACCTCCTCTCAGAAATATAGACAGATCCTGAAGAAGGTAGGAGCGTACAACGGCCGAAACGTCATGAATATGGCAATAAAGACAAGGACAACAGTCCAAACAATGTAAATAATGTAAATAATTACAATACCTCATCTCAGAAATATAGACAGATCCTGAAGAAGGTAGGAGCGTACAACGGCCGAAACGTCATGAATATGGCAATAAAGACAAGGACAACAGTCCAAACAATGTAAATAATGTAAATAATTACAATACCTCCTCTCAGAAATATAGACAGATCCTGAAGAAGGTAGGAGCGTACAACGGCCGAAACGTCATGAATATGGCAATAAAGACAAGGACAACAGTCCAAACAATGTAAATAATGTAAATAATTACAATACCTCATCTCAGAAATATAGAAAGATAAAAAAAAAATATGGTAGTTTAAAATGGGAAGTGTACAAATTATGGTTTATAAAGAAAGTCGATGTCATTGCTTTTGCTCTTGCGGGTCTGGGCGCCATAAAAATTCAACTTTCCAACTTGGCTGGCGAAGATTGGAGTCAGTCTCAATGAAATCTTAAATAATTTTGTTTTCAAAGCAATTAGACATTACCTGAGCATTGAAAATTTAATCCATACTGGACTTGCTGACTCTGCTTAAACATAATGTTTTAAATGTCTGTACAGATATCATCACGTTTCAGTGGCTAATTGTAACAGAAGGACGCTTTTATTTTCAGTAAGACAAAGAACCTCCCCCTTTTTCCCTGTGATACCAAATTTTATCTCAGATATATTTATCTTAATCTTTAAATTTTATCTTTGGATATTTCCAGACGAAACGAGACGAAGAAGTAAGGTTAAAATACTGACCGCAATCATTGAATTTAGCGCTACTTTCTCCGGTGGGTGGAGCTGAGAGAAAGTTTATCCTGTGTAAGAATTGCTGACTGGAATTTCAGACTTAATATTCTAATACTTACTTCTTTGCCAATTTTCTCGCCAATCGAAATCTTTTCCGGTTTATTAAATGCAGTATCTTTTTTTTATTGTTTTCTCTTCTCATTAATGTTTTCTCGGTTTTTTCCTCTCAGTTAATCATTACTAAATATAACCGTAATTTCTATTCGAATATTTTTTTACTCGCACTTTTCGCCTGTGAATCTCCAGATTCTTGGATTCCTGCCAACGACAAAAATATAAATGCAGCGTGAGTCGTCATCGCTCTCATTGGATCATGTTCATTCTATTGTTCTGTATTGAAAATATTATATAGATAAATGAATTGCCTCCCTTTGTAGGGGTCGTTATCACCGGCCCCTGGGTTGGACTGAAAGCAGCCTATCACAGCTCTTTTTTCCTGTGCCACCGTGGAGACAACACGGACTAATTTAGCTCCGTAAAACTCAACCAGCAGCCACATGGTGTCCGAAAGTGGAGCGGCAAAGAATACAACATAGGAACGAGGATGTCCCAACAGTTGCAGCAATGCATCCGAAAATTGGATCCCTCTTCGACCTGAAGACGAATATATTCCGACGTTGCAACAAAAATGAGAAGAACTGTTAACCGAACGAACTTTACTGCCACCAGTTAAGTCCTCGCAAAAAACAGTTTTTTGCAACGATTTTTTAAACCCAATTTTTCTATCTTCCGTTTTTCTTTCTTCCTCTTCCTGATATAAAGCCTTTCTTTTTTCCGCTCAAGTTTGGTGTTGTCCTGTTTGTACCTCGCCGTGTCGCGTCAATGCTCTTTTTACCCTTATTTTCTACAGAGGACAAATCATTGGGGTCACATAAATTCAAAGGGGGTATAAAAACGCGCATACCTGTCTTCTCAATAATGTTCTGTCAGTTTCTTCCAATCTCGGTAACAACCCTACCCCCTTCCGCTTTGGTGGCTTTATTGCCTTGATAGGGCGGAATGATCAAATAAATCTGTCCAGTGTTCACATTTTTTTTCCGTTTTGAATATGTACTTTAAACAGGGCTTCACACCGCAGGATATCTACGTAATTTCGAAATTTTCAAATAGACCTTGTGTGTAATTAAACAAAATGTTATATTTTTAATTCTTTAAAATATGAATAATTTCGATACATTTTTGTGAAATGGCTGGAATTTTTTATGGCTCCGAATTCTGTGTGGACCACTAGAAATGCTATGTGAACCACCGGTGATCCACCTTGAGAATCGTTGCTTTAGACTGTTTCAGTCTTTAGTAATTTCTGGTGCTATCAGTATGGTAGACTGACAGACCATGGTAAACCATGTCTAGCATACTGATATCGAATAAAGTCGGAGAATTCATTTAAATGAACGAAATAAGAATAAAAACTCGTACAAAAGTACTATAGAATAAATGTCATTCCTTTATCAGGGATGTTGAGAAGGCATTGGATTCTCCTTTCGTTGACCGAAGAGCGACACTAAAACTCAAGATCACCGAATAAAGTCGATTTGAAAGCATATCCTTGAACAACGGGCTTTCAATATCTAGCTTTCATCAGGAATAGAAGCTAATAATCGGTGAAACAACACAATTTAATAATGAATAACGACATTTAAAAATACGCAAATGAAAGACAACTTCTCTGATATTCCTATGTTAATTAAACATGGTCGTTCTGCTGCGTGTTCCTTTGTTCGTAAATTTAGACTAGGTTCGATGATTTTCCTCCTATTGAATGCCAATAAAGAAAGCCTGGCATTCAGTGACTTATGATTGGCTACTCCTTTCCGCGCGTTGCTAACCGGATGTCACTTTGTTCTCTGTTTAACGAACTTCCGTCGATCTGCATCATGGTCAGAAGAAGGAACGATCAATATTTTTTTTTACATTGGTTATCGTTAGCCTCGTTTCAGCTCCTCTTCGATTTTGGTTGAGCCAATCAGATTCTTCGTTCTTTTTAGGTTTATTTCCATTTCGTTTTAAATTCAAGGATTGTATGCTTTTCTTATGATTATTTATTTCCTTAGCGTTTCCATCAAATCATACATGTTTTTCCTTCGGTATCATCCTCATTCTTTCTCTCCTTTCCTCCCATTACTCTCCCCTTGATCTCTTTCCGTTTTCTCCCTCTATCAATTACTTCGTTGTTTATTTTCTTGTTTCTCTCTCCCCTCTTCACTTCTTTGGCATCTCCTTATTTTATCTCTCTCTCTCTCTCTCTTTCTCTCTCTCTATTTCTTTCAAATGTTCTTTCTCGCTTTTCCCCCTTCTTCTCTGTTTCGTTCCTTTTTCTCTACTTAATTTTTTTCTCACTCTCCGCTTCTTTTCTTGTTACTATCTTTCCTTCATTTTCCTTTTTTTTTCTCTTCTTTCCTAACCATTCTGGGTTATTGCAATTTTTCTCCCTCTATCAAATACTTCGTTCTTTTTTTTCTTGTTTCTCCCCCCCTCTTCACTTCTTTTTAATCTCCTTTTTCTCTATCGCTCTTTTTCTCTCCCTCTCTCTCTATTTCTTTCAAATGTTCTTTCTCGCTTTCCCCCCTTCTTCTCTGTTTCGTCTTTTTCATCTTTTTCTCTCCTTTTTCCCCTTTCTATCTCTCTTTTCTCTTTTTCTTTCCTTTCCTCTTTATTTCGTTTCACTAATGTTTCTCTTTTTCTTTCATTTCCTCTTTTTCTATTTCCTTCCGTTTGTGTGTTTCGCTTTGCTTTCCTCTTTTTCTTCCGCGTTCCTTCGTTGTTTTTTGCTTTCTTTCCTTCTCTCTCTCTCTATTTCTTTCAAATGTTCTTTCTCGCTTTTCCCCCTTCGTCTCTGTTTTTCATTCTTTCAATTCTTTTCCTCTTACTTTCCCTCATTCTCTCCTCGTTCTCTCTTTATTCCATTTCGTTTCCCCTCTCTCTCTCTATTCGCTTTCACTAATTGTTCTCTCTTTGTTTAAATACCAATTTCTCTTTCTCCATTTCGTCCATTCCTTTTTCTCTACTTAATTGTCTTCTCACCCTCCGCCTCTTTTCTTGTTACTATCTTTCCTTCATTTTCCCTTTTTTTTCTCTTCTTTCCTTCCCATTCTGCGTTATTGCAATTGTTCTCTTTCTCGCTTTATCTTTCTTTTCAAATTTCTCCATTTAACAATAATCATCGACCACCCACGAACTACCAAAGATTTTATTTCTTTGCTTTTCTTTTTTAACATTTCATCTTTTCCTTGAGGTTCAAGAATTTAAAAATTTGACGTTTGTTTCAAATTTTAATTTTCTCCTCCTTCTTATCTTCCCTTTACAACAAATGTCTTCTTTATCTTTCGTGTTGCCGTCTTTGACTCAACACCTGCGTTGCATGCAGAATTATCTGCCATGTTCCAGGCACTTCTAAAGATCGGTTTGTTTTGTATTACGGCATATCAACCTCAATGGATTATTTAATGCCAACAAGATTTTTATTGCTGGTAATATCTATCTATCTATCTATCTATCTATCTATCTATCTATCTATCTATCTATCTATCTATCTATCTATCTATCTATCTAGCCAGTCTGTTCATATCTATCTATCTATCTATCTATCTATTTCAGTATATATTGGTTTGGTTTGGTTTGTATTACGGCATATCAACCTCAATGGATTATTTAATGCCAACAAAATTTTTATTGCTGGTAATATCTATCTATCTATCTATCTATCTATCTATCTATCTATCTATCTATCTATCTATCCAGTCTGTTCATATCTATCTATCTATCTATCTATCTATCTATCTATCTATCTATCTATCTATCTATCTATCCAGTCTGTTCATATCTATCTATCTATCTATCTATCTATCTATCTATCTATCTATCTATCTATCTATCTATCTATCTATTTATCTATTTCAGTATATATTGATTTGGTTTGGTTTGTATTACGGCATATCAACCTTAATGGGTTATTTAATGCCGACAAGATTTTTGTTTTACAAAAATGTATTGCTGCTATTAAAACCTATTTTTCAGACGTTCATAGTGTTTTGACCCAGTTTAGGTGTCAACTATTTGCCCATAGTAGGGACCCTAACAGGTGCTACCACCCCGGGTCAGGGTGGACCTGGGAACGCCAACAATTAAGAGGTGGTTCCATGCTCCTCAAAACCTCCTGATCAGAGGCCTTGCTGCCAGATGTAGTTTATCGTCTTACCCAGGATGCCGATGATTATCTTGATACCCAGGACTGTTTTAAACATTGTTGGTCGTTTTCAATGGAAGAATTTAGAAAGTCGATAACCAACCAGTATGGCACCCGTGTTAACATTTTAAAAATTGAATTAAACATAGGCTACTACGATGACATAGATTTTAACGTCACGTGTCAAAAATGTATTTAAAAAAGTTTAAAGGGATTTTAACACGTAAGTGCGTACATTGAAACATATTTTATTGATAGCGTGTTGCTTTCTTGTAAGGTAAAGGGCATCCAAGATTTGTAATCGTTTTCTGTTTGCTTTTTTACCGTCCGAATTGCGTAGAACAACTGAACTATCGAGTGGCAGTGTACAGCTTGGTTGTCCCCCCAAAATCTGATAGAAATAAGAAAACGTGCCGAGGAGGTTCTTTGCAGGGGGTGGAGTTGAAGATGTTTACAGACATTACTGCATGATTGGAGTTGCCAAGAGGGCAGAGCTGCGTGGCGCTACAGGACTCGGGGATGGAGGTAAAACATAGATCGAGAAGAGAAGCCTTACCGCCCCGGATGTAGGAAAAAAAGTGTGGGGAAGTCAACTATCTGCGTGAGGGTTTCTATAATATATTTAGATATTGCACTTTACTCAGAGAGGTGAGAGGTCGAAACTCCCGTGAGGTATGTGGCGGTATAAGCACGATATTTTGATGTTTTTCAATGACCATCTTCCCAGCGCCCAATGGTTTTATTTCTTCTTGCTCTCTTCTTTAGAATTTCCTGCATTTTGTTTTCATCCATATCAAACCATTTGAACATTTTTGTTCTCTCCGCTTGCCTAAAAGTTTATTTATCTCCTATTTCGTTTCATTCTGCTGCAACAACTTTTTTCATCTTTCATCTTGTCTGTTCCTTTACCACAATAGCCCCGTCTCATCGACTTACCTTGCATTTTTATTATATCTTCTCGTTTCTTTATATATATATATATATATATATATATATATATATATATATATATATATATATATATATATATATATATAATCATTTATTTAAATATTATAACATAAATATGTTATAAAATCACTACAAAAATAGCCATTTCGTTTCGACACTTCCAGTGTCTTATCAAGTGATGATGTTGAATGTAGAATGAATGGTTTTTTAAAAAGTTACAAATTCCTTAACGGTCCTTCGCTAGGAGTAAACGCTGTAACATAAGTCAGAATGACCAATCAAAACGCAAGTATATGGTGATTCAAAGAGCCTGACCACGAAGCAAGGTTATCGCTGGTGGGGGGTGAAGAAAGTAGTGTATATATATATATATATATATATATATATATACTACCCTTACTTTCTTTCTTCTTTATCCATTTTCTCGAAATATCCGTCTAGTGTCTCTCAGTACCTGTCTAATGATGATTGATTGCTACGTTTTTTAATGGTTTATCAACCTTTTGAAGGTTATTTAAAGACAGAAAATACTTTTTAATTCTAAGATATTTTTTTGGAGATAAGAATGGTTTAGTGATACATTCCTTACTAATTAACCCATAGCTGGGGGAGAAGAGGTGGATTCATACCTAATCAGAATTTGATAAACAAGAAATTGTAATGTGAATATAAAGGGTGTGATCAATTCTATAATACAATCAATATAAAAACGGATCCCCCACTTTATGACCACCGTTTCTATGCATTTAAATTCCAGAGAATGGGAATAAATCAAAAAGACATGTCTCTGAAGCTAATCAATATTTCAGCGATTGATTTGTTTTCTACAGCTTATTAACCCTTTGCAGGTTATCTAAAGCCAAAAAATATAATTTTTTTTATATAATAATAGATTAGTGATACAAGTCTTACTAATTAACCCATAGCTAGGGGGAGAAGAGGTGAATTCCTACCTAAACAGAATTTGATAAACAAACAAGAACTTATGATGTAAATATAAAGAGGTGGATCAATTCTATATTGCAATCAATATATAAACTGATCCCTCAATTTATGGTCACTGTAGTTTCTATACCATTATATGCCAGAGAATGGAAATAAATCAAAAAGCCATGTCTCTGTAGCTAATCAATATTTCAGTGATTGATTGATTTGTCTTCTACGGCTTATCAACCCTTTGCAGGTTATTTAAAGCCAGAAAATATTTTTAGAGTCTAAGATTTTTTTTCAAATAATAATTGTTTAATAATACAAGTCTCACTAATTAACCCATATCTCGGAGATAACAGGTGGATTGATAACTTTGCCAACGGTATTTGCGCCTAGGTTAATATAACGAAGCCAATCGGAATTTGAACTCGGCTCGCCGATTAAGAATTCCGAGCCATTATCCGTTACACCACCTCCACATCCAAGCGTTCATCCATCTAAGTACTGACCAGGGTTGACTTTGCCTTACTTCGGAAATGTCTAATATTACTATTCTGAGATTCACAAATCAGACCCGCCATGTTATTTTTTCTCAGTTTCCACTTTTTCTACATTTTTCATCGTCTGCTCTTTTGCTTTCTTTCAGCTTTTTCTTCTTACGTATATTTTTTATTCCGTCATTTATGTACATTTACTTTCCATGACTTCTTTTTCTATGTTTACTTTTTATTCCTTTTTTGTCTTTCCTTTTTATTCCTTCGTTTTTTATGTTTCCTTTTTATTTCTTCCTTTCTTTATGTTTCCTTTTTATTCCTTCGTTTGTTATGTTTCCTCTTTATTTCTTCCTTTCTTTATGTTTCCTTTTTATTCCTTAGTTTGTTATGTTTCCTCTTTATTCCTTCCTTTCTTTATGTTTCCTTTTTATTCCTTCGTTTGTTATGTTTCCTCTTTATTCCTTCCTTTCTTTATGTATCCTTTTTATTCCTTCGTTTGTTATGTTTCCTCTTCATTTCTTCCTTTCTTTATGTTTCCTTTTTATTCCTTAGTTTGTTATGTTTCCTCTTTATTCCTTCCTTTCTTTATGTTTCCTTTTTATTCCTTCGTTTGTTATGTTTCCTCTTTATTTTTTCCTTTCTTTATGTTTCCTTTTTATTCCTTAGTTTGTTATGTTTCCTCTTTATTTCTTCCTTTCTTTATGTTTCCTTTTTATTCCTTCGTTTGTTATGTTTCCACTTTATTCCTTCCTTTCTTTATGTATCCTTTTTATTCCTTCGTTTTTTATGTTTACTTTTTATTCCTTCCTTTCTTTATGTTTCCTTTTTATTCCTTCGTTTGTTATGTTTCCTCTTTATTCCTTCCTTTCTTTATGTTTCCTTTTTATTCCTTCGTTTTTTATGTTTACTTTTTATTTCTTCCTTTCTTTATGTTTCCTTTTTATTCCTTCGTTTGTTATGTTTCCACTTTATTCCTTCCTTTCTTTATGTTTCCTTTTTATTCCTTCGTTTGTTATGTTTCCTCTTTATTCCTTCCTTTCTTTATGTTTCCTTTTTATTCCTTCGTTTTTTATGTTTACTTTTTATTTCTTCCTTTCTTTATGTTTCCTTTTTATTCCTTCGTTTGTTATGTTTCCTCTTTATTCCTTCCTTTCTTTATGTTTTCTTTTTATTCCTTCGTTTGTTATGTTTCCTCTTTATTCCTTCCTTTCTTTATGTTTCCTTTTTATTCCTTCGTTTTTTATGTTTCTTTTTTATTTCTTCCTTTCTTTATGTTTCCTTTTTATTCCTTCGTTTGTTATGTTTCCTCTTTATTCCTTCCTTTCTTTATGTTTCCTTTTTATTCCTTCGTTTGATATGTTTCCTCTTTATTCCTTCCTTTCTTTATGTTTCCTTTTTATTCCTTCGTTTTTTATGTTTCCTTTTTATTTCTTCCTTTCTTTATGTTTCCTTTTTATTCCTTCGTTTGTTATGTTTCCTCTTTATTCCTTCCTTTCTTTATGTTTCCTTTTTATTCCTTCGTTCGTTATGTTTCCTCTTTATTCCTTTCTTTCTTTATGTTTCCTTTTTATACCTTCGTTTGTTATGTTTCCTCTTTATTCCTTCCTTTCTTTATGTTTCCTTTTTATTCCTTCGTTTGTTATGTTTCCTCTTTATTCCTTCATTTCTTTATGTTTCCTTTTTATTCCTTCGTTTGTTATGTTTCCTCTTTATTCCTTCCTTTCTTTATGTTTCCTTTTTATTCCTTCGTTTGTTATGTTTCCTCTTTATTCCTTCCTTTCTTTATGTTTCCTTTTTATTCCTTCGTTTGTTATGTTTCCTCTTTATTCCTTCCTTTCTTTATGTTTCCTTTTTATTCCTTCGTTTGTTATGTTTCCTCTTTATTCCTTCCTTTCTTTATGTTTCCTTTTTATTCCTTCGTTTGTTATGTTTCCTCCTTATTCCTTCCTTTCTTTATGTTTCCTTTTTATTCCTTCGTTTGTTATGTTTCCACTTTATTCCTTCATTTCTTTATGTTTCCTTTTTATTCCTTCGTTTGTTATGTTTCCTCTTTATTCCTTCCTTTCTTTATGTTTCCTTTTTATTCATTCGTTTGTTATGTTTCCTCTTTATTCCTTCCTTTCTTTATGTTTCCTTTTTATTCCTTAGTTTGTTATGTTTCCTCTTTATTCCTTCCTTTCTTTATGTTTCCTTTTTATTCCTTCGTTTGTTATGTTTCCTCTTTATTTCTTCCTTTCTTTATGTTTCCTTTTTATTCCTTAGTTTGTTATGTTTCCTCTTTATTCCTTCCTTTCTTTATGTATCCTTTTTATTCCTTCGTTTGTTATGTTTCCTCTTTATTCCTTCCTTTCTTTCTGTTTCCTTTTTATTCCTTCGTTTTTTATGTTTCCTCTTTATTTTTTCCTTTCTTTATGTTTCCTTTTTATTCCTTCGTTTGTTATGTTTCCTCTTTATTCCTTCCTTTCTTTATGTTTCCTTTTTATTCTTTTGTTTGTTATGTTTCCTTTTTATTTATTCCTTTCTTTATGTTTCCTTTTTATTCCTTTTTTGTGTTTCATTTTGATTCCTTCCTTTGTTATGTTTCCTCATTATTCCTTGCTTTCTTTATATTTCCTCTTTATTCCTGGCTTTCTTTATGTTTCCTTTTTATTCCTTCGTTTGTTATGTTTCCTCTTTATACCTTCCTTTCTTTATGTTTCTTTTTTATTCCTTTGTTTGTTATGTTTCCTCTTTTTCCTTCCTTTCTTTACGTTTCCTTTTTATTCCTTCATTTGTTATGTTCCGTTTTTATTCCTTCCTTTCTTTATTTTTCCTTTTTATTCCTTCGTTTGATATGTTTCCTCTTTATTCCTTCCTTTCTTTATGTTTCCTTTTTATTCCTTCCTTTGTTATGTTTTTTCTTATTCCTTCTTTCTTTATGTTTCCTTTTTATTCCTTTGTTTGTTATGTTTCCTCTTATTCCTTCCTTTCTTTATGTTTCCTTTTTATTCCTTTATTTGTTATGTTTCCTCTTATTCCTTCCTTTCTTTATGTTTCATTTTTATTCCTTCGTTTGTTATGTTTCCTCTTATTGCTTCCTTTCTTTATGTTTCTTTTTTATTCCTTTGTTTGTTATGTTTCCTCTTATTCCTTCCTTTCTTTATTTTTCCTTTTTATTCCTTTGTTTGTTATGTTTCCTCTTATTCCTTCCTTTCTTTATGTTTCCTTTTTATTCCTTTGTTTTTAATGTTTCCTTTTTATTCCTTCCTTTCTTTATGTTTACTTTTTATTCCTTCGTTTGTTATGTTTCCTCTTATTCCTTCCTTTCTTTATGTTTCCTTTTTATTCCTTTGTTTGTTATGTTTCCTCTTATTCCTTCCTTTCTTTATGTTTCCTTTTTATTCCTTTGTTTGTTATGTTTCCTCTTATTCCTTCCTTTCTTTATTTTTCCTTTTTATTCCTTCGTTTGTTATGTTTCATCTTATTCCTTCCTTTCTTTATGTTTCCTTTTTATTCCTATGTTTGTTATGTTTCCTCTTATTCCTTCCTTTCTTTATGTTTCCTTTTTATTCCTGTGTTTGTTATGTTTCCTCTTATTCCTTCCTTTCTTTATGTTTCATATTAATTCCTTCGTTTGTTATGTTTCCTCTTATTGCTTCCTTTCTTTATGTTTCTTTTTTATTCCTTTGTTTGTTATGTTTCCTCTTATTCCTTCCTTTCTTTATTTTTCCTTTTTATTCCTTTGTTTGTTATGTTTCCTCTTATTCCTTCCTTTCTTTATGTTTCCTTTTTATTCCTTTGTATGTAATGTTTCCTTTTTATTCCTTCCTTTCTTTATGTTTACTTTTTATTCCTTCGTTTGTTATGTTTCCTCTTATTCCTTCCTTTCTTTATGTTTCCTTTTTATTCCTTTGTTTGTTATGTTTCCTCTTATTCCTTCCTTTCTTTATGTTTCCTTTTTATTCCTTTGTTTGTTATGTTTCCTCTTATTCCTTCCTTTCTTTATTTTTCCTTTTTATTCCTTCGTTTGTTATGTTTCATCTTATTCCTTCCTTTCTTTATGTTTCCTTTTTATTCCTGTGTTTGTTATGTTTCCTCTTTATTCCTTCCTTTCTTTATGTTTCCTTTTTATTCCTTTGTTTGTTATGTTTCCTCTTTATTCCTTCCTTTCTTTATGTTTCCTTTTTATTCCTTTGTTTGTTATGTTTCCTCTTATTCCTTCCTTTCTTTATGTTTCCTTTTTATTCCTTTGTTTGTTATGTTTCCTCTTATTCCTTCCTTTCTTTATTTTTCCTTTTTATTCCTTCGTTTGTTATGTTTCATCTTATTCCTTCCTTTCTTTATGTTTCCTTTTTATTCCTGTGTTTGTTATGTTTCCTCTTATTCCTTCCTTTCTTTATGTTTCCTTTTTATTCCTTTGTTTGTTATGTTTCCTCTTATTCCTTCCTTTCTTTATGTTTCCTTTTTATTCCTTCGTTTGTTATGTTTCCTCTTATTCCTTCCTTTCTTTATGTTTCCTTTTTATTCCTTCGTTTGTTGTTTCCTCTTTATTCCTTCCTTTCTTTATTTTTACTTTTTATTCCTTCATTTATTATGATTCTTCTTTATTCCTTCCTTTCTTTATGTTTCCTTTTTATTCCTTTGTTTGATATGTTTCCACTTATTCCTTCCTTTCTTTATGTTTCCTTTTTATTCCTTTGTTTGTTATGTTTCCTCTTATTCCTTCCTTTCTTTATGTTTCCTTTTTATTCCTTTGTTTGTTATGTTTCCTCTTATTCCTTCCTTTCTTTATGTTTCCTTTTTATTCCTTTGTTTGTTATGTTTCCTCTTATTCCTTCCTTTCTTTATTTTTCCTTTTTATTCCTTCGTTTGTTATGTTTCATCTTATTCCTTCCTTTCTTTATGTTTCCTTTTTATTCCTTTGTTTGTTATGTTTCCTCTTTATTCCTTCCTTTCTTTATGTTTCCTTTTTATTCCTTTGTTTGTTATGTTTCCTCTTATTCCTTCCTTTCTTTATGTTTCCTTTTTATTCCTTTGTTTGTTATGTTTCCTCTTATTCCTTCCTTTCTTTATTTTTCCTTTTTATTCCTTCGTTTGTTATGTTTCATCTTATTCCTTCCTTTCTTTATGTTTCCTTTTTATTCCTGTGTTTGTTATGTTTCCTCTTATTCCTTCCTTTCTTTATGTTTCCTTTTTATTCCTTTGTTTGTTATGTTTCCTCTTATTCCTTCCTTTCTTTATGTTTCCTTTTTATTCCTTCGTTTGTTATGTTTCCTCTTATTCCTTCCTTTCTTTATGTTTCCTTTTTATTCCTTCGTTTGTTGTTTCCTCTTTATTCCTTCCTTTCTTTATTTTTACTTTTTATTCCTTCATTTATTATGATTCTTCTTTATTCCTTCCTTTCTTTATGTTTCCTTTTTATTCCTTTGTTTGATATGTTTCCACTTATTCCTTCCTTTCTTTATGTTTCCTTTTTATTCCTTTGTTTGTTATGTTTCCTCTTATTCCTTCCTTTCTTTATGTTTCCTTTTTATTCCTTTGTTTGTGATGTTTCCTTTTTATTCCTTCGTTTGTTATGTTTCCCCTTATTCCTTCCTTTCTTTATGTTTCCTTTTTATTCCTTCGTTTGTTATGTTTCCTCTTTATTCCTTCCTTTCTTTATTTTTACTTTTTATTCCTTCATTTATTATGATTCTTCTTTATTCCTTCCTTTCTTTATGTTTCCTTTTTATTCCTTTGTTTGATATGTTTCCTCTTATTCCTTCCTTTCTTTATGTTTCCTTTATATTCCTTTGTTTGTTATGTTTCCTTTTTATTCCTTCGTTTGTTATGTTTTCTCTTTATTCCTTCCTTTCTTTATGTTTCCTTTTTATTCCTTCATTTGTTATGATTCTTCTTTATTTCTTCCTTTCTTTATGTTTCCTTTTCATTCCTTCGTTTGTTATGTTTCCTTTTTATTTCTTCCTTTCTTTATGTTTCCTTTTTATTCCTTTGTTTGTTATGTTTCCTCTTATTCCTACCTTTCTTTATTTTTCCTTTTTATTCCTTTGTTTGTTATGTTTCCTCTTATTCCTTCCTTTCTTTATGTTTCCTTTTTATTCCTTTGTTTGTAATGTTTCCTTTTTATTCCTTCCTTTCTTTATGTTTACTTTTTATTCCTTCGTTTGTTATGTTTCCTCTTATTCCTTCCTTTCTTTATGTTTCCTTTTTATTCCTTCGTTTGTTATGTTTCATCTTATTCCTTCCTTTCTTTATGTTTCCTTTTTATTCCTTTGTTTGTTATGTTTCCTCTTATTCCTTCCTTTCTTTATGTTTCCTTTTTATTCCTGTGTTTGTTATGTTTCCTCTTATTCCTTCCTTTCTTTATGTTTCCTTTTTATTCCTTTGTTTGTTATGTTTCCTCTTATTCCTTCCTTTCTTTATGTTTCCTTTTTATTCCTTCGTTTGTTATGTTTCCTCTTATTCCTTCCTTTCTTTATGTTTCCTTTTTATTCCTTCGTTTGTTATGTTTCCTCTTTATTCCTTCCTTTCTTTATTTTTACTTTTTATTCCTTCATTTATTATGATTCTTCTTTATTCCTTCCTTCCTTTATGTTTCCTTTTTATTCCTTTGTTTGATATGTTTCCTCTTATTCCTTCCTTTCTTTATGTTTCCTTTTTATTCCTTTGTTTGTTATGTTTCCTCTTATTCCTTCCTTTCTTTATGTTTCCTTTTTATTCCTTTGTTTGTTATGTTTCCTTTTTATTCCTTCGTTTGTTATGTTTTCTCTTTATTCCTTCCTTTCTTTATGTTTCCTTTTTATTCCTTCATTTGTTATGATTCTTCTTTATTTCTTCCTTTCTTTATGTTTCCTTTTCATTCCTTCGTTTGTTATGTTTCCTTTTTATTTCTTCCTTTCTTTATGTTTCCTTTTTATTCCTTTGTTTGTTATGTTTCCTTTTTATTCCTTCGTTTGTTATGTTTTCTCTTTATTCCTTCCTTTCTTTATGTTTCCTTTTTATTCCTTCATTTGTTATGATTCTTCTTTATTTCTTCCTTTCTTTATGTTTCCTTTTCATTCCTTCGATTGTTATGTTTCCTTTTTATTTCTTCCTTTCTTTATGTTTCCTTTTTATTCCTTTGTTTGTTATGTTTCCTCTTTATTCCTTCTTATTTTATGTTTCCTTTTTATTCCTACTTTTGTCATGTTACCATTTAATTTCTTCCTTTCTTTATGTTTCCTTTTTATTCCTTCGTTTTTTATGTTTCCTTTTTATTTATTCCTTTCTTTATGTATCCTTTTTATTCCTTCGTTTGTTATGTTTCCTCATTATTCATTCCTTTTTTTATGTTTCCTTTTTATTCCTTCGTTTGTTATGTTTCCTCTTTATTCCTTCCTTTCTTTATATTTCCTTTTTATTCCTTCGTTTGCTATGTTTCCTCTTTATTCCTTTCTTTCATTATGTTTCCTTTTTATTCCTTTTTTTGTTATGTTTCCTTTTTATTTCTTCCTTTCTTTATGTTTCCTTTTTATTCCTTTTATGTGTTTCCTTTTTATACCTTCGTTTGTTATGTTTCCTCTTTATTCCTTCCTTTCTTTATGTTTCCTCTTTATTCCTTCTTTTCTTTATGTTTCCTTTTTATTCCTTGCTTTCTTTATGTTTCCTCTTTATTCCTTCCTTTCTTTATGTTTCCTTTTTATTCTTTCATTTGTTATGATTTCTCTTTATTTCTTCCTTTCTTTATGTTTCCTTTTCATTCCTTCGTTTGTTATGTTTCCTCTTTATTCCTTCCTTTCTTTATGTTTCCTTTTTATTCCTTTGTTTGTTATGTTTCCTCTTTATTCCTTCTTACTTTATGTTTCCTTTTTATTCATTCGTTTGTTATGTTACCTTTTTATTTATTCCTTTCATTATGTTTCCTTTTTATTCCTACTTTTGTTGATTCCTCTTTATTTCTTCCTTTCTTTATGTTTCCTTTTTATTTTTTTCATTTGTTTTGTTCCTTTTTATTTCTTCCTTTCTTTATGTTTCCTTTTTATTCATTCGTTTGTTATGTTTCCTCTTTATTCCTTCCTTTCTTTATTTTTCCTTTTTATTCCTTTATTTGTTATGATTCTTCTTTATTTCTTCTTACTTTATGTTTCCTTTTTATTCATTCGTTTGTTATGTTACCTTTTTATTCATTCCTTTCTCTATGTTTCCTTTTTATTCCTACTTTTGTTATGTTTCCTCTTTATTTCTTCCTTTCTTTATGTTTCCTTTTTATTTTTTCATTTGTTGTGTTTCCTTTTTATTTCTTCCTTTCTTTATGTTCCTTTTTATTCCTTCGTTTGTTATGTTTCCTCTTTATTCCTTCCTTTCTTCATGTTTCCTTTTTATTCCTTCATTTGTTATGATTCTTCTTTATTTCTTCCTTTCTTTATGTTTACTTTTCATTCCTTCGTTTGTTATGTTTCCTTTTTATTTCTTCCTTTATTTATGTTTCCTTTTTATTCGTTCCTTTGTTATGTTTCCTCTTTATTCCTTCCTTTCTTTATTTTTCCTTTTTATTAGTACTTTTGTTATGTTACCATTTAATTTCTTCCTTTCTTTATGTTTCCTTTTTATTCCTTCGTTTTTTATGTTTCCTTTTTATTTATTCCTTTCTTTATGTATCCTTTTTATTCCTTCGTTTGTTATGTTTCCTCTTTATTCCTTCCTTTCTTTATGTTTCCTTTTTATTCCTTCGTTTGTTATGTTTCCTCTTTATTCCTTCCTTTCTTTATGTTTCCTTTTTATTCCTTCGTTTGTTATGTTTCCTCTTTATTCCTTTCTTTCTTTATGTTTCCTTTTCATTCTTTTGTTTGTTATGTTTCCTTTTTATTTATTCCTTTCTTTATGTATCCTTTTTATTCCTTTTTTGTGTTTCCTTTTTATTCCTTCGTTTGTTATGTTTCCTCTTTATTCCTTCCTTTCTTTATGTTTCCTCTTTATTCCTTCCTTTCTTTATGTTTCCTTTTTATTCCTTGCTTTCTTTATGTTTCCTCTTTATTCCTTCCTTTCTTCATGTTTCCTTTTTATTCTTTCATTTGTTATGATTCCTCTTTATTTCTTCCTTTCTTTATGTTTCATTTTCATTCCTTCGTTTGTTATGTTTCCTTTTTATTTCTTCCTTTCTTTATGTTTCCTTTTTATTCCTTTGTTTGTTATGTTTCCTCTTTATTCCTTCTTACTTTATGTTTCCTTTTTATTCATTCGTTTGTTATGTTACCTTTTTATTTATTCCTTTCTCTAAGTTTCCTTTTTATTCCTACTTTTGTTATGTTTCCTTTTTATTTCTTCCTTTCTTTATGTTTCCTTTTTATTCCTTGCTTTCTTTATGTTTCCTTTTTATTCTTTCATTTGTTATGATTTCTCTTTATTTCTTCCTTTCTTTATGTTTCCTTTTCATTCCTTCGTTTGTTATGTTTCCTTTATATTTATTCCTTTCTTTATGTTTCCTTTTTATTCCTTTGTTTGTTATGTTTCCTCTTTATTCCTTCTTACTATATGTTTCCTTTTTATTCATTCGTTTGTTATGTTACTTTTTTATTTATTCCTTTCTTTATGTTTCCTTTTTATTCCTACTTTTGTTGTTTCCTCTTTATTTCTTCCTTTCTTTATGTTTCCTTTTTATTTTTTTCATTTGTTTTGTTCCTTTTTATTTCTTCCTTTCTTTATGTTTCCTTTTTATTCCTTCGTTTGTTATGTTTCCTCTTTATTCCTTCCTTTCTTTATTTTTACTTTTTATTCCTTCATTTGTTATGATTCTTCTTTATTTCTTCTTACTTTATGTTTCCTTTTTATTCATTCGTTTGTTATGTTACCTTTTTATTCATTCCTTTCTCTATGTTTCCTTTTTATTCCTACTTTTGTTATGTTTCCTCTTTATTTCTTCCTTTCTTTATGTTTCCTTTTTATTTTTTCATTTGTTTTGTTTCCTTTTTATTTCTTCCTTTCTTTATGTTTCCTTTTTATTCCTTCGTTTGTTATGTTTCCTCTTTATTCCTTCCTTTCTTTATGTTTCCTTTTTATTCCTTCGTTTGTTATGTTTCCTCTTTATTCCTTCCTTTCTTTATGTTTCCTTTTTATTCCTTCGTTTGTTATGTTTACTCTTTATTCCTTCCTTTCTTTATGTTTCCTTTTTATTCCTTCGTTTGTTATGTTTCCTCTTTATTCCTTCCTTTCTTTATGTTTCCTTTTTATTCCTTCGTTTTTTATGTTTCCTTTTTATTTATTCCTTTCTTTATGTATCCTTTTTATTCCTTCGTTTGTTATGTTTCCTCTTTATTCCTTCCTTTCTTTATGTTTCCTCTTTATTCCTTCCTTTCTTTATGTTTCCTTTTTATTCCTTCGTTTGTTAGGTTTCCTCTTTATTCCTTCCTTTCTTTATGTATCCTTTTTATTCCTTCGTTTGTTATGTTTCCTCTTTATTCCTTCCTTTCTTTATGTTTCCTTTTTATTCCTTCGTTTGTTATGTTTCCTCTTTATTCCTTCCTTTCTTTATGTTTCCTTTTTATTCCTTCGTTTTTTATGTTTCCTTTTTATTTATTCCTTTCTTTATGTATCCTTTTTATTCCTTCGTTTGTTATGTTTCCTCTTTATTCCTTCCTTTCTTTATGTTTCCTCTTTATTCCTTCCTTTCTTTATGTTTCCTTTTTATTCCTTCGTTTGTTATGTTTCCTCTTTATTCCTTCCTTTCTTTATGTTTCCTTTTTATTCCTTCGTTTGTTATGTTTCCTCTTTATTCCTTCCTTTCTTTATGTTTCCTTTTTATTCCTTCGTTTGTTATGTTTCCTCTTTATTCCTTCCTTTCTTTATGTTTCCTTTTTATTCCTTCGTTTGTTATGTTTACTCTTTATTCCTTCCTTATTTATGTTTCCTTTTTATTCCTTCGTTTGTTATGTTTCCTCTTTATTCCTTCCTTTCTTTATGTTTCCTTTTTATTCCTTCGTTTTTTATGTTTCCTATTTATTTATTCCTTTCTTTATGTTTCCTTTTTATTCCTTCGTTTGTTATGTTTCCTCTTTATTCCTTCCTTTCTTTATGTTTCCTTTTTATTCCTTCGTTTGTTATGTTTCCTCTTTATTCCATCCTTTCTTTATGTATCCTTTTTATTCCTTCGTTTGTTATGTTTCCTCTTTATTTCTTCCTTTCTTTATGTTTCCTTTTTATTCCTCCGTTTTTTATGTTTCCTCTTCATTTCTTCCTTTCTTTATGTTTCCTTTTTATTCCTTCGTTTGTTATGTTTCCTCTTTATTTCTTCCTTTCTTTATGTTTCCTTTTTATTCCTTAGTTTTTTATGTTTCCTCTTCATTTCTTCCTTTCTTTATGTTTCCTTTTTATTCCTTCGTTTGTTATGTTTCCTCTTCATTTCTTCCTTTCTTTATGTTTCCTTTTTATTCCTTCGTTTGTTATGTTTCCTCTTTATTTCTTCCTTTCTTTATGTTTCCTTTTTATTCCTTAGTTTGTTATGTTTCCTCTTTATTCCTTCCTTTCTTTATGTTTCCTTTTTATTCCTTCGTTTGTTATGTTTCCTCTTTATTCCTTCCTTTCTTTATGTTTCCTTTTTATTCCTTCGTTTGTTATGTTTCCTCTTTATTTCTTCCTTTCTTTATGTTTCCTTTTTATTCCTTAGTTTGTTATGTTTCCTCTTTATTTCTTCCTTTCTTTATGTTTCCTTTTTATTCCTTAGTTTGTTATGTTTCCTCTTTATTCCTTCCTTTCTTTATGTTTCCTCTTTATTCCTTCCTTTCTTTATGTTTCCTTTTTATTCCTTCGTTTGTTATGTTTCCTCTTTATTCCTTCCTTTCTTTATGTTTCCTTTTTATTCCTTCGTTTGTTATGTTTCCTCTTTATTCCTTCCTTTCTTTATGTTTCCTTTTTATTCCTTCGTTTGTTATGTTTCCTCTTTATTCCTTCCTTTCTTTATGTTTCCTTTTTATTCCTTCGTTTGTTATGTTTACTCTTTATTCCTTCCTTATTTATGTTTCCTTTTTATTCCTTCGTTTGTTATGTTTCCTCTTTATTCCTTCCTTTCTTTATGTTTCCTTTTTATTCCTTCGTTTTTTATGTTTCCTATTTATTTATTCCTTTCTTTATGTTTCCTTTTTATTCCTTCGTTTGTTATGTTTCCTCTTTATTCCTTCCTTTCTTTATGTTTCCTTTTTATTCCTTCGTTTGTTATGTTTCCTCTTTATTCCATCCTTTCTTTATGTATCCTTTTTATTCCTTCGTTTGTTATGTTTCCTCTTTATTTCTTCCTTTCTTTATGTTTCCTTTTTATTCCTCCGTTTTTTATGTTTCCTCTTCATTTCTTCCTTTCTTTATGTTTCCTTTTTATTCCTTCGTTTGTTATGTTTCCTCTTTATTTCTTCCTTTCTTTATGTTTCCTTTTTATTCCTTAGTTTTTTATGTTTCCTCTTCATTTCTTCCTTTCTTTATGTTTCCTTTTTATTCCTTCGTTTGTTATGTTTCCTCTTCATTTCTTCCTTTCTTTATGTTTCCTTTTTATTCCTTCGTTTGTTATGTTTCCTCTTTATTTCTTCCTTTCTTTATGTTTCCTTTTTATTCCTTAGTTTGTTATGTTTCCTCTTTATTCCTTCCTTTCTTTATGTTTCCTTTTTATTCCTTCGTTTGTTATGTTTCCTCTTTATTCCTTCCTTTCTTTATGTTTCCTTTTTATTCCTTCGTTTGTTATGTTTCCTCTTTATTTCTTCCTTTCTTTATGTTTCCTTTTTATTCCTTAGTTTGTTATGTTTCCTCTTTATTTCTTCCTTTCTTTATGTTTCCTTTTTATTCCTTAGTTTGTTATGTTTCCTCTTTATTCCTTCCTTTCTTTATGTTTCCTTTTTATTCCTTAGTTTGTTATGTTTCCTCTTTATTCCTTCCTTTCTTTATGTTTCCTTTTTATTCCTTCGTTTGTTATGTTTCCTCTTTATTTCTTCCTTTCTTTATGTTTCCTTTTTATTCCTTCGTTTGTTATGTTTCCTCTTTATTTCTTCCTTTCTTTATGTTTCCTTTTTATTCCTTCGTTTGTTATGTTTCCTCTTTATTTCTTCCTTTCTTTATGTTTCCTTTTTATTCCTTCGTTTGTTATGTTTCCTCTTTATTTCTTCCTTTCTTTATGTTTCCTTTTTATTCCTTCGTTTGTTATGTTTCCTCTTTATTTCTTCCTTTCTTTATGTTTCCTTTTTATTCCTTCGTTTTTTATGTTTCCTCTTCATTTCTTCCTTTCTTTATGTTTCCTTTTTATTCCTTCGTTTGTTATGTTTCCTCTTTATTTCTTCCTTTCTTTATGTTTCCTTTTTATTCCTTCGTTTGTTATGTTTCCTCTTTATTTCTTCCTTTCTTTATGTTTCCTTTTTATTCCTTCGTTTGTTATGTTTCCTCTTTATTTCTTCCTTTCTTTATGTTTCCTTTTTATTCCTTAGTTTGTTATGTTTCCTCTTTATTCCTTCCTTTCTTTATGTTTCCTTTTTATTCCTTAGTTTGTTATGTTTCCTCTTTATTCCTTCCTTTCTTTATGTTTCCTTTTTATTCCTTCGTTTGTTATGTTTCCTCTTTATTTCTTCCTTTCTTTATGTTTCCTTTTTATTCCTTCGTTTGTTATGTTTCCTCTTTATTCCTTCCTTTCTATATGTTTCCTTTTTATTCCTTCGTTTTTTATGTTTCCTCTTCATTTCTTCCTTTCTTTATGTTTCCTTTTTATTCCTTCGTTTGTTATGTTTCCTCTTTATTTCTTCCTTTCTTTATGTTTCCTTTTTATTCCTTAGTTTGTTATGTTTCCTCTTTATTTCTTCCTTTCTTTATGTTTCCTTTTTATTCCTTCGTTTGTTATGTTTCCTCTTTATTCCTTCCTTTCTATATGTATCCTTTTTATTCCTTAGTTTGTTATGTTTCCTCTTTATTTCTTCCTTTCTTTATGTTTCCTTTTTATTCCTTAGTTTGTTATGTTTCCTCTTTATTCCTTCCTTTCTATATGTTTCCTTTTTATTCCTTCGTTTGTTATGTTTCCTCTTTATTTCTTCCTTTCTTTATGTTTCCTTTTTATTCCTTCGTTTTTTATGTTTCCTCTTCATTTCTTCCTTTCTTTATGTTTCCTTTTTATTCCTTCGTTTGTTATGTTTCCTCTTTATTTCTTCCTTTCTTTATGTTTCCTTTTTATTCCTTAGTTTGTTATGTTTCCTCTTTATTCCTTCCTTTCTTTATGTTTCCTTTTTATTCCTTAGTTTGTTATGTTTCCTCTTTATTCCTTCCTTTCTTTATGTTTCCTTTTTATTCCTTCGTTTTTTATGTTTCCTCTTCATTTCTTCCTTTCTTTATGTTTCCTTTTTATTCCTTCGTTTTTTATGTTTCCTCTTCATTTCTTCCTTTCTTTATGTTTCCTTTTTATTCCTTCGTTTGTTATGTTTCCTCTTTATTCCTTCCTTTCTTTATGTTTCCTTTTTATTCCTTCGTTTGTTATGTTTCCTCTTTATTTCTTCCTTTCTTTATGTTTCCTTTTTATTCCTTAGTTTGTTATGTTTCCTCTTTATTCCTTCCTTTCTTTATGTTTCCTTTTTATTCCTTAGTTTGTTATGTTTCCTCTTTATTCCATCCTTTCTTTATGTATCCTTTTTATTCCTTCGTTTGTTATGTTTCCTCTTTATTTCTTCCTTTCTTTATGTTTCCTTTTTATTCCTTCGTTTTTTATGTTTCCTCTTCATTTCTTCCTTTCTTTATGTTTCCTTTTTATTCCTTCGTTTGTTATGTTTCCTCTTTATTTCTTCCTTTCTTTATGTTTCCTTTTTATTCCTTCGTTTGTTATGTTTCCTCTTTATTTCTTCCTTTCTTTATGTTTCCTTTTTATTCCTTAGTTTGTTATGTTTCCTCTTTATTCCTTCCTTTCTTTATGTTTCCTTTTTATTCCTTCGTTTGTTATGTTTCCTCTTTATTCCTTCCTTTCTTTATGTTTCCTTTTTATTCCTTCGTTTGTTATGTTTCCTCTTTATTTCTTCCTTTCTTTATGTTTCCTTTTTATTCCTTAGTTTGTTATGTTTCCTCTTTATTTCTTCCTTTCTTTATGTTTCCTTTTTATTCCTTAGTTTGTTATGTTTCCTCTTTATTCCTTCCTTTCTTTATGTTTCCTTTTTATTCCTTAGTTTGTTATGTTTCCTCTTTATTCCTTCCTTTCTTTATGTTTCCTTTTTATTCCTTCGTTTGTTATGTTTCCTCTTTATTTCTTCCTTTCTTTATGTTTCCTTTTTATTCCTTCGTTTGTTATGTTTCCTCTTTATTTCTTCCTTTCTTTATGTTTCCTTTTTATTCCTTCGTTTGTTATGTTTCCTCTTTATTTCTTCCTTTCTTTATGTTTCCTTTTTATTCCTTCGTTTGTTATGTTTCCTCTTTATTTCTTCCTTTCTTTATGTTTCCTTTTTATTCCTTCGTTTGTTATGTTTCCTCTTTATTTCTTCCTTTCTTTATGTTTCCTTTTTATTCCTTCGTTTTTTATGTTTCCTCTTCATTTCTTCCTTTCTTTATGTTTCCTTTTTATTCCTTCGTTTGTTATGTTTCCTCTTTATTTCTTCCTTTCTTTATGTTTCCTTTTTATTCCTTCGTTTGTTATGTTTCCTCTTTATTTCTTCCTTTCTTTATGTTTCCTTTTTATTCCTTCGTTTGTTATGTTTCCTCTTTATTTCTTCCTTTCTTTATGTTTCCTTTTTATTCCTTAGTTTGTTATGTTTCCTCTTTATTCCTTCCTTTCTTTATGTTTCCTTTTTATTCCTTAGTTTGTTATGTTTCCTCTTTATTCCTTCCTTTCTTTATGTTTCCTTTTTATTCCTTAGTTTGTTATGTTTCCTCTTTATTCCTTCCTTTCTTTATGTCTCCTTTTTATTCCTTCGTTTGTTATGTTTCCTCTTTATTTCTTCCTTTCTTTATGTTTCCTTTTTATTCCTTCGTTTGTTATGTTTCCTCTTTATTTCTTCCTTTCTTTATGTTTCCTTTTTATTCCTTCGTTTGTTATGTTTCCTCTTTATTCCTTCCTTTCTTTATGTTTCCTTTTTATTCCTTAGTTTGTTATGTTTCCTCTTTATTCCTTCCTTTCTTTATGTTTCCTTTTTATTCCTTAGTTTGTTATGTTTCCTCTTTATTCCTTCCTTTCTTTATGTTTCCTTTTTATTCCTTAGTTTGTTATGTTTCCTCTTTATTCCTTCCTTTCTTTATGTCTCCTTTTTATTCCTTCGTTTGTTATGTTTCCTCTTTATTTCTTCCTTTCTTTATGTTTCCTTTTTATTCCTTCGTTTGTTATGTTTCCTCTTTATTTCTTCCTTTCTTTATGTTTCCTTTTTATTCCTTCGTTTGTTATGTTTCCTCTTTATTCCTTCCTTTCTTTATGTTTCCTTTTTATTCCTTAGTTTGTTATGTTTCCTCTTTATTTCTTCCTTTCTTTATGTTTCCTTTTTATTCCTTAGTTTGTTATGTTTCCTCTTTATTCCTTCCTTTCTTTATGTTTCCTTTTTATTCCTTAGTTTGTTATGTTTCCTCTTTATTCCTTCCTTTCTTTATGTCTCCTTTTTATTCCTTCGTTTGTTATGTTTCCTCTTTATTTCTTCCTTTCTTTATGTTTCCTTTTTATTCCTTCGTTTGTTATGTTTCCTCTTTATTTCTTCCTTTCTTTATGTTTCCTTTTTATTCCTTCGTTTGTTATGTTTCCTCTTTATTCCTTCCTTTCTTTATGTTTCCTTTTTATTCCTTAGTTTGTTATGTTTCCTCTTTATTCCTTCCTTTCTTTATGTTTCCTTTTTATTCCTTAGTTTGTTATGTTTCCTCTTTATTCCTTCCTTTCTTTATGTTTCCTTTTTATTCCTTAGTTTGTTATGTTTCCTCTTTATTCCTTCCTTTCTTTATGTCTCCTTTTTATTCCTTCGTTTGTTATGTTTCCTCTTTATTTCTTCCTTTCTTTATGTTTCCTTTTTATTCCTTCGTTTGTTATGTTTCCTCTTTATTTCTTCCTTTCTTTATGTTTCCTTTTTATTCCTTCGTTTGTTATGTTTCCTCTTTATTCCTTCCTTTCTTTATGTTTCCTTTTTATTCCTTAGTTTGTTATGTTTCCTCTTTATTTCTTCCTTTCTTTATGTTTCCTTTTTATTCCTTAGTTTGTTATGTTTCCTCTTTATTCCTTCCTTTCTTTATGTTTCCTTTTTATTCCTTAGTTTGTTATGTTTCCTCTTTATTCCTTCCTTTCTTTATGTCTCCTTTTTATTCCTTCGTTTGTTATGTTTCCTCTTTATTTCTTCCTTTCTTTATGTTTCCTTTTTATTCCTTCGTTTGTTATGTTTCCTCTTTATTTCTTCCTTTCTTTATGTTTCCTTTTTATTCCTTCGTTTGTTATGTTTCCTCTTTATTCCTTCCTTTCTTTATGTTTCCTTTTTATTCCTTAGTTTGTTATGTTTCCTCTTTATTCCTTCCTTTCTTTATGTTTCCTTTTTATTCCTTAGTTTGTTATGTTTCCTCTTTATTCCTTCCTTTCTTTATGTCTCCTTTTTATTCCTTCGTTTGTTATGTTTCCTCTTTATTTCTTCCTTTCTTTATGTTTCCTTTTTATTCCTTCGTTTGTTATGTTTCCTCTTTATTTCTTCCTTTCTTTATGTTTCCTTTTTATTCCTTCGTTTGTTATGTTTCCTCTTTATTCCTTCCTTTCTATATGTTTCCTTTTTATTCCTTCGTTTTTTATGTTTCCTCTTCATTTCTTCCTTTCTTTATGTTTCCTTTTTATTCCTTCGTTTGTTATGTTTCCTCTTTATTTCTTCCTTTCTTTATGTTTCCTTTTTATTCCTTAGTTTGTTATGTTTCCTCTTTATTTCTTCCTTTCTTTATGTTTCCTTTTTATTCCTTCGTTTGTTATGTTTCCTCTTTATTCCTTCCTTTCTATATGTATCCTTTTTATTCCTTAGTTTGTTATGTTTCCTCTTTATTTCTTCCTTTCTTTATGTTTCCTTTTTATTCCTTAGTTTGTTATGTTTCCTCTTTATTCCTTCCTTTCTATATGTTTCCTTTTTATTCCTTCGTTTTTTATGTTTCCTCTTCATTTCTTCCTTTCTTTATGTTTCCTTTTTATTCCTTCGTTTGTTATGTTTCCTCTTTATTTCTTCCTTTCTTTATGTTTCCTTTTTATTCCTTAGTTTGTTATGTTTCCTCTTTATTCCATCCTTTCTTTATGTATCCTTTTTATTCCTTCGTTTGTTATGTTTCCTCTTTATTTCTTCCTTTCTTTATGTTTCCTTTTTATTCCTTCGTTTTTTATGTTTCCTCTTCATTTCTTCCTTTCTTTATGTTTCCTTTTTATTCCTTCGTTTGTTATGTTTCCTCTTTATTTCTTCCTTTCTTTATGTTTCCTTTTTATTCCTTCGTTTGTTATGTTTCCTCTTTATTTCTTCCTTTCTTTATGTTTCCTTTTTATTCCTTAGTTTGTTATGTTTCCTCTTTATTCCTTCCTTTCTTTATGTTTCCTTTTTATTCCTTCGTTTGTTATGTTTCCTCTTTATTCCTTCCTTTCTTTATGTTTCCTTTTTATTCCTTCGTTTGTTATGTTTCCTCTTTATTTCTTCCTTTCTTTATGTTTCCTTTTTATTCCTTAGTTTGTTATGTTTCCTCTTTATTTCTTCCTTTCTTTATGTTTCCTTTTTATTCCTTAGTTTGTTATGTTTCCTCTTTATTCCTTCCTTTCTTTATGTTTCCTTTTTATTCCTTAGTTTGTTATGTTTCCTCTTTATTCCTTCCTTTCTTTATGTTTCCTTTTTATTCCTTCGTTTGTTATGTTTCCTCTTTATTTCTTCCTTTCTTTATGTTTCCTTTTTATTCCTTCGTTTGTTATGTTTCCTCTTTATTTCTTCCTTTCTTTATGTTTCCTTTTTATTCCTTCGTTTGTTATGTTTCCTCTTTATTTCTTCCTTTCTTTATGTTTCCTTTTTATTCCTTCGTTTGTTATGTTTCCTCTTTATTTCTTCCTTTCTTTATGTTTCCTTTTTATTCCTTCGTTTGTTATGTTTCCTCTTTATTTCTTCCTTTCTTTATGTTTCCTTTTTATTCCTTCGTTTTTTATGTTTCCTCTTCATTTCTTCCTTTCTTTATGTTTCCTTTTTATTCCTTCGTTTGTTATGTTTCCTCTTTATTTCTTCCTTTCTTTATGTTTCCTTTTTATTCCTTCGTTTGTTATGTTTCCTCTTTATTTCTTCCTTTCTTTATGTTTCCTTTTTATTCCTTCGTTTGTTATGTTTCCTCTTTATTTCTTCCTTTCTTTATGTTTCCTTTTTATTCCTTAGTTTGTTATGTTTCCTCTTTATTCCTTCCTTTCTTTATGTTTCCTTTTTATTCCTTAGTTTGTTATGTTTCCTCTTTATTCCTTCCTTTCTTTATGTTTCCTTTTTATTCCTTCGTTTGTTATGTTTCCTCTTTATTTCTTCCTTTCTTTATGTTTCCTTTTTATTCCTTCGTTTGTTATGTTTCCTCTTTATTCCTTCCTTTCTATATGTTTCCTTTTTATTCCTTCGTTTTTTATGTTTCCTCTTCATTTCTTCCTTTCTTTATGTTTCCTTTTTATTCCTTCGTTTGTTATGTTTCCTCTTTATTTCTTCCTTTCTTTATGTTTCCTTTTTATTCCTTAGTTTGTTATGTTTCCTCTTTATTTCTTCCTTTCTTTATGTTTCCTTTTTATTCCTTCGTTTGTTATGTTTCCTCTTTATTCCTTCCTTTCTTTATGTTTCCTTTTTATTCCTTCGTTTGTTATGTTTCCTCTTTATTCCTTCCTTTCTTTATGTTTCCTTTTTATTCCTTCGTTTGTTATGTTTCCTCTTTATTTCTTCCTTTCTTTATGTTTCCTTTTTATTCCTTCGTTTGTTATGTTTCCTCTTTATTTCTTCCTTTCTTTATGTTTCCTTTTTATTCCTTCGTTTTTTATGTTTCCTCTTCATTTCTTCCTTTCTTTATGTTTCCTTTTTATTCCTTCGTTTGTTATGTTTCCTCTTTATTCCTTCCTTTCTTTATGTTTCCTTTTTATTCCTTCGTTTGTTATGTTTCCTCTTTATTTCTTCCTTTCTTTATGTTTCCTTTTTATTCCTTCGTTTTTTATGTTTCCTCTTCATTTCTTCCTTTCTTTATGTTTCCTTTTTATTCCTTCGTTTGTTATGTTTCCTCTTTATTTCTTCCTTTCTTTATGTTTCCTTTTTATTCCTTCGTTTGTTATGTTTCCTCTTTATTCCTTCCTTTCTTTATGTTTCCTTTTTATTCCTTCGTTTGTTATGTTTCCTCTTTATTTCTTCCTTTCTTTATGTTTCCTTTTTATTCCTTCGTTTTTTATGTTTCCTCTTCATTTCTTCCTTTCTTTATGTTTCCTTTTTATTCCTTCGTTTGTTATGTTTCCTCTTTATTCCTTCCTTTCTTTATGTTTCCTTTTTATTCCTTCGTTTGTTATGTTTCCTCTTTATTCCTTCCTTTCTTTATGTTTCCTTTTTATTCCTTCGTTTTTTATGTTTCCTCTTCATTTCTTCCTTTCTTTATGTTTCCTTTTTATTCCTTCGTTTTTTATGTTTCCTCTTCATTTCTTCCTTTCTTTATGTTTCCTTTTTATTCCTTCGTTTGTTATGTTTCCTCTTTATTCCTTCCTTTCTTTATGTTTCCTTTTTATTCCTTCGTTTGTTATGTTTCCTCTTTATTTCTTCCTTTCTTTATGTTTCCTTTTTATTCCTTCGTTTTTTATGTTTCCTCTTCATTTCTTCCTTTCTTTATGTTTCCTTTTTATTCCTTCGTTTGTTATGTTTCCTCTTTATTTCTTCCTTTCTTTATGTTTCCTTTTTATTCCTTAGTTTGTTATGTTTCCTCTTTATTCCTTCCTTTCTTTATGTTTCCTTTTTATTCCTTAGTTTGTTATGTTTCCTCTTTATTCCTTCCTTTCTTTATGTTTCCTTTTTATTCCTTCGTTTTTTATGTTTCCTCTTCATTTCTTCCTTTCTTTATGTTTCCTTTTTATTCCTTCGTTTTTTATGTTTCCTCTTCATTTCTTCCTTTCTTTATGTTTCCTTTTTATTCCTTCGTTTGTTATGTTTCCTCTTTATTCCTTCCTTTCTTTATGTTTCCTTTTTATTCCTTCGTTTGTTATGTTTCCTCTTTATTTCTTCCTTTCTTTATGTTTCCTTTTTATTCCTTAGTTTGTTATGTTTCCTCTTTATTCCTTCCTTTCTTTATGTTTCCTTTTTATTCCTTAGTTTGTTATGTTTCCTCTTTATTCCATCCTTTCTTTATGTATCCTTTTTATTCCTTCGTTTGTTATGTTTCCTCTTTATTTCTTCCTTTCTTTATGTTTCCTTTTTATTCCTTCGTTTTTTATGTTTCCTCTTCATTTCTTCCTTTCTTTATGTTTCCTTTTTATTCCTTCGTTTGTTATGTTTCCTCTTTATTCCTTCCTTTCTTTATGTTTCCTTTTTATTCCTTCGTTTGTTATGTTTCCTCTTTATTTCTTCCTTTCTTTATGTTTCCTTTTTATTCCTTAGTTTGTTATGTTTCCTCTTTATTCCTTCCTTTCTTTATGTTTCCTTTTTATTCCTTAGTTTGTTATGTTTCCTCTTTATTCCATCCTTTCTTTATGTATCCTTTTTATTCCTTCGTTTGTTATGTTTCCTCTTTATTTCTTCCTTTCTTTATGTTTCCTTTTTATTCCTTCGTTTTTTATGTTTCCTCTTCATTTCTTCCTTTCTTTATGTTTCCTTTTTATTCCTTCGTTTGTTATGTTTCCTCTTTATTCCTTCCTTTCTTTATGTTTCCTTTTTATTCCTTCGTTTGTTATGTTTCCTCTTTATTTCTTCCTTTCTTTATGTTTCCTTTTTATTCCTTAGTTTGTTATGTTTCCTCTTTATTCCTTCCTTTCTTTATGTTTCCTTTTTATTCCTTAGTTTGTTATGTTTCCTCTTTATTTCTTCCTTTCTTTATGTTTCCTTTTTATTCCTTCGTTTGTTATGTTTCCTCTTTATTCCTTCCTTTCTTTATGTTTCCTTTTTATTCCTTCGTTTTTTATGTTTCCTCTTCATTTCTTCCTTTCTTTATGTTTCCTTTTTATTCCTTAGTTTGTTATGTTTCCTCTTTATTCCTTCCTTTCTTTATGTTTCCTTTTTATTCCTTAGTTTGTTATGTTTCCTCTTTATTTCTTCCTTTCTTTATGTTTCCTTTTTATTCCTTCGTTTTTTATGTTTCCTCTTCATTTCTTCCTTTCTTTATGTTTCCTTTTTATTCCTTCGTTTTTTATGTTTCCTCTTTATTCCATCCTTTCTTTATGTATCCTTTTTATTCCTTCGTTTGTTATGTTTCCTCTTTATTCCTTCCTTTCTTTATGTTTCCTTTTTATTCCTTCGTTTTTTATGTTTCCTCTTCATTTCTTCCTTTCTTTATGTTTCCTTTTTATTCCTTAGTTTGTTATGTTTCCTCTTTATTCCTTCCTTTCTTTATGTTTCCTTTTTATTCCTTAGTTTGTTATGTTTCCTCTTTATTCCTTCCTTTCTTTATGTTTCCTTTTTATTCCTTCGTTTGTTATGTTTCCTCTTTATTCCTTCCTTTCTTTATGTTTCCTTTTTATTCCTTCGTTTGTTATGTTTCCTCTTTATTTCTTCCTTTCTTTATGTTTCCTTTTTATTCCTTAGTTTGTTATGTTTCCTCTTTATTCCTTCCTTTCTTTATGTTTCCTTTTTATTCCTTAGTTTGTTATGTTTCCTCTTTATTTCTTCCTTTCTTTATGTTTCCTTTTTATTCCTTCGTTTTTTATGTTTCCTCTTCATTTCTTCCTTTCTTTATGTTTCCTTTTTATTCCTTCGTTTGTTATGTTTCCTCTTTATTCCTTCCTTTCTTTATGTTTCCTTTTTATTCCTTCGTTTGTTATGTTTCCTCTTTATTTCTTCCTTTCTTTATGTTTCCTTTTTATTCCTTCGTTTTTTATGTTTCCTCTTCATTTCTTCCTTTCTTTATGTTTACTTTTTATTCCTTCGTTTGTTATGTTTCCTCTTTATTCCTTCCTTTCTTTATGTTTCCTTTTTATTCCTTCGTTTGTTATGTTTCCTCTTTATTTCTTCCTTTCTTTATGTTTCCTTTTTATTCCTTAGTTTGTTATGTTTCCTCTTTATTCCTTCCTTTCTTTATGTTTCCTTTTTATTCCTTAGTTTGTTATGTTTCCTCTTTATTCCTTCCTTTCTTTATGTTTCCTTTTTATTCCTTAGTTTGTTATGTTTCCTCTTTATTCCTTCCTTTCTTTATGTTTCCTTTTTATTCCTTCGTTTGTTATGTTTCCTCTTTATTTCTTCCTTTCTTTATGTTTCCTTTTTATTCCTTCGTTTTTTATGTTTCCTCTTCATTTCTTCCTTTCTTTATGTTTCCTTTTTATTCCTTCGTTTTTTATGTTTCCTCTTCATTTCTTCCTTTCTTTATGTTTCCTTTTTATTCCTTCGTTTGTTATGTTTCCTCTTTATTCCATCCTTTCTTTATGTATCCTTTTTATTCCTTCGTTTGTTATGTTTCCTCTTTATTTCTTCCTTTCTTTATGTTTCCTTTTTATTCCTTCGTTTTTTATGTTTCCTCTTCATTTCTTCCTTTCTTTATGTTTCCTTTTTATTCCTTCGTTTGTTATGTTTCCTCTTTATTCCTTCCTTTCTTTATGTTTCCTTTTTATTCCTTCGTTTGTTATGTTTCCTCTTTATTTCTTCCTTTCTTTATGTTTCCTTTTTATTCCTTAGTTTGTTATGTTTCCTCTTTATTCCTTCCTTTCTTTATGTTTCCTTTTTATTCCTTAGTTTGTTATGTTTCCTATTTATTTCTTCCTTTCTTTATGTTTCCTTTTTATTCCTTCGTTTTTTATGTTTCCTCTTTATTCCTTCCTTTCTTTATGTTTCCTTTTTATTCCTTCGTTTGTTATGTTTCCTCTTTATTTCTTCCTTTCTTTATGTTTCCTTTTTATTCCTTAGTTTGTTATGTTTCCTCTTTATTCCTTCCTTTCTTTATGTTTCCTTTTTATTCCTTAGTTTGTTATGTTTCCTCTTTATTCCTTCCTTTCTTTATGTTTCCTTTTTATTCCTTCGTTTGTTATGTTTCCTCTTTATTTCTTCCTTTCTTTATGTTTCCTTTTTATTCCTTCGTTTTTTATGTTTCCTCTTCATTTCTTCCTTTCTTTATGTTTCCTTTTTATTCCTTCGTTTCTTATGTTTCCTCTTTATTTCTTCCTTTCTTTATGTTTCCTTTTTATTCCTTAGTTTGTTATGTTTCCTCTTTATTTCTTCCTTTCTTTATGTTTCCTTTTTATTCCTTCGTTTGTTATGTTTCCTCTTTATTCCATCCTTTCTTTATGTTTCCTTTTTATTCCTTAGTTTGTTATGTTTCCTCTTTATTTCTTCCTTTCTTTATGTTTCCTTTTTATTCCTTCGTTTTTTATGTTTCCTCTTCATTTCTTCCTTTCTTTATGTTTCCTTTTTATTCCTTCGTTTGTTATGTTTCCTCTTTATTCCTTCCTTTCTTTATGTTTCCTTTTTATTCCTTCGTTTGTTATGTTTCCTCTTTATTTCTTCCTTTCTTTATGTTTCCTTTTTATTCCTTAGTTTGTTATGTTTCCTCTTTATTCCTTCCTTTCTTTATGTTTCCTTTTTATTCCTTAGTTTGTTATGTTTCCTCTTCATTTCTTCCTTTCTTTATGTTTCCTTTTTATTCCTTCGTTTGTTATGTTTCCTCTTTATTCCTTCCTTTCTTTATGTTTCCTTTTTATTCCTTCGTTTGTTATGTTTCCTCTTTATTTCTTCCTTTCTTTATGTTTCCTTTTTATTCCTTCGTTTGTTATGTTTCCTCTTTATTCCATCCTTTCTTTATGTTTCCTTTTTATTCCTTCGTTTGTTATGTTTCCTCTTTATTCCTTCCTTTCTTTATGTTTCCTTTTTATTCCTTCGTTTGTTATGTTTCCTCTTTATTTCTTCCTTTCTTTATGTTTCCTTTTTATTCCTTCGTTTGTTATGTTTCCTCTTTATTCCATCCTTTCTTTATGTTTCCTTTTTATTCCTTAGTTTGTTATGTTTCCTCTTTATTCCTTCCTTTCTTTATGTTTCCTTTTTATTCCTTCGTTTGTTATGTTTCCTCTTTATTTCTTCCTTTCTTTATGTTTCCTTTTTATTCCTTCGTTTTTTATGTTTCCTCTTCATTTCTTCCTTTCTTTATGTTTCCTTTTTATTCCTTCGTTTGTTATGTTTCCTCTTTATTTCTTCCTTTCTTTATGTTTCCTTTTTATTCCTTAGTTTGTTATGTTTCCTCTTTATTTCTTCCTTTCTTTATGTTTCCTTTTTATTCCTTCGTTTTTTATGTTTCCTCTTTATTTCTTTTCTTTCTTTATGTTTCCTTTTTATTCCTTCGTTTGTTATGTTTCCTCTTCAGTTCTTCCTTTCTTTATGTTTCCTTTTTATTCCTTCGTTTGTTATGTTTCCTCTTTATTTCTTCCTTTCTTTATGTTTCCTTTTTATTCCTTAGTTTGTTATGTTTCCTCTTTATTTCTTCCTTTCTTTATGTTTCCTTTTTATTCCTTCGTTTTTTATGTTTCCTCTTCATTTCTTCCTTTCTTTATGTTTCCTTTTTATTCCTTCGTTTGTTATGTTTCCTCTTTATTTCTTCCTTTCTTTATGTTTCCTTTTTATTCCTTCGTTTTTTATGTTTCCTCTTTATTTCTTCCTTTCTTTATGTTTCCTTTTTATTCCTTAGTTTGTTATGTTTCCTCTTTATTTCTTCCTTTCTTTATGTTTCCTTTTTATTCCTTCGTTTTTTATGTTTCCTCTTTATTTCTTCCTTTCTTTATGTTTCCTTTTTATTCCTTCGTTTGTTATGTTTCCTCTTCAGTTCTTCCTTTCTTTATGTTTCCTTTTTATTCCTTCGTTTGTTATGTTTCCTCTTTATTTCTTCCTTTCTTTATGTTTCCTTTTTATTCCTTCGTTTGTTATGTTTCCTCTTTATTTCTTCCTTTCTTTATGTTTCCTTTTTATTCCTTCGTTTTTTATGTTTCCTCTTCATTTCTTCCTTTCTTTATGTTTCCTTTTTATTCCTTCGTTTGTTATGTTTCCTCTTTATTTCTTCCTTTCTTTATGTTTCCTTTTTATTCCTTAGTTTGTTATGTTTCCTCTTTATTTCTTCCTTTCTTTATGTTTCCTTTTTATTCCTTCGTTTTTTATGTTTCCTCTTTATTTCTTCCTTTCTTTATGTTTCCTTTTTATTCCTTCGTTTGTTATGTTTCCTCTTCAGTTCTTCCTTTCTTTATGTTTCCTTTTTATTCCTTCGTTTGTTATGTTTCCTCTTTATTTCTTCCTTTCTTTATGTTTCCTTTTTATTCCTTAGTTTGTTATGTTTCCTCTTTATTTCTTCCTTTCTTTATGTTTCCTTTTTATTCCTTCGTTTGTTATGTTTCCTCTTTATTTCTTCCTTTCTTTATGTTTCCTTTTTATTCCTTCGTTTTTTATGTTTCCTCTTTATTCCATCCTTTCTTTATGTATCCTTTTTATTCCTTCGTTTGTTATGTTTCCTCTTTATTCCATCCTTTCTTTATGTTTCCTTTTTATTCCTTCGTTTGTTATGTTTCCTCTTCATTTCTTCCTTTCTTTATGTTTCCTTTTTATTCCTTAGTTTGTTATGTTTCCTCTTTATTCCTTCCTTTCTTTATGTATCCTTTTTATTCCTTAGTTTGTTATGTTTCCTCTTTATTCCTTCCTTTCTTTATGTTTCCTTTTTATTCCTTAGTTTGTTATGTTTCCTCTTTATTCCTTCCTTTCTTTATGTTTCCTTTTTATTCCTTCGTTTGTTATGTTTCCTCTTTATTTCTTCCTTTCTTTATGTTTCCTTTTTATTCCTTCGTTTTTTATGTTTCCTCTTCATTTCTTCCTTTCTTTATGTTTCCTTTTTATTCCTTAGTTTGTTATGTTTCCTCTTCATTTCTTCCTTTCTTTATGTTTCCTTTTTATTCCTTCGTTTGTTATGTTTCCTCTTTATTCCATCCTTTCTTTATGTTTCCTTTTTATTCCTTCGTTTTTTATGTTTCCTCTTTATTCCATCCTTTCTTTATGTTTCCTTTTTATTCCTTCGTTTTTTATGTTTCCTCTTCATTTCTTCCTTTCTTTATGTTTCCTTTTTATTCCTTCGTTTGTTATGTTTCCTCTTTATTCCTTCCTTTCTTTATGTTTCCTTTTTATTCCTTCGTTTGTTATGTTTCCTCTTTATTTCTTCCTTTCTTTATGTTTCCTTTTTATTCCTTAGTTTGTTATGTTTCCTCTTTATTCCTTCCTTTCTTTATGTATCCTTTTTATTCCTTAGTTTGTTATGTTTCCTCTTTATTCCTTCCTTTCTTTATGTTTCCTTTTTATTCCTTCGTTTGTTATGTTTCCTCTTTATTTCTTCCTTTCTTTATGTTTCCTTTTTATTCCTTCGTTTTTTATGTTTCCTCTTCATTTCTTCCTTTCTTTATGTTTCCTTTTTATTCCTTCGTTTGTTATGTTTCCTCTTTATTTCTTCCTTTCTTTATGTTTCCTTTTTATTCCTTCGTTTTTTATGTTTCCTCTTCATTTCTTCCTTTCTTTATGTTTCCTTTTTATTCCTTCGTTTGTTATGTTTCCTTTTTATTTCTTCCTTTCTTTATGTTTCCTTTTTATTCCTTAGTTTGTTATGTTTCCTCTTTATTCCATCCTTTCTTTATGTATCCTTTTTATTCCTTCGTTTGTTATGTTTCCTCTTTATTTCTTCCTTTCTTTATGTTTCCTTTTTATTCCTTCGTTTTTTATGTTTCCTCTTCATTTCTTCCTTTCTTTATGTTTCCTTTTTATTCCTTCGTTTGTTATGTTTCCTCTTTATTTCTTCCTTTCTTTATGTTTCCTTTTTATTCCTTCGTTTTTTATGTTTCCTCTTCATTTCTTCCTTTCTTTATGTTTCCTTTTTATTCCTTCGTTTGTTATGTTTCCTTTTTATTTCTTCCTTTCTTTATGTTTCCTTTTTATTCCTTAGTTTGTTATGTTTCCTCTTTATTCCTTCCTTTCTTTATGTTTCCTTTTTATTCCTTCGTTTGTTATGTTTCCTCTTTATTTCTTCCTTTCTTTATGTTTCCTTTTTATTCCTTAGTTTGTTATGTTTCCTCTTTATTCCTTCCTTTCTTTATGTTTCCTTTTTATTCCTTAGTTTGTTATGTTTCCTCTTTATTCCTTCCTTTCTTTATGTTTCCTTTTTATTCCTTCGTTTGTTATGTTTCCTCTTTATTTCTTCCTTTCTTTATGTTTCCTTTTTATTCCTTCGTTTGTTATGTTTCCTCTTTATTTCTTCCTTTCTTTATGTTTCCTTTTTATTCCTTCGTTTTTTATGTTTCCTCTTCATTTCTTCCTTTCTTTATGTTTCCTTTTTATTCCTTCGTTTGTTATGTTTCCTCTTTATTTCTTCCTTTCTTTATGTTTCCTTTTTATTCCTTAGTTTGTTATGTTTCCTCTTTATTCCTTCCTTTCTTTATGTTTCCTTTTTATTCCTTCGTTTGTTATGTTTCCTCTTTATTTCTTCCTTTCTTTATGTTTCCTTTTTATTCCTTCGTTTGTTATGTTTCCTCTTTATTTCTTCCTTTCTTTATGTTTCCTTTTTATTCCTTCGTTTTTTATGTTTCCTCTTCATTTCTTCCTTTCTTTATGTTTCCTTTTTATTCCTTCGTTTGTTATGTTTCCTCTTTATTCCATCCTTTCTTTATGTTTCCTTTTTATTCCTTCGTTTGTTATGTTTCCTCTTTATTTCTTCCTTTCTTTATGTTTCCTTTTTATTCCTATGTTTGTTATGTTTCCTCTTTATTTCTTCCTTTCTTTATGTTTCCTTTTTATTCCTTCGTTTTTTATGTTTCCTCTTTATTTCTTCCTTTCTTTATGTTTCCTTTTTATTCCTTCGTTTTTTATGTTTCCTCTTCATTTCTTCCTTTCTTTATGTTTCCTTTTTATTCCTTCGTTTTTTATGTTTACTTTTTATTTCTTCCTTTCTTTATGTTTCCTTTTTATTCCTTCGTTTTTTATGTTTCCTCTTTATTTCTTCCTTTCTTTATGTTTCCTTTTTATTCCTTCGTTTTTTATGTTTACTTTTTATTTCTTCCTTTCTTTATGTTTCCTTTTTATTCCTTCGTTTTTTATGTTTCCTCTTTATTTCTTCCTTTCTTTATGTTTCCTTTTTATTCCTTCGTTTTTTATGTTTACTTTTTATTTCTTCCTTTCTTTATGTTTCCTTTTTATTCCTTCGTTTGTTATGTTTCCTCTTTATTTCTTCCTTTCTTTATGTTTCCTTTTTATTCCTTCGTTTTTTATGTTTACTTTTTATTTCTTCCTTTCTTTATGTTTCCTTTTTATTCCTTCGTTTGTTATGTTTCCTCTTTATTTCTTCCTTTCTTTATGTTTCCTTTTTATTCCTTCGTTTTTTATGTTTCCTCTTCATTTCTTCCTTTCTTTATGTTTCCTTTTTATTCCTTCGTTTTTTATGTTTACTTTTTATTTCTTCCTTTCTTTATGTTTCCTTTTTATTCCTTCGTTTTTTATGTTTCCTCTTTATTTCTTCCTTTCTTTATGTTTCCTTTTTATTCCTTCGTTTTTTATGTTTACTTTTTATTTCTTCCTTTCTTTATGTTTCCTTTTTATTCCTTCGTTTGTTATGTTTCCTCTTTATTTCTTCCTTTCTTTATGTTTCCTTTTTATTCCTTCGTTTTTTATGTTTCCTCTTCATTTCTTCCTTTCTTTATGTTTCCTTTTTATTCCTTCGTTTTTTATGTTTACTTTTTATTTCTTCCTTTCTTTATGTTTCCTTTTTATTCCTTCGTTTTTTATGTTTCCTCTTTATTTCTTCCTTTCTTTATGTTTCCTTTTTATTCCTTCGTTTTTTATGTTTCCTCTTCATTTCTTCCTTTCTTTATGTTTCCTTTTTATTCCTTCGTTTTTTATGTTTACTTTTTATTTCTTCCTTTCTTTATGTTTCCTTTTTATTCCTTCGTTTTTTATGTTTCCTCTTTATTTCTTCCTTTCTTTATGTTTCCTTTTTATTCCTTCGTTTTTTATGTTTACTTTTTATTTCTTCCTTTCTTTATGTTTCCTTTTTATTCCTTCGTTTTTTATGTTTCCTCTTTATTTCTTCCTTTCTTTATGTTTCCTTTTTATTCCTTCGTTTTTTATGTTTCCTCTTCATTTCTTCCTTTCTTTATGTTTCCTTTTTATTCCTTCGTTTTTTATGTTTACTTTTTATTTCTTCCTTTCTTTATGTTTCCTTTTTATTCCTTCGTTTTTTATGTTTCCTCTTTATTTCTTCCTTTCTTTATGTTTCCTTTTTATTCCTTCGTTTTTTATGTTTACTTTTTATTTCTTCCTTTCTTTATGTTTCCTTTTTATTCCTTCGTTTGTTATGTTTCCTCTTTATTTCTTCCTTTCTTTATGTTTCCTTTTTATTCCTTCGTTTTTTATGTTTCCTCTTCATTTCTTCCTTTCTTTATGTTTCCTTTTTATTCCTTCGTTTTTTATGTTTACTTTTTATTTCTTCCTTTCTTTATGTTTCCTTTTTATTCCTTCGTTTTTTATGTTTCCTCTTTATTTCTTCCTTTCTTTATGTTTCCTTTTTATTCCTTCGTTTTTTATGTTTACTTTTTATTTCTTCCTTTCTTTATGTTTCCTTTTTATTCCTTCGTTTGTTATGTTTCCTCTTTATTTCTTCCTTTCTTTATGTTTCCTTTTTATTCCTTCGTTTTTTATGTTTCCTCTTCATTTCTTCCTTTCTTTATGTTTCCTTTTTATTCCTTCGTTTGTTATGTTTCCTCTTTATTTCTTCCTTTCTTTATGTTTCCTTTTTATTCCTTCGTTTTTTATGTTTCCTCTTCATTTCTTCCTTTCTTTATGTTTCCTTTTTATTCCTTCGTTTGTTATGTTTCCTCTTTATTTCTTCCTTTCTTTATGTTTCCTTTTTATTCCTTAGTTTGTTATGTTTCCTCTTTATTCCTTCCTTTCTTTATGTTTCCTTTTTATTCCTTCGTTTGTTATGTTTCCTCTTTATTTCTTCCTTTCTTTATGTTTCCTTTTTATTCCTTCGTTTGTTATGTTTCCTCTTTATTTCTTCCTTTCTTTATGTTTCCTTTTTATTCCTTCGTTTTTTATGTTTCCTCTTCATTTCTTCCTTTCTTTATGTTTCCTTTTTATTCCTTCGTTTGTTATGTTTCCTCTTTATTCCATCCTTTCTTTATGTATCCTTTTTATTCCTTCGTTTGTTATGTTTCCTCTTTATTTCTTCCTTTCTTTATGTTTCCTTTTTATTCCTTCGTTTTTTATGTTTCCTCTTCATTTCTTCCTTTCTTTATGTTTCCTTTTTATTCCTTCGTTTGTTATGTTTCCTCTTTATTTCTTCCTTTCTTTATGTTTCCTTTTTATTCCTTCGTTTGTTATGTTTCCTCTTTATTCCATCCTTTCTTTATGTATCCTTTTTATTCCTTCGTTTGTTATGTTTCCTCTTTATTTCTTCCTTTCTTTATGTTTCCTTTTTATTCCTTCGTTTTTTATGTTTCCTCTTCATTTCTTCCTTTCTTTATGTTTCCTTTTTATTCCTTCGTTTGTTATGTTTCCTCTTTATTCCATCCTTTCTTTATGTATCCTTTTTATTCCTTAGTTTGTTATGTTTCCTCTTTATTCCTTCCTTTCTTTATGTTTCCTTTTTATTCCTTAGTTTGTTATGTTTCCTCTTTATTCCTTCCTTTCTTTATGTTTCCTTTTTATTCCTTCGTTTGTTATGTTTCCTCTTTATTTCTTCCTTTCTTTATGTTTCCTTTTTATTCCTTCGTTTGTTATGTTTCCTCTTTATTTCTTCCTTTCTTTATGTTTCCTTTTTATTCCTTCGTTTTTTATGTTTCCTCTTCATTTCTTCCTTTCTTTATGTTTCCTTTTTATTCCTTCGTTTGTTATGTTTCCTCTTTATTTCTTCCTTTCTTTATGTTTCCTTTTTATTCCTTAGTTTGTTATGTTTCCTCTTTATTCCTTCCTTTCTTTATGTTTCCTTTTTATTCCTTAGTTTGTTATGTTTCCTCTTTATTCCATCCTTTCTTTATGTATCCTTTTTATTCCTTCGTTTGTTATGTTTCCTCTTTATTTCTTCCTTTCTTTATGTTTCCTTTTTATTCCTTCGTTTTTTATGTTTCCTCTTCATTTCTTCCTTTCTTTATGTTTCCTTTTTATTCCTTCGTTTGTTATGTTTCCTTTTTATTTCTTCCTTTCTTTATGTTTCCTTTTTATTCCTTAGTTTGTTATGTTTCCTCTTTATTCCATCCTTTCTTTATGTATCCTTTTTATTCCTTCGTTTGTTATGTTTCCTCTTTATTTCTTCCTTTCTTTATGTTTCCTTTTTATTCCTTCGTTTTTTATGTTTCCTCTTCATTTCTTCCTTTCTTTATGTTTCCTTTTTATTCCTTCGTTTGTTATGTTTCCTCTTTATTTCTTCCTTTCTTTATGTTTCCTTTTTATTCCTTCGTTTTTTATGTTTCCTCTTCATTTCTTCCTTTCTTTATGTTTCCTTTTTATTCCTTCGTTTGTTATGTTTCCTCTTCATTTCTTCCTTTCTTTATGTTTCCTTTTTATTCCTTCGTTTGTTATGTTTCCTCTTTATTTCTTCCTTTCTTTATGTTTCCTTTTTATTCCTTAGTTTGTTATGTTTCCTCTTTATTCCTTCCTTTCTTTATGTTTCCTTTTTATTCCTTAGTTTGTTATGTTTCCTCTTTATTTCTTCCTTTCTTTATGTTTCCTTTTTATTCCTTCGTTTTTTATGTTTCCTCTTCATTTCTTCCTTTCTTTATGTTTCCTTTTTATTCCTTCGTTTGTTATGTTTCCTCTTTATTTCTTCCTTTCTTTATGTTTCCTTTTTATTCCTTCGTTTTTCATGTTTCCTCTTTATTCCATCCTTTCTTTATGTATCCTTTTTATTCCTTCGTTTGTTATGTTTACTCTTTATTCCTTCCTTTCTTTATGTTTCCTTTTTATTCCTTAGTTTGTTATGTTTCCTCTTTATTTCTTCCTTTCTTTATGTTTCCTTTTTATTCCTTCGTTTTTTATGTTTCCTCTTCATTTCTTCCTTTCTTTATGTTTCCTTTTTATTCCTTCGTTTGTTATGTTTCCTCTTTATTTCTTCCTTTCTTTATGTTTACTTTTTATTCCTTAGTTTGTTATGTTTCCTCTTTATTCCATCCTTTCTTTATGTATCCTTTTTATTCCTTCGTTTGTTATGTTTCCTCTTTATTTCTTCCTTTCTTTATGTTTCCTTTTTATTCCTTCGTTTTTTATGTTTCCTCTTCATTTCTTCCTTTCTCTATGTTTCCTTTTTATTCCTTCGTTTGTTATGTTTCCTCTTTATTTCTTCCTTTCTTTATGTTTCCTTTTTATTCCTTCGTTTTTTATGTTTCCTCTTCATTTCTTCCTTTCTTTATGTTTCCTTTTTATTCCTTCGTTTGTTATGTTTCCTCTTCATTTCTTCCTTTCTTTATGTTTCCTTTTTATTCCTTCGTTTGTTATGTTTCCTCTTTATTTCTTCCTTTCTTTATGTTTCCTTTTTATTCCTTCGTTTGTTATGTTTCCTCTTTATTTCTTCCTTTCTTTATGTTTCCTTTTTATTCCTTAGTTTGTTATGTTTCCTTTTTATTTCTTCCTTTCTTTATGTTTCCTTTTTATTCCTTAGTTTGTTATGTTTCCTCTTTATTCCATCCTTTCTTTATGTATCCTTTTTATTCCTTCGTTTGTTATGTTTCCTCTTTATTTCTTCCTTTCTTTATGTTTCCTTTTTATTCCTTCGTTTTTATGTTTCCTTTTTATTTCTTCCTTTCTTTATGTTTCCTTTTTATTCCTTCGTTTGTTATGTTTCCTCTTTATTCCATCCTTTCTTTATGTATCCTTTTTATTCCTTCGTTTGTTATGTTTCCTCTTTATTTCTTCCTTTCTTTATGTTTCCTTTTTATTCCTTCGTTTTTTATGTTTCCTCTTCATTTCTTCCTTTCTTTATGTTTCCTTTTTATTCCTTCGTTTGTTATGTTTCCTCTTTATTTCTTCCTTTCTTTATGTTTCCTTTTTATTCCTTCGTTTGTTATGTTTCCTCTTTATTTCTTCCTTTCTTTATGTTTCCTTTTTATTCCTTCGTTTTTTATGTTTCCTCTTCATTTCTTCCTTTCTTTATGTTTCCTTTTTATTCCTTCGTTTGTTATGTTTCCTCTTTATTTCTTCCTTTCTTTATGTTTCCTTTTTATTCCTTCGTTTGTTATGTTTCCTCTTTATTCCATCCTTTCTTTATGTATCCTTTTTATTCCTTCGTTTGTTATGTTTCCTCTTTATTTCTTCCTTTCTTTATGTTTCCTTTTTATTCCTTCGTTTTTTATGTTTCCTCTTCATTTCTTCCTTTCTTTATGTTTCCTTTTTATTCCTTCGTTTGTTATGTTTCCTCTTTATTTCTTCCTTTCTTTATGTTTCCTTTTTATTCCTTAGTTTGTTATGTTTCCTCTTTATTTCTTCCTTTCTTTATGTTTCCTTTTTATTCCTTCGTTTGTTATGTTTCCTCTTTATTTCTTCCTTTCTTTATGTTTCCTTTTTATTCCTTAGTTTGTTATGTTTCCTTTTTATTTCTTCCTTTCTTTATGTTTCCTTTTTATTCCTTAGTTTGTTATGTTTCCTCTTTATTCCATCCTTTCTTTATGTATCCTTTTTATTCCTTCGTTTGTTATGTTTCCTCTTTATTTCTTCCTTTCTTTATGTTTCCTTTTTATTCCTTCGTTTTTTATGTTTCCTCTTCATTTCTTCCTTTCTTTATGTTTCCTTTTTATTCCTTCGTTTTTTATGTTTCCTCTTCATTTCTTCCTTTCTTTATGTTTCCTTTTTATTCCTTCGTTTGTTATGTTTCCTCTTTATTTCTTCCTTTCTTTATGTTTCCTTTTTATTCCTTAGTTTGTTATGTTTCCTCTTTATTCCTTCCTTTCTTTATGTTTCCTTTTTATTCCTTCGTTTGTTATGTTTCCTCTTTATTCCTTCCTTTCTTTATGTTTCCTTTTTATTCCTTCGTTTGTTATGTTTCCTCTTTATTTCTTCCTTTCTTTATGTTTCCTTTTTATTCCTTAGTTTGATATGTTTCCTCTTTATTCCTTCCTTTCATTATGTTTCCTTTTTATTCTTTTGTTTGTTATGTTTCCTTTTTATTTATTCCTTTCTTTATGTTTCCTTTTTATTCCTTTTTTGTGTTTCATTTTGATTCCTTCCTTTGTTATGTTTCCTCATTATCCCTTGCTTTCTTTATATTTCCTCTTTATTCCTTGCTTTCTTTATGTTTCCTTTTTATTCCTTCGTTTGTTATGTTTCCTCTTTATACCTTCCTTTCTTTATGTTTCTTTTTTATTCCTTCGTTTATTATGTTTCCTCTTTTTCCTTCCTTTCTTTACGTTTCCTTTTTATTCCTTCATTTGTTATGTTCCGTTTTTATTCCTTCCTTTCTTTATTTTTCCTTTTTATTCCTTCGTTTGATATGTTTCCTCTTTATTCCTTCCTTTCTTTATGTTTCCTTTTTATTCCTTCGTTTGTCATGTTTCCTCTTATTGCTTCCTTTCTTTATGTTTCTTTTTTATTCCTTTGTTTGTTATGTTTCCTCTTATTCCTTCCTTTCTTTATTTTTCCTTTTTATTCCTTTGTTTGTTATTTTTCCTCTTATTCCTTCCTTTCTTTATGTTTCCTTTTTATTCCTTCGTTTGTTATGTTTCCTCTTTATTCCTTCCTTTCTTTATGTTTCCTTTTTATTCCTTTATTTGTTATGTTTCCTCTTATTCCTTCCTTTCTTTATGTTTCCTTTTTATTCCTTCGTTTGTTATGTTTCCTCTTATTGCTTCCTTTCTTTATGTTTCTTTTTTATTCCTTTGTTTGTTATGTTTCCTCTTATTCCTTCCTTTCTTTATTTTTCCTTTTTATTCCTTTGTTTGTTATTTTTCCTCTTATTCCTTCCTTTCTTTATGTTTCCTTTTTATTCCTTTGTTTGTAATGTTTCCTTTTTATTCCTTCCTTTCTTTATGTTTACTTTTTATTCCTTCGTTTGTTATGTTTCCACTTATTCCTTCCTTTCTTTATGTTTCCTTTTTATTCCTTCGTTTGTTATGTTTCAACTTATTCCTTCCTTTCTTTATGTTTCCTTTTTATTCCTTTGTTTGTTATGTTTCCTCTTATTCCTTCCTTTCTTTATGTTTCCTTTTTATTCCTGTGTTTGTTATGTTTCCTCTTATTCCTTCCTTTCTTTATGTTTCCTTTTTATTCCTTTGTTTGTTATGTTTCCTCTTATTCCTTCCTTTCTTTATGTTTCCTTTTTATTCCTTCGTTTGTTATGTTTCCTCTTATTCCTTCCTTTCTTTATGTTTCCTTTTTATTCCTTCGTTTGTTATGTTTCCTCTTTATTCCTTCCTTTCTTTATTTTTACTTTTTATTCCTTCATTTATTATGATTCTTCTTTATTCCTTCCTTTCTTTATGTTTCCTTTTTATTCCTTTGTTTGATATGTTTCCTCTTATTCCTTCCTTTCTTTATGTTTCCTTTTTATTCCTTTGTTTGTTATGTTTCCTCTTATTCCTTCCTTTCTTTATGTTTCCTTTTTATTCCTTTGTTTGTGATGTTTCCTTTTTATTCCTTCGTTTGTTATGTTTTCTCTTTATTCCTTCCTTTCTTTATGTTTCCTTTTTATTCCTTCATTTGTTATGATTCTTCTTTATTTCTTCCTTTCTTTATGTTTCCTTTTCATTCCTTCGTTTTTTATGTTTCCTTTTTATTTCTTCCTTTCTTTATGTTTCCTTTTTATTCCTTTGTTTGTTATGTTTCCTTTTTATTCCTTCGTTTGTTATGTTTTCTCTTTATTCCTTCCTTTCTTTATGTTTCCTTTTTATTCCTTCATTTGTTATGATTCTTCTTTATTTCTTCCTTTCTTTATGTTTCCTTTTCATTCCTTCGTTTGTTATGTTTCCTTTTTATTTCTTCCTTTCTTTATGTTTCCTTTTTATTCCTTTGTTTGTTATGTTTCCTCTTTATTCCTTCTTACTTTATGTTTCCTTTTTATTCCTACTTTTGTCATGTTACCATTTAATTTCTTCGTTTCTTTATGTTTCCTTTTTATTCCTTCGTTTTTTATGTTTCCTTTTTATTTATTCCTTTCTTTATGTATCCTTTTTATTCCTTCGTTTGTTATGTTTCCTCTTTATTCATTCCTTTCTTTATGTTTCCTTTTTATTCCTTCGTTTGTTATGTTTCCTCTTTATTCCCTCCTTTCTTTATGTTTCCTTTTTATTCCTTCGTTTGCTATGTTTCCTCTTTATTCCTTTCTTTCTTTATGTTTCCTTTTTATTCCTTTTTTTGTTATGTTTCCTTTTTATTTATTCCTTTCTTTATGTTTCCTTTTTATTCCTTTTATGTGTTTCCTTTTTATACCTTCGTTTGTTATGTTTCCTCTTTATTCCTTCCTTTCTTTATGTTTCCTCTTTATTCCTTCCTTTCTTTATGTTTCCTTTTTATTCCTTCGTTTTTTATGTTTCCTCTTCATTTCTTCCTTTCTTTATGTTTCCTTTTTATACCTTCGTTTGTTATGTTTCCTCTTTATTCCTTCCTTTCTTTATGTTTCCTCTTTATTCCTTCCTTTCTTTATGTTTCCTTTTTATTCCTTCGTTTTTTATGTTTCCTCTTCATTTCTTCCTTTCTTTATGTTTCCTCTTTATTCCTTCCTTTCTTTATGTTTCCTCTTTATTCCTTCCTTTCTTTATGTTTCCTTTTTATTCCTTGCTTTCTTTATGTTTCCTCTTTATTCCTTCCTTTCTTTATGTTTCCTTTTTATTCTTTCATTTGTTATGATTTCTCTTTATTTCTTCCTTTCTTTATGTTTCCTTTTCATTCCTTCGTTTGTTATGTTTCCTTTATATTTCTTCCTTTCTTTATGTTTCCTTTTTATTCATTTGTTTGTTATGTTTCCTCTTTATTCCTTCTTACTTTATGTTTCCTTTTTATTCATTCGTTTGTTATGTTACCTTTTTATTTATTCCTTTCTTTATGTTTCCTTTTTTTTCCTACTTTTGTTGTTTCCTCTTTATTTCTTCCTTTCTTTATGTTTCCTTTTTATTTTTTTCATTTGTTTTGTTCCTTTTTATTTCTTCCTTTCTTTATATTTCCTTTTTATTCCTTCGTTTGTTATGTTTCCTCTTTATTCCTTCCTTTCTTTATTTTTCCTTTTTATTCCTTTATTTGTTATGATTCTTCTTTTTTTCTTCTTACTTTATGTTTCCTTTTTATTCATTCGTTTGTTATGTTACCTTTTTATTCATTCCTTTCTCTATGTTTCCTTTTTATTCCTACTTTTGTTATGTTTCCTCTTTATTTCTTCCTTTCTTTATGTTTCCTTTTTATTTTTTCATTTGTTTTGTTTCCTTTTTATTTCATCCTTTCTTTATGATTCCTTTTTATTCCTTCGTTTGTTATGTTCCTCTTTATTCCTTCCTTTCTTCATGTTTCCTTTTTATTCCTTCATTTGTTATGATTCTTCTTCATTTCTTCCTTTCTTTATGTTTACTTTTCATTCCTTCGTTTGTTATGTTTCCTTTTTATTTCTTCCTTTATTTATGTTTCCTTTTTATTCCTTCCTTTGTTATGTTTCCTCTTTATTCCTTCCTTTCTTTATTTTTCCTTTTTATTAGTACTTTTGTTATGTTACCATTTAATTTCTTCCTTTCTTTATGTTTCCTTTTTATTCCTTCGTTTTTTATGTTTCCTTTTTATTTATTCCTTTCTTTATGTATCCTTTTTATTCCTTCGTTTGTTATGTTTCCTCTTTATTCCTTCTTTTCTTTATGTTTCCTTTTTATTCCTTCGTTTGTTATGTTTCCTCTTTATTCCTTCCTTTCTTTATGTTTCCTTTTTATTCCTTCGTTTGTTATGTTTCCTCTTTATTCCTTTCTTTCTTTATGTTTCCTTTTCATTCTTTTGTTTGTTATGTTTCCTTTTTATTTATTCCTTTCTTTATGTATCCTTTTTATTCCTTTTTTGTGTTTCCTTTTTATTCCTTCGTTTGTTATGTTTCCTCTTTATTCCTTCCTTTCTTTATGTTTCCTCTTTATTCCTTCCTTTCTTTATGTTTCCTTTTTATTCCTTGCTTTCTTTATGTTTCCTCTTTATTCCTTCCTTTCTTCATGTTTCCTTTTTATTCTTTCATTTGTTATGATTCCTCTTTATTTCTTCCTTTCTTTATGTTTCATTTTTATTCCTTCGTTTGTTATGTTTCCTTTTTATTTCTTCCTTTCTTTATGTTTCCTTTTTATTCCTTTGTTTGTTATGTTTCCTCTTTATTCCTTGTTACTTTATGTTTCCTTTTTATTCATTCGTTTGTTATGTTACCTTTTTATTTATTCCTTTCTTTATGTTTCCTTTTTATTCCTACTTTTGTTGTTTCCTCTTTATTTCTTCCTTTCTTTATGTTTCCTTTTTATTTTTTTCATTTGTTTTGTTCCTTTTTATTTCTTCCTTTCTTTATGTTTCCTTTTTATTCCTTCGTTTGTTATGTTTCCTTTTTATTTATTCCTTTCTTTATGTATCCTTTTTATTCCTTCGTTTGTTATGTTTCCTCTTTATTCCTTCCTTTCTTTATGTTTCCTTTTTATTCCTTCGTTTGTTATGTTTCCTCTTTATTCCTTCCTTTCTTTATGTTTCCTTTTTATTCCTTCGTTTGTTATGTTTCCTCTTTATTCCTTTCTTTCTTTATGTTTCCTCTTCATTCTTTTGATTGTTATGTTTCCTTTTTATTTATTCCTTTCTTTATGTATCCTTTTTATTCCTTTTTTGTGTTTCCTTTTTATTCCTTCGTTTGTTATGTTTCCTCTTTATTCCTTCCTTTCTTTATGTTTCCTCTTTATTCCTTCCTTTCTTTATGTTTCCTTTTTATTCCTTGCTTTCTTTATGTTTCCTCTTTATTCCTTCCTTTCTTCATGTTTCCTTTTTATTCTTTCATTTGTTATGATTCCTCTTTATTTCTTCCTTTCTTTATGTTTCATTTTCATTCCTTCGTTTGTTATGTTTCCTTTTTATTTCTTCCTTTCTTTATGTTTCCTTTTTATTCCTTTGTTTGTTATGTTTCCTCTTTATTCCTTCTTACTTTATGTTTCCTTTTTATTCATTCGTTTGTTATGTTACCTTTTTATTTATTCCTTTCTCTAAGTTTCCTTTTTATTCCTACTTTTGTTATGTTTCCTTTTTATTTCTTCCTTTCTTTATGTTTCCTTTTTATTCCTTCGTTTGTTATGTTTCCTCTTTATTCCTTCCTTTCTTTATTTTTCCTTTTTATTCCTTCATTTGTTATGATTCTTCTTTATTTCTTCCTTTCTTTATGTTTCCTTTTCATTCCTTCGTTTGTTATGTTTCCTTTTTATTTCTTCCTTTCTTTATGTTTCCTTTTTATTCCTTTGTTTGTTATGTTTACTTTTTATTTATTCCTTTCTTTATGTTTCCTTTTTATTCCTTTTCTGTGTTTCCTTTTTATTCCTTCGTTTGTTATGTTTCCTCTTTATTCCTTCCTTTCTTTATGTTTCCTCTTTATTCCTTCCTTTTTTTATGTTTCCTTTTTATTCCTTGCTTTCTTTATGTTTCCTCTTTATTCCTTCCTTTCTTTATGTTTCCTTTTTATTCTTTCATTTGTTATGATTCCTCTTTATTTCTTCCTTTCTTTATGTTTCCTTTTCATTCCTTCGTTTGTTATCTTTCCTTTATATTTCTTCCTTTCTTTATGTTTCCTTTTTATTCCTTTGTTTGTTATGCTTTGTCTTTATTCCTTCGTACTTTATGTTTCCTTTTTATTCATTCGTTTGTTATGTTACCTTTTTATTTATTCCTTTCTCTATGTTTCCTTTTTATTCCTACTTTTGTTATGTTTCCTCTTTATTTCTTCCTTTCTTTATGTTTCCTTTTTATTTTTTTCATTTGTTTTGTTTCCTTTTTATTTGTTCCTTTCTTTATGTTTCCTTTTTATTCCTTCGTTTGTCGTTTCTTCTTTATTCCTTCCTTTCTTTATGTTTCCTTTTTATTCCTTCGTTTGTTATGTTTCCTCGTTATTCCTTCCTTTCTTTATTTTTCCTTTTTATTCCTTCATTTGTTATGATTCTTCTTTATTTCTTCCTTTCTTTATGTTTTCTTTTCATTCCTTCGTTTGTTATGTTTCCTTTTTATTTCTTCCTTTCTTTATGTTTCCTTTTTATTCCTTTGTTTGTTATGTTTCCTCTTTATTCCTTCTTACTTTATGTTTCATTTTTATACATTCGTTTGTTATGTTACCTTTTTATTCATTCCTTTCTCTATGTTCCCTTTTTATTCCTACTTTTGTTAGGTTTCCTCTTTATTTCTTCCTTTCTTTATGTTTCCTTTTTATTTTTTTCATTTGTTTTGTTTCCTTTTTATTTCTTCCTTTCATTATGTTTCCTTTTTTTTCCTTCGTTTGTTATGTTTCCTCTTTATTCCTTCCTTTCTTTATGTTTCCTTTTTATTCCTTCATTTGTTATGATTCCTCTTTAATTCTTCCTTTCTTTATGTTTCCTTTTCATTCCTTCGTTTGTTATGTTTCCTTTTTATTTCTTCCTTTCTTTATGTTTCCTTTTTATTCCTTTGTTTATGTTTCCTCTTTATTCCTTCTTACTTTATGTTTCCTTTTTATTCATTCGTTTGTTATGTTACCTTTTTATTTATTGCTTTCTCTATGTTTCTTTTTCATTCGTACTTTTGTTATGTTTCCTTTTTATTCCTTCGTTTGTTATGTTTCCTCTTATTCCTCCCTTTCTTTATTTTTCCTTTTTATTCCTACTTTTTTTATGTTACCATTTAATTTCTTGCTTTCTTTATGTTTCCTTTTTATTCCTTCGTTTGTTATGTTTCCTCTTTATTCCTTCCTTTCTTTATGTTTCCTTTTTATTCCTTCGTTTGTTATGTTTCCTCTTTATTCCTTCCTTTCTTTATGTTTCCTTTTTATTCTTTCGTTTGTTATGTTTCCTCTTTATTCCTTTCTTTCTTTATGTTTCCTTTTTATTCCTTTGTTTGTTATGTTTCCTTTTTATTTATTCCTTTCTTTATGCTTCCTTTTTATTCCTTTTTTGTGTTTCCTTTTTATTCCTTCGTTTGTTATTTTTCTTCTTTATTCCTTCCTTTCTTTATGTTTCCTCTTTATTTCCTCCTTTCTTTATGTTTCCTTTTTATTCCTTCATTTGTTATGATTCCTCTTTATTTCTTCCTTTCTTTATGTTTCTTTTTCATTCATTCGTTTGTTATGTTTCTGTTTTGGTAGGATCCACCTAATCTGCATAGGTGACTACCGACTATATAAATAATGGTTGGTCCCGGGAAGGGAGGAACGAATACAGAAATCCAACTAGAGACTCTGCTCGACTGCGACTTAGTCAACACATTCTCCAGGAACGTCTTCCCAGAAATATACAGAAATACTATATGTAAATATTGTGTACATTTTCTTGTTATAATACATTCTTGTTCTAAGTACATTTTGTGCTGCATTATTATTCCATGCATTAGTCGAGATTCAACAGTGAGTCAAGACTCAACAGTTTCCTTTTTATTCTTCCTTTCTTTATGTTTCCTTTTTATTCCTTTGTTTGTTATGTTTCCTCTTTATTCCTTCTTACTTTATGTTTCCTTTTTATTCATTCGTTTGTTATGTTTCCTCTTTATTTCTTCCTTTCTTTATGTTTCCTTTTTATTCCTTAGTTTGTTATGTTTCCTCTTTATTCCTTCCTTTCTTTATGTTTCCTTTTTATTCCTTAGTTTGTTATGTTTCCTCTTTATTCCATCCTTTCTTTATGTATCCTTTTTATTCCTTCGTTTGTTATGTTTCCTCTTTATTTCTTCCTTTCTTTATGTTTCCTTTTTATTCCTTCGTTTTTTATGTTTCCTCTTCATTTCTTCCTTTCTTTATGTTTCCTTTTTATTCCTTCGTTTGTTATGTTTCCTCTTTATTTCTTCCTTTCTTTATGTTTCCTTTTTATTCCTTCGTTTGTTATGTTTCCTCTTTATTTCTTCCTTTCTTTATGTTTCCTTTTTATTCCTTCGTTTGTTATGTTTCCTCTTTATTTCTTCCTTTCTTTATGTTTCCTTTTTATTCCTTCGTTTGTTATGTTTCCTCTTTATTTCTTCCTTTCTTTATGTTTCCTTTTTATTCCTTCGTTTTTTATGTTTCCTCTTCATTTCTTCCTTTCTTTATGTTTCCTTTTTATTCCTTCGTTTGTTATGTTTCCTCTTTATTTCTTCCTTTCTTTATGTTTCCTTTTTATTCCTTCCTTTGTTATGTTTCCTCTTTATTTCTTCCTTTCTTTATGTTTCCTTTTTATTCCTTCGTTTGTTATGTTTCCTCTTTATTTCTTCCTTTCTTTATGTTTCCTTTTTATTCCTTCGTTTGTTATGTTTCCTCTTTATTTCTTCCTTTCTTTATGTTTCCTTTTTATTCCTTAGTTTGTTATGTTTCCTCTTTATTCCTTCCTTTCTTTATGTTTCCTTTTTATTCCTTAGTTTGTTATGTTTCCTCTTTATTCCTTCCTTTCTTTATGTTTCCTTTTTATTCCTTCGTTTTTTATGTTTCCTCTTCATTTCTTCCTTTCTTTATGTTTCCTTTTTATTCCTTCGTTTGTTATGTTTCCTCTTTATTTCTTCCTTTCTTTATGTTTCCTTTTTATTCCTTCGTTTTTTATGTTTCCTCTTCATTTCTTCCTTTCTTTATGTTTCCTTTTTATTCCTTTGTTTGTTATGTTTCCTCTTTATTTCTTCCTTTCTTTATGTTTCCTTTTTATTCCTTCGTTTTTTATGTTTCCTCTTCATTTCTTCCTTTCTTTATGTTTCCTTTTTATTCCTTCGTTTGTTATGTTTCCTCTTTATTTCTTCCTTTCTTTATGTTTCCTTTTTATTTTCTTCATTTGTTTTGTTTCCTTTTTATTTGTTCCTTTCTTTATGTTTCCTTTTTATTCCTTCGTTTGTCGTTTCTTCTTTATTCCTTCCTTTCTTTATGTTTCCTTTTTATTCCTTTGTTTGTTATGTTTCCTTTCTATTTATTCCTTTCTTTATGTTTCCTTTTTATTCCTTTTTTGTGTTTCCTTTTTATTCCTTCGTTTGTTATGTTTCCTCTTTATTCCATCCTTTCTTTATGTATCCTTTTTATTCCTTCGTTTGTTATGTTTCCTCTTTATTTCTTCCTTTCTTTATGTTTCCTTTTTATTCCTTCGTTTTTTATGTTTCCTCTTCATTTCTTCCTTTCTTTATGTTTCCTTTTTATTCCTTCGTTTGTTATGTTTCCTCTTTATTTCTTCCTTTCTTTATGTTTCCTTTTTATTCCTTCGTTTGTTATGTTTCCTCTTTATTTCTTCCTTTCTTTATGTTTCCTTTTTATTCCTTCGTTTGTTATGTTTCCTCTTTATTTCTTCCTTTCTTTATGTTTCCTTTTTATTCCTTAGTTTGTTATGTTTCCTCTTTATTCCTTCCTTTCTTTATGTTTCCTTTTTATTCCTTAGTTTGTTATGTTTCCTCTTTATTCCTTCCTTTCTTTATGTTTCCTTTTTATTCCTTCGTTTTTTATGTTTCCTCTTCATTTCTTCCTTTCTTTATGTTTCCTTTTTATTCCTTCGTTTGTTATGTTTCCTCTTTATTTCTTCCTTTCTTTATGTTTCCTTTTTATTCCTTCGTTTTTTATGTTTCCTCTTCATTTCTTCCTTTCTTTATGTTTCCTTTTTATTCCTTCGTTTGTTATGTTTCCTCTTTATTTCTTCCTTTCTTTATGTTTCCTTTTTATTCCTTCGTTTTTTATGTTTCCTCTTCATTTCTTCCTTTCTTTATGTTTCCTTTTTATTCCTTCGTTTGTTATGTTTCCTCTTTATTTCTTCCTTTCTTTATGTTTCCTTTTTATTTTCTTCATTTGTTTTGTTTCCTTTTTATTTGTTCCTTTCTTTATGTTTCCTTTTTATTCCTTCGTTTGTCGTTTCTTCTTTATTCCTTCCTTTCTTTATGTTTCCTTTTTATTCCTTTGTTTGTTATGTTTCCTTTCTATTTATTCCTTTCTTTATGTTTCCTTTTTATTCCTTTTTTGTGTTTCCTTTTTATTCCTTCGTTTGTTATGTTTCCTCTTTATTCCTTCCTTTCTTTATGTTTCCTTTTTATTCCTTCGTTTGTTATGTTTCCTCTTTATTCCATCCTTTCTTTATGTATCCTTTTTATTCCTTCGTTTGTTATGTTTCCTCTTTATTTCTTCCTTTCTTTATGTTTCCTTTTTATTCCTTCGTTTTTTATGTTTCCTCTTCATTTCTTCCTTTCTTTATGTTTCCTTTTTATTCCTTCGTTTGTTATGTTTCCTCTTTATTTCTTCCTTTCTTTATGTTTCCTTTTTATTCCTTCGTTTGTTATGTTTCCTCTTTATTTCTTCCTTTCTTTATGTTTCCTTTTTATTCCTTCGTTTGTTATGTTTCCTCTTTATTTCTTCCTTTCTTTATGTTTCCTTTTTATTCCTTAGTTTGTTATGTTTCCTCTTTATTCCTTCCTTTCTTTATGTTTCCTTTTTATTCCTTCGTTTGTTATGTTTCCTCTTTATTCCTTCCTTTCTTTATGTTTCCTTTTTATTCCTTCGTTTTTTATGTTTCCTCTTCATTTCTTCCTTTCTTTATGTTTCCTTTTTATTCCTTCGTTTGTTATGTTTCCTCTTTATTTCTTCCTTTCTTTATGTTTCCTTTTTATTCCTTCGTTTTTTATGTTTCCTCTTCATTTCTTCCTTTCTTTATGTTTCCTTTTTATTCCTTCGTTTGTTATGTTTCCTCTTTATTTCTTCCTTTCTTTATGTTTCCTTTTTATTCCTTCGTTTTTTATGTTTCCTCTTCATTTCTTCCTTTCTTTATGTTTCCTTTTTATTCCTTCGTTTGTTATGTTTCCTCTTTATTTCTTCCTTTCTTTATGTTTCCTTTTTATTCCTTCGTTTTTTATGTTTCCTCTTCATTTCTTCCTTTCTTTATGTTTCCTTTTTATTCCTTCGTTTGTTATGTTTCCTCTTTATTTCTTCCTTTCTTTATGTTTCCTTTTTATTCCTTAGTTTGTTATGTTTCCTCTTTATTCCTTCCTTTCTTTATGTTTCCTTTTTATTCCTTAGTTTGTTATGTTTCCTCTTTATTCCTTCCTTTCTTTATGTTTCCTTTTTATTCCTTCGTTTTTTATGTTTCCTCTTCATTTCTTCCTTTCTTTATGTTTCCTTTTTATTCCTTCGTTTTTTATGTTTCCTCTTCATTTCTTCCTTTCTTTATGTTTCCTTTTTATTCCTTCGTTTGTTATGTTTCCTCTTTATTCCTTCCTTTCTTTATGTTTCCTTTTTATTCCTTCGTTTGTTATGTTTCCTCTTTATTTCTTCCTTTCTTTATGTTTCCTTTTTATTTTCTTCATTTGTTTTGTTTCCTTTTTATTTGTTCCTTTCTTTATGTTTCCTTTTTATTCCTTCGTTTGTCGTTTCTTCTTTATTCCTTCCTTTCTTTATGTTTCCTTTTTATTCCTTTGTTTGTTATGTTTCCTTTCTATTTATTCCTTTCTTTATGTTTCCTTTTTATTCCTTTTTTGTGTTTCCTTTTTATTCCTTCGTTTGTTATGTTTCCTCTTTATTCCTTCCTTTCTTTATGTTTCCTTTTTATTCCTTTGTTTGTTATGATTCCTCTTTATTTCTTCCTTTCTTTATGTTTCCTTTTCATTCATTCGTTTGTTATGTTTCCTTTTTATTTCTTCCTTTCTTTATGTTTCCTTTTTATTCCTTTGTTTGTTATGTTTCCTCTTTATTCCTTCCTTTCTTTATGTTTCCTTTTTATTCCTTTGTTTGTTATGTTTCCTCTTTATTCCTTCCTTTCTTCATGTTTCCTTTTTATTCCTTTTTTGTGTTTCCTTTTTATTCCTTCGTTTGTTATGTTTCCTCTTTATTCCTTCCTTTCTTTATTTTTTCTTTTTTATTCCTTCGTTTGTTATGTTTCCTCTTTATTCCTTCCTTTCTTTATGTTTCTTTTTTATTCCTTTGTTTGTTATGATTCCTCTTTATTTCTTCCTTTCTTTATGCTTCCTTTTCATTCATTCGTTTGTTATGTTTCCTTTTTATTTCTTCTTTCTTTATGTTTCCTTTTTATTCCTTTGTTTGTTATGTTTCCTCTTTATTCCTTCTTACTTTATGTTTCCTTTTTATTCATTCGTTTGTTATGTTACCTTTTTATTTATTCCTTTCTCTATGTTTCCTTTTTATTCCTACTTTTGTTATGTTTCCTCTTTATTTCTTGCTTTCTTTATGTTTCCTTTTTATTTTCTTCATTTGTTATGTTTCATTTTTATTTCTTCCTTTCTTTATGTTTCCTTTTTATTCCTTAGTTTTTTATGTTACCTTTTTATTTCTTCCTTTCATTGTTTCCTTTTTATTCTTTAGTTTGTTATGTTTCCTCTTTATTCCTTCCTTTCTTTATGTTTCCTTTTTATTCATTCGTCTGTTATGTTACCTTTTTATTTCTTCTTTTCTTTATGTTTCCTTTTTATTCCTTTGTTTGTTATGTTTCCTCTTTATTCCTTCCTTTCTTTATGTTTCCTTTTTATTCCTTCCATTATGGATGTTTCCTCTTTATTCTTTCCTCTTTTGTTTCCTTTTTATTCCTTCTTTGATGTATGTTTTCATTTTGATTTCTTCCTTTCATTATGTTTCCTTTTTATTCCTTCGTTTGTTATGTTTCCTTTTTATTTCTTCCTTTCTTTATGTTTCTTTATTATTCCTTCCTTTTTGGATGTTTCCTCTTTATTTTTTCCTTTTTTGTTTCCTTTTTATTCCTTCTTTGATGTATGTTTTCATTTTGATTTGTTCCTTTCTCTGTGTTTCCTTGTCAATTTTCTTTATTTTTAATCTTTATCGGCAGCGTATTTCTCTTTTTGCATTGCCGTGTGTTGAAGCCAAAATGAGTGGTCAAATGATTATTTGTCGCAGAGTGATGGTCACAAAACTAGTTTCCCGGTTCATTGCTTGTAGGTTGAATCTGCTGAACATAGCGTGTCAAATTGTAATACTTTTTTGGTGCTAGACTTCATCAAATGCCCGTTCTAATCCAACTCTATGTTACTTCCCTCTTCATGACTTTGAAAGGCATGAAAAAAATAGCTTGTCTGCAAGAAGCACAGAATGGCAATAATTCTGTTAAAAATGTCTAAAATGGATTTATTTCAGAAGAGACCGTTCTAAAGATCAACATGGCAAAAATAACGCCAGTTCTTCACTTTGCACGAAAAGCAGACACACATTTCTAAACAGATGAACGGGATAAAGATACATTCAAAGGGAGAAACAGAAAAAGAGAAAAAGGGGAAAGTGAGAGGGATTTACTAACCTTAATTAAGCAATGTACCAAATGAAATGCAACAGATGAAACATATCTTACCGAGTCAGAGTTTCGTAGGTATGGTACTTTCTTGTCTGGGTGTTAGATAATGAATTGAATTTTTTTAGATATCATATAATTCTTAAAATACATCTATATATAAAATTATGTGACTTCTGTTAGTCCGTCCGTCACACCCCCTAAGTTAGACATAGATTGACCGACCGAAACCAAATTTTGAGGAGTAGTGCAAATAGGTATGGGGGTACACAGTGAAGTTGGATGTATTAGGGTGGGTAGCTTAGTACAATAAATTTTCATTTTTAAATTATGTTTTATTATTTAACATACAAAATAATCCCACTATTTTAAAAACAATTTAATGAGTAAAATAATAAATAGTTATTTAATAAAAATGCAATATTATTTTATGTATTTCTTATTAAGTTTTTATATATACCAGAATCAAGTTTCCAGTTCGCTTTTTTTTGCAAGAACTATAAACATATCATAAAGCCAAACGCTTCAAAAAGTTGGCATTTGTTTCAAGAAAGAAGCAACCCTAAGAATTTATTCTTCTCTGTTTAAAAGAAAAAAAAATTCTTTAAAATACTGTTTACCATGAAGTCCTGTATAATTAAATTAAAGAAATTATTAAACAGCGAAATAGGTTTTTTTGCCAAAGTATTTTTCAAAACTAATCAGCTTCTTCAAATTTCATCGATTGGTTTGTGAAATTGAAGGAAATGTAGAGTTTGTAAATTTGGACAAAAATGTTAGCAATAACTTCAACAATGCTAAATACTGTAAGAATTTCAACTAAAATTTCAAAAAAATTCTCATATATAAAATTCTATGACTTCTGTTAGTCTATCATCTATCACACCCTCTAAATAGCCATACATTGACTGATCGAAATCAGATTTTCGGAAGAAGTGCAAACAAGTAAAGGGGTACAAAGTACAGCTGGTTTTTACTAGGGTGCATAAAAAATATGACGTAGAGTTTTTGTTAAAGTATTTTTCAAAACTAATTTAGTTTAGTCAAATTTCATTGATTGGTTTGCAAAATTGAATTAAATGTAGAGTTTGTAAATCTCGACAAAAATGTTATCGATAATTTCAACAATAGTAAATTCTGCGCGGATTTCAAGACACTAACGTGTGTTGCAAAAACTTCTATTTTCGTAAATTTCTCTGAAAGAGATATTCATGTTTGACAGTACCTTATTTGGAATTTGATCCTCTTTAATGACGTTATGGTATGACAATCTAATTCGAACAAAAAAGAAGATTGCTCGACTGGAAGATCATTACCAGGGACTGAGACATCAGCACGCATCTGAGACATGTGGAGAGAACTGGTCAGATGACCAGCAATGCAGTGGTACTATGACCACACCCGCTCGTGGGACTGATGATTCTAATTTATATGAAAGATATCAAAAGGGAAAAAAGATTGACTTACTGAGAAATACAAAACTGTCTATAATTCACAGATGAGGTATTGTAATTATTTACATAGTTCGGACTGTTACCCTCATCTGTATTGCCATATTTACGACATTTCAGCTGCTGTACGTATTACTTCTCCCGCAAACAATATTTTTCAGAGTCATGAAAGTCCGAGTAAAAAAAAAATGACAAAAAAAAAATTGTCAAAAATAATTTAAGAAAAGCTAAGTGAATAGAAAGGGAGGCATGACGAAGAATCAGAGAGCCGAGTTCGAATTCCAGCCGGATCCATTAAATTCACTTACGTGCTAATACCCTTGGGAAAGGTATGAATCCTTTTACACTCAATCTAGTAGAAGGTAAGTCTGAATTCAAAACCGGCCTGGAGAGGGTTGGTCTCCGCCAGGCTCTCTTGCACAAGAAACATCACTGTGGCTGCAGTACATGTGGTTCCCCTACGATCCTGATGGAACGAGGGATTTGAAGTTAACAGATAGTTCAACACCATCGTGGCTGGAGTATTTACATGACGCATGTTTTGCTGGAGGAAAAAGAAAAACAGCAAAAAACACGTATTCTCGCTTCGAAGTCAAAAAGCGAGCTACCTGTAATTTTAGTCAGGGGTGGTAATCCAAAATATACTCCACGGGGGTGGGCAGTTGGCAGTGTTAATATACACTGTATCAATCCAAACCGATGTTTCTAATGTGCCCAGAACCTCTTCAGAATATGACAAAACACAATCATTCTACCATCAATAGTTACTTTATATGATCGTATTAACATTTTCAGGTTAAAGATCAATCTTTGTCTATCCTCCCTATCTTCTTCATAATCTTCACTGCTTACGAATTTCTCTTTTGTTTATATGGCGTACATCATTCGGCATTAACATTTTAACTGTAACTACTGTTGAAGTTTTTGGGTACCCTGGTGTACTAGTGAGCCAGCCAAAATGATTTGACTCATTTTATAGTTCACCAATAGAAGTGTTAACCAATCAGAAGGCTCAAAATATTCAATTCGACGTGTATAAAGGCGGCTATGTTCTTCCCGAATATGCACAGACAGCCTTTGATATCGAAGACTGAAGAATTACGGAAAAGCTGCTGGTGGTATTGGCGATATAGCCAGATTCAGTAGAGTGTCTGACTCGTGAGTGTTAATCTTTAACGTTGTTTCATTGAACAGATTACGTACTGCGCTGTATTCTATAGTTATGGACTATGGTGAACATGGTCAACAACTACTAGTTCCTGTACGATCACCGAAGTTAAGCAAGGTCGAGCCTTGTCACTTCTGAGATGGGTCACCGTTTGTTGTAAGCTTGGAGTGGTGTAATGGATAATTGTTAATCGGAGAGCCAAGTTCCAATTCCCGTTGGTTTTGTTATATTCACTTACGTGAAAATTCCCTTGGTAAAGGCATGAATCCACTTTTCCCTGACCTATGAGTTAATTAATAAAACTTGTATCGCTAAACCATTATGTCCTTACCTCCTATAACGATCTTACACTCTAAAATATTTCCTGGTTTTAAATAACCTACAAAGGGTTCATAATCCGTCGAAAACGAAACAATAAATCAATGTACACCTCTACCTTAGATGCCTCTTGAGCCTTGTATTATAGGAACTTTAGTAAAAAAAGAGAGCCAATAACAATAAAATAATTGGATTCTTTTGTCTTGTGGCCATATCTATTTTGACAGATATTTTTGAAGATTTCTCGAGATTAAGCTATTCTGGCACAAGATACTAAAACAAGTGCTCCCAGAAAGGATGGAGAGTAAGAAAAGCTTGTTTAACATTTATTGTTGTCATTCTGCATTATCTTTCAGGGATCGAACACGTAAAGAATTTTTGCAATGGAATAAAGGATTATATGTTTACAAAAAGATCGATGTTTTTCTGTATTTAACCAAAATAAGATTTGCAGTTGACTTGAAAGTCGTTCTGAAGTTCTCTCTCTCTCTATCTCTCTCTCTCTCTCATTCTCCATCTCTCTCTCCATCCCTCTCTCCATCCCTCTCTTCATCTCTCTTTCCTTCCCCATCTCTCTCCATCTCTCTCTCTCCATCTTTCTCTCTCTCCATCTTTCTCTCTCTCCATCTTTCTCTCTCTCCATCTTTCTCTCCATCTCTTTCTCCCCATCTCTCTCAATCTCTCTCTCCCACCCCATCTCTTCCTCTGTCCCCATCTCTCTCTCCATCTCTCTCTCCCCATCTCTCTCTCCATCTCTCTCTTCCAATCTCTCTCTCCCCATCTCTCTATCCATCTCTCTATCCATCTCTCTCTCCATCTTTATCTCTCTCTCTCCATCTTTATCTCTTTCTCCATCTCTCTCTCCCCATCTCTCTCCCGATCTCTCTCTCCATCTCTCTCTCCATCTCTATTTCCTTCCCCATCTATCTCCATCTCTCTATCTCCATCTTTCTCTCTCTCCATCTCTCTCCCCATCTCTTTCTCCCCATCTCTCTCCCCATCTCTCTCAATCTCTCTCTCCCACCCCATCTCTTCCTCTCTTCCCATCTCTCTCTCCATCTCTCTCTCTCCATATTTTTCTCTCTCCATCTCTCTCTCCATCTTTCTCTCTCTCCATCTCTCTCTTCCCATCTCTCTCTCTCTCTCTCCATCTCTCTCTCCATCTCTCTCCCTCTCCATCTCTCTCCATCTCTCTCTCCCTCCCCATCTCTTTCCATCTCTCTGTCCATCTTTCTCTCTCTCCATCTCTCTCTTCATCTCTTTCTCCCCATCTCTCTCCTCTCTCTCCCCATCTCTCTCAATCTGTCTCTACCACCACATCTCTTCCTCTCTCTCCATCTCTCTCTCTCTCTGCCCCTCTCTCTGATGTGTTTGCATCTTATGACTCTCCGTACGTCTTTCTATGCGCGTTTGCGTGTGTATGTGTGTGCGTTTGGAGGGGGCTATTTTCACAGTTTTTGTTAAATATCTTCTATTCATCGCTGGTAACGTTACATTACAAAGAATCTACAGAAACGCCAAATGTCGGGTATAACTAGTCGTCACTTCCGCTTCCGGCACCGGAAGTACGCAACGCGGTTTCACCATCAATTCACCGGATACCATTCTGATTGTCAACGGCGTTTGTTACTTTTGGCTTCAGACACACTTCCGTTTCCTTAAAACCGGAAATAGAAAAACACAAAAATTCCTTGCTGGGAAATTCAGAGTTTTGTAATATTTGCGAGAGATCTAAACTACCTAGCTGGTGTGGTTTGATTAAAAGTACAAAGACAATAGTTACCTCTACTGCGTCGACTCAGAGTCATACTTTTATGGATTGTGATGACTGGAAACAGAAATGGTCTATTATAATGATTTTTACCAAAGACAGTCGATTCAGTCAAGATAAGAATGCATCATTCAATCAGTATCGAGCCCAGTGTCTGGAGATCTCTTACCTTACTTCTACGCATACCTTACCCTTTCGGAGTAATTTGTACACGTTTACACTATCATCTCTCAGTTGCGTCTCTGTCCTTTCACAGAGTGCGCTCAGGGGCTTTTCTGTCAAAGGACAGAGGGGCAACTGGGAAAATAATACTGAAGAGGTGCCCAGCCCTGGGGACCAGCTACCCGTGGCCGCGCCCTCCTATTTCAGCAGAGGGAGGGTTCGGTGCTCGCACCGACGGTTGCGGAGCCTGAGGGGAATGTTTGTTCCTGTCGCGGGCGTACGCGTTCGGGTCCCCACCTAAAAATAGACCTTGTGTCACATCTCGTCCAAGTGGGGGGACAGAGTAAATTACCATGTCTGGAGATCTCTTTACTGGATCCCCTTTCGTGATTACAAGTCCCTTATGCTATTATAGCGTTGGGGACACCGCATGTACTCGTTAGACCTGTTTTGAATTCACAGTTGTCCTCGAAAGGCTAGAAAGCCCAGTCTCCCCTATTATTTCCATGGGTTTAAATTCTCGTTGACACACAAGGCAAGAAACACCGTCTAATATGTTATTTAATTCATAGATGAAGGGGGGTGTATTCATACCTTTTTTTTTAAAAATGGCCTCAATTTGTAGTGAAGGAAACCGACTCGTTCAGAATTTGAACTCGGCACGCTGATTCCACTTCCCGCGTTGATAACCGTTAAGCTACCCACACATTCGCCTCAGCATATCATCGTCATCATCATCATCGTCCTCCTCCTCATCATCATCATCATCGTCCTCCTAATCCTCCTCGTCGTCGTCATCATCATCAGCAGCAGCAGCAGCAGCCGCAGCCGCACCATCATCATCATAATCACCATCATCATCATCATCATCATCATCATCATCATCATCATCACCACCACCACCACCACCACCACCACCACCATCATCATCACCACCACCACCACCACCACGATCATCATCATCACCAGCAGCAGCACCACCAACCCCATCATCATCACCACCATCATCATCATCGTCATCATAATCACCATCATCAGCAACAGCAATATCATCATCACCACCACCAGCACCATGATGATGATGATCATCATCATCATCATCATCATCATCACCACCACCACCATCATCATCATCATAATCATCATCATCATTATCATTATCATCATCGTCGTCGTCGTCGTCAGTTCCACGATCGAGTGTGGCCGTAGGGTTGCTGTGCACCTGAGCACCTAACCAATTCCCCCCACCCACATGAGTTGAAAGCCGGATAGCTATGCGTAGCGTGTCTCGAGAGAGTAGATCTGGTGAGGACCAGCACTCATCGCATCAAATCGCAGTCTTAACCGGGTATTGAACTCACAAACCTTCGGGTCCTGTCACTGGATATAACCAACGCCTTTATCCACTGTGCCATGTGTTAATGCCGTGTAGAATATGCAGAGGGGAATTAACAGGAGATAAGTGACAACTGACATCCATTAGACATGGCACGTGGAACTAGAACAGTCTACACCAGTGAGTGAAATAAAGGGTTCAGTTCGACATTCCAACCACCTGAAGAAGGCCGGGGCGTACAACAGCCGAAATGTTGTGATAAATATGGCAACAAAGATGAGGACAATAGTCCGAATAATGTAAATATTTCCAATGTACATGTATACTGTCAGAAGCCACGCGATCATAATTTTGATCTGGGAAAAATAATTTTTTACAAAAACATGTGTGCCTAATTGAATGACAAAACAAAAAAATTCTATGCAATGTGCTTCGACCTTCAAAAGGACTTCAACAGACTAAGTTTTTATTGATGAAATTATATAAATATAGAGTTAGGGTGCGAATGATGACGGTATAGAAACACTAACTTAAAAGTTCAAATTCATGGCAAAACCTGTTTCTAGATTTTCCTTCTTGGCCGGCATTTTCTCAGGTAACTTACGTTTTTTTACCTTTTTTTTTTTTAACTATCTGTCGCAGTCTGTTGTAACATCCATGTTCACATGCTTGTTAGGTAGGTTAGTTATTTTTTCCTTCTGTTTCTTTTGAATTCAATATGCCCTGCAAGTGTCAGACTTTCCAATCCTTCTTTTCTCATAATGTCTCCCTGAAATTTCAACTCCCTCTGCATTTATACATATTTCCTGTTATCATTTGCCATATCACAAGCAATGCACTTGTGTGCCAGCGAAAAATTTGTGATCACAATTTTGACCTGGAAAACATCGGTTTAATAAAAAAATAAATAAAATTGATTCAGACGAAGATCCATTGAACGTGCCATAATCTTTGAATCTTTTACGGCAGGGATATTTCAGTTTATATTTTGTTAATACTGAAATACTAAATTTATACCGAAGGCGCGCAGGATACGTAAAACTTGAAAAAAAAAAAATGAAATTGATGAATAAACATATATAATGAAGATAATGATAACTGAACTGAAAAAAAGCATATATGAACATACAAAACACTTAAATAATACACTCAATGCACTTGTATACCGTCGAAAACTTCGTGATCACAATTTTGACCTGAAAAACAGCATTTTAATAAAATTAGAATACAATTTTCTCAGACCAAAATAAATGTTCTTTATGACTTCCCTACGATGTATAGTGATTCTCCAAGCGTAGATGGCACCCAGTGAGGATCGAACCCTAACCATTGCACCGACTCGAGGGGCTGCTCCACTACCATTTTAGACAACTGAGCTATTTTAATTTATACACTATTAAATTATAAAATAAGTTGAAATGTATTGTAGTCTAGGAACATGTAGATTTTTCTTCTGAAATCAAATTATATTTCTGAAGACGTTGGATCATCCACAAAATCATGTAAGAGCAGACGTTATCCAAATTGCAATATATATATATATATATATATATATATATATATATATATATATATATATATATATATATATATATATGTGTATATATATGTGTATATATATATATATGTATATATATATATATGTATATATATATGTATATATATGTATATATATATGTATATATGTGTATATATATGTATATATATGTATATATATATGTATATATATATGGGGGTGCTAATTAGATTTGGTTTAGAATTGTTAAGAAGGCTTTGGTGAAGGTTGCGTTTTTGGTTAGCACATCACATTTAAATTTGCAAAAGACACAAGGAAGAAATAACAAGAGATTATGTAGTAATCAACAATAAAATGTATTGAAAATAGACGAGTACAACAATCGTGATTGATGAAATAAAATTAAGAAAAAGTAAGTAGTTTCCCTTGTACTGATGCAAGATCGAAAATATGTATGAAAGAACTTTCTTGTTTAAATGTTCAGAGTTCAGTGATAAATGATAACTGAGTTCAAGTATGAAAAAGCTTGTACAAAAGGATAATAGAATTTTGAGTTTGTTACTTGGCTTTTGGACAGACAGTTCACAGCGTAGTGCAATTGTAGTTTTGTGTCTGTGTGTGTGAGTAGAAGAATGTAGGTACACGTACGTAGTTGAGCTCTGTTGATTTATTTGTTCTACTACTGTTCTATTGTTTTATTTTCGTGGTATTTATACTTTTTGAGTAGGCTCCAGAGAGGAGCGGGGAAAATATCGAAAGGAATGTTTAAATTATACGATTGGTCAAAAATCAGCCAATCACTGATTTTTTCACTAAAGCAAGTTTGGCAAAGTCAATGGCAGAAAATTTGGTGTGGCTACTGCGATGGATAAATTGTCCTGTAGTAATTAGTACTTATTTTCTAGCCAATAATTATTAAGTATTTTGTGGGCGTGGTGTATCGGTGTAGTCACAACATATATATATATATATATATATATATATATATATATATGTATATATATATATATATGTAAATGTGTGTGCGTGTGTGTGTGTGTATTATGGCTCTACTTTTTTATTGAGTTCTCTTTATATATGTATATATATATATATATATGTGTGTGTGTGTATATATATATATATATAATATAGAAAAAACAACTACAAAGTTTCAAATTAAAAAAAAATTGAATGTTTTTTTGTGAAAGTATTTATTTATATTTTTATATATATATATATATATATATATTTGATATTTCAGATCGGCCCCGATCTTTCATCAAAAATGGCTGTTTTCAGAAGTTTGTTTACATTAAGTAGCGTCCGTCGCGAGATGCGGACGTCACGTGATATGGAATGCAACTGTGTTTGAATATTTCTAACGTAAATCTAACTGTAGTAATATTTTAGATGTTGTTTTAAAAAAATTTTTTAACTATATCTTACAAAAACTTTTTGTTTAACTATTGAAATATTTATAAAGATTTAAAATACCCAAGTCTTTATTTAACCCTAGTTTATATATATTTAATTTTAAAATCCAGTATTTTTCTTTTTTTCTGCGTGTACATATATATATATATATATATATATATATATATATATATATATATATATATATATATATATATATATATATATATACTCAAATGATAAAAAAGAGGATTAGCAAATCAAGAAAGAAAGAAAAAGAAAGAAAGAAAAAGAAAGAAAGAAGGAAAAAGTAGACGTGATGAAAACGCGAAGAAATGATTGTTAAAGAAGAAGAATTAAATTATATTGAAAAGATGCGCTGAAATGAATAAATAATATAAAAAAGAAAACAAATTCAAGTAATCGTCCTATAGAAAGAAAAAAGTGACTCAAAAGAGAAAATAATTAAATAAAAACAAAATGGCAGGAAGACACGTACGAATAGTAAAAAAAAAAATGTCAGCGAACATGACAAAGATAAAAAAAAAAGGAAACTTGAAAAACAGAAACGAAGAATTGAAAATAAACTTTATTTGTTAAACACAATTTGAATATCAGTTTTCCAAAATCTCCCAACAGGGAATATAAAAATCCGGGATACAAGTTGCGTTTTGAATGAGGAAAGCGAAATATAATTAGTAAACAAACCCAAATGTTCTTCGAAGGTCGACCATAACTGCGTCGGTGAAAGGTGGCAAGGTTGATTTAATAAAAAGGTGAAATTTGGAAGAAACGAAACGAAATGATAATGAGGCGAAGACATTGGGAAAAGTGCAGAATATTGAAATAAAAAAATTGCGACTGATTACTGCATTTAACGCGGGATGGAGAAAAATAAGCTTTTGATTTTCAAAATCGAACCTGAAAACACGTCGTCGGATTGAATAAATTTTCAACCTGTTTTTTCATGCATGGAAGCTAATCGACGAAGAAGTAAACACCTTCACGGGTGAAGTGCTGAATTGAGAGACAAACAAACGAACCAAGTCTGAGAGGCTTTTAAGAGGAAAGACATAACTAATTCAAAATGGAGGAAAAGGAAAGACAAGAATAAACGAATCAATAATATAGGAAGAAGAAAAATATGAAGAAAAAGAAATATATAAAAAGGAAAAAATATGAAGAAAAATTAAATACAGACAAACGAAAGAAAAGAAAGAATAAGTAAAATATGAAAAAAAGAAAGATATGAAGAAAGAAAAAAACAGTTTGACGAAAAAAGAAAGATATGATAGGCAAAAGGGGGAAGCAGCAATAAGGCACTCTCAATGCACTTGTATACCGTCGAAAACTTCGTGATCACAATTTTGACCTGAAAAACAGCATTTTAATAAAATTAGAATACAATTTTCTCAGACCAAAATACATGTTCTTTATGACTTCCCTACGATGTATAGTGATTCTCCAAGCGTAGAGGGCACCCAGTGAGGATCGAACCCTAATCATTGCACCGACTGGAGGGGCTCCTCCACTACCATTTTAGACAACTGAGCTATTTTAATTTATACACTATTAAATTATAAAATAAGTTGAAATGTATTGTAGTCTAGGAACATGTAGATTTTTCTGACAACCAGAAACAAAGAAATTCGTAGAGATCGAAGGATGAACCGGAATTTACAACTCTGCCAAGATTTAAAGAATAATGCCACAGACAAATGTCTCGGATATACTAGAGAGTAAAATAATAGTAATTAATGCAATTTCTTGAAGCAATCAAAACCTCCTGAATGATCAGTGAAATCGCCATTTTGCCTCTCCAGTAAGAATATCTGACTCTTACTGACAAACGCTATCCTTACAAGAATCGGATCTAGGTAAATTACCCGAAATCAATTGCTCGACAGTAAATTACCCGAAATCAATTGCTCGACAGTAAATTACTCGCAATCTGTTGCTTGACAGTAAATTGCTCGAAATCAATTGCTTGAGAGTAAATCGCTCTAAATAAATTGCTCGACAGTAAATTGCTCGCAATCTGTTGCTTGACAGTAAATTGCTCGGAATAAGCTTCTTGACAGTAAATTGCTCGACAGTAAATTGCTCGAAAGGCAGATTGCTTGAAGTAATTTCTAAGGTCGAAGCCCCACGTAAACTGCGCCGTCTCACGACACGTCAACGGAGCTGGATATAAAAGGAGCCACGACACTCAACTTTAGCAGTCCTGATTTTTTTTTTCTATATTTGTTTTCTATTTCAATAATTTTGGAGATCTCGAACCCTAGTGATGGACATAACTTTTGTTGCGAGCGAAAAAGGAAAGAAGAAGAAGTTGTGCTTGGATGGATTTCTATATATTAAGGACAAAACAGTGAACAATAAGATTTACTGGAAATGTGAAATGTGCCAAAAAAGGAAATGCTTAGCACGTGTTATCAGTGTCAATGATAGTATCCAGAAATAAAAGCAGGAATGACAACCATGCAGTAAATGCCGTTGAAATTGACGCCGCTAAAGCCATGGAGAAAGAGAAAGAACATGCAATAAATAGTCAAGATATAAATGTACTCGTTCTTTAATTTTAAACTGTTCAGTTAACAACAATAAAGTTCTATTATTTTATCTTATAGTAAATATTAGAATCAATGTAGTTTTTTTTAACCACAGGTTTCGAGCAAACTGCCTTTCGAGCAATTGATAGTTCGAGAAATTATTTTTCGAGCAATTGATTTCGAGCAATTTAACGGATAACCAAGAATCAGATTAGACCAAAAATAGAGTATTGCTAGTTTTCAAAATCGTGTGATCTGTTTTGTGGCGGATGGTTTAATTTTTCACTCTACAATCTCTTTCCCTACAGGCGTAATGTGACAAGTCTATCGAATCGCCAACATTTCCCCCGTACTCCAAACTTAAGGAGGAAGTTTCACTCAGGTAGTTTTTTTCCCCAAATCTGCAACTTTTACGAACAAATCCCCGGGTAATTGCTTTCCTGCACACGACAATCTTAATGAAGTGCCAATCGCTAAGTATCCTCAGCTTCATAATTTCCTTTCCTTTTATCTCATCTTACATTCTTAAGACATCACTCTTTCATTAAACCCTTTGGGTGATGTTTTTAATTAACTTTCGTAACAAAATAAATGATATCGTAACTCATCTACAATAAGTAAAAAAGAAAAAATTCCAAGTAACAACAGACCGATAACATGCCTACCTGTCAGATGAAAACAATAATTGGACAAATTGCAGCAGAAGTATATATTACTCAATAGAAAGCTAAAGAGAGCACAAGTCAGATTAAGGACTGACTAACTTCAAGGACCAAAGGTTGCATAAGAAATTAAAACAATCTCAGGATCTTCCCCAAGAGCTTCTGTGAAAGCGAAAGTAAAGTTCATAGAAAGTGTAAATCTGGATTCGGTTCGAAAGATCCAAGCAAAGAGATTGGGTAAAAACGTGATTCGAGGAAAATAACTGAAACACGACATTTAAAACAACAGTTCAGGAGAAAAGAGCTTTTATCTAATCGATATTCGATTATCAAACGAATGTCTTGAGTGATTTTCGTGAAGCATGGGAATAAACAGCAGAATATGAAAAACATTACACTGACTCCTTGTTTGTTAAATGGATATTGATTACCTTGAAGTATGTTTTCCAGACTCTTACCATGTAAAATACACACACACACACACACTCTGTCTGTCTATTTGTCTGTCTCTCTCTCTCTCTTTCTCTCTCTCTCTCTCTATATATATATATTTGTGGACAGAATTATTCACCCCATCTTCCATAGTTACAAATAAAGCTGCCATACCTCAAATGTTCATGGAAATTACACAAATGATGAAATAAATATGAAAGAATGTGCACTGATGCCAACAACAAATGTTTTTTTTATTTTAACGTGAAACAAAAATACAAAAAACTCCTGATAAAACATTTTACATAGGACAAAATTATTTGCTTCTTGTCTCAATAATCAATTGTGTCACCTTTATTCTTGATTATTGCTTTCAATCATATTTTCATAGTCCTTTACAAGATCATTACACACACTGATAGGTATTTTGCCCCATTCTTCTTTGGCGATAGATTCTTGTTCCTAGAAATTCGAAGGACATTTCTGATGCTGTAATCGTAGGCATTTTTGTAATAGATATTTTCCTCCTACTTCCATATTGGCTGTTGGATCATATATGAAGCTCATCCTCCCTTTGATTCGAATTCAGATGTTTTCTTTCTCCTGATTGCCAACTAAGGTTATAATGCCCAGTCTGTCCTGCTATTTACCTATAGCTGGGGTGGATTTATAACTTTCTCAGGGGTATTTGCGCGTAAGTGAATGAAACGGAATCGACTTAAATTCGAAATCGGATCTACCATTTCCCTTTCCGTGCTGTTATTTATTACACCACCCGCACATCTAATTGAAATCCTTTGAATGATTTTGCGTGTGTTTCTTATATATATATATATATATATATATATATATATATATATATATATATATATATATATATATATATATATATATATATATTGTCAGTGTTCCCGCCAGTTTCTCTCACCAGATTTACATCATGGCGGATTTTTTTTTCTAACCTTATATTCGATAAACTAACCTTCTGCAAATATTCCCGCTTTTCTCTTGCTGAAATTAATATCGTTTTCCTTTCTTGCTTCTGGTCTAGTCTCAGCGGTTGTCTTCAACCTGTTGATTCTCTCGCGGTTTTATAATCTTGCCATCCGTTCCACTTGGCGCCTGCGTATTGCAAGCAGATTCCAAATGATGTCATCCAGTGTAAAAACAGGTACATAGTTATTACTTTAACTGTGTCACATTGCAGATATTTTGTTAGTGTTGCATCCCGAGAGAATTGTGCTCATTTAAAACGTTATCTAACATAATAGCATCTTAATTTAATATGTTTTCTTTCCGATTAGAGAAACGTTAATAATATTTTAAAAATAATTTATGGAAAAGATCTGAAATAATAAAAATGAATACATAAGCAGGTTTAAATAAAACGAACTAATTTTCCCAGCCTTTATGGCATTTGTATACAGGTATACTTCATCCTATGTCATTAAGTGATTCCAAAAGGCGAAATAACCACACTATAAACCGCAAATAACAACTCCCCATTGCCTATTACAGTATTTATGATATGTACATACAGTATTCTGAATAAAATAATTAATTTCCATCTCATCTTCCAGCGATATAGCTTTACGCATAGCATTAGCACTTGCACTGGGACGTTTTTAGGAGACATGGGCAAAAATGTATTCTAAATCACAAATGTAACTGAAAGGATGTCAACGGCAGAGCATAGATGTAAACAAGTCTGAATTCAAAATCGGTGTCGTGGCGGAAACGAGTGCCGCCTGTTGACAGGAATTTAAAATAAGAACATCTGCTGAACATATTTTATTATGTTATTTTTTACTTTTTATGATTTTATTATATATATATATATATATATATATATATATATATATATATATATATATATATGTATGTATTATTTTTTATGATTTTATGATATATGTATGACTTTTTATGATTTTATGATATATATATATATGTATATATACATACATATATATATATATATATATATATATATATATATATATATATATATATATATATATATATTATATATATTATTATATAATCCTAGAAAATGGCTAAATGTATAGCCGAAAGCGCTCGGATAAAAAGAACATTCGGAGAGTTTTTATATAAATTATCATCCGAAAAGAAAAATATTATTAGATCGCCTGAGAAATTGCATAAAAAACTAAATAAAAGCATCTTGTCAGTCGTTTTTAATGAAATGTGCATATATATATATATATATATATATATATATATATATATATATATATATATATATATATCCGCGCATATTATATATGCGCGGTACTTATTGGAAAGTGCTCAATATCAGTGATAGAGCTAACATATTGTTTGTCGCAGAAGCGTGAAACCCAGGGTCACAAACTCATACACATACAAATGAATATATATATATATATATATATATATATATATATATATATATATATATATATATATATATATATATATTATTTTTGAATTTATTTAAATATATATATTTTTTTTGTTATTTTACATTTTTGGCGTTTCTAATATTTTTAACGGCCGACGTAAAATCGAGTAAAACAATGTAAGGCGAGTTTTATTTTTCCATATAATATTTAAGAAAAACCGACGTATATTCGAAATTGACTTAACTCGAAACGACTTAAACCGAAATATCACTGTGTTCTTCCTTGCCAGACATTTTAACTAAGAAAAGAATGCGTAGTTTTCTTTAACTCGATATAGCGTAGAATCCTTACCTAACAATTTGCCTACGTATGTATATTCGCTAATGAACTGAAAGTCTGCGTTTCCTACCGACTGTCTGTATATTAAGAACAATACCTAAATTGATGTTTCTAATAGAATATAGACGTGATATTTTAAATCCATCCATTACAGTCCAGTGGACTGCTTCCTGAAGTGTTTTACATCAAACTTCAGATCGAGCAACTAGGAACCGATGAGATATCTACGAAAATCTTGAAATTCCTAAAGCTTGCCTTCTTTTAAACATGTTAGTTCCAGACCATTTTGTGTCCATCCTTGGTAAGACGATAAACTACATCCGCGTCCTGGGTAAGACGATAAACTACATCCAACAGCAAGACCTCTGATCAGGAGGTTTTGAGGAGCGTGGAACCACCTCTTAATTGTTGGTGTTCCCAGGTCCACCCTGACCCGGGGTGGTAGTACCTGTTAGGGTCCCCGCTATGGCAAAGTCGTTAACCCCGAAACTGAGGTAAAAAGCCTTATGAAAGTGTAAAAATAGGTTTTAATACCAGAAATATTTTTCAAGAAACATATTACCAGCAATACATTTTTTTTTAAATAATATTGCCAGCTATACATTTTTGAGGAAAAAAAATTAAAAATTTTTTACGAAAATAAAACCATCCAAGCTTGTAAATTTCCTAGAAGTTGGATTGTACTAAAAAATAGGAGTAATTGAAAAATATAAAAAATATATGTATACATACTGTAGTTTGAAAAAATAAAACAAAAAAAAATCTTACCTCATGGACGTCCGTACGTAAAAATAATCTCGTGAGGAAGCCTTATTGTTTTTATGCTGACAAATTAACGCAAAATCACGGTGACCACGAGATTTGAGAAAATATAAATACGCAGTGTACGAAAGACGGGGAAAAAAGGAAGTTAGTCTACAAAAGACCAGAGAATACGACAAATATAACATGTACACATAGACAACTTTTTCTTTTCTTTTTTTTTTACCAAACTATCGCTGTGAATCTATTTTAAAAACTTTGTTGGCATTAAATGACCCACTGAGGTTGATATGCCATAAAATAAAACAACCAGATAATCGGCCATTTTGTGTGTGTAATGTACCAGCTGGAAAAGAGTTCACTCTTGTAAAGTTTATTCTATTAGTTTTCTCAACATTAGGTGATACACCTGAAAATTATGACATGCGTACAAATCAATAAGTGGATCACACAATACAATGATAGCAGTATTATTATATGAATTAATGCCATGAATAATTTCATTCAGGTTCATTGGTTGCTTTACCGGTATATCAATCTCTGTGGATTATTTAATGCCGAACAATAAATATTTCGAACACAATTTTATGGCTTCAACTCAGTATATTTTTATTGTTACTTATTCTGCAATAAAAGGTATTGTACTTAATTCTATAAAATGTATTGCTGGTCATTTTGCTTACAAATGCATTGTTGGTAGTTTTACAATATGTAGTGTTTGTACTTTATATATAAAAATGTATTGCTCGTATTTTCACTATACAAATATATTTTTTATACTTTCATAGTGTTTTATTTTTGTTTCCTCATAGCTGGGGCCCTAATATGTGCTATCGTCCTAGGTCAGGGTAATACCAGACGAGGGAAAGGGTGACACAGAGTAGCTGAGGTGTAACAGATGAGCGAAAGATGAACCCCAAACCTCACCCCCGAAACAAAAAAGACTTACGACAACGAAAGGATTTGAAAAGAACTAGGAAATAATGTTGAACAATTTATCGATATCTATCCTTCTATATGGCATTGAATGCTGGAAAAATACCTACCAAATAAATAATACCTCATCTCAGAGATATAGAAACCGAAACGTTGGGAATATGACAATGAAGATGAGGATAACAGTCCGAATAATGTAAATAATGCAAGTAATCATAATACCTCATCTCAGAGATATAGAGGCCGAAACGGTGTGTATATGACAATGAAGATGAGGATAACAGTCTGAGTAATGTAAAAAATACAAGTAATCATAATACCTCATCTCAGAGATATAGAGGCCGAAACAATGTGTATATGGGAGTGAAGATGAGGATAACAGTCTGACAATGTAAAAAAATACAAGTAATAATAATACCTCATCTCAGAGATATAGAGGCCGAAACGGTGTGTATATGGGAGTGAAGATGAGGATAATAGTCTAAATAATGTAAATAATGCAAGTAATCATAATACCTCATCTCAGAGATATAGAGGCCGAAACGTTGTGTATATGGCAATGAAGATGAGGATAATATTCTGAATAATGTAAATAAATGATAATACCTCATCTCAGAGATATAGAGGCCGAAACGTTGTGTATATGGCAATGAAGATGAGGATAATAGTCTGAATAATGTAAGTAAATGATAATACCTCATCTCAGAGATATAGAGGCCGAAACGTTGTGTATATGGCAATGAAGATGAGGATAATAGTCTGAATAATGTAAGTAAATGATAATACCTCATCTCAGAGATATAGAGGCCGAAACGTTGTGTATATGGCAATGAAGATGAGGATAATAGTCTGAATAATGTAAGTAAATGATAATACCTCATCTCAGAGATATAGAGACCGCAACGTTGCAAATATGACAATTAAGATGAGGATAACAGTCTAGTTTCATAGGATTCCTGTACATATTTGAATATAAATTGTCGAATGTCTATACCCTTTCGGTTTTCTTCGTTAAAGCCGTTATAAGACATTTGATAATGTATATTTAAATACACTATGTGAAATAAATGTCCGCATGATAGTAGAAATTTACAATTTTCTTGAAACACGTGTCTTTTCATTTATCACAAGTTTCAAATGAAGTTTATATTGTCCGGAATAACGAATGCTAGACACTTGTCAACACGATGTTTAGTGCCAAGAAACAAAGCACAATTTTTAGCTAATTTCATGGCGCGGCTTTCGAAAATGACTTTAGTTTTTTTATGGTTAGCTAGCGTTTTCGCTGTACTGAAATTACTCATCTTTGGAAAAAAGATCAAATTACGATCTTGGCTGATCACAAAATTTAGTTAATAAAGGTCGTAGAAACCCATCAGTTTCCAGGTAGGCCGAGCAATTTATGTCAGACACCTGAAATAAAATATTTTTATAAGAAAAAATTGTTTTTGAGTCAAAAATCTTTAAATAGTAGTACTGAATGTTTCCAAATTAACCCCAAAATTCGAATTAACTGATAAACGTTATCAGTAATAGATTTACTAAACCTGATAATTAAGGTGACATCAAAACAATGAAACCCTAAAATCTGTTTGATATTCATAAATTTATCCCATCATTTTTATCCCTTCACGATGGAAGGAAACCAAGCACATTGAGAGCATTTTGTTTTCACAGTTGAAAAGAAACTCCAACTAAAGACATTCCAATTAAATGCACCTATTCCATTGTACATGATACTGCTGGAGTATCAAAAGGGACTTAAATAACATTGAACATGACAGACAATCAAGAAAGAGAAAATATTTACCATAGTTCTTATGTTCACGAAGGTTTTATTTCTGCTGTTATTTTATTAAATGATTTGATGAAAATACTTGTTGGTTTTGGTATATTCAATCGTGTTATTTTTAAAGTCTTAGGGTCTGATTGTTATTGCAAAATGGTATTTCTCAATAAGCAGACAAATATTTGTTGGTTAAATACAGATTGAGAGGTTTCTACGATCTTATTTTGAGAAATATTGCCATCGGCCAATATCATTTATAAAGAAAACAAATGAATTTTTAAAAAAATGAGGCATTTCTGTATAGCAAGAACGGTAGCTAACCAAGAAAAAGTAAGACTATTTTCTGATTCAGCGCCTTCAAATTAGTTAAAAAACGTTGTTTGGTGTCTCGACACCATTTCATTTTTTTTTTTACCAGTGTTGTCACAGTTCAAATAATTGTAAATGAAATAAAACGGAGGCCAAAAGAATGTGACGATATCATCACAAAATGGATTTGATTGTTAATACTTGGTTGAGTGAAATTTGTTAAACAACCCTGACTCTAAACTTTTTTTGTATGATGATACAGGGGTTCTCAACCAGAGAGAACAACCCCTCCCCAAGAAGGGGATTCTACCTAGGGGGAAAGCCTCCTCCAGATGGGGAATTTCAGGGTTTCAGGGAGAGCAGTCTTTAACGTTTTCCTATTTTGTATTTACAGAATATGGAGTTCATCACAACTGTAAAAAATAAATACTTTTTAATAAATAAATATCTGATTCTACCTAAGAGCAGTAAGAATATGCAGCCCGGATTATTTACACGAATAGAAATACATTGAAAACACTTTCAAGCTTCTCTAGTGCCCTAATTATTTTATATTCAATGCGAAACAAAAGACGCATAAAATATTCCAAAACAAAAAACGGCCCCTCCTGAGAAACCCAACCTGAAGGAGAGTTTACTCGATCGCTTGTAATAATTGTCACAAAAATACACAGGAGAAACCTTAAGGAACATAAATAAAAGATTATATGAACAAAAAAGGGAAATTTTATAATATAATACATCAAATGCGTTGGTTGCCCGCCGTAACGAGACTGACCACAATTTTGTCATAAAAAATGCTAATTTGATCAAAAGAGAAAATAATTTTCTACGACTTAAATGTCAAGAGAATGTCTTAACCTCAAGGGCATCTACAGTAAATTTGTGCTCTGGATCATACAACATTTTATCATTTCTGGCAGATCTTCTAATATGCCAGTGTTGAATACCTACTTACAAAAGTGATGGAAAAAAGAAACACTCTAAATGATTTCGACTTGATAAAAAAAAGTCTAAAATTCCCAGAACCCCTCGTTCATGCGTATGTATAGTCTTCTGAACAGAACAAATTTAATCACAATTAAACATTTTCCATTTTGTCATACAATTTCCCCTGATAAATATGAGGGTCATTCAATAAATAAGTTGAATTTTTCGGTATAAGGACTTCTAATACAGATAGAAGCTTACTTTTTTTAATTGTTTTTGGTTTTACTTCTTTTTCACATAGATTTAATTTCTTTTGCAGATTAAAAAATAACTTTCAGAGTTTTGGCGATTAACAAAGATGGCCGACCAAGAAGCATGCTTCAGGATTGAACAGAATCTACAGTAAATTTGTGCTCTGGATCATACAAAATTTTATCATTTCTAGCAGATCTTCTAATATGCCAGTGTTGAATACCTACTTACAAAAGTGATGGAAAAAAAGAAACACTCTAAATGATTTCGACTTGATAAAAAAAAGTCTAAAATTCCCAGAACCCCTCGTTCATGCGTATGTATAGTCTTCTGAACAGAACAAATTTAATCACAATTAAACATTTTCCATTTTGTCATACAATTTCCCCTGATAAATATGAGGGTCATTCAATAAATAAGTTGAATTTTTCGGTATAAGGACTTCTAATACAGATAGAAGCTTACTTTTTTTAATTGTTTTTGGTTTTACTTCTTTTTCACATAGATTTAATTTCTTTTGCAGATTAAAAAATAACTTTCAGAGTTTTGGCGATTAACAAAGATGGCCGACCAAGAAGCATGCTTCAGGATTGAACAGCGGTCAGTTATCAAGTTTTTGGTTGCTGGAGGCTGCAAACCAGTTGACATTCATAGGAGAATGTCAACTGTGTATGGTGCCACATGTTTCAGCCAAAAAATGTCTACAAGTGGGCTAAATTGTTTAAAGAAGGACGGAGATGTGTTGAGGATGAAGACAGGCTGGGAGGCCTACAGAAGTGAGATCTCCTGAGGTGATCGAATCAGTCAATGACCTCATTCAGTCTGACAGAAGGGTGACAGTGGGTGACATTGCAAGGACTTTGAGCTTATCTGTTGGGACAGCACACAAGGTCAGCTGCCGGTGGGTGCCAAAGATGCTTACTGCAGAGCACACAGCAGCCCAAAAGGTGCAGACCATCAACGAGCTGGGCTGGGAACTGCTCCCTCATACCCCTTACAGCCCAGACCTTGCCCCTTCAGACTTTCACCTGTTTGGTCCCTTGAAAGCGTTCACGAGAGGCACGAAGTTTAAAAGTGACGATGAAGCCAAAAGTGTTGTGAGCGACTGGCTGAGACATCAGTCCAAAGATTTTTACGCTGAAGGAATACGGAAGCTTGTGCACAGATGGGAAAAGTGTGTGACAGTGCTGGGAGACTACGTTGAAAAAAGAAGTAAGCTTCTATCTGTATTAGAAGTCCTTATACCGGACAATTCACCTTATTTATTGAATGACTCTCGTATCTATAAAAATTATCCATGTAAATGTCTAAGGCAAAGAATAAAGATTTTCAATAATATATGCATATTATTTTGAATGCATTATTTGAGTTGAACAATCTTGGAAAGTGGGGGATGACATTCAGGCATATGGTGGAAAGGGTGCGTTGGGTTGAGAAATAGTGTAAGATTCATTGGCTATCGTCTATTCGTCTCTAAATATCAATTCAGTTTGGTATCTTTCTTGACGTAATGTTATGGTCCAAGTTCCTTGTACCACGGTGATGGTCCAAGGTAGAACCAATGAAGAATAACTCGAACACAGGTATGGAATAACGCAGATATATTACAAACAGAATATGTACAAAAGAAGTAGAAGTGTTAGTAATAACAATCAGGTTAGGTTAGAGAGAACTATATTGTCTCGCCCAGTATCACTATTCCAATGTCTTACAGTAATCGTCTGATGCGACTCTGTCTCTGACTGACTCTGAACTGAACTCTGAACAGTATTTACTGTCCCCCCGACGAGGGATAGATGTGGCACAATGCCGAGTTTACTGTGGGTATTCCCGAGCCCGTAGGCTCGGCCAAAAAAATGCCCGTAGAACCCGTATAAACGTGATCGGGTTTGTCAACCTCCCCGAACGAGGCTCTGCCCTTCGGCGGAGCCTCGTCCGGGATCCTCTCTGCCCAGAGGCAGAGAGTTCGACCGTCCAGCCGATTCGTCCAAAAACGACTGACTCTGAACGATGTTCATTAACTCGCCCACGTGTGTCAAATGTGGCACAAGGCCGGTTTAATGTGGGCTTTGCGAGCCCGTAGGCTCGGGCAAAAATTGGGCGTAGAGACCGTATAAACGGAATCGGGTTGGTCAACCTCCCCGAACGAGGCCCTTCCCTTCGGCGGAGCCTCGTTCGAGTTCCTCCCTGCCCAGAGGCAGAGAGTTCCCCTCTGCCTCAGAAGCAGAGAGTTCGACCGTCTAGCCGAGTCGTCCAAAAAGGACTGACTCTGAACAGTATTTACTGTCCCCCCCCACGTGGGATAGATGTGGCACAAGGCCGAGTTTACCGTGGGTATTCCCGAGCCCGTAGGCTCGGTCAAAAAATGCCCGTAGAACCCGTATAAACGGGATCGGGTTGGTCAACCTCCCCGAACGAGGCTCTGCCCTTCGGCGGAACCACGTTCGGGTTCCTCTCTGCCCAGAGGCAGAGAGTTCAACCGTCTAGCCGAGTCGTCCAAAAAGGACTGAGCTCTGAACTACTGCTCCCTCTTGAGGCGCAGTATTTATAATGTACGGAATAGTCCATTATTATTATGGGTAAGTTCCCATAACACGTTATCAGTTCTTTCTGTAATTTTTCCAGCAGATTAAGATCTGTTAACTGACTGGACAACTCACTAACATTAATGTGTTTAGACTGGAACCATTTCTTAGTTTCATGAACTGTCTTTGGCCTCATTGTCCTCTTGAAATGCCAAACTATAAGATGCACGTCCCAAATATTTGGAAGCGTTCATATTTATCACAGATCAATCAAGGTTTGAGGAGCGTGGAACCACCTGTTAATTGCTGGTGTTCTCAGGTCCACCCTGACCCGGGTGGTAGCACCTGTTAGGGCCCTAGATATGGGTAAATAGTTAACCACCAAACGGCGGTCAAAACACTATGAAAGTGTAAAAATAGGTTTTAATACCAGAAATACTTTGTAAAAAAACATTACCAGCAATAAATTTTTGATGAAAAATTATTGCCAGGAGTACATTTTTGAAAAAAAATTACCAGCAATAAAAATCTTGTCGACATTAAATAAGCCATTAAGCTTGATATGCCGTAAAACAAAATAAAGCAAATCTAACCTCCTCCTCCTTCTTCCAATTCTTTTTCCGCTTCTTATTCTCTTCGTCCTCCTCGTCATACTTCTTCTTCTTCTTCATTTACACCATTACAACAATATCATTCATTATACCCCTTCCTCCTCCGCCTCCTTCCTCTATCCTCGTCCCCTTCCTCCTCCTTCTGCTATCCTCGTCCCCCTCCACCACCTCCTCTGGCTCTATCTCCTCCACCTCCTCCTCCTCCTTTTTTTCTTCTTCGTCTTCCTTATTTTCTTCTTCTTCCCTTCTTCTTCTACTTCTTCTTATCCTACTCCGCCACCTCCAACCTCATTCAGTACTCCCCACCTCCTCCTCCTCTTTTTCTTCTCATCCTTTTTGCTCTCCTCCTCCTCCTTTTTCTACTTCTTTTCCTCATCTTATCCCCCTCCTCCTCCACATTCTTCTTCATTTACACCGTTACAACACCTTCATTGAGTAAACCCCTACCTTCTCCTCCTCCTCCTTTTTTCTTCTTCTTCTTCTTCTTATCCCCCTCCTCCTCCATCTCCACATTCTCCTTCTTCTTCATATACACCCGTACAACAACCTCATTCAGTACCCCCACCCCCTCATCCTCCTACTCCTTTTTCTCATCCGTTTTCTTCTCCTCCTCCTACTCCTCTTCCTTATTTTTCCTCTTCTTATCCTCCTCCTCATCCAAATTCTTCTTCTTCATTTACACCGTTATAACACCCTCATTCAGTAAACCCCTACCTCCTCCTCTCTTCTCCTCCACCAATAAACTCCTCCAACACCTCCTCCTCCTTCTTCTTCTTCTTCTTCTTCTTCTTCTTCTTCTTCTTCTTCTTCTTCTTCTTCTTCTTCTTCTTCGTCTTTTTCTTCATTTACGCCTTTACAACAAGCTCATTCAGTAAAACTCTACCTTGAGTGGCTCCCGGGTCTTTTATAGTGTTAACCTATCTCCTTAATTGATATGTTTGTTGACAAACATAATGCGAGCTGCCTTTCCTTCGTTAGAAGTTCTCGGTAAGCATGACGTTTTGTATTCATTCTCAACACAATCATTGTTTAGAGTGTTACAATTCTTCCGGTCGATCACAGTTCGTCAACCAATTCTTTACGAGTAATTCTTGCTTCTTATGTTGACCTTTCAATCTGTTCTTAAACAGGGGCGTTGGGAAATGCTTCTTCGCGAACCGGATCTTTCTCGATTTACAACCATGTTTTCCTTCTTTGCAATTCTTATCTGTGTACCACACCGAACTTTTTCAAACATTTAACGGTTTAAAAAAGTTTCTATAGCTTTTCCCTTTCTGATACTCTTGCAAAATACTATTCCTGATTTCCATTGGCTGTTTTTTTTTTCCAAATAGCGGATGATCTGCTGATACTTACTTGACTTGACTTGTATCGGTTTTCACCTTGGTCGGGTTGAACCGGCTTCCTCCCGAGCAAGTACAGTATCTCGGACCATCGCTGCCCACGCTCGCCGATCCTGAGCCAGGTCACACGAAATGGCGAGCCACTCGCGATTCCATCGTCGAAGACCAACTACTTGTGGACCCGACAGTACTGCCAGGTCATACTTGATTGTGCTAACTCACGTCTTCAGCTGCCCACAGACACGTCTTCGTCAGCCAGGAAGAGAAGGAGGGAGAAGTACATCGCGGATGAGCTCTCCCTCCGGGCGTCGAGCTGCGTGCCCGAAACATCGGAGACGACGCTGGAGCAAGACGGGTGGATACCAGGCGTAAAATAACGAATTTACAAGAAAGATGTCTTAAAATATAAAACTACATATGTAATCTATGAGATAATGCAAATGTTATACATAATATATGCATTATTTCGTAGAGAATTAAACAAGTTTAATATATTTTAAGTAATGCTTATTAATGTAATTACATAAAAAAACCGTATCGGCACTTATAGCCGCCCCAATTTTTAAATTGTAAATTTAGAACGTTGATAATCAATTACTAATTTCTAACACTATAAACTTTTTTATCTCGTGACTCGTAGGGACGTAGGGGCACCCTGTGTACTGCAGCCGCAGTAGAAGTGGTGTTTCTTGGGCAGGATAGCCTGACGGAGACCAACACTTATCTAGCCGGTTTTGAATTCAGAGTTTTTCCTTGTCCTAGAATGGTTGCCACCCAAGGCTACAGAATCCACCCTGCCCTGCTATTTAACCATAGCGGGGGGATAAGTTGAGGATTCATACCTTTCCAAATGGTATTAGCATCAATCAAAACATAGGATTTCCTCTTTTAACACCGACTTTAAACAATGGAAAATTGAGTTATTTTGGCGTGTTTGATACGTGGGTAGAGAATTATGTATAAATTAAGCTCGATTTTGAGGATACAGACATAGACTGGCTAGGACGATACAAGGAAGGGATACAATATTCACTTGAATTCCTGATTGAACCTTGCTGAACATATATATCGAGATTCCAAGTCGCCGCCATCTAATCTTTCTGTGTTAATAGATGCTAACTATTTTAGATTGTAAATTATTTTATTCCCCTTAATTAAGTCGTCTCTGTTTAACCAAAACTGGCATTAATAATTCTTCGGCGAAAGTTTGACTTTATTCCAATCAGCCCAGTCGTCAACAAGAAGTTTACCACAACAAAAAGAAAAAGACAATATTCTTCGTCAGTAAGAATTACAGCACTTAAAGAACCAAAACTGGACGCTCGAAGAATTATACTGGAACTAATTCCTAAACCAATTTGGAAGCTGTATAACTCTTCTTAACTAATAGCTGTGCGAGGATTGAGATAACGAAACAAGCGGGGTCCGAGCTGAGCGGTTGCACGTCGACAGAAAGCGAAACGAGACCAGCGGGACCTAGAGACCTTGTGTCGCATCTCGTCTCAGGGGTACGGAGATCGGGGTAAATAATACAACATTGCAAGTTGACATATAGCAGTTCAGCACTTTTTTCTTTGATTCTAACGAAATTTTCCATGTTCCATAATACCTTGCTTAGATTTTAGAATCTTTCATTATTCCAATACACCTTCGGATTTCTCTCTCACATTTTCCGTCGTCAGTTAAAAGAATTTCCCGGATAATTCAATTTCTGTACTTAACTGATTTCCAATTCGTCAGTTTATAACTCGTATCTTGGGTTGTCCTTTTCACTAACAATCATAGATTCTATCTTCTTACAAGTGATAGTACTTTTTTCTAGCTTTCCCTTTTTTATATAAACCCTCACAGTTAGAAGTGAGGTTAATTGCAAGTCGGATGCATGCTGGCAGTCAAGAAGGGGTCCAACCGCGCAATGTGATATAGAGTATGAAAGAGGAGTGGTATTTTAGCATCCCGTTTTCTTATCAATGTTGAATTTTGTACAAATCTGTGCAAAAAGTGGATCAAGAGCTTACCCAGCTTCATACAGATTGTCAGGAAATATAAGCTTCTGATTGGTCAATAAACACACAAGTGGGCGTTGCAAACCACCCACGTACAAATATTTTTCCAGCACGTGACCAAATCAAGTTTTCCCGCCATTTTACTGGGAGCCTGTCACGTGATTATATTAATTATAAATAGCAGACACATCTTTGCTCATTCTTCTTCTCTTCTCTTTTCCTGCGAAAACCTTAAAGGATCCCGTCTCGACCATGTGCGGTCAGACGTTAAAAACATATTCACGCATGCAGGTACGTACGAAATTTTCCAAACTACATTCCGAACAAGCAAACAAGAACTTTTCTCTTTGAAATACTTTTCTAAAAGCTACAAGTTTATTCAGCATTTCTCAGCTTTATAATTCATTCAACTTTTGTGAACTCAGATACAAATATTTCAATCTCATCAGTAAAACTTTAATTCAGTCAAAGGGACATAACACCAACAAAATAGTAACCTCTACGCATGCACATCATTACACAAAAATAAATATAAATCTTGTTGTTATAAAACCGTTTTTGTTCCTTCTTGTGTCTCATATTTTGTGGTATTTTGCGTTAAATATAAATCGTGTGATCTTGTTAATAAACAGGCATCTAAATATTAACATACCCCAAGAGTAGGGTATGAGATTCAGTTCTCGCTAGTTGAAAGAAAATTCTGATTCGTCTGTGGTTCCAAATTTCACCTACCTACCTCACCGTGCAAGTGAATTTCTTAAAAAAAACCCAGATATATTGGAAACAGGATTCTATTTGAGAACGTAAATTTGTCCAGTCAAATTCCCAAAAGGTTCCATTTACTTATTTATTATTTTGTTCCATTTTGGTAAAGTGGGTGGCTGCTTTGAAGTTCGTATTTCACAGACTTTACAGCTGGTCACCAAATAGCAACACACTTCAGATTTAAAAGCATTTAGGACACACTTGACCACATATGTTCTAAGTCAGTTGTATGAGGAACCCATCGTGTCACATATGCGATCTACTCTACGTATGAACTCGACCGTAGACAAGACGGTAAATTTTCATTTTAACACCCGAGCGCTAAATTCACTGCTGAATGGGCCTAAATTACTTTCTTTCCTTGCAGAAATTAGTATGCGCTTCCGTTAAGCGATTTAAAAAAAATTCTTTTGTACTTAATTTAAGAAGAAAGTTAACTTTCATTCATATATATGTAAACATCGACAAATAAAAGAATAACAAAGTAATTTTTTTTATGAATAATGAAAAGAAAAATTAATCGTTCTCTCTAACCGCCAAAAGATTAGGGCAATTGAAGCATTTATTTAATTTAATTTTTTTTTTAATTTGTTCCCTTCTTTAGGGTTAGGTGTTAAGTTTAGGGGAGAGGGTTTCTTTCTGTGTAGAACAAGGGGAACAATGAAAAAACTAATGAAAAAATAGAATTAACCCATCTACTTTAACAAGTTTGTGCATTAATTTTTAGCGCGTACTAATTTCTGCAAGGAAAGGAAGTAAATAGGCCATTCAGCAGGGAATTTAGAGCTCGGGTGTTAAAATGAAAATTTACCGACAAGACTCGTCTCGCCAAAGGATAAGGATCTATTCTTCCGTAGTCATGCGACGGTGTTATTTGACGCAGTTAAGGTGCAGTAACCAATGTCATAGGGGCAATAATATTACGATTTTGAAACGTTATAGAATGCAGTCAGGGTTTGTATTATACATGGATAGCTATCGTGCATGAATAATTGCAATAAATCTTTCAAACGAAAAGAAATGTGTTTAATAGAATATTTCTTTCTGTGAAGAAATACAAAATCTGCATTGCATTCAAATGTAAGTTTGGTTTCGTGTGCTTTTTTTACGGCATATCAACCTCAATGTCGACAAGATTTTTAGCGCTGGTAATATTTTTATCTATCTATCTATCTATCTATCTATCTATCTATCTATCTATCTATCTATCTATTTCAATATATATTGATTTGGTTTTGTTTGTTTTACGGCATATCAACCTCAATGGATTATTTAATGCCGACAAGATTTTTAGTGCTGGTAATATTTTTTATCTATCTATCTATCTATCTATCTATCTATCTATCTATCTATCTATCTATCTATCTATCTATCTATCTATCTATCTATCTATTTCAGTATATATTGATTTGGTTTGGTTTGTTTTACGACATATCAACCTCAATGGGTCATTTAATGCCGACAAAATTTCTATTGTTGGTAATATTTTTTTTATCTATCTATCTATCTATCTATCTATCTATCTATCTATCTATCTATCTATCTATCTATCTATCTATTTCAATATATATTGATTTGGTTTGGTTTGTTTTACGGCATATCAACCTCAATGGATTATTTAATGCCGACAAGATTTTTAGTGCTGGTAATATTTTTTATCTATCTATCTATCTATCTATCTATCTATCTATCTATCTATCTATCTATCTATCTATTTCGGTATATATTGATTTGGTTTGGTTTGTTTTACGACATATCAACCTCAATGGGTCATTTAATGCCGACAAAATTTCTATTGCTGGTAATATTTTTTTTATCTATCTATCTATCTATCTATCTATCTATCTATCTATCTATCTATCTATCTATCTATTTCAATATATATTGATTTGGTTTTGTTTGTTTTACGGCATATCAACCTCAATGGATTATTTAATACCGACAAGATTTTTAGTGCTGGTAATATTTTTTATCTATCTATCTATCTATCTATCTATCTATCTATCTATCTATCTATCTATCTATTTCAGTATATATTGATTTGGTTTGGTTTGTTTTACGACATATCAACCTCAATGGGTCATTTAATGCCGACAAAATTTCTATTGCTGGTAATATTTTTTATCTATCTATTTATCTATCTATCTATCTATCTATCTATCTATCTATTTCGGTATATATTGATTTGGTTTGGTTTGTTTTACGGCATATCAACCTCAATGGGTTATTTAATGCCGACAAAATTTTCGTTGTTGGTAAAATATTTTTCCCAAAATCTATTTCTGGTAATATTTTTTCCTTAAAAAAATGGAGGCATAACGTGGCCATAACTAGTAACCACTCCAAACATTTCGCCATTAGTCGCATTCAACTCTTTTCGAATCTTCTGCATTGTCATTAGATTGACGCCCAAACTCTCGGAAATGTTCGTCTTGGATCTTCTGGCACAAATGCCTATCAGTACAGCATGCCGTTTCCAAATTTCTGGCGGAGTGAATTGCGTCATAGTGTTCTTTTACTTACAGACGCTGCCCAACTGAGTCTGCGATACTGTGCTGTCAACAAAATCCAAAGGAAACAATGCGCATGCGCGAAATGAAAAACATAAAATGGCTGCAATTTTCTCATCCGACCCTGTTGATAAAAAATACAGTTGCTTGTTTTATTTTGTTTGTTTTCTCTATTTATTTTTTAAATTCCTTTTACATGAGAAATACGAAAGCTGATTGGTCAATGTCCTTTTAATGAATTTCTGATGGTGTTGCAACTCCTTTGTTTAATTTTAAACATTCGACTAAGAATTCACAGGGTAATTGACGAATTAAGATCAGACAAATATTGAATTATTTTAGTTCTTTTTTTATCTCCCTGTGTGCCTTTTTTCTTTTCTTTTTTCTTTTCTTTTTTCTTTTCTTTTTTCTTTTCTTTTTTCAACCGTGCTATACACAGCTTGGAAACACCTGCTCCGAATAGGCAAAATATTAAGAAACAAAAAATTTACCGACGACACTTCATAACACTATAACAACAAAGAAATAAGTAAAAATAAGGTTTTTGATTAATGACAAACACCCAGTTTAGCTAGAACCAATCTATTATAACCCCATTTGACTGTCAGAGCATCGCTCTTCATAGAATTACAAAAACAATAGAAGGTATATATTAAATTTGATTAAATATATATAGAGAAAGAGACTGTGGAAATAGAAATGATATATATATATATATATATATATATATATATATATATATATATATATATATATATATATATATATAGATTGTAAATATGTGTATAGGTTACTTAATTGAGTAGATAGCATAATTATTTAGTTATTTATTTATTGTTAGTAGGCCATCGAATTATTTTAGTCGGTAAATGACAAAACGTGTATACAGTTTTTTTTTGACCGGATGGTTACAATAGCGAATTTCTTTTGAGAAAGTGCTAGTATAGATTGGTTTTGAGTTGGGTATGAGTGTAGGTTTAGTTAAAGATTGGGTATTGATATGGGATTAGTATTTAAAAGGTAAAATATGGACTTAAACAATGCAATAAAGATACTAGCTCACCTTGGCATCGATGCCGTTATCGATTGACGTTACACTTAAATAGTTGGAGATTATATTTGTCAGGGAAACAGGAATAAGGAAGGGAGTTCCACAGACGAGATGTGCGAGACATGAAGGTATTGGAGTAGAAGAGACGTCTACATCTAACAGTTTCAACGGTGAAGGGGTGGGAATGGGATGCCAGCCTCGTAGGACGTTTAAATTCACGAGGCCTAGGGACAAGCGAAAGCAACTCCTCGGAGCAATTACCGTGAAAGTACTTGTAAAAAAGGCAGAGCGATGCAACATTGCGTCTGTGAGAGAGCGACTGCAGACGAGATGACAGATCAGGGCCAATCACATTGCATATCCGTCTCTGGATCTTATCAAGAACCATGAGGCAAACAGCATGGGCCCCAGACCTTATATGGCAGCAATACTCCATGCAAGGGCGAATGGTCGATTTATAGACTTGGAGGATCGATTCCGGGGAGAAAAATTTCCTGGCTCGGCACAGGAAACCAACTTTTCTTGTGGTGGATGATGCAACTGACTCGATGTATTTGTTCCATCTCAGGTCAGCGGACAGCGTGAGACCGAGCAGCCGCAGAGAGGAGCTCTCGAGAAGTTCGTCTTCAGACATTTTAATGGGATGCAGGGATGGATCCTTATGGTGGTTAATGGATTGCAGTTTTGTTTTAGAGGCGTTAAAGTTGACCATCCATTTCTCTCCCCAGTCCACAACCGATTGGATGTCCTTTTCAATTTGAGCTGCCAGGTTAATTTTGTCCGCCTCACTAGATTTGTGTTTGAGGCAGGAGTAAATAGTGGTGTCGTCAGCGTAGATGCCGACTTGGGAGTCTATGGCGTCAGGAAGGTCGTTTATAAATATGAGGAACAGAGTAGGGCCAAGGATGAAGCCTTGAGGAACACCTGCGTTAGTGGGATAGAAGCTGGAGATGAATCCATTGAGAACAAACTTCAAATCCCGGTTTGATAGAAATGATTGTATTAGGTCAAACAATCGACCTGTGATACCATAACCCTGGAGCTTGCGAAGGAGGCCGGCATGCCAAACTCTATCGAATGCTTTGGAGATGTCAAGGGCCACAGCACGAGCTTCGCCGTTATTATGGATAGCTTGGTAGACAAATTCAGTGATGGCCGTAAGCACATCGGCAGTAGATCGTGCAAAGCGGAAACCATACTGCTTGTCTGAGAGCAGATCGTGGGATATCAGGTGATTAATCACTTCGGCGTTGATAATGGCCTCGAAGACTTTGCCGAAGAGGGGTAGGAGACTGATAGGACGGTAGTTGGAAGGGTTGGAGGGGTCGCCAGAGTTCTTTAAGACAGGAACAATGGTTGAGGACTTCCAGCAGTCAGGAAAACAGGACTCCTTGAGGCAGTGGTTGTACAATTTAGAGCGGGCAGGCGTCAGTTCAGGTGCGCATTTCTTCAGGACAATGGCTGATATTCCGTCACCACCGGTAGCCTTGTGGTGATCTAAGTTAGAAATAATGCCCAATACCGACGACGGGGTTATGTGCAAGCCGTCCAGGAGGGCCTCAGTTCTGGGAGGGAAATCGGGCAAGGGTACCCCTGAAGAGTCAAGCGTAGAATTGGAAGAAAACTTCCGAGCGAAGCATTCGGCCTTGTCGGCAGAGGTGGTCAAGACCTCAAACTGATTGAACAGGGGAGGAATGGAGAATTTGTTATTATTCAGAACGCTCTTGCAGAGGCGGCAATAGTCTTTGGAGCCAAATTTGCGGGATGCAATACGTTCCTTCATCCGAGCAGCAAATAGTGACTTGGCATCGTCGAGGGTACGCTTACACTCATTGCGTGCAGAGGTAAATAGACGTCTGTTGGAGTCGGACATATCACTACGAAAACGGTGGAAGAAGTTGTTCCTATGGGCAATGGCGGCTGAGCAAGCAGCTGTGAACCAGGGGGAGGAGCTCGGTTTGACCTTGAATTTCCTGGAGGGGATGAAAACTTCGATACCGGCTTTAATCCAGGAAGAGAACTAAGAAGCACAATCATGAGTGGGGAGCTTAAATATAGCATCCCAGGGGACATCGCGGAGGAAGTCAGGAAAAAAAAAAAAATATATATATATATGTATATATATATATATATATATATATATATATATATTTCGCTTAACATCTTCTAATGATATATATATAT
>OZ038494.1:99727916-99730416 GCA_964036315.1 Acanthosepion esculentum | reverse complement strand
AGGAAGAGATAAGGTTCTTCTATCGTCCCGTTCACTCTCCTCTCCGGGTTTTTGAACAAGAGTAGAGGTCTATCTCTTATTCCTGTTTAAGGTTGGATTTCCGGTTCCTTCTAAGATCTGCTTCAGCTCTGGACTCTGAAATTGTGTTCTTTACCTGTTTATTTCATTTTATTTTATTTTTCTCTCCTCCACTAATAAGAACAGACAGGTCCTCCCATCGTCCGGTCCACACTCCTCCCCGTTCTTTTGAACAGGTTTAGAGATTAATCACGTGTTTCCTGTTTAGGATTGGGTTTCTGGTTCCTTCTAAAGTCTACTTTAGCTCTTTACTCCTAACCCGGTTCATTTCCAAGGCTAATAAATGTCAACACACTAACCCTCTACCATAAGTGGTTATTGAGCCTTATATATATATATATATATATATATATATATATATATATATATATATATATATATATATATATATATATATATGTTATCCTAAAGAGCCAGACTACTGTAGTCCCTGACGATCCGCGTAGGTGAAACTTTGGTAGGTTTGTCTGGCTCTTTAGGTTTAATTAGGTTTGCTCTGCTTAGCGTATTGAGCACTTTATTTAGTTATTTTATTTACTCGTATCGTTTTTTTTTTCTTTGGACTCTGAACTTGGATGGTAGACGATTATTTTCGGCTGACGTAGATGTTTTCTGTTCTTTCTTTTTTTGTAACAATTTTTCATTCGGTATTGGTTTGTTTATTTGCAAATCAAGGCACCTAAGGTTTTCCGGACGAGTACAATTTCTTATATTTATAAGATTACAACTAGTATATATATATATATATATATATATATATATATATATATATATATATATATGCCTGACGATTGCATCTAGCATGAAACAGACTGTCGCCTCTAAGTGTTGACTTCTATGTTCATTTTTATATTTACACACGCTCTAGCTCTTATATTGAGCACTTTATCCCATAAATATAGCACATTTTAAGACTATATTTCTTCATATATATATATATATATATATATATATATATATATATATATATATATATATATATATATATATATGTGTGTGTATGTATGTATAAAAGTGAACATTGAAGTCAATACTCAGAGGCGATAGGCTGTTTCATGCTCGACGCAATCGTCAGGCCGCCTGACGATTGCGTCTAGTATGAAACAACAGATACGCTCTATCTCTGATATTGAGCACTTTATCTGTTAAATATAGCCCACTTTAAAACTATATTTCTGTATATATATATATATATATGCGCCTGTTAAAAAACGAGAGTAATATTTTCTGAGTAGTAAAATAATAGATTTATTTAAACTATACAGGGAAGCGATCCTAACAATGTCCTTCATGACGAGTTCATGGCTCTCTACTATTTCTTTACTTCGTAGTTCTTACCAATCCCTCCTTCTCTTTCCTGTTCTGTCATTCAGTTACACAAGCTAGTTAGGCAGTCTAATCGCGGCTTTTCTTTTTCCGTCTTGTGAGTATCAAATTTTCCAGAGCTTCTTTTCTTATTATATGTGCAACAAATGTAAATTGTCTCTTTTTGATTTTATTCGTAATTGTTTTTTTTTATTTATACTTTATATTCGGACTCTTGTCCTCATCTTTGTTGTTATTATCACAACGTTTCGGTCGATGTGCTCTCCGGCCTTCCTCAGATGTATATCGATCCGGGTAACTTATTGGGAATTCTGAATTGAAACCTTTATTCAATCTACGGGGATTCACTGTTCTCGTTACACTGCTGATGTTTTTTTTTATTTTACTAGTTCAGGAGAAGGAGGAGGAGGCACGTTGGATATCGGCTCGGATTGAGGAATCGGAGAGCCGAGTTCGAATTCCTCTCGAATCCATTACATTCACTTACGTGCTAATACCTTCGGGATAGGTATGAATCCTCTTCTTCTTCCCCCAGCTATGGGTAAATAGCATGGCAGACCGGGTTCTATAGCCTTGGATGGCAACTAGCCTACCGCAGAAAGAAATGTCAACCTACTGCGGGAAAAAAATCTGCCCCGTCAGTCATGTATCGAAAGATACATGATCGCCTGAGCGTATATCACGCATAGCACATAACTGACTAGTTCAGTGCTTTTCAAACTATCTGATAGGCTTACTGGCATTTTTTCTCAATATGTCACGTACCTGTAATATTTTGTGGTAATATTAATTTATTCCGGAAACGATAAATATATAATGAATACAATTGACTATTGACTAATTTTTATCTTCCATTTATTTTGCAAAAAATAATTCAATATCAAAACATATAAAAAGTAATAAAAAAATAAGCAGTTTATTAAAACAAAAACAAAAATTATATAAACTTAATCTTTACAAATAATTCCTTAGCATGGCCTGGACACTGGCCGTGTATTGGTAGCTGATGGTTCGCGTACAGGCACCTGTCCGCAGACCACCACTTTCAGTAGCACTGGTCTTGTTCTTAGTTTTAAATAATGGTAACTTCTCATCC
>OZ038494.1:99605416-99722916 GCA_964036315.1 Acanthosepion esculentum | reverse complement strand
ATCGAACAGGACTTGGAGCTCGTCGAGAAAACACCATCTAGAACATGGGAATAAATATTTGAAATCTGTTTTAAGGTCAGATGAAATGAAACTAGAATTATTTTGTCACCTGAACTTCCGTTATGTATGGAGGAAAATGAATGAAGCTCACAAACCAAAAAATACCCTCTCTACAATTAAGAATGGTGGTGAAGAATTCTGCTCTGGGGATGTTTTGCTGCTTGTAGACTAGGAGAACTAGTGAGAGTACAGGGAATCATGGATAAAGATCAGTATTTGGCTATTCTTAAGAATATTATAAAATAAAATACACGAAAGCAATCTTGGGGTGTCACTAGACGTTCCAACATTACAATGACCGGAAACACGGGACGAATTGTTAGAAAATAATTAAATGACAGCAACATTGAGATATTGGCATATCCCGCAAAAAGTCCAGACCTAAACCGTATTGAAAATTTATAAGCATATTTGAAGAAGAATGTACATGAGAAAGAAGTCCTACGAATTCGGAGGAACTAGAAGCTATTGCCAAAGGAAAGAAAGAAGCAAAATTAGCGATCAGTGTGTGTAGTGACCTTTTAATAACTAGAAAAAAAGGTTAAAGACAATGACCAAGAATAAAGTTTACACAATTGATTATTGTGGAAAGAGGGACAGTCGTTTTGTCCTATGTTAAAAGTTTTCTAGTGTTTTTGTATTATAGTTTAACATTAAAATAAAAATTTGTTGTGGCATCACCACACATTCTTTCAGATCCATTATTTCATAATTTGTGGAAAATGCACAGGAAGTTTCAATGGAGATTTGAGGTATTTGAGCTTTATTTGTAATTATGGAAGATGCGTGTGAATAACTATCTATCTATCTATCTATCTATCTATATATATATATATATATATATATATATATATATTGCATCTAGCATGTTTAACTGTTGACTTCTATGTTCACTTTTATATTTACACACGCTCTATCTCTGATATTGAGCACTTTATCCCATAAATATAGCACACATATTTCTTCACATATATATATATATATATATATATATATATATATATATATATATAGAGAGAGAGAGAGAGAGAGAGAGAGAGAGAGATAAATAAATGACCATTGAAAGTGGACACTGAAGTCAATAACCAGCGCCGACATTCTGTTTAGTTTTTAAACACCAACGTCAGTCCGTGTGCGTTGTGTTTTTGTTCGACTATTTATATATACTGGTCAGTGATACATTATGGGTCTAGGTGGGCGTTAACAGTTATGTTTCGAATTACTTTACAGGCTATTGGGTGGAAATAATTGTGGATCCTGATACAGTTTTGTGGTTATTTTATAGAATTGTTTGTTAACTTATTTTATTATTAATTATTTTATTGTTGGTGCCTTAAAAATGGCTGCATCAAGGCATATTCGTGTAACGTTTAATAGAACGGAAAAGAGTAGTAAAACTACGCACGTATGGTGTACTGTTTTGGGCTATTATTGCTAGCAGTAAAATGATAGGTTCCTTGGAAGATGAGCTTTGTATCAAGATAAATGCAGAAAATGTTTGTAACTTCTTTGGCAACACATTTTCATGGGTGGTATAAGTCATAATGAAGAAGATATAACCTTTATGAAAAACAAATCTAATTATTTTGCAAAGCTGACTATTGACCAGATTGACAAAAACGTTTCAGGTAGCAAATTAATCGAATTACTCACAAATTCTCCACCTATTAACCCAACCGATAATCGGTCGTTTCTAAGAATCAACGCGTCTAATCAAATGCGTTTTCAACAATAAAAATCGGAAATTAACAACAAAAATTATAGTCCCTAATATTGTCAATTCAACTTCGCTATATGGCTTCAAAATCTGGATTCTCTATGGTCGCGATGTCCAAACATTAGAACGCTCTCATCAGCAAAAGTTTCGTCCAATCTTGAAAATCAAATGGAATTACTACGTGTGCAACACCAAAGTCCTGGAAAGGGCTGACAGTCAAAGGACTGAATCACTGACATTAAACACCGTCTTCGATGGCCAGGACATGTAGCAAGAAGGGAAGAGTGAAATTTTCCACGTCAAGTCTTATTCATCGAGCTCACTTCAACGAAAAGACCTCGGGGTTGCCCTCTTCCAAAATACAAGTACCAAGTAAAAAAAATAAACATTGAAAGTTACTGGGCTGGATCCTCAATCGTTTGAAACATAAACCCGAGACGGTATCAACTGGCAGTGTACCATCATGGTCGGGACAAAAATTTTCAAAGCCACCAGAAGAAAAAAAGAAGAAGTCAAACGACAAGAGAGAAGGATTCGACCAAATGGACCTCGTCTTCCACTAACATTACTATGCAGGGAAATTCCATTGGCTCTTCCAAGCCAGAAATGGTTTACATAGTCATCATGGCTATTGTCATAAAAGAAGCGATCAGAAAAGAAATTAAATTCTTGGATACGAAATAAAAACGAGTACATATACAAATTAAAAATTAGCTTAAAAATAAACTTCTTTTTCGCAAACAATAAATATTCAACATTACTTTGTTTATGTGCGTATAAAAAATATGTATGTTATAGGTCTTCACCTGGCATCTCGGCTTCAGTCATTTTCCCGCCACCGTCATGTAGCTTCCCTGTGATTTTGCTATAAATACTTTCATGGTAATTGTTCTGATGAACTTTCCACTATGTTGTTTTTTCATTCCCCACCCAGAGCAGACAAATTGTAAATATTGGCACTAGTTCGGACATCGTAGATTCTTTGAGGTATTGTAGTGGCTGTAATAAGAATGGTAAGTAAGAATGTGTTGTTTTAGTGTAAGGAATACCGTGGTTCGTTTGGGTCAGTAATCATGGCTAACTAAGTTTAAGATAAAACATATTGAAGACCAGCGTTCTCCTATCCCCCTTTTGGCTTTGTGCCACATTTTTGTCTTATGACAAAATAAATATTATTTTCCTCGATGTTGCTTTTATTGTCTCCCCTCCGGACAAATTATACATATGGGAACTAGTTAGGACTTCATAGAGACTCGAGGTATTATGGGGACTGTAGTAAGAATGGTAAGTAAGAATGTGTTGTTTTAGTGTAAGGAATACCGTGGTTCGTTTGGGTCAGTAATCATGGCTAACTAAGTTTAAGATAAAACATATTGAAGACCAGCTTTCTCCTATCCCCCTTTTGGCTTTGTGCCACATTTTTATCTTATAACAAAATAAATATTATTTTCCTCGATGTTGCATTTATTGTCTCCCTCCGGACAAATTATACATATGGGAACTAGTTAGGACTTCATAGAGACTCGAGGTATTATGGGGACTGTAGTAAGAATGGTAAGTAAGAATGTGTTGTCTTAGTGCAAGGAATACCGTGGTTCGTTTGGGTCAGTAATCATGGCTAACTAAGTTTAAGATAAAACATATTGAAGACCAGCTTTCTCCTATCCCCCTTTTGGCTTTGTGCCACATTTTTGTCTTATAACAAAATAAATATTATTTTCCTCGATGTTGCATTTATTGTCTCCCCTCCGGACAAATTATACATATGGGAACTAGTTAGGACTTCATAGAGACTCGAGGTATTATGGGGACTGTAGTAAGAATGGTAAGTAAGAATGTGTTGTCTTAGTGCAAGGAATACCGTGGTTCGTTTGGGTCAGAAATCATGGCTAACTAAGTTTAAGATAAAACATATTGAAGACCAGCTTTCTCCTATCCCCCTTTTGGCTTTGTGCCACATTTTTGTCTTATAACAAAATAAATATCATTTTCCTCGATGTTGCTTTTATTGTCTCCCCTCCGGACAAATTATACATATGGGAACTAGTTAGGACTTCATAGAGACTCGAGGTATTATGGGGACTGTAGTAAGAATGGTAAGTAAGAATGTGTTGTCTTAGTGTAAGGAATACCGTGGTTCGTTTGGGTCAGTAATCATGGATAACTAAGTTTAAGATAAAACATATTGAAGACCAGATTTCTCCTATCCCCCTTTTGGCTTTGTGCCACATTTTTGTCTTATAACAAAATAAATATTATTTTCCTCGATGTTGCTTTTATTGTCTCCCCTCCGGACAAATTATACATATGGGAACTAGTTAGGACTTCATAGAGACTCGAGGTATTATGGGGACTGTAGTAAGAATGGTAAGTAAGAATGTGTTGTCTTAGTGTAAGGAATACCGTGGTTCGTTTGGGTCAGTAATCATGGCTAACTAAGTTTAAGATAAAACATATTGAACACCAGCTTTCTCCTATCCCCCTTTTGGCTTTGTGCCACATTTTTGTCTTATAACAAAATAAATATTATTTTCCTCGATGTTGCTTTTATTGTCTCCCCTCCGGAAAAATTATACATATGGGAACTAGTTAGGACTTCATAGAGACTCGAGGTATTATGGGGACTGTAATAAGAATGGTAAGTAAGAATGTGTTGTCTTAGTGTAAGGAATACCGTGGTTCGTTTGGGTCAGTAATCATGGCTAACTAAGTTTAAGATAAAACATATTGAAGACCAGCTTTCTCCTATCCCCCTTTTGGCTTTGTGCCACATTTTTGTCTTATAACAAAATAAATATTATTTTCCTCGATGTTGCTTTTATTGTCTCCCCTCCGGACAAATTATACATATGGGAACTAGTTAGGACTTCATAGAGACTCGAGGTATTATGGGGGCTGTAGTAAGAATGGTAAGTAAGAATGTGTTGTCTTAGTGCAAGGAATACCGTGGTTCGTTTGGGTCAGTAATCATGGCTAACTAAGTTTAAGAAAAAACATATTGAAGACCTGCTTTCTCCTATCCCCCTTTTGGCTTTGTGCCACATTTTTGTCTTATAACAAAATAAATATTATTTTCCTCGATGTTGCTTTTATTGTCTCCCCTCCGGACAAATTATACATATGGGAACTAGTTAGGACTTCATAGAGACTCGAGGTATTATGGGGACTGTAGTAAGAATGGTAAGTAAGAATGTGTTGTTTTAGTGTAAGGAATACCGTGGTTCGTTTGGGTCAGTAATCATGGCTAACTAAGTTTAAGATAAAACATATTGAAGACCAGCTTTCTCCTATCCCCCTTTTGGCTTTGTGCCACATTTTTGTCTTATAACAAAATAAATATTATTTTCCTCGATGTTGCATTTATTGTCTCCCCTCCGGACAAATTATACACATGGGAACTAGTTAGGACTTCATAGAGACTCGAGGTATTATGGGGACTGTAGTAAGAATGGTAAGTAAGAATATGTTGTCTTAGTGCAAGGAATACCGTGGTTCGTTTGGGTCAGTAATCATGGCTAACTAAGTTTAAGATAAAACATATTGAAGACCAGCTTTCTCCTATCCCCCTTTTGGCTTTGTGCCACATTTTTGTCTTATAACAAAATAAATATTATTTTCCTCGATGTTGCTTTTATTGTCTCCCCTCCGGACAAATTATACATATGGGTACTAGTTAGGACTTCATAGAGACTCGAGGTATTATGGGGACTGTAGTAAGAATGGTAAGTAAGAATGTGTTGTGTTAGTGTAAGGAATACCGTGGTTCGTTTGGGTCAGTAATCATGGCTAACTAAGTTTAAGATAAAACATATTGAAGACCAGCTTTCTCCTATCCCCCTTTTGGCTTTGTGCCACATTTTTGTCTTATAACAAAATAAATATTATTTTCCTCGATGTTGCTTTTATTGTCTCCCCTCCGGACAAATTATACATATGGGAACTAGTTAGGACTTCATAGAGACTCGAGGTATTATGGGGACTGTAGTAAGAATGGTAAGTAAGAATGTGTTGTCTTAGTGTAAGGAATACCGTGGTTCGTTTGGGTCAGTAATCATGGCTAACTAAGTTTAAGTTAAAACATATTGAAGACCAGCTTTCTCCTATCCCCCTTTTGGCTTTGTGCCACATTTTTTTCTTATAAAAAAATAAATATTATTTTCCTTGATGTTGCTTTTATTGTCTCCCCTCCGGACAAATTATACATATGGGAACTAGTTAGGACTTCATAGAGACTCGAGGTATTATGGGGACTGTAGTAAGAATGGTAAGTAAGAATGTATTGTTTTAGTGTAAGGAATACCGTGGTTCGTTTGGGTCAGTAATCATGGCTAACTAAGTTTAAGATAAAACATATTGAAGACCAGCTTTCTCCTATCCCCCTTTTGGCTTTGTGCCACATTTTTGTCTTATAACAAAATAAATATTATTTTCCTCGATGTTGCTTTTATTGTCTCCCCTCCGGACAAATTATACATATGGGAACTAGTTAGGACTTCATAGAGACTCGAGGAAATTATGGGGACTGTAGTAAGAATGGTAAGTAAGAATGTGTTGTCTTAGTGTAAGGAATACCGTGGTTCGTTTGGGTCAGTAATCATGGCTAACTAAGTTTAAGTTAAAACATATTGAAGACCAGCTTTCTCCTATCCCCCTTTTGGCTTTGTGCCACATTTTTTTCTTATAAAAAAATAAATATTATTTTCCTTGATGTTGCTTTTATTGTCTCCCCTCCGGACAAATTATACATATGGGAACTAGTTAGGACTTCATAGAGACGCAAGGTATTATGGGGACTGTAGTAAGAATGGTAAGTACGTATGTGTTCTTTTGGAGTAAGGAATACCGTGGTTCGTTTGGGTCAGTAATCATGGCTAACTAAGTTTAAGATAAAACATATTGAAGACCAGCTTTCTCCTATCCCCCTTTTGGCTTTGTGCCACATTTTTGTCTTATAACAAAATAAATATTATTTTCCTCGATGTTGCTTTTATTGTCTCCCCTCCGGACAAATTATACATATGGGAACTAGTTAGGACTTCATAGAAACTCGAGGTATTATGGGGACTGTAGTAAGAATGGTAAGTAAGAATGTGTTGTCTTAGTGTAAGGAATACCGTGGTTCGTTTGGGTCAGTAATCATGGCTAACTAAGTTTAAGATAAAACATATTGAAGACCAGCTTTCTCCTATCCCCCTTTTGGCTTTGTGCCACATTTTTGTCTTATAACAAAATAAATATTATTTTCCTCGATGTTGCTTTTATTGTCTCCCTCCGGACAAATTATACATATGGGAACTAGTTAGGACTTCATAGAGACTCGAGGTATTATGGGGACTGTAGTAAGAATGGTAAGTACGTATGTGTTCTTTTGGTGTAAGGAATACCGTGGTTCGTTTGGGTCAGTAATCATGGCTAACTAAGTTTAAGATAAAACATATTGAAGACCAGCTTTCTCCTATCCCCCTTTTGGCTTTGTGCCACATTTTTGTCTTATAACAAAATAAATATTATTTTCCTCGATGTTGCTTTTATTGTCTCCCTCCGGACAAATTATACATATGGGAACTAGTTAGGACTTCATAGAGACTCGAGGTATTATGGGGACTGTAGTAAGAATGGTAAGTACGTATGTGTTCTTTTGGTGTAAGGAATACCGTGGTTCGTTTGGGTCAGTAATCATGGCTAACTAAGTTTAAGATAAAACATATTGAAGACCAGCTTTCTCCTATCCCCCTTTTGGCTTTGTGCCACATTTTTGTCTTATAACAAAATAAATATTATTTTCCTCGATGTTGCTTTTATTGTCTCCCCTCCGGACAAATTATACATATGGGTACTAGTTAGGACTTCATAGAGACTCGAGGTATTATGGGGACTGTAGTAAGAATGGTAAGTAAGAATGTGTTGTCTTAGTGTAAGGAATACCGTGGTTCGTTTGGGTCAGTAATCATGGCTAACTAAGTTTAAGTTAAAACATATTGAAGACCAGCTTTCTCCTATCCCCCTTTTGCCTTTGTGCCACATTTTTTTCTTATAAAAAAATAAATATTATTTTCCTTGATGTTGCTTTTATTGTCTCCCCTCCGGACAAATTATACATATGGGAACTAGTTAGGACTTCATAGAGACGCAAGGTATTATGGGGACTGTAGTAAGAATGGTAAGTACGTATGTGTTCTTTTGGAGTAAGGAATACCGTGGTTCGTTTGGGTCAGTAATCATGGCTAACTAAGTTTAAGATAAAACATATTGAAGACCAGCTTTCTCCTATCCCCCTTTTGGCTTTGTGCCACATTTTTGTCTTATAACAAAATAAATATTATTTTCCTCGATGTTGCTTTTATTGTCTCCCCTCCGGACAAATTATACATATGGGAACTAGTTAGGACTTCATAGAGACTCGAGGTATTATGGGGACTGTAGTAAGAATGGTAAGTAAGAATGTGTTGTCTTAGTGTAAGGAATACCGTGGTTCGTTTGGGTCAGTAATCATGGCTAACTAAGTTTAAGATAAAACATATTGAAGACCAGCTTTCTCCTATCCCCCTTTTGGCTTTGTGCCACATTTTTGTCTTATAACAAAATAAATATTATTTTCCTCGATGTTGCTTTTATTGTCTCCCCTCCGAACAAATTATACATATGGGAACTAGTTAGGACTTCATAGAGACTCGAGGTATTGTAGTGGCTGTAATAAGAATGGTAAGTAAGAATGTATTGTTTTAGTGTAAGGAATACCGTGGTTCGTTTGGGTCAGTAATCATGGCTAACTAAGTTTAAGATAAAACATATTGAAGACCAGCTTTCTCCTATCCCCCTTTTGGTTTTGTGCCACATTTTTGTCTTATAACAAAATAAATATTATTTTCCTCGATGTTGCTTTTATTGTCTCCCCTCCGGACAAATTATACATATGGGAACTAGTTAGGACTTCATAGAGACTCGAGGTATTATGGGGTCTGTAGTAAGAATGGTAAGTACGTATGAGTTCTTTTGGTGCAAGGAATACCGTGGTTCGTTTGGGTCAGTAATCATGGCTAACTAAGTTTAAGATAAAACATATTGAAGACCAGCTTTCTCCTAACCCCCTTTTGGCTTTGTGCCACATTTTTGTCTTATAACAAAATAAATATTATTTTCCTCGATGTTGCTTTTATTGTCCCCCCTCCGGACAAATTATACATATGGGAACTAGTTAGGACTTCATAGAGATTCGAGGTATTATGGGGTCTGTAGTAAGAATGGTAAGTAAGAATGTGTTGTTTTAGTGTAAGGAATACCGTGGTTCGTTTGGGGCAGTAATCATGGCTAACTAAGTTTAAGATAAAACATATTGAAGACCAGCTTTCTCCTATCCCCCTTTTGGCTTTGTGCCACATTTTTGTCTTATAACAAAATAAATATTATTTTCCTCGATGTTGCTTTTATTGTCTCCCCTCCGGACAAATTATACATATGGGAACTAGTTAGGACTTCATAGAGACTCGATGTATTATGGGGACTGTAGTAAGAATGGTAAGTACGTATGTGTTCTTTTGGTGTAAGGAATACCGTGGTTCGTTTGGGTGAGTAATCATGGCTAACTAAGTTTAAGATAAAACATATTGAAGACCAGCTTTCTGCTATCCCCCTTTTGGCTTTGTGCCACATTTTTGTCTTATAACAAAATAAATATTATTTTCCTCGATGTTGCTTTTATTGTCCCCCCTCCGGACAAATTATACATATGGGAACTAGTTAGGACTTCATAGAGACTCGAGGTATTATGGGGACTGTAGTAAGAATGGTAAGTAAGAATGTGTTGTTTTAGTGTAAGGAATACCGTGGTTCTTTTGGGTCAGTAATCATGGCTAACTAAGTTTAAGATAAAACATATTGAAGACCAGCTTTCTCCTATCCCCCTTTTGGCTTTGTGCCACATTTTTGTCTTATAACAAAATAAATAATATTTTCCTCGATGTTGCATTTATTGTCTCCCCTCCGGACAAATTATACATATGGGAACTAGTTAGGACTACATAGAGACTCGATGTATTATGGGGACTGTAGTAAGAATGGTAAGTACGTATGTGTTCTTTTGGTGTAAGGAATACCGTGGTTCGTTTGGGTGAGTAATCATGGCTAACTAAGTTTAAGATAAAACATATTGAAGACCAGCTTTCTCCTATCCCCCTTTTGGCTTTGTGCCACATTTTTGTCTTATAACAAAATAAATATTATTTTCCTCGATGTTGCTTTTATTGTCCCCCCTCCGGACAAATTATACATATGGGAACTAGTTAGGACTTCATAGAGACTCGAGGTATTATGGGGACTGTAGTAAGAATGGTAAGTAAGAATGTGTTGTCTTAGTGTAAGGAATACCGTGGTTCTTTTGGGTCAGTAATCATGGCTAACTAAGTTTAAGATAAAACATATTGAAGACCAGCTTTCTCCTATCCCCCTTTTGGCTTTGTGCCACATTTTTGTCTTATAACAAAATAAATATTATTTTCCTCGATGTTGCTTTTATTGTCTCCCCTCCGGACAAATTATACATATGGGAACTAGTTAGGACTACATAGAGACTCGAGGTATTATGGGGACTGTAGTAAGAATGGTAAGTACGTATGTGTTCTTTTGGTGTAAGGAATACCGTGGTTCGTTTGGGTCAGTAATCATGGCTAACTAAGTTTAAGATAAAACATATTGAAGACCAGCTTTCTCCTATCCCCCTTTTGGCTTTGTGCCACATTTTTGTCTTATAACAAAATAAATATTATTTTCCTCGATGTTGCTTTTATTGTCTCCCTCCGGACAAATTATACATATGGGAACTAGTTAGGACTTCATAGAGACTCGAGGTATTATGGGGACTGTAGTAAGAATGGTAAGTACGTATGTGTTCTTTTGGTGTAAGGAATACCGTGGTTCGTTTGGGTCAGTAATCATGGCTAACTAAGTTTAAGATAAAACATATTGAAGACCAGCTTTCTCCTATCCCCCTTTTGGCTTTGTGCCACATTTTTGTCTTATAACAAAATAAATATTATTTTCCTCGATGTTGCTTTTATTGTCTCCCTCCGGACAAATTATACATATGGGAACTAGTTAGGACTTCATAGAGACTCGAGGTATTATGGGGACTGTAGTAAGAATGGTAAGTACGTATGTGTTCTTTTGGTGTAAGGAATACCGTGGTTCGTTTGGGTCAGTAATCATGGCTAACTAAGTTTAAGATAAAACATATTGAAGACCAGCTTTCTCCTATCCCCCTTTTGGCTTTGTGCCACATTTTTGTCTTATAACAAAATAAATATTATTTTCCTCGATGTTGCTTTTATTGTCTCCCTCCGGACAAATTATACATATGGGAACTAGTTAGGACTTCATAGAGACTCGAGGTATTATGGGGACTGTAGTAAGAATTGTAAGTACGTATGTGTTCTTTGGTGTAAGGAATACCGTGGTTCGTTTGGGTCAGTAATCATGGCTAACTAAGTTTAAGATAAAACATATTGAAGACCAGCTTTCTCCTATCCCCCTTTACGCTTTGTGCCACATGTTTGTCTTATAACAAAATAAATATTTTTTCCTCGATGTTGCTTTTATTGTCTCCCTCCGGACAAATTATACATATGGGAACTAGTTAGGACTTCATAGAGACTCGAGGTATTATGGGGACTGTAGTAAGAATGGTAAGTACGTATGTGTTCTTTTGGTGTAAGGAATACCGTGGTTCGTTTGGGTCAGTAATCATGGCTAACTAAGTTTAAGATAAAACATATTGAAGACCAGCTTTCTCCTATCCCCCTTTTGGCTTTGTGCCACATTTTTGTCTTATAACAAAATAAATATTATTTTCCTCGATGTTGCTTTTATTGTCTCCCCTCCGGACAAATTATACATATGGGAACTAGTTAGGACTTCATAGAGACTCGAGGTATTATGGGGACTGTAGTAAGAATGGTAAGTAAGAATGTGTTGTCTTAGTGTAAGGAATACCGTGGTTCGTTTGGGTCAGTAATCATGGCTAACTAAGTTTAAGATAAAACATATTGAAGACCAGCTTTCTCCTATCCCCCTTTTGGCTTTGTGCCACATTTTTGTCTTATAACGAAATAAATATTATTTTCCTCGATGTTGCTTTTATTGTCTCCCCTCCGGACAAATTATACATATGGGAACTAGTTAGGATTTCATAGAGACTCGAGGTATTATGGGGACTGTAGTAAGAATGGTAAGTACGTATGTGTTCTTTTGGTGCAAGGAATACCGTGGTTCGTTTGGGTCAGTAATCATGGCTAGCTAAGTTTAAGATAAAACATATTGAAGACCAGCTTTCTCCTAACCCCCTTTTGGCTTTGTGCCACATTTTTGTCTTATAACAAAATAAATATTATTTTCCTCGATGTTGCTTTTATTGTCCCCCCTCCGGACAAATTATACATATGGGAACTAGTTAGGACTTCATAGAGACTCGAGGTATTATGGGGACTGTAGTAAGAATGGTAAGTAAGAATGTGTTGTTTTAGTGTAAGGAATACCGTGGTTCGTTTGGGTCAGTAATCATGGCTAACTAAGTTTAAGATAAAACATATTGAAGACCAGCTTTCTCCTATCCCCCTTTTGGCTTTGTGCCACATTTTTGTCTTATAACAAAATAAATATTATTTTCCTCGATGTTGCTTTTATTGTCTCCCCTCCGGACAAATTATACATATGGGAACTAGTTAGGACTTCATAGAAACTCGAGGTATTATGGGGACTGTAGTAAGAATGGTAAGTAAGAATGTGTTGTCTTAGTGTAAGGAATACCGTGGTTCGTTTGGGTCAGTAATCATGGCTAACTAAGTTTAAGATAAAACATATTGAAGACCAGCTTTCTCCTAACCCCCTTTTGGCTTTGTGCCACATTTTTGTCTTATAACAAAATAAATATTATTTTCCTCGATGTTGCTTTTATTGTCTCCCTCCGGACAAATTATACATATGGGAACTAGTTAGGACTTCATAGAGACTCGAGGTATTATGGGGACTGTAGTAAGAATGGTAAGTAAGAATGTGTTGTCTTAGTGTAAGGAATACCGTGATTCGTTTGGGTCAGTAATCATGGCTAACTAAGTTTAAGATAAAACATATTGAAGACCAGCTTTCTCCTATCCCCCTTTTGGCTTTGTGCCACATTTTTGTCTTATAACAAAATAAATATTATTTTCCTCGATGTTGCTTTTATTGTCCCCCCTCCGGACAAATTATACATATGGGAACTAGTTAGGACTTCATAGAGACTCGAGGTATTATGGGGACTGTAGTAAGAATGGTAAGTACGTATGTGTTCTGTTGGTGTAAGGAATACCGTGGTTCGTTTGGGTCAGTAATCATGGCTAACTAAGTTTAAGATAAAACATATTGAAGACCAGCTTTCTCCTATCCCCCTTTTGGCTTTGTGCCACATTTTTGTCTTATAACAAAATAAATATTATTTTCCTCGATGTTGCTTTTATTGTCTCCCCTCCGGACAAATTATACATATGGGAACTAGTTAGGACTTCATAGAGACTCGAGGTATTATGGGGACTGTAGTAAGAATGGTAAGTAAGAATGTGTTGTCTTAGTGTAAGGAATACCGTGGTTCGTTTGGGTCAGTAATCATGGCTAACTAAGTTTAAGATAAAACATATTGAAGAGCAGCTTTCTCCTATCCCCCTTTTGGCTTTGTGCCACATTTTTGTCTTATAACAAAATAAATATTATTTTCCTCGATGTTGCTTTTATTGTCTCCCCTCCGGACAAATTATACATATGGGAACTAGTTAGGACTTCATAGAGACTCGAGGTATTATGGGGACTGTAGTAAGAATGGTAAGTACGTATGTGTTCTTTTGGTGCAAGGAATACCGTGGTTCGTTTGGGTCAGTAATCATGGCTAGCTAAGTTTAAGATAAAACATATTGAAGACCAGCTTTCTCCTAACCCCCTTTTGGCTTTGTGCCACATTTTTGTCTTATAACAAAATAAATATTATTTTCCTCGATATTGCTTTTATTGTCTCCCCTCCGGACAAATTATACATATGGGAACTAGTTAGGACTTCATAGAAACTCGAGGTATTATGGGGACTGTAGTAAGAATGGTAAGTAAGAATGTGTTGTCTTAGTGTAAGGAATACCGTGGTTCGTTTGGGTCAGTAATCATGGCTAACTAAGTTTAAGATAAAACATATTGAAGACCAGCTTTCTCCTAACCCCCTTTTGGCTTTGTGCCACATTTTTGTCTTATAACAAAATAAATATTATTTTCCTCGATGTTGCTTTTATTGTCTCCCTCCGGACAAATTATACATATGGGAACTAGTTAGGACTTCATAGAGACTCGAGGTATTATGGGGACTGTAGTAAGAATGGTAAGTACGTATGTGTTCTTTGGTGTAAGGAATACCGTGGTTCGTTTGGGTCAGTAATCATGGCTAACTAAGTTTAAGATAAAACATATTGAAGACCAGCTTTCTCCTATCCCCCTTTTGGCTTTGTGCCACATTTTTGTCTTATAACAAAATTAATATTATTTTCCTCGATGTTGCTTTTATTGTCTCCCTCCGGACAAATTATACATATGGGAACTAGTTAGGACTTCATAGAGACTTTAGGTATTATGGGGACTGTAGTAAGAATGGTAAGTACGTATGTGTTCTTTTGGTGTAAGGAATACCGTGGTTCGTTTGGGTCAGTAATCATGGCTAACTAAGTTTAAGATAAAACATATTGAAGACCAGCTTTCTCCTATCCCCCTTTTGGCTTTGTGCCTCATTTTTGTCTTATAACAAAATAAATATTATTTTCCTCGATGTTGCTTTTATTGTCTCCCCTCCGGACAAATTATACATATGGGAACTAGTTAGGACTTCATAGAGACTCGAGGTATTATGGGGACTGTAGTAAGAATGGTAAGTAAGAATGTGTTGTCTTAGTGTAAGGAATACCGTGATTCGTTTGGGTCAGTAATCATGGCTAACTAAGTTTAAGATAAAACATATTGAAGACCAGCTTTCTCCTATCCCCCTTTTGGCTTTGTGCCACATTTTTGTCTTATAACAAAATAAATATTATTTTCCTCGATGTTGCTTTTATTGTCCCCCCTCCGGACAAATTATACATATGGGAACTAGTTAGGACTTCATAGAGACTCGAGGTATTATGGGGACTGTAGTAAGAATGGTAAGTACGTATGTGTTCTGTTGGTGTAAGGAATACCGTGGTTCGTTTGGGTCAGTAATCATGGCTAACTAAGTTTAAGATAAAACATATTGAAGACCAGCTTTCTCCTATCCCCCTTTTGGCTTTGTGCCACATTTTTGTCTTATAACAAAATAAATATTATTTTCCTCGATGTTGCTTTTATTGTCTCCCCTCCGGACAAATTATACATATGGGAACTAGTTAGGACTTCATAGAAACTCGAGGTATTATGGGGACTGTAGTAAGAATGGTAAGTAAGAATGTGTTGTCTTAGTGTAAGGAATACCGTGGTTCGTTTGGGTCAGTAATCATGGCTAACTAAGTTTAAGATAAAACATATTGAAGAGCAGCTTTCTCCTATCCCCCTTTTGGCTTTGTGCCACATTTTTGTCTTATAACGAAATAAATATTATTTTCCTCGATGTTGCTTTTATTGTCTCCCCTCCGGACAAATTATACATATGGGAACTAGTTAGGACTTCATAGAGACTCGAGGTATTATGGGGACTGTACTAAGAATGGTAAGTACGTATGTGTTCTTTTGGTGCAAGGAATACCGTGGTTCGTTTGGGTCAGTAATCATGGCTAACTAAGTTTAAGATAAAACATATTGAAAACCAGCTTTCTGCTAACCCCCTTTTGGCTTTGTGCCACATTTTTGTCTTATAACAAAATAAATATTATTTTCCTCGATGTTGCTTTTATTGTCCCCCCTCCGGACAAATTATACATATGGGAACTAGTTAGGACTTCATAGAGACTCGAGGTATTATGGGGACTGTAGTAAGAATGGTAAGTAAGAATGTGTTGTTTTAGTGTAAGGAATACCGTGGTTCGTTTGGGTCAGTAATCATGGCTAACTAAGTTTAAGATAAAACATATTGAAGACCAGCTTTCTCCTATCCCCCTTTTGGCTTTGTGCCACATTTTTGTCTTATAACAAAATAAATATTATTTTCTTCGATGTTGCTTTTATTGTCTCCCCTCCGGACAAATTATACATATGGGAACTAGTTAGGACTTCATAGAAACTCGAGGTATTATGGGGACTGTAGTAAGAATGGTAAGTACGTATGTGTTCTTTTGGTGTAAGGAATACCGTGGTTCGTTTGGGTCAGTAATCATGGCTAACTAAGTTTAAGATAAAACATATTGAAGACCAGCTTTCTCCTATCCCCCTTTTGGCTTTGTGCCACATTTTTGTCTTATAACAAAATAAATATTATTTTCCTCGATGTTGCTTTTATTGTCGCCCCTCCGGACAAATTATACATATGGGAACTAGTTAGGACTTCATAGAGACTCGAGGTATTATGGGGACTGTAGTAAGAATGGTAAGTAAGAATGTGTTGTTTTAGTGTAAGGAATACCGTGGTTCGTTTGGGTCAGTAATCATGGCTAACTAAGTTTAAGATAAAACATATTGAAGACCAGCTTTCTCCTATCCCCCTTTTGGCTTTGTGCCACATTTTTGTCTTATAACAAAATAAATATTATTTTCCTCGATGTTGCTTTTATTGTCTCCCCTCCGGACAAATTATACATATGGGAACTAGTTAGGACTTCATAGAGACTCGAGGTATTATGGGGACTGTAGTAAGAATGGTAAGTACGTATGTGTTCTTTTGGTGTAAGGAATACCGTGGTTCGTTTGGGTCAGTAATCATGGCTAACTAAGTTTAAGATAAAACATATTGAAGACCAGCTTTCTCCTATCCCCCTTTTGGCTTTGTGCCACATTTTTGTCTTATAACAAAATAAATATTATTTTCCTCGATGTTGCTTTTATTGTCTCCCCTCCGGACAAATTATACATATGGGAACTAGTTAGGACTTCATAGAGACTCGAGGTATTATGGGGACTGTAGTAAGAATGGTAAGTACGTATGTGTTCTTTTGGTGTAAGGAATACCGTGGTTCGTTTGGGTCAGTAATCATGGCTAACTAAGTTTAAGATAAAACATATTGAAGACCAGCTTTCTCCTATCCCCCTTTTGGCTTTGTGCCACATTTTTGTCTTATAACAAAATAAATATTATTTTCCTCGATGTTGCTTTTATTGTCTCCCCTCCGGACAAATTATACATATGGGAACTAGTTAGGACTTCATAGAGACTCGAGGTATTATGGGGACTGTAGTAAGAATGGTAAGTACGTATGTGTTCTTTTGGTGTAAGGAATACCGTGGTTCGTTTGGGTCAGTAATCATGGCTAACTAAGTTTAAGATAAAACATATTGAAGACCAGCTTTCTCCTATCCCCCTTTTGGCTTTGTGCCACATTTTTGTCTTATAACAAAATAAATATTATTTTCCTCGATGTTGCTTTTATTGTCTCCCCTCCTGACAAATTATACATATGGGAACTAGTTAGGACTTCATAGAGACTCGAGGTATTATGGGGACTGTAGTAAGAATGGTAAGTACGTATGTGTTCTTTTGGTATAAGGAATACCGTGGTTCGTTTGGGTCAGTAATCATGGCTAACTAAGTTTAAGATAAAACATATTGAAGACCAGCTTTCTCCTATCCCCCTTTTGGCTTTGTGCCACATTTTTGTCTTATAACAAAATAAATATTATTTTCCTCGATGTTGCTTTTATTGTCTCCCTCCGGACAAATTATACATATGGGAACTAGTTAGGACTTCATAGAGACTCGAGGTATTATGGGGACTGTAGTAAGAATGGTAAGTACGTATGTGTTCTTTTGGTGTAAGGAATACCGTGGTTCGTTTGGGTCAGTAATCATGGCTAACTAAGTTTAAGATAAAACATATTGAAGACCAGCTTTCTCCTATCCCCCTTTTGGCTTTGTGCCACATTTTTGTCTTATAACAAAATAAATATTATTTTCCTCGATGTTGCTTTTATTGTCTCCCCTCCGGACAAATTATACATATGGGAACTAGTTAGGACTTCATAGAGACTCGAGGTATTATGGGGACTGTAGTAAGAATGGTAAGTACGTATGTGTTCTTTTGGTGTAAGGAATACCGTGGTTCGTTTGGGTCAGTAATCATGGCTAACTAAGTTTAAGATAAAACATATTGAAGACCAGCTTTCTCCTATCCCCCTTTTGGCTTTGTGCCACATTTTTGTCTTATAACAAAATAAATATTATTTTCCTCGATGTTGCTTTTATTGTCTCCCCTCTGGACAAATTATACATATGGGAACTAGTTAGGACTTCATAGAGACTCGAGGTATTATGGGGACTGTAGTAAGAATGGTAAGTACGTATGTGTTCTTTTGGTGTAAGGAATACCGTGGTTCGTTTGGGTCAGTAATCATGGCTAACTAAGTTTAAGATAAAACATATTGAAGACCAGCTTTCTCCTATCCCCCTTTTGGCTTTGTGCCACATTTTTGTCTTATAACAAAATAAATATTATTTTCCTCGATGTTGCTTTTATTGTCTCCCCTCCGGACAAATTATACATATGGGAACTAGTTAGGACTTCATAGAGACTCGAGGTATTATGGGGACTGTAGTAAGAATGGTAAGTACGTATGTGTTCTTTTGGTGTAAGGAATACCGTGGTTCGTTTGGGTCAGTAATCATGGCTAACTAAGTTTAAGATAAAACATATTGAAGACCAGCTTTCTCCTATCCCCCTTTTGGCTTTGTGCCACATTTTTGTCTTATAACAAAATAAATATTATTTTCCTCGATGTTGCTTTTATTGTCTCCCCTCCGGACAAATTATACATATGGGAACTAGTTAGGACTTCATAGAGACTCGAGGTATTATGGGGACTGTAGTAAGAATGGTAAGTACGTATGTGTTCTTTTGGTGTAAGGAATACCGTGGTTCGTTTGGGTCAGTAATCATGGCTAACTAAGTTTAAGATAAAACATATTGAAGACCAGCTTTCTCCTATCCCCCTTTTGGCTTTGTGCCACATTTTTGTCTTATAACAAAATAAATATTATTTTCCTCGATGTTGCTTTTATTGTCTCCCTCCGGACAAATTATACATATGGGAACTAGTTAGGATTTCATAGAGACTCGAGGTATTATGGGGACTGTAGTAAGAATGGTAAGTACGTATGTGTTCTTTTGGTGTAAGGAATACCGTGGTTCGTTTGGGTCAGTAATCATGGCTAACTAAGTTTAAGATAAAACATATTGAAGACCAGCTTTCTCCTATCCCCCTTTTGGCTTTGTGCCACATTTTTGTCTTATAACAAAATAAATATTATTTTCCTCGATGTTGCTTTTATTGTCTCCCCTCCGGACAAATTATACATATGGGAACTAGTTAGGACTTCATAGAAACTCGAGGTATTATGGGGACTGTAGTAAGAATGGTAAGTAAGAATGAGTTGTCTTAGTGTAAGGAATACCGTGGTTCGTTTGGGTCAGTAATCATGGCTAACTAAGTTTAAGATAAAACATATTGAAGACCAGCTTTCTCCTATCCCCCTTTTGGCTTTGTGCCACATTTTTGTCTTATAACAAAATAAATATTATTTTCCTCGATGTTGCTTTTATTGTCTCCCTCCGGACAAATTATACATATGGGAACTAGTTAGGACTTCATAGAGACTCGAGGTATTATGGGGACTGTAGTAAGAATGGTAAGTACGTATGTGTTCTTTTGGTGTAAGGAATACCGTGGTTCGTTTGGGTCAGTAATCATGGCTAACTAAGTTTAAGATAAAACATATTGAAGACCAGCTTTCTCCTATCCCCCTTTTGGCTTTGTGCCACATTTTTGTCTTATAACAAAATAAATATTATTTTCCTCGATGTTGCTTTTATTTTCCCCCCTTCGGACAAATTATACATATGGGAACTAGTTAGGACTTCATAGAGACTCGAGGTATTATGGGGACTGTAGTAAGAATGGTAAGTAAGAATGTGTTGTTTTAGTGTAAGGAATACCGTGGTTCGTTTGGGTCAGTAATCATGGCTAACTAAGTTTAAGATAAAACATATTGAAGACCAGGTTTCTCCTATCCCCCTTTTGGCTTTGTGCCACATTTTTGTCTTATAACAAAATAAATATTATTTTCCTCGATGTTGCTTTTATTGTCTCCCTCCGGACAAATTATACATATGGGAACTAGTTAGGACTTCATAGAGACTCGAGGTATTATGGGGACTGTAGTAAGAATGGTAAGTACGTATGTGTTCTTTTGGTGTAAGGAATACCGTGGTTCGTTTGGGTCAGTAATCATGGCTAACTAAGTTTAAGATAAAACATATTGAAGACCAGCTTTCTCCTATCCCCCTTTTGGCTTTGTGCCACATTTTTGTCTTATAACAAAATAAATATTATTTTCCTCGATGTTGCTTTTATTGTCTCCCTCCGGACAAATTATACATATGGGAACTAGTTAGGACTTCATAGAGACTCGAGGTATTATGGGGACTGTAGTAAGAATGGTAAGTACGTATGTGTTCTTTTGGTGTAAGGAATACCGTGGTTCGTTTGGGTCAGTAATCATGGCTAACTAAGTTTAAGATAAAACATATTGAAGACCAGCTTTCTCCTATCCCCCTTTTGGCTTTGTGCCACATTTTTGTCTTATAACAAAATAAATATTATTTTCCTCGATGTTGCTTTTATTGTCTCCCTCCGGACAAATTATACATATGGGAACTAGTTAGGACTTCATAGAGACTCGAGGTATTATGGGGACTGTAGTAAGAATGGTAAGTACGTATGTGTTCTTTTGGTGTAAGGAATACCGTGGTTCGTTTGGGTCAGTAATCATGGCTAACTAAGTTTAAGATAAAACATATTGAAGACCAGCTTTCTCCTATCCCCCTTTTGGCTTTGTGCCACATCAGTAATCATGGCTAACTAAGTTTAAGATAAAACATATTGAAGACCAGCTTTCTCCTATCCCCTTTTGGCATACATATGGGAACTAGTTAGGACTTCATAGAGACTCGAGGTATTATGGGGACTGTAGTAAGAATGGTAAGTACGTATGTGTTCTTTTGGTGTAAGGAATACCGTGGTTCGTTTGGGTCAGTAATCATGGCTAACTAAGTATAAGATAAAACATATTGAAGACCAGCTTTCTCCTATCCCCCTTTTGGCTTTGTGCCACATTTTTGTCTTATAACAAAATAAATATTATTTTCCTCGATGTTGCTTTTATTGTCTCCCCTCCGGACAAATTATACATATGGGAACTAGTTAGGACTTCATAGAGACTCGAGGTATTATGGGGACTGTAGTAAGAATGGTAAGTACGTATGTGTTCTTTTGGTGTAAGGAATACCGTGGTTCGTTTGGGTCAGTAATCATGGCTAACTAAGTTTAAGATAAAACATATTGAAGACCAGCTTTCTCCTATCCCCCTTTTGGCTTTGTGCCACATTTTTGTCTTATAACAAAATAAATATTATTTTCCTCGATGTTGCTTTTATTGTCTCCCCTCCGGACAAATTATACATATGGGAACTAGTTAGGACTTCATAGAGACTCGAGGTATTATGGGGACTGTAGTAAGAATGGTAAGTACGTATGTGTTCTTTTGGTGTAAGGAATACCGTGGTTCGTTTGGGTCAGTAATCATGGCTAACTAAGTTTAAGATAAAACATATTGAAGACCAGCTTTCTCCTATCCCCCTTTTGGCTTTGTGCCACATTTTTGTCTTATAACAAAATAAATATTATTTTCCTCGATGTTGCTTTTATTGTCTCCCCTCCGGACAAATTATACATATGGGAACTAGTTAGGACTTCATAGAGACTCGAGGTATTATGGGGACTGTAGTAAGAATGGTAAGTACGTATGTGTTCTTTTGGTGTAAGGAATACCGTGGTTCGTTTGGGTCAGTAATCATGGCTAACTAAGTTTAAGATAAAACATATTGAAGACCAGCTTTCTCCTATCCCCCTTTTGGCTTTGTGCCACATTTTTGTCTTATAACAAAATAAATATTATTTTCCTCGATGTTGCTTTTATTGTCTCCCCTCCGGACAAATTATACATATGGGAACTAGTTAGGACTTCATAGAGACTCGAGGTATTATGGGGACTGTAGTAAGAATGGTAAGTACGTATGTGTTCTTTTGGTGTAAGGAATACCGTGGTTCGTTTGGGTCAGTAATCATGGCTAACTAAGTTTAAGATAAAACATATTGAAGACCAGCTTTCTCCTATCCCCCTTTTGGCTTTGTGCCACATTTTTGTCTTATAACAAAATAAATATTATTTTCCTCGATGTTGCTTTTATTGTCTCCCCTCCGGACAAATTATACATATGGGAACTAGTTAGGACTTCATAGAGACTCGAGGTATTATGGGGACTGTAGTAAGAATGGTAAGTACGTATGTGTTCTTTTGGTGTAAGGAATACCGTGGTTCGTTTGGGTCAGTAATCATGGCTAACTAAGTTTAAGATAAAACATATTGAAGACCAGCTTTCTCCTATCCCCCTTTTGGCTTTGTGCCACATTTTTGTCTTATAACAAAATAAATATTATTTTCCTCGATGTTGCTTTTATTGTCTCCCCTCCGGACAAATTATACATATGGGAACTAGTTAGGACTTCATAGAGACTCGAGGTATTATGGGGACTGTAGTAAGAATGGTAAGTACGTATGTGTTCTTTTGGTGTAAGGAATACCGTGGTTCGTTTGGGTCAGTAATCATGGCTAACTAAGTTTAAGATAAAACATATTGAAGACCAGCTTTCTCCTATCCCCCTTTTGGCTTTGTGCCACATTTTTGTCTTATAACAAAATAAATATTATTTTCCTCGATGTTGCTTTTATTGTCTCCCTCCGGACAAATTATACATATGGGAACTAGTTAGGACTTCATAGAGACTCGAGGTATTATGGGGACTGTAGTAAGAATGGTAAGTACGTATGTGTTCTTTTGGTGTAAGGAATACCGTGGTTCGTTTGGGTCAGTAATCATGGCTAACTAAGTTTAAGATAAAACATATTGAAGACCAGCTTTCTCCTATCCCCCTTTTGGCTTTGTGCCACATTTTTGTCTTATAACAAAATAAATATTATTTTCCTCGATGTTGCTTTTATTGTCTCCCTCCGGACAAATTATACATATGGGAACTAGTTAGGACTTCATAGAGACTCGAGGTATTATGGGGACTGTAGTAAGAATGGTAAGTACGTATGTGTTCTTTTGGTGTAATGAATACCGTGGTTCGTTTGGGTCAGTAATCATGGCTAACTAAGTTTAAGATAAAACATATTGAAGACCAGCTGTCTCCTATCCCCCTTTTGGCTTTGTGCCACATTTTTGTCTTATAACAAAATAAATATTATTTTCATCGATGTTGCTTTTATTGTCTCCCTCCGGACAAATTATACATATGGGAACTAGTTAGGACTTCATAGAGACTCGAGGTATTATGGGGACTGTAGTAAGAATGGTAAGTCCGTATGTGTTCTTTTGGTGTAAGGAATACCGTGGTTCGTTTGGGTCAGTAATCATGGCTAACTAAGTTTAAGATAAAACATATTGAAGACCAGCTTTCTCCTATCCCCCTTTTGGCTTTGTGCCACATTTTTGTCTTATAACAAAATAAATATTATTTTCCTCGATGTTGCTTTTATTGTCTCCCCTCCGGACAAATTATACATATGGGAACTAGTTAGGACTTCATAGAGACTCGAGGTATTATGGGGACTGTAGTAAGAATGGTAAGTACGTATGTGTTCTTTTGGTGTAAGGAATACCGTGGTTCGTTTGGGTCAGTAATCATGGCTAACTAAGTATAAGATAAAACATATTGAAGACCAGCTTTCTCCTATCCCCCTTTTGGCTTTGTGCCACATTTTTGTCTTATAACAAAATAAATATTATTTTCCTCGATGTTGCTTTTATTGTCTCCCTCCGGACAAATTATACATATGGGAACTAGTTAGGACTTCATAGAGACTCCAGGTATTATGGGGACTGTAGTAAGAATGGTAAGTACGTATGTGTTCTTTTGGTGTAATGAATACCGTGGTTCGTTTGGGTCAGTAATCATGGCTAACTAAGTTTAAGATAAAACATATTGAAGACCAGCTGTCTCCTATCCCCCTTTTGGCTTTGTGCCACATTTTTGTCTTATAACAAAATAAATATTATTTTCATCGATGTTGCTTTTATTGTCTCCCTCCGGACAAATTATACATATGGGAACTAGTTAGGACTTCATAGAGACTCGAGGTATTATGGGGACTGTAGTAAGAATGGTAAGTCCGTATGTGTTCTTTTGGTGTAAGGAATACCGTGGTTCGTTTGGGTCAGTAATCATGGCTAACTAAGTTTAAGATAAAACATATTGAAGACCAGCTTTCTCCTATCCCCCTTTTGGCTTTGTGCCACATTTTTGTCTTATAACAAAATAAATATTATTTTCCTCGATGTTGCTTTTATTGTCTCCCCTCCGGACAAATTATACATATGGGAACTAGTTAGGACTTCATAGAGACTCGAGGTATTATGGGGACTGTAGTAAGAATGGTAAGTACGTATGTGTTCTTTTGGTGTAAGGAATACCGTGGTTCGTTTGGGTCAGTAATCATGGCTAACTAAGTTTAAGATAAAACATATTGAAGACCAGCTTTCTCCTATCCCCCTTTTGGCTTTGTGCCACATTTTTGTCTTATAACAAAATAAATATTATTTTCCTCGATGTTGCTTTTATTGTCTCCCTCCGGACAAATTATACATATGGGAACTAGTTAGGACTTCATAGAGACTCCAGGTATTATGGGGACTGTAGTAAGAATGGTAAGTACGTATGTGTTCTTTTGGTGTAAGGAATACCGTGGTTCGTTTGGGTCAGTAATCATGGCTAACTAAGTTTAAGATCAAACATATTGAAGACCAGCTTTCTCCTATCCCCCTTTTGGCTTTGTGCCACATTTTTGTCTTATAACAAAATAAATATTATTTTCCTCGATGTTGCTTTTATTGTCCCACCTCCGGACAAATTATACATATGGGAACTAGTTAGGACTTCATAGAGACTCGAGGTATTATGGGGACTGTAGTAAGAATGGTAAGTACGTATGTGTTCTTTTGGTGTAAGGAATACCGTGGTTAATTTGGGTCAGTAATCATGGCTAACTAAGTTTAAGATAAAACATATTGAAGACCAGCTTTCTCCTATCCCCCTTTTGGCTGTGTGCCACATTTTTGTCTCATAACGAAATAAATATTATTTTCCTCGATGTTGCTTTTATTGTCTCCACTCCGGACAAATTATACATATGGGAACTAGTTAGGACTTCATAGAGACTCGAGGTATTATGGGGACAGTAATAAGAATGGTAAGTAAGAATGTGTTGTCTTAGTGTAAGGAATACCGTGGTTTGTTTGGGTCAGTAATCATGGCTAACTAAGTTTAAGATAAAACATATTGAAGACCAGCTTTCTCCTATCCCCCTTTTGGCTTTGTGCCACATTTTTGTCTTATAACAAAATAAATATTATTTTCCTCGATGTTGCTTTTATTCTCCCCCCTCCGGACAAATTATACATATGGGAACTAGTTAGGACTTCATAGAGACTCGAGGTATTATGGGGACTGTAGTAAGAATGGTAAGTAAGAATGTGGTGTCTTCGTGTAAGGAATACCGTGGTTCGTTTGGGTCAGTAATCATGGCTAACTAAGTTTAAGATAAAACATATTGAAGACCAGCTTTCTCCTATCCCCCTTTTGGCTTTGTGCCACATTTTTGTCTTATAACAAAATAAATATTATTTTCCTCGATGTTGCTTTTATTGTCCCCGCTCCGGACAAATTATACATATGGGAACTAGTTAGGACTTTATAGAGACTCGAGGTATTATGGGAACTGTAATAAGAATGGTAAGTAAGAATGTGTTGTCTTAGTGTAAGGAATACTGTGGTTTGTTTGGGTCAGTAATCATGGCTAACCAAGTTTAAGATAAAACATATTGAAGACCAGCTTTCTCCTATCCCCCTTTTGGCTTTGTGCCACATTTTTGTCTTATAACAAAATAAATATTATTTTCCTCGATGTTGCTTTTATTGTCCCCCCTCCGGACAAATTATACATATGGGAACTAGTTAGGACTTCAAAGAGACTCGAGGTATTATGGGGACTGTAGTAAGAATGGTAAGTAAGAATGTGTTGTCTTAGTGTAAGGAATACTGTGATTCGTTTGGGTCAGTAATCATGGCTAACTAAGTTTAAGATAAAACATATTGAAGACCAGCTTTCTCCTATCCCCCTTTTGGCTTTGTGCCACATTTTTGTCTTATAACAAAATAAATATTATTTTCCTCGATGTTGCTTTTATTGTCCCCCCTCCGGACAAATTATACATATGCGAACTAGTTAGGACTTCATAGAGACTCGAGGTATTATGGGGACTGTAGTAAGAATGGTAAGTAAGAATGTGTTGTTTTAGTGTAAGGAATACCGTGGTTCGTTTGGGTCAGTAATCATGGCTAACTAAGTTTAAGATAAAACATATTGAAGACCAGCTTTCTCCTATCCCCCTTTTGGCTTTGTGCTACATTTTTGTCTTATAACAAAATAAATATTATTTTCCTCGATGTTGCTTTTATTGTCCCCCCTCCGGACAAATTATACATATGGGAACTAGTTAGGACTTCATAGAGTCTCGACTATTATGGGGACTGTAGTAAGAATGGTAAGTAAGAATGTGTTGTCTTAGTGTAAGGAATACCGTGGTTCGTTTGAGTCAGTAATCAGGGCTAACTAAGTTTAAGATAAAACATATTGAAGACCAGCTTTCTCCTATCCCCCTTTTGGCTTTGTGCCACATTTTTGTCTTATAACAAAATAAATATTATTTTGTTCGATATTGCTTTTATTGTCCCCCCTCCGGACAAATTATACATATGGGAACTAGTTAGGACTTCATAGAGACTCGAGGTATTATGGGGACTGTAGTAAGAATGGTAAGTAAGAATGTGTTGTCTTAGTGTAAGGAATACCGTGGTTCGTTTGAGTCAGTAATCATGGCTAACTAAGTTTAAGATAAAACATATTGAAGACCAGCTTTCTCCTATCCCCCTTTTGGCTTTGTGCCACATTTTTGTCTTATAACAAAATAAATATTATTTTCCTCGATCTTGCTTTTATTGTCTCCCCTCCGGACAAATTATACATATGCGAACTAGTTAGGACTTCATAGAGACTGGAGGTATTATGGGGACTGTAGTAAGAATGGTAAGTACGTATGTGTTCTTTTGGTGTAAGGAATACCGTGGTTCGTTTGGGTCAGTAATCATGGCTAACTAAGTTTAAGATAAAACATATTGAAGACCAGCTTTCTCCTATCCCCCTTTTGGCTTTGTGCCACATTTTTGTCTTATAACAAAATAAATATTATTTTCCTCGATGTTGCTTTTATTGTCTCCCCTCCGGACAAATTATACATATGGGAACTAGTTAGGACTTCATATAGACGCGAGGTATTATGGGGACTGTAGTAAGAATGGTAAGTACGTATGTGTTCTTTTGGTGTAAGGAATACCGTGGTTCGTTTGGGTCAGTAATCATGGCTAACTAAGTTTAAGATAAAACATATTGAAGACCAGCTTTCTCCTATCCCCCTTTTGGCTTTGTGCCACATTTTTGTCTTATAACAAAATAAATATTATTTTCCTCGATGTTGCTTTTATTGTCCCCCCTCCGGACAAATTATACATATGCGAACTAGTTAGGACTTCATAGAGACTCGAGGTATTATGGGGACTGTAGTAAGAATGGTAAGTAAGAATGTGTTGTTTTAGTGTAAGGAATACCGTGGTTCGTTTGGGTCAGTAATCATGGCTAACTAAGTTTAAGATAAAACATATTGAAGACCAGCTTTCTCCTATCCCCCTTTTGGCTTTGTGCTACATTTTTGTCTTATAACAAAATAAATATTATTTTCCTCGATGTTGCTTTTATTGTCCCCCCTCCGGACAAATTATACATATGGGAACTAGTTAGGACTTCATAGAGACTCGACTATTATGGGGACTGTAGTAAGAATGGTAAGTAAGAATGTGTTGTCTTAGTGTAAGGAATACCGTGGTTCGTTTGAGTCAGTAATCAGGGCTAACTAAGTTTAAGATAAAACATATTGAAGACCAGCTTTCTCCTATCCCCCTTTTGGCTTTGTGCCACATTTTTGTCTTATAACAATATAAATATTATTTTGTTCGATATTGCTTTTATTGTCCCCCCTCCGGACAAATTATACATATGGGAACTAGTTAGGACTTCATAGAGACTCGAGGTATTATGGGGACTGTAGTAAGAATGGTAAGTAAGATGGTGTTGTCTTAGTGTAAGGAATACCGTGGTTCGTTTGAGTCAGTAATCATGGCTAACTAAGTTTAAGATAAAACATATTGAAGACCAGCTTTCTCCTATCCCCCTTTTGGCTTTGTGCCACATTTTTGTCTTATAACAAAATAAATATTATTTTCCTCGATGTTGCTTTTATTGTCTCCCCTCCGGACAAATTATACATATGCGAACTAGTTAGGACTTCATAGAGACTGGAGGTATTATGGGGACTGTAGTAAGAATGGTAAGTACGTATGTGTTCTTTTGGTGTAAGGAATACCGTGGTTCGTTTGGGTCAGTAATCATGGCTAACTAAGTTTAAGATAAAACATATTGAAGACCAGCTTTCTCCTATCCCCCTTTTGGCTTTGTGCCACATTTTTGTCTTATAACAAAATAAATATTATTTTCCTCGATGTTGCTTTTATTGTCCCCCCTTCGGACAAATTATACATATGGGAACTAGTTAGGACTTCATAGAGACTCGAGGTATTATGGGGACTGTAGTAAGAATGGTAAGTACGTATGTGTTCTTTTGGTGTAAGGAATACCGTGGTTCGTTTGGGTCAGTAATCATGGCTAACTAAGTTTAAGATAAAACATATTGAAGACCAGCTTTCTCCTATCCCCCTTTTGGCTTTGTGCCACATTTTTGTCTTATAACAAAATAAATATTATTTTCCTCGATGTTGCTTTTATTGTCTCCCCTCCGGACAAATTATACATATGGGAACTAGTTAGGACTTCATAGAGACTCGAGGTATTATGGGGACTGTAGTAAGAATGGTAAGTATGAATGTGTTGTTTTAGTGTAAGGAATACCGTGGTTCGTTTGGGTCAGTAATCATGGCTAACTAAGTTTAAGATAAAACATATTGAAGACCAGCTTTCTCCTATCCCCCTTCTGGCTTTGTGCCACATTTTTGTCTTATAACAAAATAAATATTATTTTCCTCGATGTTGCTTTTATTGTCTCCCCTCCGGACAAATTATACATATGGGAACTAGTTAGGACTTCATAGAGACTCGAGGTATTATGGGGACTGTAGTAAGAATGGTAAGTATGAATGTGTTGTTTTAGTGTAAGGAATACCGTGGTTCGTTTGGGTCAGTAATCATGGCTAACTAAGTTTAAGATAAAACATATTGAAGACCAGCTTTCTCCTATCCCCCTTTTGGCTTTGTGCCACATTTTTGTCTTATAGCAAAATAAATATATTTTCCTCGATGTTGCTTTTATTGTCTCCCCTCCGGACAAATTATACATATGGGAACTAGTTAGAACTTCATAGAGACTCGAGGTATTATGGGGACTGTAGTAAGAATGGTAAGTATGAATGTGTTGTTTTAGTGTAAGGAATACCGTGGTTCGTTTGGGTCAGTAATCATGGCTAACTAAGTTTAAGATAAAACATATTGAAGACCAGCTTTCTCCTATCCCCCTTTTGGCTTTGTGCCACATTTTTGTCTTATAACAAAATAAATATTATTTTCCTCGATGTTGCTTTTATTGTCTCCCCTCCGGACAAATTATACATATGGGAACTAGTTAGGACTTCATAGAGACTCGAGGTATTATGGGGACTGTAGTAAGAATGGTAAGTATGAATGTGTTGTTTTAGTGTAAGGAATACCGTGGTTCGTTTGGGTCAGTAATCATGGCTAACTAAGTTTAAGATAAAACATATTGAAGACCAGCTTTCTCCTATCCCCCTTTTGGCTTTGTGCCACATTTTTGTCTTATAACAAAATAAATATTATTTTCCTCGATGTTGCTTTTATTGTCCCCCCTTCGGACAAATTATACATATGGGAACTAGTTAGGACTTCATAGAGACTCGAGGTATTATGGGGACTGTAGTAAGAATGGTAAGTACGTATGTGTTCTTTTGGTGTAAGGAATACCGTGGTTCGTTTGGGTCAGTAATCATGGCTAACTAAGTTTAAGATAAAACATATTGAAGACCAGCTTTCTCCTATCCCCCTTTTGGCTTTGTGCCACATTTTTGTCTTATAACAAAATAAATATTATTTTCCTCGATGTTGCTTTTATTGTCCCCCCTCCGGACAAATTATACATATGGGAACTAGTTAGGACTTCATATAGACGCGAGGTATTATGGGGACTGTAGTAAGAATGGTAAGTAAGAATGTGTTGTCTTAGTGTAAGGAATACCGTGGTTCGTTTGAGTCAGTAATCATGGCTAACTAAGTTTAAGATAAAACATATTGAAGACCAGCTTTCTCCTATCCCCCTTTTGGCTTTGTGCCACATTTTTGTCTTATAACAAAATAAATATTATTTTCCTCGATGTTGCTTTTATTGTCTCCCCTCCGGACAAATTATACATATGCGAACTAGTTAGGACTTCATAGAGACTCGAGGTATTATGGGGACTGTAGTAAGAATGGTAAGTACGTATGTGTTCTTTTGGTGTAAGGAATACCGTGGTTCGTTTGGGTCAGTAATCATGGCTAACTAAGTTTAAGATAAAACATATTGAAGACCAGCTTTCTCCTATCCCCCTTTTGGCTTTGTGCCACATTTTTGTCTTATAACAAAATAAATATTATTTTCCTCGATGTTGCTTTTATTGTCCCCCCTCCGGACAAATTATACATATGCGAACTAGTTAGGACTTCATAGAGACTCGAGGTATTATGGGGACTGTAGTAAGAATGGTAAGTAAGAATGTGTTGTTTTAGTGTAAGGAATACCGTGGTTCGTTTGGGTCAGTAATCATGGCTAACTAAGTTTAAGATAAAACATATTGAAGACCAGCTTTCTCCTATCCCCCTTTTGGCTTTGTGCTACATTTTTGTCTTATAACAAAATAAATATTATTTTCCTCGATGTTGCTTTTATTGTCCCCCCTCCGGACAAATTATACATATGGGAACTAGTTAGGACTTCATAGAGACTCGACTATTATGGGGACTGTAGTAAGAATGGTAAGTAAGAATGTGTTGTCTTAGTGTAAGGAATACCGTGGTTCGTTTGAGTCAGTAATCAGGGCTAACTAAGTTTAAGATAAAACATATTGAAGACCAGCTTTCTCCTATCCCCCTTTTGGCTTTGTGCCACATTTTTGTCTTATAACAATATAAATATTATTTTGTTCGATATTGCTTTTATTGTCCCCCCTCCGGACAAATTATACATATGGGAACTAGTTAGGACTTCATAGAGACTCGAGGTATTATGGGGACTGTAGTAAGAATGGTAAGTAAGATGGTGTTGTCTTAGTGTAAGGAATACCGTGGTTCGTTTGAGTCAGTAATCATGGCTAACTAAGTTTAAGATAAAACATATTGAAGACCAGCTTTCTCCTATCCCCCTTTTGGCTTTGTGCCACATTTTTGTCTTATAACAAAATAAATATTATTTTCCTCGATGTTGCTTTTATTGTCTCCCCTCCGGACAAATTATACATATGCGAACTAGTTAGGACTTCATAGAGACTGGAGGTATTATGGGGACTGTAGTAAGAATGGTAAGTACGTATGTGTTCTTTTGGTGTAAGGAATACCGTGGTTCGTTTGGGTCAGTAATCATGGCTAACTAAGTTTAAGATAAAACATATTGAAGACCAGCTTTCTCCTATCCCCCTTTTGGCTTTGTGCCACATTTTTGTCTTATAACAAAATAAATATTATTTTCCTCGATGTTGCTTTTATTGTCCCCCCTTCGGACAAATTATACATATGGGAACTAGTTAGGACTTCATAGAGACTCGAGGTATTATGGGGACTGTAGTAAGAATGGTAAGTACGTATGTGTTCTTTTGGTGTAAGGAATACCGTGGTTCGTTTGGGTCAGTAATCATGGCTAACTAAGTTTAAGATAAAACATATTGAAGACCAGCTTTCTCCTATCCCCCTTTTGGCTTTGTGCCACATTTTTGTCTTATAACAAAATAAATATTATTTTCCTCGATGTTGCTTTTATTGTCTCCCCTCCGGACAAATTATACATATGGGAACTAGTTAGGACTTCATAGAGACTCCAGGTATTATGGGGACTGTAGTAAGAATGGTAAGTATGAATGTGTTGTTTTAGTGTAAGGAATACCGTGGTTCGTTTGGGTCAGTAATCATGGCTAACTAAGTTTAAGATAAAACATATTGAAGACCAGCTTTCTCCTATCCCCCTTCTGGCTTTGTGCCACATTTTTGTCTTATAACAAAATAAATATTATTTTCCTCGATGTTGCTTTTATTGTCTCCCCTCCGGACAAATTATACATATGGGAACTAGTTAGGACTTCATAGAGACTCGAGGTATTATGGGGACTGTAGTAAGAATGGTAAGTATGAATGTGTTGTTTTAGTGTAAGGAATACCGTGGTTCGTTTGGGTCAGTAATCATGGCTAACTAAGTTTAAGATAAAACATATTGAAGACCAGCTTTCTCCTATCCCCCTTTTGGCTTTGTGCCACATTTTTGTCTTATAGCAAAATAAATATATTTTCCTCGATGTTGCTTTTATTGTCTCCCCTCCGGACAAATTATACATATGGGAACTAGTTAGAACTTCATAGAGACTCGAGGTATTATGGGGACTGTAGTAAGAATGGTAAGTATGAATGTGTTGTTTTAGTGTAAGGAATACCGTGGTTCGTTTGGGTCAGTAATCATGGCTAACTAAGTTTAAGATAAAACATATTGAAGACCAGCTTTCTCCTATCCCCCTTTTGGCTTTGTGCCACATTTTTGTCTTATAACAAAATAAATATTATTTTCCTCGATGTTGCTTTTATTGTCTCCCCTCCGGACAAATTATACATATGGGAACTAGTTAGGACTTCATAGAGACTCGAGGTATTATGGGGACTGTAGTAAGAATGGTAAGTATGAATGTGTTGTTTTAGTGTAAGGAATACCGTGGTTCGTTTGGGTCAGTAATCATGGCTAACTAAGTTTAAGATAAAACATATTGAAGACCAGCTTTCTCCTATCCCCCTTTTGGCTTTGTGCCACATTTTTGTCTTATAACAAAATAAATATTATTTTCCTCAATGTTGCTTTTATTGTCTCCCCTCCGGACAAATTATACATATGGGAACTAGTTAGGACTTCATAGAGACTCGAGGTATTATGGGGACTGTAGTAAGAATGGTAAGTATGAATGTGTTGTTTTAGTGTAAGGAATACCGTGGTTCGTTTGGGTCAGTAATCATGGCTAACTAAGTTTAAGATAAAACATATTGAAGACCAGCTTTCTCCTATCCCCCTTTTGGCTTTGTGCCACATTTTTGTCTTATAACAAAATAAATATTATTTTCCTCGATGTTGCTTTTATTGTCTCCCCTCCGGACAAATTATACATATGGGAACTAGTTAGGACTTCATAGAGACTTGAGGTATTATGGGGACTGTAGTAAGAATGGTAAGTAAGAATGTGTTGTCTTAGTGTAATGAATACCGTGGTTCGTTTGGGTAAGTAATCATGGCTAACTAAGTTTAAGATAAAACATATTGAAGACCAGCTTTCTCCTATCCCCCTTTTGGCTTTGTGCCACATTTTTGTCTTATAACAAAATAAATATTATTTTCCTCGATGTTGCTTTTATTGTCTCCCCTCCGGACAAATTATACATATGGGAACTAGTTAGGACTTCATAGAGACTCGAGGTATTATGGGGACTGTAGTAAGAATGGTAAGTAAGAATGTGTTGTCTTAGTGTAAGGAATACCGTGGTTTGTTTGGGTCAGTAATCATGGCTAACTAAGTTTAAGATAAAACATATTGAAGACCAGCTTTCTCCTATCCCCCTTTTGGCTTTGTGCCACATTTTTGTCTTATAACAAAATAAATATTATTTTCCTCGATGTTGCTTTTATTGTCTCCCTCCGGACAAATTATACATATGGGAACTAGTTAGGACTTCATAGAGACTCGAGGTATTATGGGGACTGTAGTAAGAATGGTAAGTACGTATGTGTTCTTTTGGTGTAAGGAATACCGTGGTTCGTTTGGGTCAGTAATCATGGCTAACTAAGTTTAAGATAAAACATATTGAAGACCAGCTTTCTCCTATCCCCCTTTTGGCTTTGTGCCACATTTTTGTCTTATAACAAAATAAATATTATTTTCCTCGATGTTGCTTTTATTGTCTCCCCTCCGGACAAATTATACATATGGGAACTAGTTAGGACTTCATAGAGACTCGAGGTATTATGGGGACTGTAGTAAGAATGGTAAGTATGAATGTGTTGTTTTAGTGTAAGGAATACCGTGGTTCGTTTGGGTCAGTAATCATGGCTAACTAAGTTTAAGATAAAACATATTGAAGACCAGCTTTCTCCTATCCCCCTTTTGGCTTTGTGCCACATTTTTGTCTTATAACAAAATAAATATTATTTTCCTCGATGTTGCTTTTATTGTCTCCCTCCGGACAAATTATACATATGGGAACTAGTTAGGACTTCATAGAGACTCGAGGTATTATGGGGACTGTAGTAAGAATGGTAAGTATGAATGTGTTGTTTTAGTGTAAGGAATACCGTGGTTCGTTTGGGTCAGTAATCATGGCTAACTAAGTTTAAGATAAAACATATTGAAGACCAGCTTTCTCCTATCCCCCTTTTGGCTTTGTGCCACATTTTTGTCTTATAACAAAATAAATATTATTTTCCTCAATGTTGCTTTTATTGTCTCCCCTCCGGACAAATTATACATATGGGAACTAGTTAGGACTTCATAGAGACTCGAGGTATTATGGGGACTGTAGTAAGAATGGTAAGTATGAATGTGTTGTTTTAGTGTAAGGAATACCGTGGTTCGTTTGGGTCAGTAATCATGGCTAACTAAGTTTAAGATAAAACATATTGAAGACCAGCTTTCTCCTATCCCCCTTTTGGCTTTGTGCCACATTTTTGTCTTATAACAAAATAAATATTATTTTCCTCGATGTTGCTTTTATTGTCTCCCCTCCGGACAAATTATACATATGGGAACTAGTTAGGACTTCATAGAGACTTGAGGTATTATGGGGACTGTAGTAAGAATGGTAAGTAAGAATGTGTTGTCTTAGTGTAATGAATACCGTGGTTCGTTTGGGTAAGTAATCATGGCTAACTAAGTTTAAGATAAAACATATTGAAGACCAGCTTTCTCCTATCCCCCTTTTGGCTTTGTGCCACATTTTTGTCTTATAACAAAATAAATATTATTTTCCTCGATGTTGCTTTTATTGTCTCCCCTCCGGACAAATTATACATATGGGAACTAGTTAGGACTTCATAGAGACTCGAGGTATTATGGGGACTGTAGTAAGAATGGTAAGTAAGAATGTGTTGTCTTAGTGTAAGGAATACCGTGGTTTGTTTGGGTCAGTAATCATGGCTAACTAAGTTTAAGATAAAACATATTGAAGACCAGCTTTCTCCTATCCCCCTTTTGGCTTTGTGCCACATTTTTGTCTTATAACAAAATAAATATTATTTTCCTCGATGTTGCTTTTATTGTCTCCCTCCGGACAAATTATACATATGGGAACTAGTTAGGACTTCATAGAGACTCGAGGTATTATGGGGACTGTAGTAAGAATGGTAAGTACGTATGTGTTCTTTTGGTGTAAGGAATACCGTGGTTCGTTTGGGTCAGTAATCATGGCTAACTAAGTTTAAGATAAAACATATTGAAGACCAGCTTTCTCCTATCCCCCTTTTGGCTTTGTGCCACATTTTTGTCTTATAACAAAATAAATATTATTTTCCTCGATGTTGCTTTTATTGTCTCCCCTCCGGACAAATTATACATATGGGAACTAGTTAGGACTTCATAGAGACTCGAGGTATTATGGGGACTGTAGTAAGAATGGTAAGTATGAATGTGTTGTTTTAGTGTAAGGAATACCGTGGTTCGTTTGGGTCAGTAATCATGGCTAACTAAGTTTAAGATAAAACATATTGAAGACCAGCTTTCTCCTATCCCCCTTTTGGCTTTGTGCCACATTTTTGTCTTATAACAAAATAAATATTATTTTCCTCGATGTTGCTTTTATTGTCTCCCTCCGGACAAATTATACATATGGGAACTAGTTAGGACTTCATAGAGACTCGAGGTATTATGGGGACTGTAGTAAGAATGGAAACTATGTATGTGTTCTTTTGGTGTAAGGAATACCGTGGTTCGTTTGGGTCATTAATCATGGCTAACTAAGTTTAAGATAAAACATATTGAAGACCAGCTTTCTCCTATCCCCCTTTTGGCTTTGTGCCACATTTTTGTCTTATAACAAAATAAATATTATTTTCCTCGATGTTGCTTTTATTGTCTCCCCTCCGGACAAATTATACATATGGGAACTAGTTAGGACTTCATAGAGACTCGAGGTATTATGGGGACTGTAGTAAGAATGGTAAGTAAGAATGTGTTGTCTTAGTGTAAGGAATACCGTGGTTTGTTTGGGTCAGTAATCATGGCTAACTAAGTTTAAGATAAAACATATTGAAGACCAGCTTTCTCCTATCCCCCTTTTGGCTTTGTGCCACATTTTTGTCTTATAACAAAATAAATATTATTTTCCTCGATGTTGCTTTTATTGTCTCCCTCCGGACAAATTATACATATGGGAACTAGTTAGGACTTCATAGAGACTCGAGGTATTATGGGGACTGTAGTAAGAATGGTAAGTACGTATGTGTTCTTTTGGTGTAAGGAATACCGTGGTTCGTTTGGGTCAGTAATCATGGCTAACTAAGTTTAAGATAAAACATATTGAAGACCAGCTTTCTCCTATCCCCCTTTTGGCTTTGTGCCACATTTTTGTCTTATAACAAAATAAATATTATTTTCCTCGATGTTGCTTTTATTGTCTCCCCTCCGGACAAATTATACATATGGGAACTAGTTAGGACTTCATAGAGACTCGAGGTATTATGGGGACTGTAGTAAGAATGGTAAGTATGAATGTGTTGTTTTAGTGTAAGGAATACCGTGGTTCGTTTGGGTCAGTAATCATGGCTAACTAAGTTTAAGATAAAACATATTGAAGACCAGCTTTCTCCTATCCCCCTTTTGGCTTTGTGCCACATTTTTGTCTTATAACAAAATAAATATTATTTTCCTCGATGTTGCTTTTATTGTCTCCCTCCGGACAAATTATACATATGGGAACTAGTTAGGACTTCATAGAGACTCGAGGTATTATGGGGACTGTAGTAAGAATGGTAAGTATGAATGTGTTGTTTTAGTGTAAGGAATACCGTGGTTCGTTTGGGTCAGTAATCATGGCTAACTAAGTTTAAGATAAAACATATTGAAGACCAACTTTCTCCTATCCCCCTTTTGGCTTTGTGCCACATTTTTGTCTTATAACAAAATAAATATTATTTTCCTCAATGTTGCTTTTATTGTCTCCCCTCCGGACAAATTATACATATGGGAACTAGTTAGGACTTCATAGAGACTCGAGGTATTATGGGGACTGTAGTAAGAATGGTAAGTATGAATGTGTTGTTTTAGTGTAAGGAATACCGTGGTTCGTTTGGGTCAGTAATCATGGCTAACTAAGTTTAAGATAAAACATATTGAAGACCAGCTTTCTCCTATCCCCCTTTTGGCTTTGTGCCACATTTTTGTCTTATAACAAAATAAATATTATTTTCCTCGATGTTGCTTTTATTGTCTCCCCTCCGGACAAATTATACATATGGGAACTAGTTAGGACTTCATAGAGACTTGAGGTATTATGGGGACTGTAGTAAGAATGGTAAGTAAGAATGTGTTGTCTTAGTGTAATGAATACCGTGGTTCGTTTGGGTAAGTAATCATGGCTAACTAAGTTTAAGATAAAACATATTGAAGACCAGCTTTCTCCTATCCCCCTTTTGGCTTTGTGCCACATTTTTGTCTTATAACAAAATAAATATTATTTTCCTCGATGTTGCTTTTATTGTCTCCCCTCCGGACAAATTATACATATGGGAACTAGTTAGGACTTCATAGAGACTCGAGGTATTATGGGGACTGTAGTAAGAATGGTAAGTAAGAATGTGTTGTCTTAGTGTAAGGAATACCGTGGTCTGTTTGGGTCAGTAATCATGGCTAACTAAGTTTAAGATAAAACATATTGAAGACCAGCTTTCTCCTATCCCCCTTTTGGCTTTGTGCCACATTTTTGTCTTATAACAAAATAAATATTATTTTCCTCGATGTTGCTTTTATTGTCTCCCTCCGGACAAATTATACATATGGGAACTAGTTAGGACTTCATAGAGACTCGAGGTATTATGGGGACTGTAGTAAGAATGGTAAGTACGTATGTGTTCTTTTGGTGTAAGGAATACCGTGGTTCGTTTGGGTCAGTAATCATGGCTAACTAAGTTTAAGATAAAACATATTGAAGACCAGCTTTCTCCTATCCCCCTTTTGGCTTTGTGCCACATTTTTGTCTTATAACAAAATAAATATTATTTTCCTCGATGTTGCTTTTATTGTCTCCCCTCCGGACAAATTATACATATGGGAACTAGTTAGGACTTCATAGAGACTCGAGGTATTATGGGGACTGTAGTAAGAATGGTAAGTATGAATGTGTTGTTTTAGTGTAAGGAATACCGTGGTTCGTTTGGGTCAGTAATCATGGCTAACTAAGTTTAAGATAAAACATATTGAAGACCAGCTTTCTCCTATCCCCCTTTTGGCTTTGTGCCACATTTTTGTCTTATAACAAAATAAATATTATTTTCCTCGATGTTGCTTTTATTGTCTCCCTCCGGACAAATTATACATATGGGAACTAGTTAGGACTTCATAGAGACTCGAGGTATTATGGGGACTGTAGTAAGAATGGAAACTATGTATGTGTTCTTTTGGTGTAAGGAATACCGTGGTTCGTTTGGGTCATTAATCATGGCTAACTAAGTTTAAGATAAAACATATTGAAGACCAGCTTTCTCCTATCCCCCTTTTGGATTTGTGCCTCATTTTTGTCTTATAACAAAATAAATATTATTTTCCTCGATGTTGCTTTTATTGTCTCCCCTCCGGACAAATTATACATATGGGAACTAGTTAGGACTTCATAGAGACTCGAGGTATTATGGGGACTGTAGTAAGAATGGTAAGTACGTATGTGTTCTTTTGGTGTAAGGAATACCGTGGTTCGTTTGGGTCAGTAATCATGGCTAACTAAGTTTAAGATAGAACATATTGAAGACCAGCTTTCTCCTATCCCCCTTTTGGCTTTGTGCCTCATTTTTGTCTTATAACAAAATAAATATTATTTTCCTCGATGTTGCTTTTATTGTCTCCCCTCCGGACAAATTATACATATGGGAACTAGTTAGGACTTCATAGAGACTCGAGGTATTATGGGGACTGTAGTAAGAATGGTAAGTAAGAATGTGTTGTCTTAGTGTAAGGAATACCGTGGTTCGTTTGGGTCAGCAATCATGGCTAACTAAGTTTAAGATAAAACATATTGAAGACCAGCTTTCTCCTATCCCCCTTTTGGCTTTGTGCCTCATTTTTGTCTTATAACAAAATAAATATTATTTTCCTCGATGTTGCTTTTATTGTCTCCCCTCCGGACAAATTATACATAGTGGAACTAGTTAGGACTTCATAGAGACTCGAGGTATTATGGGGACTGTAATAAGAATGGTAAGTAAGAATGTGTTGTCTTAGTGTAAGGAATACCGTGGTTTGTTTGGGTCAGTAATCATGGCTAACTAAGTTTAAGATAAAACATATTGAAGACCAGCTTTCTCCTATCCCCTTTTTGGCTTTGTGCCATATTTTTGTCTTATAACAAAATAAATATTATTTTCCTCGATGTTGCTTTTATTGTCCCCCCTCCGGACAAATTATACATATGGGAACTAGTTAGGACTTCAGAGAGACTCGAGGTATTATGGGGACTGTAGTAAGAATGGTAAGTAAGAATGTGTTGTTTTAGTGTAAGGAATACCGTGGTTCGTTTGGGTCAGTAATCATGGCTAACTAAGTTTAAGATAAAACATATTGAAGACCAGCTTTCTCCTATCCCCCTTTTGGCTTTGTACCGCATTTTTGTCTTATAACAAAATAAATATTATTTTCCTCGATGTTGCTTTTATTGTCTCCCCTCCGGACAAATTATACATATGGGAACTAGTTAGGACTTCATAGAGACTCGAGGTATTATGGGGACTGTAGTAAGAATGGTAAGTAAGAATGTGTTGTTTTAGTGTAAGGAATACCGTGGTTCGTTTGGGTCAGTAATCATGGCTAACTAAGTTTAAGATAAAACATATTGAAGACCAGCTTTCTCCTATCCCCCTTTTGTTTTTGTGCCACATTTTTGTCTTATAACAAAATAAATATTATTTTCCTCGATGTTGCTTTTATTGTCCCCCCTCCGGACAAATTATACATATGGGAACTAGTTAGGACTTCATAGAGACTCGAGGTATTATGGGGACTGTAGTAAGAATGGTAAGTAAGAATGTGTTGTCTTCGTGTAAGGAATACCGTGGTTCGTTTGGGTCAGTAATCATGGCTAACTAAGTTTAAGATAAAACATATTGAAGACCAGCTTTCTCCTATCCCCCTTTTGGCTTTGTGCCACATTTTTGTCTTATAACAAAATAAATATTATTTTCCTCGATGTTGCTTTTATTGTCTCCCCTCCGGACAAATTATACATATGGGAACTAGTTAGGACTTCATAGAGACTCGAGGTATTATGGGGACTGTAATAAGAATGGTAAGTAAGAATGTGTTGTCTTAGTGTAAGGAATACCGTGGTTCGTTTGGGTCAGTAATCATGGCTAACTAAGCTTAAGATAAAACATATTGAAGACCAGCTTTCTCCTATCCCCCTTTTGGCTTTGTGCCACATTTTTGTCTTATAACAAAATAAATATTATTTTCCTCGATGTTGCTTTTATTGTCCCCGCTCCGGACAAATTATACATATGGGAACTAGTTAGGACTTCATAGAGACTCGAGGTATTATGGGGACTGTAATAAGAATGGTAAGTAAGAATGTGTTGTCTTAGTGTAAGGAATACCGTGGTTCGTTTGGGTCAGTAATCATGGCTAACTAAGCTTAAGATAAAACATATTGAAGACCAGCTTTCTCCTATCCCCCTTTTGGCTTTGTGCCACATTTTTGTCTTATAACAAAATAAATATTATTTTCCTCGATGTTGCTTTTATTGTCTCCCCTACGGACAAATTATACATATGGGAACTAGTTAGGACTTCATAGAGACTCGAGGTATTATGGGGACTGTAGTAAGAATGGTAAGTAAGAATGTGTTGTCTTAGTGTAAGGAATACTGTGGTTCGTTTGGGTCAGTAATCATGGCTAACTAAGTTTAAGATAAAACATATTGAAGACCAGCTTTCTCCTATCCCCCTTTTGGCTTTGTGCCACATTTTTGTCTTATAACAAAATAAATATTATTTTCCTCGATGTTGCTTTTATTGTCCCCGCTCCGGACAAATTATACATATGGGAACTAGTTAGGACTTCATAGAGACTCGAGGTATTATGGGGACTGTAATAAGAATGGTAAGTAAGAATGTGTTGTCTTAGTGTAAGGAATACCGTGGTTCGTTTGGGTCAGTAATCATGGCTAACTAAGCTTAAGATAAAACATATTGAAGACCAGCTTTCTCCTATCCCCCTTTTGGCTTTGTGCCACATTTTTGTCTTATAACAAAATAAATATTATTTTCCTCGATGTTGCTTTTATTGTCCCCCCTCCGGACAAATTATACATATGCGAACTAGTTAGGACTTCATAGAGACTGGAGGTATTATGGGGACTGTAGTAAGAATGGTAAGTACGTATGTGTTCTTTTGGTGTAAGGAATACCGTGGTTCGTTTGGGTCAGTAATCATGGCTAACTAAGTTTAAGATAAAACATATTGAAGACCAGCTTTCTCCTATCCCCCTTTTGGCTTTGTGCCACATTTTTGTCTTATAACAAAATAAATATTATTTTCCTCGATGTTGCTTTTATTGTCCCCCCTCCGGACAAATTATACATATGGGAACTAGTTAGGACTTCATAGAGACTCGAGGTATTATGGGGACTGTAGTAAGAATGGTAAGTAAGAATGTGTTGTCTTAGTGTAAGGAATACCGTGATTCGTTTGGGTCAGTAATCATGGCTAACTAAGTTTAAGATAAAACATATTGAAGACCAGCTTTCTCCTATCCCCCTTTTGGCTTTGTGCCACATTTTTGTCTTATAACAAAATAAATATTATTTTCCTCGATGTTGCTTTTATTGTCTCCCTCCGGACAAATTATACATATGGGAACTAGTTAGGACTTCATAGAGACTCGAGGTATTATGGGGACTGTAGTAAGAATGGTAAGTACGTATGTGTTCTTTTGGTGTAAGGAATACCGTGGTTCGTTTGGGTCAGTAATCATGGCTAACTAAGTTTAAGATAGAACATATTGAAGACCAGCTTTCTCCTATCCCCCTTTTGGCTTTGTGCCTCATTTTTGTCTTATAACAAAATAAATATTATTTTCCTCGATGTTGCTTTTATTGTCTCCCCTCCGGACAAATTATACATATGGGAACTAGTTAGGACTTCATAGAGACTCGAGGTATTATGGGGACTGTAGTAAGAATGGTAAGTAAGAATGTGTTGTCTTAGTGTAAGGAATACCGTGATTCGTTTGGGTCAGTAATCATGGCTAACTAAGTTTAAGATAAAACATATTGAAGACCAGCTTTCTCCTATCCCCCTTTTGGCTTTGTGCCACATTTTTGTCTTATAACAAAATAAATATTATTTTCCTCGATGTTGCTTTTATTGTCCCCCCTCCGGACAAATTATACATATGGGAACTAGTTAGGACTTCATAGAGACTCGAGGTATTATGGGGACTGTAGTAAGAATGGTAAGTACGTATGTGTTCTTTTGGTGTAAGGAATACCGTGGTTCGTTTGGGTCAGTAATCATGGCTAACTAAGTTTAAGATAAAACATATTGAAGACCAGCTTTCTCCTATCCCCCTTTTGGCTTTGTGCCACATTTTTGTCTTATAACAAAATAAATATTATTTTCCTCGATGTTGCTTTTATTGTCTCCCCTCCGGACAAATTATACATATGGGAACTAGTTAGGACTTCATAGAAACTCGAGGTATTATGGGGACTGTAGTAAGAATGGTAAGTAAGAATGTGTTGTCTTAGTGTAAGGAATACCGTGGTTCGTTTGGGTCAGCAATCATGGCTAACTAAGTTTAAGATAAAACATATTGAAGACCAGCTTTCTCCTATCCCCCTTTTGGCTTTGTGCCTCATTTTTGTCTTATAACAAAATAAATATTATTTTCCTCGATGTTGCTTTTATTGTCTCCCCTCCGGACAAATTATACATAGTGGAACTAGTTAGGACTTCATAGAGACTCGAGGTATTATGGGGACTGTAATAAGAATGGTAAGTAAGAATGTGTTGTCTTAGTGTAAGGAATACCGTGGTTTGTTTGGGTCAGTAATCATGGCTAACTAAGTTTAAGATAAAACATATTGAAGACCAGCTTTCTCCTATCCCCTTTTTGGTTTGTGCCACATTTTTGTCTTATAACAAAATAAATATTATTTTCCTCGATGTTGCTTTTATTGTCCCCCCTCCGGACAAATTATACATATGGGAACTAGTTAGGACTTCAGAGAGACTCGAGGTATTATGGGGACTGTAGTAAGAATGGTAAGTAAGAATGTGTTGTTTTAGTGTAAGGAATACCGTGGTTCGTTTGGGTCAGTAATCATGGCTAACTAAGTTTAAGATAAAACATATTGAAGACCAGCTTTCTCCTATCCCCCTTTTGGCTTTGTACCGCATTTTTGTCTTATAACAAAATAAATATTATTTTCCTCGATGTTGCTTTTATTGTCTCCCCTCCGGACAAATTATACATATGGGAACTAGTTAGGACTTCATAGAGACTCGAGGTATTATGGGGACTGTAGTAAGAATGGTAAGTAAGAATGTGTTGTTTTAGTGTAAGGAATACCGTGGTTCGTTTGGGTCAGTAATCATGGCTAACTAAGTTTAAGATAAAACATATTGAAGACCAGCTTTCTCCTATCCCCCTTTTGTTTTTGTGCCACATTTTTGTCTTATAACAAAATAAATATTATTTTCCTCGATGTTGCTTTTATTGTCCCCCCTCCGGACAAATTATACATATGGGAACTAGTTAGGACTTCATAGAGACTCGAGGTATTATGGGGACTGTAGTAAGAATGGTAAGTAAGAATGTGTTGTCTTCGTGTAAGGAATACCGTGGTTCGTTTGGGTCAGTAATCATGGCTAACTAAGTTTAAGATAAAACATATTGAAGACCAGCTTTCTCCTATCCCCCTTTTGGCTTTGTGCCACATTTTTGTCTTATAACAAAATAAATATTATTTTCCTCGATGTTGCTTTTATTGTCTCCCCTCCGGACAAATTATACATATGGGAACTAGTTAGGACTTCATAGAGACTCGAGGTATTATGGGGACTGTAATAAGAATGGTAAGTAAGAATGTGTTGTCTTAGTGTAAGGAATACCGTGGTTCGTTTGGGTCAGTAATCATGGCTAACTAAGCTTAAGATAAAACATATTGAAGACCAGCTTTCTCCTATCCCCCTTTTGGCTTTGTGCCACATTTTTGTCTTATAACAAAATAAATATTATTTTCCTCGATGTTGCTTTTATTGTCCCCGCTCCGGACAAATTATACATATGGGAACTAGTTAGGACTTCATAGAGACTCGAGGTATTATGGGGACTGTAATAAGAATGGTAAGTAAGAATGTGTTGTCTTAGTGTAAGGAATACCGTGGTTCGTTTGGGTCAGTAATCATGGCTAACTAAGCTTAAGATAAAACATATTGAAGACCAGCTTTCTCCTATCCCCCTTTTGGCTTTGTGCCACATTTTTGTCTTATAACAAAATAAATATTATTTTCCTCGATGTTGCTTTTATTGTCTCCCCTACGGACAAATTATACATATGGGAACTAGTTAGGACTTCATAGAGACTCGAGGTATTATGGGGACTGTAGTAAGAATGGTAAGTAAGAATGTGTTGTCTTAGTGTAAGGAATACTGTGGTTCGTTTGGGTCAGTAATCATGGCTAACTAAGTTTAAGATAAAACATATTGAAGACCAGCTTTCTCCTATCCCCCTTTTGGCTTTGTGCCACATTTTTCTCTTATAACAAAATAAATATTATTTTCCTCGATGTTGCTTTTATTGTCCCCGCTCCGGACAAATTATACATATGGGAACTAGTTAGGACTTCATAGAGACTCGAGGTATTATGGGGACTGTAATAAGAATGGTAAGTAAGAATGTGTTGTCTTAGTGTAAGGAATACCGTGGTTCGTTTGGGTCAGTAATCATGGCTAACTAAGCTTAAGATAAAACATATTGAAGACCAGCTTTCTCCTATCCCCCTTTTGGCTTTGTGCCACATTTTTGTCTTATAACAAAATAAATATTATTTTCCTCGATGTTGCTTTTATTGTCTCCCCTCCGGACAAATTATACATATGGGAACTAGTTAGGACTTCATAGAGACTCGAGGTATTATGGGGACTGTAGTAAGAATGGTAAGTAAGAATGTGTTGTCTTAGTGTAAGGAATACTGTGGTTCGTTTGGGTCAGTAATCATGGCTAACTAAGTTTAAGATAAAACATATTGAAGACCAGCTTTCTCCTATCCCCCTTTTGGCTTTGTGCCACATTTTTGTCTTATAACAAAATAAATATTATTTTCCTCGATGTTGCTTTTATTGTCCCCGCTCCGGACAAATTATACATATGGGAACTAGTTAGGACTTCATAGAGACTCGAGGTATTATGGGGACTGTAATAAGAATGGTAAGTAAGAATGTGTTGTCTTAGTGTAAGGAATACCGTGGTTCGTTTGGGTCAGTAATCATGGCTAACTAAGCTTAAGATAAAACATATTGAAGACCAGCTTTCTCCTATCCCCCTTTTGGCTTTGTGCCACATTTTTGTCTTATAACAAAATAAATATTATTTTCCTCGATGTTGCTTTTATTGTCTCCCCTACGGACAAATTATACATATGGGAACTAGTTAGGACTTCATAGAGACTCGAGGTATTATGGGGACTGTAGTAAGAATGGTAAGTAAGAATGTGTTGTCTTAGTGTAATGAATACTGTGGTTCGTTTGGGTCAGTAATCATGGCTAACTAAGTTTAAGATAAAACATATTGAAGACCAGCTTTCTCCTATCCCCCTTTTGGCTTTGTGCCACATTTTTGTCTTATAACAAAATAAATATTATTTTCCTCGATGTTGCTTTTATTGTCCCCCCTCCGGACAAATTATACATATGCGAACTAGTTAGGACTTCATAGAGACTGGAGGTATTATGGGGACTGTAGTAAGAATGGTAAGTACGTATGTGTTCTTTTGGTGTAAGGAATACCGTGGTTCGTTTGGGTCAGTAATCATGGCTAACTAAGTTTAAGATAAAACATATTGAAGACCAGCTTTCTCCTATCCCCTTTTTGGTTTGTGCCACATTTTTGTCTTATAACAAAATAAATATTATTTTCCTCGATGTTGCTTTTATTGTCCCCCCTCCGGACAAATTATACATATGGGAACTAGTTAGGACTTCAGAGAGACTCGAGGTATTATGGGGACTGTAGTAAGAATGGTAAGTAAGAATGTGTTGTTTTAGTGTAAGGAATACCGTGGTTCGTTTGGGTCAGTAATCATGGCTAACTAAGTTTAAGATAAAACATATTGAAGACCAGCTTTCTCCTATCCCCCTTTTGGCTTTGTACCGCATTTTTGTCTTATAACAAAATAAATATTATTTTCCTCGATGTTGCTTTTATTGTCTCCCCTCCGGACAAATTATACATATGGGAACTAGTTAGGACTTCATAGAGACTCGAGGTATTATGGGGACTGTAGTAAGAATGGTAAGTAAGAATGTGTTGTTTTAGTGTAAGGAATACCGTGGTTCGTTTGGGTCAGTAATCATGGCTAACTAAGTTTAAGATAAAACATATTGAAGACCAGCTTTCTCCTATCCCCCTTTTGTTTTTGTGCCACATTTTTGTCTTATAACAAAATAAATATTATTTTCCTCGATGTTGCTTTTATTGTCCCCCCTCCGGACAAATTATACATATGGGAACTAGTTAGGACTTCATAGAGACTCGAGGTATTATGGGGACTGTAGTAAGAATGGTAAGTAAGAATGTGTTGTCTTCGTGTAAGGAATACCGTGGTTCGTTTGGGTCAGTAATCATGGCTAACTAAGTTTAAGATAAAACATATTGAAGACCAGCTTTCTCCTATCCCCCTTTTGGCTTTGTGCCACATTTTTGTCTTATAACAAAATAAATATTATTTTCCTCGATGTTGCTTTTATTGTCTCCCCTCCGGACAAATTATACATATGGGAACTAGTTAGGACTTCATAGAGACTCGAGGTATTATGGGGACTGTAATAAGAATGGTAAGTAAGAATGTGTTGTCTTAGTGTAAGGAATACCGTGGTTCGTTTGGGTCAGTAATCATGGCTAACTAAGCTTAAGATAAAACATATTGAAGACCAGCTTTCTCCTATCCCCCTTTTGGCTTTGTGCCACATTTTTGTCTTATAACAAAATAAATATTATTTTCCTCGATGTTGCTTTTATTGTCCCCGCTCCGGACAAATTATACATATGGGAACTAGTTAGGACTTCATAGAGACTCGAGGTATTATGGGGACTGTAATAAGAATGGTAAGTAAGAATGTGTTGTCTTAGTGTAAGGAATACCGTGGTTCGTTTGGGTCAGTAATCATGGCTAACTAAGCTTAAGATAAAACATATTGAAGACCAGCTTTCTCCTATCCCCCTTTTGGCTTTGTGCCACATTTTTGTCTTATAACAAAATAAATATTATTTTCCTCGATGTTGCTTTTATTGTCTCCCCTACGGACAAATTATACATATGGGAACTAGTTAGGACTTCATAGAGACTCGAGGTATTATGGGGACTGTAGTAAGAATGGTAAGTAAGAATGTGTTGTCTTAGTGTAAGGAATACTGTGGTTCGTTTGGGTCAGTAATCATGGCTAACTAAGTTTAAGATAAAACATATTGAAGACCAGCTTTCTCCTATCCCCCTTTTGGCTTTGTGCCACATTTTTCTCTTATAACAAAATAAATATTATTTTCCTCGATGTTGCTTTTATTGTCCCCGCTCCGGACAAATTATACATATGGGAACTAGTTAGGACTTCATAGAGACTCGAGGTATTATGGGGACTGTAATAAGAATGGTAAGTAAGAATGTGTTGTCTTAGTGTAAGGAATACCGTGGTTCGTTTGGGTCAGTAATCATGGCTAACTAAGCTTAAGATAAAACATATTGAAGACCAGCTTTCTCCTATCCCCCTTTTGGCTTTGTGCCACATTTTTGTCTTATAACAAAATAAATATTATTTTCCTCGATGTTGCTTTTATTGTCTCCCCTCCGGACAAATTATACATATGGGAACTAGTTAGGACTTCATAGAGACTCGAGGTATTATGGGGACTGTAGTAAGAATGGTAAGTAAGAATGTGTTGTCTTAGTGTAAGGAATACTGTGGTTCGTTTGGGTCAGTAATCATGGCTAACTAAGTTTAAGATAAAACATATTGAAGACCAGCTTTCTCCTATCCCCCTTTTGGCTTTGTGCCACATTTTTGTCTTATAACAAAATAAATATTATTTTCCTCGATGTTGCTTTTATTGTCCCCGCTCCGGACAAATTATACATATGGGAACTAGTTAGGACTTCATAGAGACTCGAGGTATTATGGGGACTGTAATAAGAATGGTAAGTAAGAATGTGTTGTCTTAGTGTAAGGAATACCGTGGTTCGTTTGGGTCAGTAATCATGGCTAACTAAGCTTAAGATAAAACATATTGAAGACCAGCTTTCTCCTATCCCCCTTTTGGCTTTGTGCCACATTTTTGTCTTATAACAAAATAAATATTATTTTCCTCGATGTTGCTTTTATTGTCTCCCCTACGGACAAATTATACATATGGGAACTAGTTAGGACTTCATAGAGACTCGAGGTATTATGGGGACTGTAGTAAGAATGGTAAGTAAGAATGTGTTGTCTTAGTGTAATGAATACTGTGGTTCGTTTGGGTCAGTAATCATGGCTAACTAAGTTTAAGATAAAACATATTGAAGACCAGCTTTCTCCTATCCCCCTTTTGGCTTTGTGCCACATTTTTGTCTTATAACAAAATAAATATTATTTTCCTCGATGTTGCTTTTATTGTCCCCCCTCCGGACAAATTATACATATGCGAACTAGTTAGGACTTCATAGAGACTGGAGGTATTATGGGGACTGTAGTAAGAATGGTAAGTACGTATGTGTTCTTTTGGTGTAAGGAATACCGTGGTTCGTTTGGGTCAGTAATCATGGCTAACTAAGTTTAAGATAAAACATATTGAAGACCAGCTTTCTCCTATCCCCCTTTTGGCTTTGTGCCACATTTTTGTCTTATAACAAAATAAATATTATTTTCCTCGATGTTGCTTTTATTGTCCCCCCTCCGGACAAATTATACATATGGGAACTAGTTAGGACTTCATAGAGACTCGAGGTATTATGGGGACTGTAGTAAGAATGGTAAGTAAGAATGTGTTGTTTTAGTGTAAGGAATACCGTGGTTCGTTTGGGTCAGTAATCATGGCTAACTAAGTTTAAGATAAAACATATTGAAGACCAGCTTTCTCCTATCCCCCTTTTGGCTTTGTGCCACATTTTTGTCTTATAACAAAATAAATATTATTTTCCTCGATGTTGCTTTTATTGTCCCCCCTCCGGACAAATTATACATATGGGAACTAGTTAGGACTTCATAGAGACTCGAGTTATTATGGGGACTGTAGTAAGAATGGTAAGTAAGAATGTGTTGTCTTAGTGTAAGGAATACCGTGGTTCGTTTGAGTCAGTAATCATGGCTAACTAAGTTTAAGATAAAACATATTGAAGACCAGCTTTCTCCTATCCCCCTTTTGGCTTTGTGCCACATTTTTGTCTTATAACAAAATAAATATTATTTTCCTCGATGTTGCTTTTATTGTCCCCCCTCCGGACAAATTATACATATGGGAACTAGTTAGGACTTCATAGAGACTCGAGGTATTATGGGGACTGTAGTAAGAATGGTAAGTAAGAATGTGTTGTCTTAGTGTAAGGAATACCGTGGTTCGTTTGAGTCAGTAATCATGGCTAACTAAGTTTAAGATAAAACATATTGAAGACCAGCTTTCTCCTATCCCCCTTTTGGCTTTGTGCCACATTTTTGTCTTATAACAAAATAAATATTATTTTCCTCGATGTTGCTTTTATTGTCTCCCCTCCGGACAAATTATACATATGCGAACTAGTTAGGACTTCATAGAGACTCGAGGTATTATGGGGACTGTAGTAAGAATGGTAAGTACGTATGTGTTCTTTTGGTGTAAGGAATACCGTGGTTCGTTTGGGTCAGTAATCATGGCTAACTAAGTTTAAGATAAAACATATTGAAGACCAGCTTTCTCCTATCCCCCTTTTGGCTTTGTGCCACATTTTTGTCTTATAACAAAATAAATATTATTTTCCTCGATGTTGCTTTTATTGTCCCCCCTTCGGACAAATTATACATATGGGAACTAGTTAGGACTTCATAGAGACTCGAGGTATTATGGGGACTGTAGTAAGAATGGTAAGTAAGAATGTGTTGTTTTAGTGTAAGGAATACCGTGGTTAGTTTGGGTCAGTAATCATGGCTAACTAAGTTTAAGATAAAACATATTGAAGACCAGCTTTCTCCTATCCCCCTTTTGGCTTTGTGCCACATTTTTGTCTTATAACAAAATAAATATTATTTTCCTCGATGTTGCTTTTATTGTCTCCCCTCCGGACAAATTATACATATGGGAACTAGTTAGGACTTCATAGAGACTCGAGGTATTATGGGGACTGTAGTCAGAATGGTAAGTATGAATGTGTTGTTTTAGTGTAAGGAATACCGTGGTTCGTTTGGGTCAGTAATCATGGCTAACTAAGTTTAAGATAAAACATATTGAAGACCAGCTTTCTCCTATCCCCCTTTTGGCTTTGTGCCACATTTTTGTCTTATAACAAAATAAATATTATTTTCCTCGATGTTGCTTTTATTGTCCCCCCTCCGGACAAATTATACATATGGGAACTAGTTAGGACTTCATAGAGACTCGAGGTATTATGGGGACTGTAGTAAGAATGGTAAGTAAGAATGTGTTGTCTTAGTGTAAGGAATACCGTGGTTCGTTTGAGTCAGTAATCATGGCTAACTAAGTTTAAGATAAAACATATTGAAGACCAGCTTTCTCCTATCCCCCTTTTGGCTTTGTGCCACATTTTTGTCTTATAACAAAATAAATATTATTTTCCTCGATGTTGCTTTTATTGTCTCCCCTCCGGACAAATTATACATATGCGAACTAGTTAGGACTTCATAGAGACTCGAGGTATTATGGGGACTGTAGTAAGAATGGTAAGTACGTATGTGTTCTTTTGGTGTAAGGAATACCGTGGTTCGTTTGGGTCAGTAATCATGGCTAACTAAGTTTAAGATAAAACATATTGAAGACCAGCTTTCTCCTATCCCCCTTTTGGCTTTGTGCCACATTTTTGTCTTATAACAAAATAAATATTATTTTCCTCGATGTTGCTTTTATTGTCCCCCCTTCGGACAAATTATACATATGGGAACTAGTTAGGACTTCATAGAGACTCGAGGTATTATGGGGACTGTAGTAAGAATGGTAAGTAAGAATGTGTTGTTTTAGTGTAAGGAATACCGTGGTTCGTTTGGGTCAGTAATCATGGCTAACTAAGTTTAAGATAAAACATATTGAAGACCAGCTTTCTCCTATCCCCCTTTTGGCTTTGTGCCACATTTTTGTCTTATAACAAAATAAATATTATTTTCCTCGATGTTGCTTTTATTGTCTCCCCTCCGGACAAATTATACATATGGGAACTAGTTAGGACTTCATAGAGCCTCGAGGTATTATGGGGACTGTAGTCAGAATGGTAAGTATGAATGTGTTGTTTTAGTGTAAGGAATACCGTGGTTCGTTTGGGTCAGTAATCATGGCTAACTAAGTTTAAGATAAAACATATTGAAGACCAGCTTTCTCCTATCCCCCTTTTCGCTTTGTGCCACATTTTTGTCTTATAACAAAATAAATATTATTTTTCTCGATGTTGCTTTTATTGTCTCCCCTCCGGACAAATTATACATATGGGAACTAGTTAGGACTTCATAGAGACTTGAGGTATTATGGGGACTGTAGTAAGAATGGTAAGTAAGAATGTGTTGTCTTAGTGTAAGGAATACCGTGGTTCGTTTAGGGCAGTAATCATGGCTAACTAAGTTTAAGATAAAACATTTTGAAGACCAGCTTTCTCCTATCCCCCTTTTGGCTTTGTGCCACATTTTTGTCTTATAACAAAATAAATATTATTTTCCTCGATGTTGCTTTTATTGTCTCCCCTCCGGACAAATTATACATATGGGAACTAGTTAGGACTTCATAGAGACTCGAGGTATTATGGGGACTGTAGTAAGAATGGTAAGTAAGAATGTGTTGTCTTAGTGTAAGGAATACCGTGGTTTGTTTGGGTCAGTAATCATGGCTAACTAAGTTTAAGATAAAACATATTGAAGACCAGCTTTCTCCTATCCCCCTTTTGGCTTTGTGCCACATTTTTGTCTTATAACAAAATAAATATTATTTTCCTCGATGTTGCTTTTATTGTCTCCCCTCCGGACAAATTATACATATGGGAACTAGTTAGGACTTCATAGAGTCTCGAGGTATTATGGGGACTGTAGTAAGAATGGTAAGTAAGAATGTGTTGTCTTCGTGTAAGGAATACCGTGGTTCGTTTGGGTCAGTAATCATGGCTAACTAAGTTTAAGATAAAACATATTGAAGACCAGCTTTCTCCTATCCCCCTTTTGGCTTTGTGCCACATTTTTGTCTTATAACAAAATAAATATTATTTTCCTCGATGTTGCTTTTATTGTCTCCCCTCCGGACAAATTATACATATGGGAACTAGTTAGGACTTCATAGAGACTTGAGGTATTATGGGGACTGTAGTAAGAATGGTAAGTAAGAATGTGTTGTCTTAGTGTAAGGAATACCGTGGTTTGTTTGGGTCAGTAATCATGGCTAACTAAGATTAAGATAAAACATATTGAAGACCAGCTTTCTCCTATCCCCCTTTTGGCTTTGTGCCACATTTTTGTCTTATAACAAAATAAATATTATTTTCCTCGATGTTGCTTTTATTGTCTCCCCTCCGGACAAATTATACATATGGGAACTAGTTAGGACTTCATAGAGACTTGAGGTATTATGGGGACTGTAGTAAGAATGGTAAGTAAGAATGTGTTGTCTTAGTGTAAGGAATACCGTGGTTCGTTTGGGACAGTAATCATGGCTAACTAAGTTTAAGATAAAACATATTGAAGACCAGCTTTCTCCTATCCCCCTTTTGGCTTTGTGCCACATTTTTGTCTTATAACAAAATAAATATTATTTTCCTCGATGTTGGTTTTATTGTCTCCCCTCCGGACAAATTATACATATGGGAACTAGTTAGGACTTCATAGAGACTCGAGGTATTATGGGGACTGTAGTAAGAATGGTAAGTAAGAATGTATTGTCTTAGTGTAAGGAATACCGTGGTTCGTTTGGGTCAGTAATCATGGCTAACTAAGTTTAAGATAAAACATATTGAAGACCAGCTTTCTCCTATCCCCCTTTTGGTTTGTGCCACATTTTTGTCTTATAACAAAATAAATATTATTTTCCTCGATGTTGGTTTTATTGTCTCCCCTCCGGACAAATTATACATATGGGAACTAGTTAGGACTTCATAGAGACTCGAGGTATTATGGGGACTGTAGTAAGAATGGTAAGTAAGAATGTGTTGTCTTAGTGTAAGGAATACCGTGGTTCGTTTGGGACAGTAATCATGGCTAACTAAGTTTAAGATAAAACATATTGAAGACCAGCTTTCTCCTATCCCCCTTTTGGCTTTGTGCCACATTTTTGTCTTATAACAAAATAAATATTATTTTCCTCGATGTTGGTTTTATTGTCTCCCCTCCGGACAAATTATACATATGGGAACTAGTTAGGACTTCATAGAGACTCGAGGTATTATGGGGACTGTAGTAAGAATGGTAAGTAAGAATGTATTGTCTTAGTGTAAGGAATACCGTGGTTCGTTTGGGTCAGTAATCATGGCTAACTAAGTTTAAGATAAAACATATTGAAGACCAGCTTTCTCCTATCCCCCTTTTGGTTTGTGCCACATTTTTGTCTTATAACAAAATAAATATTATTTTCCTCGATGTTGGTTTTATTGTCTCCCCTCCGGACAAATTATACATATGGGAACTAGTTAGGACTTCATAGAGACTCGAGGTATTATGGGGACTGTAGTAAGAATGGTAAGTAAGAATGTATTGTCTTAGTGTAAGGAATACCGTGGTTCGTTTGGGTCAGTAATCATGGCTAACTAAGTTTAAGATAAAACATATTGAAGACCAGCTTTCTCCTATCCCCCTTTTGGTTTGTGCCACATTTTTGTCTTATAACAAAATAAATATTATTTTCCTCGATGTTGCTTTTATTGTCTCCCCTCCGGACAAATTATACATATGGGAACTAGTTAGGACTTCATAGAGACTTGAGGTATTATGGGGACTGTAGTAAGAATGGTAAGTAAGAATGTGTTGTTTTAGTGTAAGGAATACCGTGGTTCGTTTGGGTCAGTAATCATGGCTAACTAAGTTTAAGTAAAACATCTTGAAGACCAGCTTTCTCCTATCCCCCTTTTGGCTTTGTGCCACATTTTTGTCTTATAACAAAATAAATATTATTTTCCTCGATGTTGCTTTTATTGTCTCCCCGCCGGACAAATTATACATATGGGAACTAGTTAGGACTTCATAGAGACTCGAGGTATTATGGGGACTGTAGTAAGAATGGTAAGTAAGAATGTGTTGTCTTAGTGTAAGGAATACCGTGGTTCGTTTGGGTCAGTAATCATGGCTAACTAAGTTTAAGATAATACATATTGAAGACCAGCTTTCTCCTATCCCCCTTTTGGCTTTGTGCCACATTTTTGTCTTATAACAAAATAAATATTATTTTCCTCGATGTTGCTTTTATTGTCTCCCCTCCGAACAAATTATACATATGGGAACTAGTTAGGACTTCATAGAAACTCGAGGTATTATGGGGACTGTAGTAAGAATGGTAAGTAAGAATGTGTTGTTTTAGTGTAAGGAATACCGTGGTTCGTTTGGGTCAGTAATCATGGCTAACTAAGTTTAAGATAAAACATATTGAAGACCAGCTTTCTCCTATCCCCCTTTTGGCTTTGTGCCACATTTTTGTCTTATAACAAAATAAATATTATTTTCCTCGATGTTGCTTTTATTGTCTCCCCTCCGGACAAATTATACATATGGGAACTAGTTAGGACTTCATAGAGACTCGAGGTATTATGGGGACTGTAGTAAGAATGGTAAGTACGTATGTGTTCTTTTGGTGTAAGGAATACCGTGGTTCGTTTGGGTCAGTAATGATGGCTAACTAAGTTTAAGATAAAACATATTGAAGACCAGCTTTCTCCTATCCCCCTTTTGGCTTTGTGCCACATTTTTGTCTTATAACAAAATAAATATTATTTTCCTCGATGTTGCTTTTATTGTCTCCCCTCCGGACAAATTATACATATGGGAACTAGTTAGGACTTCATAGAGACTCGAGGTATTATGGGGACTGTAGTAAGAATGGTAAGTACGTATGTGTTCTTTTGGTGTAAGGAATACCGTGGTTCGTTTGGGTCAGTAATCATGGCTAACTAAATTTAAGATAAAACATATTGAAGACCAGCTTTCTCCTATCCCCCTTTTGGCTTTGTGCCACATTTTTGTCTTATAACAAAATAAATATTATTTTCCTCGATGTTGCTTTTATTGTCTCCCCTCCGGACAAATTATACATATGGGAACTAGTTAGGACTTCATAGAGACTCGAGGTATTATGGGGACTGTAGTAAGAATGGTAAGTACGTATGTGTTCTTTTGGTGTAAGGAATACCGTGGTTCGTTTGGGTCAGTAATCATGGCTAACTAAGTTTAAGATAAAACATATTGAAGACCAGCTTTCTCCTATCCCCCTTTTGGCTTTGTGCCACATTTTTGTCTTATAACAAAATAAATATTATTTTCCTCGATGTTGCTTTAATTGTCTCCCCTCCGGACAAATTATACATATGGGAACTAGTTAGGACTTCATAGAGACTCGAGGTATTATGGGGACTGTAGTAAGAATGGTAAGTACGTATGTGTTCTTTTGGTGTAAGGAATACCGTGGTTCGTTTGTGTCAGTAATCATGGCTAATTAAGTTTAAGATAAAACATATTGAAGACCAGCTTTCTCCTATCCCCCTTTTGGCTTTGTGCCACATTTTTGTCTTATAACAAAATAAATATTATTTTCCTCGATGTTGCTTTTATTGTCTCCCCTCCGGACAAATTATACATATGGGAACTAGTTAGGACTTCATAGAGACTCGAGGTATTATGGGGACTGTAGTAAGAATGGTAAGTAAGAATGTGTTGTCTTAGTGTAAGGAATACCGTGGTTCGTTTGGGTCAGTAATCATGGCTAACTAAGTTTAAGATAAAACATATTGAAGACCAGCTTTCTCCTATCCCCCTTTTGGCTTTGTGCCACATTTTTGTCTTATAACAAAATAAATATTATTTTCCTCGATGTTGCTTTTATTGTCTCCCCTCCGGACAAATTATACATATGGGAACTAGTTAGGAATTCATAGAGACTCGAGGTATTATGGGGACTGTAGTAAGAATGGTAAGTAAGAATGTGTTGTCTTAGTGTAAGGAATACCGTGGTTCGTTTGGGTCAGTAATCATGGCTAACTAAGTTTAAGATAAAACATATTGAAGACCAGCTTTCTCCTATCCCCCTTTTGGTTTGTGCCACATTTTTGTCTTATAACAAAATAAATATTATTTTCCTCGATGTTGCTTTTATTGTCTACCCTCCGGACAAATTATACATATGGGAACTAGTTAGGACTTCATAGAGACTTGAGGTATTATGGGGACTGTAGTAAGAATGGTAAGTAAGAATGTGTTGTCTTAGTGTAAGGAATACCGTGGTTCGTTTGGGTCAGTAATCATGGCTAACTAAGTTTAAGATAAAACATATTGAAGACCAGCTTTCTCCTATCCCCCTTTTGGCTTTGTGACATATTTTTTTCTTATAAAAAAATAAATATTATTTTCCTCGATGTTGCTTTTATTGTCTCCCCTCCGGACAAATTATACATATGGGAACTAGTTAGGACTTCATAGAGACGCGAGGTATTATGGGGGCTGTAGTAAGAATGGTAAGTACGTATGTGTTCTTTTGGAGTAAGGAATACCGTGGTTCGTTTGGGTCAGTAATCATGGCTAACTAAGTTTAAGTAAAACATCTTGAAGACCAGCTTTCTCCTATCCCCCTTTTGGCTTTGTGCCACATTTTTGTCTTATAACAAAATAAATATTATTTTCCTCGATGTTGCTTTTATTGTCTCCCCGCCGGACAAATTATACATATGGGAACTAGTTAGGACTTCATAGAGACTCGAGGTATTATGGGGACTGTAGTAAGAATGGTAAGTAAGAATGTGTTGTCTTAGTGTAAGGAATACCGTGGTTCGTTTGGGTCAGTAATCATGGCTAACTAAGTTTAAGATAATACATATTGAAGACCAGCTTTCTCCTATCCCCCTTTTGGCTTTGTGCCACATTTTTGTCTTATAACAAAATAAATATTATTTTCCTCGATGTTGCTTTTATTGTCTCCCCTCCGAACAAATTATACATATGGGAACTAGTTAGGACTTCATAGAAACTCGAGGTATTATGGGGACTGTAGTAAGAATGGTAAGTAAGAATGTGTTGTTTTAGTGTAAGGAATACCGTGGTTCGTTTGGGTCAGTAATCATGGCTAACTAAGTTTAAGATAAAACATATTGAAGACCAGCTTTCTCCTATCCCCCTTTTGGCTTTGTGCCACATTTTTGTCTTATAACAAAATAAATATTATTTTCCTCGATGTTGCTTTTATTGTCTCCCCTCCGGACAAATTATACATATGGGAACTAGTTAGGACTTCATAGAGACTCGAGGTATTATGGGGACTGTAGTAAGAATGGTAAGTACGTATGTGTTCTTTTGGTGTAAGGAATACCGTTTTTCGTTTGGGTCAGTAATGATGGCTAACTAAGTTTAAGATAAAACATATTGAAGACCAGCTTTCTCCTATCCCCCTTTTGGCTTTGTGCCACATTTTTGTCTTATAACAAAATAAATATTATTTTCCTCGATGTTGCTTTTATTGTCTCCCCTCCGGACAAATTATACATATGGGAACTAGTTAGGACTTCATAGAGACTCGAGGTATTATGGGGACTGTAGTAAGAATGGTAAGTACGTATGTGTTCTTTTGGTGTAAGGAATACCGTGGTTCGTTTGGGTCAGTAATCATGGCTAACTAAATTTAAGATAAAACATATTGAAGACAAGCTTTCTCCTATCCCCCTTTTGGCTTTGTGCCACATTTTTGTCTTATAACAAAATAAATATTATTTTCCTCGATGTTGCTTTTATTGTCTCCCCTCCGGACAAATTATACATATGGGAACTAGTTAGGACTTCATAGAGACTCGAGGTATTATGGGGACTGTAGTAAGAATGGTAAGTACGTATGTGTTCTTTTGGTGTAAGGAATACCGTGGTTCGTTTGGGTCAGTAATCATGGCTAACTAAGTTTAAGATAAAACATATTGAAGACCAGCTTTCTCCTATCCCCCTTTTGGCTTTGTGCCACATTTTTGTCTTATAACAAAATAAATATTATTTTCCTCGATGTTGCTTTAATTGTCTCCCCTCCGGACAAATTATACATATGGGAACTAGTTAGGACTTCATAGAGACTCGAGGTATTATGGGGACTGTAGTAAGAATGGTAAGTACGTATGTGTTCTTTTGGTGTAAGGAATACCGTGGTTCGTTTGTGTCAGTAATCATGGCTAATTAAGTTTAAGATAAAACATATTGAAGACCAGCTTTCTCCTATCCCCCTTTTGGCTTTGTGCCACATTTTTGTCTTATAACAAAATAAATATTATTTTCCTCGATGTTGCTTTTATTGTCTCCCCTCCGGACAAATTATACATATGGGAACTAGTTAGGACTTCATAGAGACTCGAGGTATTATGGGGACTGTAGTAAGAATGGTAAGTAAGAATGTGTTGTCTTAGTGTAAGGAATACCGTGGTTCGTTTGGGTCAGTAATCATGGCTAACTAAGTTTAAGATAAAACATATTGAAGACCAGCTTTCTCCTATCCCCCTTTTGGCTTTGTGCCACATTTTTGTCTTATAACAAAATAAATATTATTTTCCTCGATGTTGCTTTTATTGTCTCCCCTCCGGACAAATTATACATATGGGAACTAGTTAGGAATTCATAGAGACTCGAGGTATTATGGGGACTGTAGTAAGAATGGTAAGTAAGAATGTGTTGTCTTAGTGTAAGGAATACCGTGGTTCGTTTGGGTCAGTAATCATGGCTAACTAAGTTTAAGATAAAACATATTGAAGACCAGCTTTCTCCTATCCCCCTTTTGGCTTTGTGCCACATTTTTTTCTTATAAAAAAATAAATATTATTTTCCTCGATGTTGCTTTTATTGTCTCCCCTCCGGACAAATTATACATATGGGAACTAGTTAGGACTTCATAGAGACTCGAGGTATTATGGGGACTGTAGTAAGAATGGTAAGTAAGAATGTGTTGTCTTAGTGTAAGGAATACCGTGGTTCGTTTGGGTCAGTAATCATGGCTAACTAAGTTTAAGATAAAACATATTGAAGACCAGCTTTCTCCTATCCCCCTTTTGGCTTTGTGCCACATTTTTGTCTTATAACAAAATAAATATTATTTTCCTCGATGTTGCTTTTATTGTCTCCCCTCCGGACAAATTATACATATGGGAACTAGTTAGGACTTCATAGAGACTCGAGGTATTATGGGGACTGTAGTAAGAATGGTAAGTAAGAATGTGTTGTCTTAGTGTAAGGAATACCGTGGTTCGTTTGGGTCAGTAATCATGGCTAACTAAGTTTAAGATAAAACATATTGAAGACCAGCTTTCTCCTATCCCCCTTTTGGCTTTGTGCCACATTTTTTTCTTATAAAAAAATAAATATTATTTTCCTCGATGTTGCTTTTATTGTCTCCCCTCCGGACAAATTATACATATGGGAACTAGTTAGGACTTCATAGAGACTTGAGGTATTATGGGGACTGTAGTAAGAATGGTAAGTAAGAATGTGTTGTCTTAGTGTAAGGAATACCGTGGTTCGTTTGGGTCAGTAATCATGGCTAACTAAGTTTAAGATAAAACATATTGAAGACCAGCTTTCTCCTATCCCCCTTTTGGCTTTGTGCCATATTTTTGTCTTATAACAAAATAAATATTATTTTCCTCGATGTTGCTTTTATTGTCTCCCCTCCGGACAAATTATACATATGGGAACTAGTTAGGACTTCATAGAGACTCGAGGTATTATGGGGACTGTAGTAAGAATGGTAAGTAACAATGTGTTGTCTTAGTGTAAGGAATACCGTGGTTCGTTTGGGTCAGTAATCATGGCTAACTAAGTTTAAGATAAAACATATTGAAGACCAGCTTTCTCCTATCCCCCTTTTGGCTTTGTGCCACATTTTTTTCTTATAAAAAAATAAATATTATTTTCCTCGATGTTGCTTTTATTGTCTCCCCTCCGGACAAATTATACATATGGGAACTAGTTAGGACTTCATAGAGACGCGAGGTATTATGGGGACTTTAGTAAGAATGGTAAGTACGTATGTGTTCTTTTGGAGTAAGGAATACCGTGGTTCGTTTGGGTCAGTAATCATGGCTAACTAAGTTTAAGATAAAACATCTTGAAGACCAGCTTTCTCCTATCCCCCTTTTGGCTTTGTGCCACATTTTTGTCTTATAACAAAATAAATATTATTTTCCTCGATGTTGCTTTTATTGTCTCCCCGCCGGACAAATTATACATATGGGAACTAGTTAGGACTTCATAGAGACTCGAGGTATTATGGGGACTGTAGTAAGAATGGTAAGTAAGAATGTGTTGTCTTAGTGTAAGGAATACCGTGGTTCGTTTGGGTCAGTAATCATGGCTAACTAAGTTTAAGATAAAACATATTGAAGACCAGCTTTCTCCTATCCCCCTTTTGGCTTTGTGCCACATTTTTGTCTTATAACAAAATAAATATTATTTTCCTCGATGTTGCTTTTATTGTCTCCCCTCCGGACAAATTATACATATGGGAACTAGTTAGGACTTCATAGAGACTCGAGGTATTATGGGGACTGTAGTAAGAATGGTAAGTAAGAATGTGTTGTTTTAGTGTAAGGAATACCGTGGTTCGTTTGGGTCAGTAATCATGGCTAACTAAGTTTAAGATAAAACATATTGAAGACCAGCTTTCTCCTATCCCCCTTTTGGCTTTGTGCCATATTTTTGTCTTATAACAAAATAAATATTATTTTCCTCGATGTTGCTTTTATTGTCTCCCCTCCGGACAAATTATACATATGGGAACTAGTTAGGACTTCATAGAGACTCGAGGTATTATGGGGACTGTAGTAAGAATGGTAAGTAACAATGTGTTGTCTTAGTGTAAGGAATACCGTGGTTCGTTTGGGTCAGTAATCATGGCTAACTAAGTTTAAGATAAAACATATTGAAGACCAGCTTTCTCCTATCCCCCTTTTGGCTTTGTGCCACATTTTTTTCTTATAAAAAAATAAATATTATTTTCCTCGATGTTGCTTTTATTGTCTCCCCTCCGGACAAATTATACATATGGGAACTAGTTAGGACTTCATAGAGACGCGGGGTATTATGGGGACTTTAGTAAGAATGGTAAGTACGTATGTGTTCTTTTGGAGTAAGGAATACCGTGGTTCGTTTGGGTCAGTAATCATGGCTAACTAAGTTTAAGATAAAACATCTTGAAGACCAGCTTTCTCCTATCCCCCTTTTGGCTTTGTGCCACATTTTTGTCTTATAACAAAATAAATATTATTTTCCTCGATGTTGCTTTTATTGTCTCCCCGCCGGACAAATTATACATATGGGAACTAGTTAGGACTTCATAGAGACTCGAGGTATTATGGGGACTGTAGTAAGAATGGTAAGTAAGAATGTGTTGTCTTAGTGTAAGGAATACCGTGGTTCGTTTGGGTCAGTAATCATGGCTAACTAAGTTTAAGATAATACATATTGAAGACCAGCTTTCTCCTATCCCCCTTTTGGCTTTGTGCCACATTTTTGTCTTATAACAAAATAAATATTATTTTCCTCGATGTTGCTTTTATTGTCTCCCCTCCGAACAAATTATACATATGGGAACTAGTTAGGACTTCATAGAAACTCGAGGTATTATGGGGACTGTAGTAAGAATGGTAAGTAAGAATGTGTTGTTTTAGTGTAAGGAATACCGTGGTTCGTTTGGGTCAGTAATCATGTCTAACTAAGTTTAAGATAAAACATATTGAAAACCAGCTTTCTCCTATCCCCCTTTTGGCTTTGTGCCACATTTTTGTCTTATAACAAAATAAATATTATTTTCCTCGATGTTGCTTTTATTGTCTCCCCTCCGGACAAATTATACATATGGAAACTAGTTAGGACTTCATAGAGACTCGAGGTATTATGGGGACTGTAGTAAGAATGGTAAGTACGTATGTGTTCTTTTGGTGTAAGGAATACCGTGGTTCGTTTGGGTCAGTAATCATGGCTAACTAAGTTTAAGATAAAACATATTGAAGACCAGCTTTCTCCTATCCCCCTTTTGGCTTTGTGCCACATTTTTGTCTTATAACAAAATAAATATTATTTTCCTCGATGTTGCTTTTATTGTCTCCCCTCCGGACAAATTATACATATGGGAACTAGTTAGGACTTCATAGAGACTCGAGGTATTATGGGGACTGTAGTAAGAATGGTAAGTACGTATGTGTTCTTTTGGTGTAAGGAATACCGTGGTTCGTTTGGGTCAGTAATCATGGCTAACTAAATTTAAGATAAAACATATTGAAGACCAGCTTTCTCCTATCCCCCTTTTGGCTTTGTGCCACATTTTTGTCTTATAACAAAATAAATATTATTTTCCTCGATGTTGCTTTTATTGTCTCCCCTCCGGACAAATTATACATATGGGAACTAGTTAGGACTTCATAGAGACTCGAGTTATTATGGGGACTGTAGTAAGAATGGTAAGTAAGAATGTGTTGTCTTAGTGTAAGGAATACCGTGGTTCGTTTGGGTCAGTAATCATGGCTAACTAAGTTTAAGATAAAACATATTGAAGACCAGCTTTCTCCTATCCCCCTTTTGGCTTTGTGCCACATTTTTTTCTTATAAAAAAATAAATATTATTTTCCTCGATGTTGCTTTTATTGTCTCCCCTCCGGACAAATTATACATATGGGAACTAGTTAGGACTTCATAGAGACGCGGGGTATTATGGGGACTTTAGTAAGAATGGTAAGTACGTATGTGTTCTTTTGGAGTAAGGAATACCGTGGTTCGTTTGGGTCAGTAATCATGGCTAACTAAGTTTAAGATAAAACATCTTGAAGACCAGCTTTCTCCTATCCCCCTTTTGGCTTTGTGCCACATTTTTGTCTTATAACAAAATAAATATTATTTTCCTCGATGTTGCTTTTATTGTCTCCCCGCCGGACAAATTATACATATGGGAACTAGTTAGGACTTCATAGAGACTCGAGGTATTATGGGGACTGTAGTAAGAATGGTAAGTAAGAATGTGTTGTCTTAGTGTAAGGAATACCGTGGTTCGTTTGGGTCAGTAATCATGGCTAACTAAGTTTAAGATAATACATATTGAAGACCAGCTTTCTCCTATCCCCCTTTTGGCTTTGTGCCACATTTTTGTCTTATAACAAAATAAATATTATTTTCCTCGATGTTGCTTTTATTGTCTCCCCTCCGAACAAATTATACATATGGGAACTAGTTAGGACTTCATAGAAACTCGAGGTATTATGGGGACTGTAGTAAGAATGGTAAGTAAGAATGTGTTGTTTTAGTGTAAGGAATACCGTGGTTCGTTTGGGTCAGTAATCATGTCTAACTAAGTTTAAGATAAAACATATTGAAAACCAGCTTTCTCCTATCCCCCTTTTGGCTTTGTGCCACATTTTTGTCTTATAACAAAATAAATATTATTTTCCTCGATGTTGCTTTTATTGTCTCCCCTCCGGACAAATTATACATATGGAAACTAGTTAGGACTTCATAGAGACTCGAGGTATTATGGGGACTGTAGTAAGAATGGTAAGTACGTATGTGTTCTTTTGGTGTAAGGAATACCGTGGTTCGTTTGGGTCAGTAATCATGGCTAACTAAGTTTAAGATAAAACATATTGAAGACCAGCTTTCTCCTATCCCCCTTTTGGCTTTGTGCCACATTTTTGTCTTATAACAAAATAAATATTATTTTCCTCGATGTTGCTTTTATTGTCTCCCCTCCGGACAAATTATACATATGGGAACTAGTTAGGACTTCATAGAGACTCGAGGTATTATGGGGACTGTAGTAAGAATGGTAAGTACGTATGTGTTCTTTTGGTGTAAGGAATACCGTGGTTCGTTTGGGTCAGTAATCATGGCTAACTAAATTTAAGATAAAACATATTGAAGACCAGCTTTCTCCTATCCCCCTTTTGGCTTTGTGCCACATTTTTGTCTTATAACAAAATAAATATTATTTTCCTCGATGTTGCTTTTATTGTCTCCCCTCCGGACAAATTATACATATGGGAACTAGTTAGGACTTCATAGAGACTCGAGGTATTATGGGGACTGTAGTAAGAATGGTAAGTAAGAATGTGTTGTCTTAGTGTAAGGAATACCGTGGTTCGTTTGGGTCAGTAATCATGGCTAACTAAGTTTAAGATAATACATATTGAAGACCAGCTTTCTCCTATCCCCCTTTTGGCTTTGTGCCACATTTTTGTCTTATAACAAAATAAATATTATTTTCCTCGATGTTGCTTTTATTGTCTCCCCTCCGAACAAATTATACATATGGGAACTAGTTAGGACTTCATAGAAACTCGAGGTATTATGGGGACTGTAGTAAGAATGGTAAGTAAGAATGTGTTGTTTTAGTGTAAGGAATACCGTGGTTCGTTTGGGTCAGTAATCATGTCTAACTAAGTTTAAGATAAAACATATTGAAAACCAGCTTTCTCCTATCCCCCTTTTGGCTTTGTGCCACATTTTTGTCTTATAACAAAATAAATATTATTTTCCTCGATGTTGCTTTTATTGTCTCCCCTCCGGACAAATTATACATATGGAAACTAGTTAGGACTTCATAGAGACTCGAGGTATTATGGGGACTGTAGTAAGAATGGTAAGTACGTATGTGTTCTTTTGGTGTAAGGAATACCGTGGTTCGTTTGGGTCAGTAATCATGGCTAACTAAGTTTAAGATAAAACATATTGAAGACCAGCTTTCTCCTATCCCCCTTTTGGCTTTGTGCCACATTTTTGTCTTATAACAAAATAAATATTATTTTCCTCGATGTTGCTTTTATTGTCTCCCCTCCGGACAAATTATACATATGGGAACTAGTTAGGACTTCATAGAGACTCGAGGTATTATGGGGACTGTAGTAAGAATGGTAAGTACGTATGTGTTCTTTTGGTGTAAGGAATACCGTGGTTCGTTTGGGTCAGTAATCATGGCTAACTAAATTTAAGATAAAACATATTGAAGACCAGCTTTCTCCTATCCCCCTTTTGGCTTTGTGCCACATTTTTGTCTTATAACAAAATAAATATTATTTTCCTCGATGTTGCTTTTATTGTCTCCCCTCCGGACAAATTATACATATGGGAACTAGTTAGGACTTCATAGAGACTCGAGGTATTATGGGGACTGTAGTAAGAATGGTAAGTACGTATGTGTTCTTTTGGTGTAAGGAATACCGTGGTTCGTTTGTGTCAGTAATCATGGCTAACTAAGTTTAAGATAAAACATATTGAAGACCAGCTTTCTCCTATCCCCCTTTTGGCTTTGTGCCACATTTTTGTCTTATAACAAAATAAATATTATTTTCCTCGATGTTGCTTTTATTGTCTACCCTCCGGACAAATTATACATATGGGAACTAGTTAGGACTTCATAGAGACTCGAGGTATTATGGGGACTGTAGTAAGAATGGTAAGTAAGAATGTGTTGTCTTAGTGTAAGGAATACCGTGGTTCGTTTGGGTCAGTAATCATGGCTAACTAAGTTTAAGATAAAACATATTGAAGACCAGCTTTCTCCTATCCCCCTTTTGGCTTTGTGCCACATTTTTGACTTATAACAAAATAAATATTATTTTCCTCGATGTTGCTTTTATTGTCTCCCCTCCGGACAAATTATACATATGGGAACTAGTTAGGACTTCATAGAGACTCGAGGTATTATGGGGACTGTAGTAAGAATGGTAAGTAAGAATGTGTTGTCTTAGTGTAAGGAATACCGTGGTTCGTTTGGGTCAGTAATCATGGCTAACTAAGTTTAAGATAAAACATATTGAAGACCAGCTTTCTCCTATCCCCCTTTTGGCTTTGTGCCACATTTTTTTCTTATAAAAAAATAAATATTATTTTCCTCGATGTTGCTTTTATTGTCTCCCCTCCGGACAAATTATACATATGGGAACTAGTTAGGACTTCATAGAGACGCGAGGTATTATGGGGACTGTAGTAAGAATGGTAAGTACGTATGTGTTCTTTTGGAGTAAGGAATACCGTGGTTCGTTTGGGTCAGTAATCATGGCTAACTAAGTTTAAGATAAAACATCTTGAAGACCAGCTTTCTCCTATCCCCCTTTTGGCTTTGTGCCTCATTTTTGTCTTATAACAAAATAAATATTATTTTCCTCGATGTTGCTTTTATTGTCTCCCCTCCGGACAAATTATACATATGGGAACTAGTTAGGACTTCATAGAGACTCGAGGTATTATGGGGACTGTAGTAAGAATGGTAAGTAAGAATGTGTTGTCTTAGTGTAAGGAATACCGTGGTTCGTTTGGGTCAGTAATCATGGCTAACTAAGTTTAAGATAAAACATATTGAAGACCAGCTTTCTCCTAACCCCCTTTTGGCTTTGTGCCACATTTTTGTCTTATAACAAAATAAATATTATTTTCCTCGATGTTGCTTTTATTGTCTCCCCTCCGGACAAATTATACATATGGGAACTAGTTAGGACTTCATAGAGACTCGAGGTATTATGGGGACTGTAGTAAGAATGGTAAGTACGTATGTGTTCTTTTGGTGCAAGGAATACCGTGGTTCGTTTGGGTCAGTAATCATGGCTAACTAAGTTTAAGATAAAACATATTGAAGACCAGCTTTCTCCTATCCCCCTTTTGGCTTTGTGCCACATTTTTGTCTTATAACAAAATAAATATTATTTTCCTCGATGTTGCTTTTATTGTCTCCCCTCCGGACAAATTATACATATGGGAACTAGTTAGGACTTCATAGAGACTCGAGGTATTATGGGGACTGTAGTAAGAATGGTAAGTAAGAATGTGTTGTCTTAGTGTAAGGAATACCGTGGTTCGTTTGGGTCAGTAATCATGGCTAACTAAGTTTAAGATAAAACATATTGAAGACCAGCTTTCTCCTATCCCCCTTTTGGCTTTGTGCCACATTTTTGTCTTATAACAAAATAAATATTATTTTCCTCGATGTTGCTTTTATTGTCTCCCCTCCGGACAAATTATACATATGGGAACTAGTTAGGACTTCATAGAGACTCGAGGTATTATGGAGACTGTAGTAAGAATGGTAAGTACGTATGTGTTCTTTTGGTGCAAGGAATACCGTGGTTCGTTTGGGTCAGTAATCATGGCTAACTAAGTTTAAGATAAAACATATTGAAGACCAGCTTTCTCCTATCCCCCTTTTGGCTTTGTGCCACATTTTTGTCTTATAACAAAATAAATATTATTTTCCTCGATGTTGCTTTTATTGTCTCCCCTCCGGACAAATTATACATATGGGAACTAGTTAGGACTTCATAGAGACTCGAGGTATTATGGGGACTGTAGTAAGAATGGTAAGTAAGAATGTGTTGTTTTAGTGTAAGGAATACTGTGGTTCGTTTGGGTCAGTAATCATGGCTAACTAAGTTTAAGATAAAACATATTGAAGACCAGCTTTCTCCTAACCCCCTTTTGGCTTTGTGCCACATTTTTGTCTTATAACAAAATAAATATTATTTTCCTCAATGTTGCTTTTATTGTCCCCCCTCCGGACAAATTATACATATGGGAACTAGTTAGGACTTCATAGAGACTCGAGGTATTATGGGGACTGTAGTAAGAATGGTAAGTAAGAATGTGTTGTTTTAGTGTAAGGAATACCGTGGTTCGTTTGGGTCAGTAATCATGGCTAACTAAGTTTAAGATAAAACATATTGAAGACCAGCTTTCTCCTATCCCCCTTTTGGCTTTGTGCCACATTTTTGTCTTAAAATAAAATAAATATTATTTTCCTCGATGTTGCTTTTATTGTCTCCCCTCCGGACAAATTATACATATGGGAACTAGTTAGGACTTCATAGAGACTCGAGGTATTATGGGGACTGTAGTAAGAATGGTAAGTACGTATGTTTTCTTTTGGTGTAAGGAGTACCGTGGTTCGTTTGGGTCAGTAATCATGGCTAACTAAGTTTAAGATAAAACATATTGAAGACCAGCTTTCTCCTATCCCCCTTTTGGCTTTGTGCCACATTTTTGTCTTATAACAAAATAAATATTATTTTCCTCGATGTTGCTTTTATTGTCTCCCCTCCGGACAAATTATACATATGGGTACTAGTTAGGACTTCATAGAGACTCGAGGTATTATGGGGACTGTAGTAAGAATGGTAAGTACGTATGTGTTCTTTTGGTGTAAGGAATACCGTGGTTCGTTTGGGTCAGTAATCATGGCTAACTAAGTTTAAGATAAAACATATTGAAGACCAGCTTTCTCCTATCCCCCTTTTGGCTTTGTGCCACATTTTTGTCTTATAACAAAATAAATATTATTTTCCTCGATGTTGCTTTTATTGTCTCCCCTCCGGACAAATTATACATATGGGAACTAGTTAGGACTTCATAGAGACTCGAGGTATTATGGGGACTGTAGTAAGAATGGTAAGTACGTATGTGTTCTTTTGGTGTAAGGAATACCGTGGTTCGTTTGGGTCAGTAATCATGGCTAACTAAGTTTAAGATAAAACATATTGAAGACCAGCTATCTCCTATCCCCCTTTTGGCTTTGTGCCACATTTTTGTCTTATAACAAAATAAATATTATTTTCCTCGATGTTGCTTTTATTGTCTCCCCTCCGGACAAATTATACATATGGGAACTAGTTAGGACTTCATAGAGACTCGAGGTATTATGGGGACTGTAGTAAGAATGGTAAGTAAGAATGTGTTGTCTTAGTGTAAGGAATACCGTGGTTCGTTTGGGTCAGTAATCATGGCTAACTAAGTTTAAGATAAAACATATTGAAGACCAGCTTTCTCCTATCCCCCTTTTGGCTTTGTGCCACATTTTTGTCTTATAACAAAATAAATATTATTTTCCTCGATGTTGCTTTTATTGTCTCCCTCCGGACAAATTATACATATGGGAACTAGTTAGGACTTCATAGAGACTCGAGGTATTATGGGGACTGTAGTAAGAATGGTAAGTACGTATGTGTTCTTTTGGTGTAAGGAATACCGTGGTTCGTTTGGGTCAGTAATCATGGCTAACTAAGTTTAAGATAAAACATATTGAAGACCAGCTTTCTCCTATCCCCCTTTTGGCTTTGTGCCACATTTTTGTCTTATAACAAAATAAATATTATTTTCCTCGATGTTGCTTTTATTGTCTCCCTCCGGACAAATTATACATATGGGAACTAGTTAGGACTTCATAGAGACTCGAGGTATTATGGGGACTGTAGTAAGAATGGTAAGTACGTATGTGTTCTTTTGGTGTAAGGAATACCGTGGTTCGTTTGGGTCAGTAATCATGGCTAACTAAGTTTAAGATAAAACATATTGAAGACCAGCTTTCTCCTATCACCCTTTTGGCTTTGTGCCATATTTTTGTCTTATAACAAAATAAATATTATTTTCCTCGATGTTGCTTTTATTGTCTCCCCTCCGGACAAATTATACATATGGGAACTAGTTAGGACTTCATAGAAACTCGAGGTATTATGGGGACTGTAGTAAGAATGGTAAGTAAGAATGTGTTGTTTTAGTGTAAGGAATACTGTGGTTCGTTTGGGTCAGTAATCATGGCTAACTAAGTTTAAGATAAAACATATTGAAGACCAGCTTTCTCCTATCCCCCTTTTGGCTTTGTGCCTCATTTTTGTCTTATAACAAAATAAATATTATTTTCCTCGATGTTGCTTTTATTGTCTCCCCTCCGGACAAATTATACATATGGGAACTAGTTAGGACTTCATAGAGACTCGAGGTATTATGGGGACTGTAGTAAGAATGGTAAGTAAGAATGTGTTGTCTTAGTGTAAGGAATACCGTGGTTCGTTTGGGTCAGTAATCATGGCTAACTAAGTTTAAGATAAAACATATTGAAGACCAGCTTTCTCCTATCCCCCTTTTGGCTTTGTGCCACATTTTTGTCTTATAACAAAATAAATATTATTTTCCTCGATGTTGCTTTTATTGTCCCCCCTCCGGACAAATTATACATATGGGAACTAGTTAGGACTTCATAGAGACTCGAGGTATTATGGGGACTGTAGTAAGAATGGTAAGTACGTATGTGTTCTATTGGTGTAAGGAATACCGTGGTTCGTTTGGGTCTGTAATCATGGCTAACTAAGTTTAAGATAAAACATATTGAAGACCAGCTTTCTCCTATCCCCCTTTTGGCTTCGTGCCACATTTTCGTCTTATAACAAAATAAATATTATTTTCCTCGACGTTGCTTTTATTGTCTCCCCTCCGGACAAATTATACATATGGGAACTAGTTAGGACTTCATAGAAACTCGAGGTATTATGGGGACTGTAGTAAGAATGGTAAGTAAGAATGTGTTGTCTTAGTGTAAGGAATACCGTGGATCGTTTGGGTCAGTAATCATGGCTAACTAAGTTTAAGATAAAACATATTGAAGACCAGCTTTCTCCTATCCCCCTTTTGGCTTTGTGCCTCATTTTTGTCTTATAACAAAATAAATATTATTTTCCTCGATGTTGCTTTTATTGTCTCCCCTCCGGCAAATTATACATATGGGAACTAGTTAGGACTTCATAGAGACTCGAGGTATTATGGGGACTGTAATAAGAATGGTAAGTAAGCATGTGTTGTCTTAGTGTAAGGAATACCGTGGTTTGTTTGGGTCAGTAATCATGGCTAACTATGTTTAAGATAAAACATATTGAAGACCAGCTTTCTCCTATCCCCCTTTTGGCTTTGTGCCACATTTTTGTCTTATAACAAAATAAATATTATTTTCCTCGATGTTGCTTTTATTGTCCCCCCTCCGGACAAATTATACATATGGGAACTAGTTAGGACTTCATAGAGACTCGAGGTATTATGGGGACTGTAGTAAGAATGGTAAGTAAGAATGTGTTGTTTTAGTGTAAGGAATACCGTGGTTCGTTTGGGTCAGTAATCATGGCTAACTAAGTTTAAGATAAAACATATTGTAGACCAGCTTTCTCCTATCCCCCTTTTGGCTTTGTGCCACATTTTTGTCTTATAACAAAATAAATATTATTTTTCTCGATGTTGCTTTAATTGTCTCCCCTCCGGACAAATTATACATATGGGAACTAGTTAGGACTTCATAGAGACTCGAGGTATTATGGGGACTGTAGTAAGAATGGTAAGTAAGAATGTGTTGTTTTAGTGTAAGGAATACCGTGGTTCGTTTGGGTCAGTAACCATGGCTAACTAAGTTTAAGATAAAACATATTGAAGACCAGCTTTCTCCTATCCCCCTTTTGGCTTTGTGCCACATTTTTGTCTTATAACAAAATAAATATTATTTTCCTCGATGTTGCTTTTATTGTCCCCGCTCCGGACAAATTATACACAAAGGAAACTAGTTAGGACTTCATAGAGACTCGAGGTATTATGGGGACTGTAATAAGAATGGTAAGTAAGAATGTGTTGTCTTAGTGTAAGGAATACCGTGGTTCGTTTGGGTCAGTAATCATGGCTAACTAAGCTTAAGATAAAACATATTGAAGACCAGCTTTCTCATATCCCCCTTTTGGCTTTGTGCCACATTTTTGTCTTATAACAAAATAAATATTATTTTCCTTGATGTTGCTTTTATTGTCTCCCCTCCGGACAAATTATACATATGGGAACTAGTTAGGACTTCATAGAGACTCGAGGTATTATGGGGACTGTAGTAAGAATGGTAAGTAAGAATGTGTTGTTTTAGTGTAAGGAATACCGTGGTTCGTTTGGGTCAGTAATCATGGCTAACTAAGTTTAAGATAAAACATATTGAAGACCAGCTTTCTCCTATCCCCCTTTTGGCTTTGTGCCACATTTTTGTCTTATAACAAAATAAATATTATTTTCCTCGATGTTGCTTTTATTGTCTCCCCTACGGACAAATTATACATATGGGAACTAGTTAGAACTTCATAGAGACTCGAGGTATTATGGGGACTGTAGTAAGAATGGTAAGTAAGAATGTGTTGTTTTAGTGTAAGGAATACCGTGGTTCGTTTGGGTCAGTAATCATGGCTAACTAAGTTTAAGATAAAACATATTGAAGACCAGCTTTCGCCTATCCCCCTTTTGGCTTTGTGCCACATTTTTGTCTTATAACAAAATAAATATTATTTTCCTCGATGTTGCTTTTATTGTCTCCCCTACGGACAAATTATACATATGGGAACTAGTTAGGACTTCATAGAGACTCGAGGTATTATGGGGACTGTAGTAAGAATGGTAAGTAAGAATGTGTTGTTTTAGTGTAAGGAATACCGTGGTTCGTTTGGGTCAGTAATCATGGCTAACTAAGTTTAAGATAAAACATATTGAAGACCAGCTTTCTCCTATCCCCCTTTTGGCTTTGTGCCACATTTTTGTCTTATAACAAAATAAATATTATTTTCCTCGATGTTGCTTTTATTGTCCCCCCTCCGGACAAATTATACATATGGGAACTAGTTAGGACTTCATAGAGACTCGAGGTATTATGGGGACTGTAGTAAGAATGGTAAGTAAGAATGTGTTGTCTTAGTGTAAGGAATACTGTGGTTCGTTTGGGTCAGTAATCATGGCTAACTAAGTTTAAGATAAAACCTATTGAAGACGAGCTTTCTCCTATCCCCCTTTTGGCTTTGTGCCACATTTTTGTCTAATAACAAAATAAATATTATTTTCCTCGATGTTGCTTTTATTGCCCCCCCTCCGGACAAATTATACATATGGGAACTAGTTAGGACTTCATAGAGACTCGAGGTATTATGGGGACTGTAGTAAGAATGGTAAGTAAGAATGTGTTGTCTTAGTGTAAGGAATACTGTGGTTCGTTTGGGTCAGTAATCATGGCTAACTAAGTTTAAGATAAAACATATTGAAGACCAGCTTTCTCCTATCCCCCTTTTGGCTTTGTGCCACATTTTTGTCTTATAACAAAATAAATATTATTTTCCTCGATGTTGCTTTTATTGTCCCCCCTCCGGACAAATTATACATATGGGAACTAGTTAGGACATCATAGAGACTCGAGGTATTATGGGGACTGTAGTAAGAATGGTAAGTAAGAATGGGTTGTTTTAGTGTAAGGAATACCGTGGTTCGTTTGGGTCAGTAATCATGGCTAACTAAGTTTAAGATAAAACATATTGAAGACCAGCTTTCTCCTATCCCCCTTTTGGCTTTGTGCCACATTTTTGTCTTATAACAAAATAAATATTATTTTCCTCGATGTTGCTTTTATTGTCCCCCCTCCGGACAAATTATACATATGGGAACTAGTTAGGTCTTCATAGAGACTCGAGGTATTATGGGGACTGTAGTAAGAATGGTAAGTAAGAATGTGTTGTTTTAGTGTAAGGAATACCGTGGTTCGTTTGGGTCAGTAATCATGGCTAACTAAGTTTAAGTTAAAACATTTTGAAGACCAGCTTTCTCCTATCCCCCTTTTGGCTTTGTGCCACATTTTTGTCTTATAACAAAATAAATATAATTTTCCTCGATGTTGCTTTAATTGTCTCCCCTCCGGACAAATTATACATATGGGAACTAGTTAGGACTTCATAGAGACTCGAGGTATTATGGGGACTGTAGTAAGAATGGTAAGTACGTATGTGTTCTTTTGGTGTAAGGAATACCGTGGTTCGTTTGGGTCAGTAATCATGGCTAACTAAGTTTAAGATAAAACATATTGAAGACCAGCTTTCTCCTATCCCCCTTTTGGCTTTGTGCCACATTTTTGTCTTATAACAAAATAAATATTATTTTCCTCGATGTTGCTTTTATTGTCTCCCCTCCGGACAAATTATACATATGGGAACTAGTTAGGACTTCATAGAGACTCGAGGTATTATGGGGACTGTAGTAAGAATGGTAAGTACGTATGTGTTCTTTTGGAGTAAGGAATACCGTGGTTCGTTTGGGTCAGTAATCATGGCTAACTAAGTTTAAGATAAAACATATTGAAGACCAGCTTTCTCCTATCCCCCTTTTGGCTTTGTGCCACATTTTTGTCTTATAACAAAATAAATATTATTTTCCTCGATGTTGCTTTTATTGTCCCCCCTCCGGACAAATTATACATATGGGAACTAGTTAGGACTTCATAGAGACTCGAGGTATTATGGGGACTCTAGTAAGAATGGTAAGTAAGAATGTGTTGTCTTAGTGTAAGGAATACCGTGGTTCGTTTGAGTCAGTAATCATGGCTAACTAAGTTTAAGATAAAACATATTGAAGACCAGCTTTCTCCTATCCCCCTTTTGGCTTTGTGCCAAATTTTTTTTTTATAACAAAATAAATATTATTTTCCTCGATGTTGCTTTTATTGTCTCCCCTCCGGACAAATTATACATATGCGAACTAGTTAGGACTTCATAGAGACTGGAGGTATTATGGGGACTGTAGTAAGAATCGTAAGTACGTATGTGTTCTTTTGGTGTAAGGAATACCGTGGTTCGTTTGGGTCAGTAATCATGGCTAACTAAGTTTAAGATAAAACATATTGAAGACCAGCTTTCTCCTATCCCCCTTTTGGCTTTGTGCCACATTTTTGTCTTATAACAAAATAAATATTATTTTCCTCGATGTTGCTTTTATTGTCCCCCCTTCGGACAAATTATACATATGGGAACTAGTTAGGACTTCATAGAGACTCGAGGTATTATGGGGACTGTAGTAAGAATGGTAAGTAAGAATGTGTTGTTTTAGTGTAAGGAATACCGTGGTTCGTTTGGGTCAGTAATCATGGCTAACTAAGTTTAAGATAAAACATATTGAAGACCAGCTTTCTCCTATCCCCCTTTTGGCTTTGTGCCACATTTTTGTCTTATAACAAAATAAATATTATTTTCCTCGATGTTGCTTTTATTGTCCCCCCTCCGGACAAATTATACATATGGGAACTAGTTAGGACTTCATAGAGACTCGAGGTATTATGGGGACTGTAGTAAGAATGCTAAGTAAGAATGTGTTGTCTTAGTGTAAGGAATACCGTGGTTCGTTTGAGTCAGTAATCATGGCTAACTAAGTTTAAGATAAAACATATTGAAGACCAGCTTTCTCCTATCCCCCTTTTGGCTTTGTGCCACATTTTTGTCTTATAACAAAATAAATATTATTTTCCTCGATGTTGCTTTTATTGTCTCCCCTCCGGACAAATTATACATATGCGAACTAGTTAGGACTTCATAGAGACTGGAGGTATTATTGGGACTGTAGTAAGAATGGTAAGTACGTATGTGTTCTTTTGGTGTAAGGAATACCGTGGTTCGTTTGGGTCAGTAATCATGGCTAACTAAGTTTAAGATAAAACATATTGAAGACCAGCTTTCTCCTATCCCCCTTTTGGCTTTGTGCCACATTTTTGTCTTATAACAAAATAAATATTATTTTCCTCGATGTTGCTTTTATTGTCCCCCCTTCGGACAAATTATACATATGGGAACTAGTTAGGACTTCATAGAGACTCGAGGTATTATGGGGACTGTAGTAAGAATGGTAAGTAAGAATGTGTTGTTTTAGTGTAAGGAATACCGTGGTTCGTTTGGGTCAGTAATCATGGCTAACTAAGTTTAAGATAAAACATATTGAAGACCAGCTTTCTCCTATCCCCCTTTTGGCTTTGTGTCACATTTTTGTCTTATAACAAAATAAATATTATTTTCCTCGATGTTGCTTTTATTGTCCCCCCTCCGGACAAATTATACATATGGGAACTAGTTAGGACTTCATAGAGACTGGAGGTATTATGGGGACTGTAGTAAGAATGGTAAGTAAGAATGTGTTGTCTTAGTGTAAGGAATACCGTGGTTCGTTTGAGTCAGTAATCATGGCTAACTAAGTTTAAGATAAAACATATTGAAGACCAGCTTTCTCCTATCCCCCTTTTGGCTTTGTGCCACATTTTTGTCTTATAACAAAATAAATATTATTTTCCTCGATGTTGCTTTTATTGTCTCCCCTCCGGACAAAATATACATATGCGAACTAGTTAGGACTTCATAGAGACTGGAGGTATTATGGGGACTGTAGTAAGAATGGTAAGTACGTATCTGTTCTTTTGGTGTAAGGAATACCGTGGTTCGTTTGGGTCAGTAATCATGCCTAACTAAGTTTAAGATAAAACATATTGAAGATCAGCTTTCTCCTATCCCCCTTTTGGCTTTGTGCCACATTTTTGTCTTATAACAAAATAAATATTATTTTCCTCGATGTTGCTTTTATTGTCCCCCCTTCGGACAAATTATACATATGGGAACTAGTTAGGACTTCATAGAGACTCGAGGTATTATGGGGACTGTAGTAAGAATGGTAAGTAAGAATGTGTTGTTTTAGTGTAAGGAATACCGTGGTTCGTTTGGGTCAGTAATCATGGCTAACTAAGTTTAAGATAAAACATATTGAAGACCAGCTTTCTCCTATCCCCCTTTTGGCTTTGTGCCACATTTTTGTCTTATAACAAAATAAATATTATTTTCCTCGATGTTGCTTTTATTGTCTCCCCTCCGCACAAATTATACATATGCGAACTAGTTAGGACTTCATAGAGACTGGAGGTATTATGGGGACTGTAGTAAGAATGGTAAGTAAGAATGTGTTGTTTAGTGTAAGGAATACCGTGGTTCGTTTGGGTCAGTAATCATGGCTAACTAAGTTTAAGATAAAACATATTGAAGACCAGCTTTCTCCAATCCCCCTTTTGGCTTTGTGCCACATTTTTGTCTTATAACAAAATAAATATTATTTTCCTCGATGTTGCTTTTATTGTCTCCCCTCCGGACAAATTATACATATGGGAACTAGTTAGGACTTCATAGAGACTCGAGGTATTATGGGGACTGTAGTAAGAATGGTAAGTACGTATGTGTTCTTTTGGTGTAAGGAATACCGTGGTTCGTTTGGGTCAGTAATCATGGCTAACTAAGTTTAAGATAAAACATATTGAAGACCAGCTTTCTCCTATCCCCCTTTTGGCTTTGTGCCACATTTTTGTTTTATAACAAAATAAATATTATTTTCCTCGATGTTGCTTTTATTGTCTCCCCTCCGGACAAATTATACATATGGGAACTAGTTAGGACTTCATAGAGACTCGAGGTATTATGGGGACTGTAGTAAGAATGGTAAGTATGAATGTGTTGTTTTAGTGTAAGGAATACCGTGGTTCGTTTGGGTCAGTAATCATGGCTAACTAAGTTTAAGATAAAACATATTGAAGACCAGCTTTCTCCTATCCCCCTTTTGGCTTTGTGCCACATTTTTGTCTTATAACAAAATAAATATTATTTTCCTCGATGTTGCTTTTATTGTCTCCCCTCCGGAAAAATTATACATATGGGAACTAGTTAGGACTTCATAGAGACTGGAGGTATTATGGGGACTGTAGTAAGAATGGTAAGTATGAATGTGTTGTTTTAGTGTAAGGAATACCGTGGTTCGTTTGGGTCAGTAATCATGGCTAACTAAGTTTAAGATAAAACATATTGAAGACCAGCTTTCTCCTATCCCCCTTTTGGCTTTGTGCCACATTTTTGTCTTATAACAAAATAAATATTATTTTCCTCGATGTTGCTTTTATTGTCTCCCCTCCGGACAAATTATACATATGGGAACTAGTTAGGACTTCATAGAGACTCGAGGTATTATGGGGACTGTAGTAAGAATGGTAAGTATGAATGTGTTGTTTTAGTGTAAGGAATACCGTGGTTCGTTTGGGTCAGTAATCATGGCTAACTAAGTTTAAGATAAAACATATTGAAGACCAGCTTTCTCCTATCACCCTTTTGGCTTTGTGCCACATTTTTGTCTTATAACAAAATAAATATTATTTTCCTCGATGTTGCTTTTATTGTCTCCCCTCCGGACAAATTATACATATGGGAACTAGTTAGGACTTCCTAGAGACTCGAGGTATTATGGGGACTGTAGTAAGAATGGTAAGTATGAATGTGTTGTTTTAGTGTAAGGAATACCGTGGTTCGTTTGGGTCAGTAATCATGGCTAACTAAGTTTAAGATAAAACATATTGAAGACCAGCTTTCTCCTATCCCCCTTTTGGCTTTGTGCCACATTTTTGTCTTATAACAAAATAAATATTATTTTCCTCGATGTTGCTTTTATTGTCTCCCCTCCGCACAAATTATACATATGCGAACTAGTTAGGACTTCATAGAGACTGGAGGTATTATGGGGACTGTAGTAAGAATGGTAAGTAAGAATGTGTTGTTTAGTGTAAGGAATACCGTGGTTCGTTTGGGTCAGTAATCATGGCTAACTAAGTTTAAGATAAAACATATTGAAGACCAGCTTTCTCCTATCCCCCTTTTGGCTTTGTGCCACATTTTTGTCTTATAACAAAATAAATATTATTTTCCTCGATGTTGCTTTTATTGTCTCCCCTCCGGACAAATTATACATATGGGAACTAGTTAGGACTTCATAGAGACTCGAGGTATTATGGGGACTGTAGTAAGAATGGTAAGTACGTATGTGTTCTTTTGGTGTAAGGAATACCGTGGTTCGTTTGGGTCAGTAATCATGGCTAACTAAGTTTAAGATAAAACATATTGAAGACCAGCTTTCTCCTATCCCCCTTTTGGCTTTGTGCCACATTTTTGTTTTATAAAAAATAAATATTATTTTCCTCGATGTTGCTTTTATTGTCTCCCCTCCGGACAAATTATACATATGGGAACTAGTTAGGACTTCATAGAGACTCGAGGTATTATGGGGACTGTAGTAAGAATGGTAAGTATGAATGTGTTGTTTTAGTGTAAGGAATACCGTGGTTCGTTTGGGTCAGTAATCATGGCTAACTAAGTTTAAGATAAAACATATTGAAGACCAGCTTTCTCCTATCCCCCTTTTGGCTTTGTGCCACATTTTTGTCTTATAACAAAATAAATATTATTTTCCTCGATGTTGCTTTTATTGTCTCCCCTCCGAAAAATTATACATATGGGAACTAGTTAGGACTTCATAGAGACTCGAGGTATTATGGGGACTGTAGTAAGAATGGTAAGTATGAATGTGTTGTTTTAGTGTAAGGAATACCGTGGTTCGTTTGGGTCAGTAATCATGGCTAACTAAGTTTAAGATAAAACATATTGAAGACCAGCTTTCTCCTATCCCCCTTTTGGCTTTGTGCCACATTTTTGTCTTATAACAAAATAAATATTATTTTCCTCGATGTTGCTTTTATTGTCTCCCCTCCGGACAAATTATACATATGGGAACTAGTTAGGACTTCATAGAGACTCGAGGTATTATGGGGACTGTAGTAAGAATGGTAAGTATGAATGTGTTGTTTTAGTGTAAGGAATACCGTGGTTCGTTTGGGTCAGTAATCATGGCTAACTAAGTTTAAGATAAAACATATTGAAGACCAGCTTTCTCCTATCCCCCTTTTGGCTTTGTGCCACATTTTTGTCTTATAACAAAATAAATATTATTTTCCTCGATGTTGCTTTTATTGTCTCCCTCCGGACAAATTATACATATGGGAACTAGTTAGGACTTCCTAGAGACTGGAGGTATTATGGGGACTGTAGTAAGAATGGTAAGTATGAATGTGTTGTTTTAGTGTAAGGAATACCGTGGTTCGTTTGGGTCAGTAATCATGGCTAACTAAGTTTAAGATAAAACATATTGAAGACCAGCTTTCTCCTATCCCCCTTTTGGCTTTGTGCCACATTTTTGTCTTATAACAAAATAAATATTATTTTCCTCGATGTTGCTTTTATTGTCTCCCCTCCGGACAAATTATACATATGGGAACTAGTTAGGACTTCATAGAGACTCGAGGTATTATGGGGACTGTAGTAAGAATGGTAAGTATGAATGTGTTGTTTTAGTGTAAGGAATACCGTGGTTCGTTTGGGTCAGTAATCATGGCTAACTAAGTTTAAGATAAAACATATTGAAGACCAGCTTTCTCCTATCCCCCTTTTGGCTTTGTGCCACATTTTTGTCTTATAACAAAATAAATATTATTTTCCTCGATGTTGCTTTTATTGTCTCCCCTCCGGACAAATTATACATATGGGAACTAGTTAGGACTTCATAGAGACTCGAGGTATTATGGGGACTGTAGTAAGAATGGTAAGTAAGAATGTATTGTTTTAGTGTAAGGAATACCGCGGTTCGTTTGGGTCAGTAATCATGGCTAACTAAGTTTAAGATAAAACATATTGAAGACCAGCTTTCTCCTATCCCCCTTTTGGCTTTGTGCCACATTTTTGTCTTATAACAAAATAAATATTATTTTCCTCGATGTTGCTTTTATTGTCTCCCCTCCGGAAAAATTATACATATGGGAACTAGTTAGGACTTCATAGAGACTCGAGGTATTATGGGGACTGTAGTAAGAATGGTAAGTAAGAATGTGTTGTTTTAGTGTAAGGAATACCGTGGTTCGTTTGGGTCAGTAATCATGGCTAACTAAGTTTAAGATAAAACATATTGAAGACCAGCTTTCTCCTATCCCCCTTTTGGCTTTGTGCCACATTTTTGTCTTATAACAAAATAAATATTATTTTCCTCGTTGTTGCTTTTATTGTCTCCCCTCCGGACAAATTATACATATGGGAACTAGTTAGGACTTCATAGAGACTCGAGGTATTATGGGGACTGTAGTAAGAATGGTAAGTACGTATGTGTTCTTTTGGTGTAAGGAATACCGTGGTTCGTTTGGGTCAGTAATCATGGCTAACTAAGTTTAAGATAAAACATATTGAAGACCAGCTTTCTCCTATCCCCCTTTCGGCTTTGTGCCACATTTTTGTCTTATAACAAAATGAATATTATTTTCCTCGATGTTGCTTTTATTGTCTCCCCTCCGGACAAATTATACATATGGGAACTAGTTAGGACTTCATAGAGACTCGAGGTATTATGGGGACTGTAGTAAGAATGGTAAGTAAGAATGTGTTGTTTTAGTGTAAGGAATACCGTGGTTCGTTTGGGTCAGTAATCATGGCTAACTAAGTTTAAGATAAAACATATTGAAGACCAGCTTTCTCCTATCCCCCTTTTGGCTTTGTGCCACATTTTTGTCTTATAACAAAATAAATATTATTTTCCTCGATGTTGCTTTTATTGTCTCCCCTCCGGACAAATTATACATATGAGAATTAGTTAGGACTTCATAGGGACTCGAGGTATTATGGGGACTGTAGTAAGAATGGTAAGTAAGAATGTGTTGTCTTAGTGTAAGGAATACCGTGGTTCGTTTGGGTCAGTAATCATGGCTAACTAAGTTTAAGATAAAACATATTGAAGACCAGCTTTCTCCTATCCCCCTTTTGGCTTTGTGCCACATTTTTGTCTTATAACAAAATAAATATTATTTTCCTCGATGTTGCTTTTATTGTCTCCCCTCCGGACAAATTATACATATGGGAACTAGTTAGGACTTCATAGAGACTCGAGGTATTATGGGGACTGTAGTAAGAATGGTAAGTAAGAATGTGTTGTTTTAGTGTAAGGAATACCGTGGTTCGTTTGGGTCAGTAATCATGGCTAACTAAGTTTAAGATAAAACATATTGAAGACCAGCTTTCTCCTATCCCCCTTTTGGCTTTGTGCCACATTTTTGTCTTATAACAAAATAAATATTATTTTCCTCGATGTTGCTTTTATTGTCTCCCCTCCGGACAAATTATACATATGGGAACTAGTTAGGACTTCATAGAGACTCGAGGTATTATGGGGACTGTAGTAAGAATGGTAAGTAAGAATGTGTTGTTTAGTGTAAGGAATACCGTGGTTCGTTTGGGTCAGTAATCATGGCTAACTAAGTTTAAGATAAAACATATTGAAGACCAGCTTTCTCCTATCCCCCTTTTGGCTTTGTGCCACATTTTTGTCTTATAACAAAATAAATATTATTTTCCTCGATGTTGCTTTTATTGTCTCCCCTCCGGACAAATTATACATATGGGAACTAGTTAGGACTTCATAGGGACTCGAGGTATTATGGGGACTGTAGTAAGAATGGTAAGTAAGAATGTGTTGTTTTAGTGTAAGGAATACCGTGGTTCGTTTGGGTCAGTAATCATGGCTAACTAAGTTTAAGATAAAACATATTGAAGACCAGCTTTCTCCTATCCCCCTTTTGGCTTTGTGCCACATTTTTGTCTTATAACAAAATAAATATTATTTTCCTCGATGTTGCTTTTATTGTCTCCCCTCCGGACAAATTATACATATGGGAACTAGTTAGGACTTCATAGAGACTCGAGGTATTATGGGGACTGTAGTAAGAATGGTAAGTAAGAATGTGTTGTTTTAGTGTAAGGAATACCGTGGTTCGTTTGGGTCAGTAATCATGGCTAACTAAGTTTAAGATAAAACATATTGAAGACCAGCTTTCTCCTATCCCCCTTTTGGCTTTGTGCCACATTTTTGTCTTATAACAAAATAAATATTATTTTCCTCGATGTTGCTTTTATTGTCTCCCCTCCGGACAAATTATACATATGGGAACTAGTTAGGACTTCATAGAGACTTGAGGTATTATGGGGACTGTAGTAAGAATGGTAAGTAAGAATGTGTTGTCTTCGTGTAAGGAATACCGTGATTCGTTTGGGTCAGTAATCATGGCTAACTAAGTTTAAGATAAAACATATTGAAGACCAGCTTTCTCCTATCCCCCTTTTGGCTTTGTGCCACATTTTTTTCTTATAACAAAATAAATATTATTTTCCTCGATGTTGCTTTTATTGTCTCCCCTCCGGACAAATTATACATATGGGAAGTAGTTAGGACTTCATAGTGACTCGAGGTATTATGGGGACTGTAGTAAGAATGGTAAGTAAGAATGTGTTGTCTTAGTGTAAGGAATACCGTGGTTTGTTTGGGTCAGTAATCATGGCTAACTAAGTTTAAGATAAAACATATTGAAGACCAGCTTTCTCCTATCCCCCTTTTGGCTTTGTGCCACATTTTTGTCTTATAACAAAATAAATATTATTTTCCTCGATGTTGCTTTTATTGTCTCCCCTCCGGACAAATTATACATATGGGAACTAGTTAGGACTTCATAGAGACTCGAGGTATTATGGGGACTGTAGTAAGAATGGTAAGTAAGAATGTGTTGTCTTAGTGTAAGGAATACTGTGGTTCGTTTGGGTCAGTAATCATGGCTAACTAAGTTTAAGATAAAACATATTGAAGACCAGCTTTCTCCTATCCCCCTTTTGGCTTTGTACCACATTTTTGTCTTATAACAAAATAAATATTATTTTCCTCGATGTTGCTTTTATTGTCTCCCCTCCGGACAAATTATACATATGGGAAATAGTTAGGACTTCATAGAGACTTGAGGTATTATGGGGACTGTAGTAAGAATGGTAAGTAAGAATGTGTTGTCTTAGTGTAAGGAATACCGTGGTTCGTTTGGGTCAGTAATCATGGCTAACTAAGTTTAAGATAAAACATATTGAAGACCAGCTTTCTCCTATCCCCCTTTTGGCTTTGTGCCACATTTTTGTCTTATAACAAAATAAATATTATTTTCCTCGATGTTGCTTTTATTGTCTCCCCTCCGGACAAATTATACATATGGGAACTAGTTAGGACTTCATAGAGACTTGAGGTATTATGGGGACTGTAGTAAGAATGGTAAGTAAGAATGTGTTGTCTTAGTGTAAGGAATACCGTGGTTCGTTTGGGTCAGTAATCATGGCTAACTAAGTTTAAGATAAAACATATTGAAGACCAGCTTTCTCCTATCCCCCTTTTGGCTTTGTGCCACATTTTTGTCTTATAACAAAATAAATATGATTTTCCTCGATGTTGCTTTTATTGTCTCCCCTCCGGACAAATTATACATATGGGAAATAGTTAGGACTTCATAGAGACTTGAGGTATTATGGGGACTGTAGTAAGAATGGTAAGTAAGAATGTGTTGTTTTAGTGTAAGGAATACCGTGGTTCGTTTGGGTCAGTAATCATGGCTAACAAAGTTTAAGATAAAACATATTGAAGACCAGCTTTCTCCTATCCCCCTTTTGGCTTTGTACCACATTTTTGTCTTATAACAAAATAAATATTATTTTCCTCGATGTTGCTTTTATTGTCTCCCCTCCGGACAAATTATACATATGGGAAATAGTTAGGACTTCATAGAGACTTGAGGTATTATGGGGACTGTAGTAAGAATGGTAAGTAAGAATGTGTTGTCTTAGTGTAAGGAATACCGTGGTTCGTTTGGGTCAGTAATCATGGCTAACTAAGTTTAAGATAAAACATATTGAAGACCAGCTTTCTCCTATCCCCCTTTTGGCTTTGTGCCACATTTTTGTCTTATAACAAAATAAATATTATTTTCCTCGGTGTTGCTTTTATTGTCTCCCCTCCGGACAAATTATACATATGGGAACTAATTAGGACTTCATAGAGACTCGAGGTATTATGGGGACTGTAGTAAGAATGGTAAGTAAGAATGTGTTGTCTTAGTGCAAGTAATACCGTGGTTCGTTTGGGTCAGTAATCATGGCTAACTAAGTTTAAGATAAAACATATTGAAGACCAGCTTTCTCCTATCCCCCTTTTGGCTTTGTGCCACATTTTTTTCTTATAACAAAATAAATATTATTTTCCTCGATGTTGCTTTTATTGTCTCCCCTCCGGACAAATTATACATATGGGAACTAGTTAGGACTTCATAGAGACTCGAGGTATTATGGGGACTGTAGTAAGAATGGTAAGTAAGAATGTGTTGTTTTAGTGTAAGGAATACCGTGGTTCGTTTGGGTCAGTAATCATGGCTAACTAAGTTTAAGATAAAACATATTGAAGACCAGCTTTCTCCTATCCCCCTTTTGGCTTTGTGCCACATTTTTGTCTTATAACAAAATAAATATTATTTTCCTCGGTGTTGCTTTTATTGTCTCCCCTCCGGACAAATTATACATATGGGAACTAATTAGGACTTCATAGAGACTCGAGGTATTATGGGGACTGTAGTAAGAATGGTAAGTAAGAATGTGTTGTCTTAGTGTAAAGAATACCGTGGTTCGTTTGGGTCAGTAATCATGGCTAACTAATTTTAAGATAAAACATATTGAAGACAAGCTTTCTCGTATCCCCCTTTTGGCTTTGTGCCACATTTTTGTCTTATAACAAAATAAATATTATTTTCCTCGATGTTGCTTTTATTGTCTCCCCTCCGGACAAATTATACATATGGGAACTAGTAGGACTTCATAGAGACTCGAGGTATTATGGGGACTGTAGTAGGAATGGTAAGTAAGAATGTGTTGTCTTAGTGTAAGGAATACCGTGGTTCGTTTGGGTCAGTAATCATGGCTAATTAAGTTTAAGATAAAACATATTGAAGACCAGCTTTCTCCTATCCCCCTTTTGGCTTTGTGCCACATTTTTGTCTTATAACAAAATAAATATTATTTTCCTCGATGTTGCTTTTATTGTCTCCCCTCCGGACAAATTATACATATGGGAACTAGTTAGGACTTCATAGAGACTCGAGGTATTATGGGGACTGTAGTAAGAATGGTAAGTAAGAATGTGTTGTCTTAGTGTAAGGAATACCGTGGTTCGTTTGGGTCAGTAATCATGGCTAACTAAGTTTAAGATAAAACATATTGAAGACCAGCTTTCTCCTATCCTCCTTTTGGCTTTGTGCCACATTTTTGTCTTATAACAAAATAAATATTATTTTCCTCGATGTTGCTTTTATTGTCTCCCCTCCGGACAAATTATACATATGGGAACTAGTTAGGACTTCATAGAGACTCGAGGTATTATGGGGACTGTAGTAAGAATGGTAAGTAAGAATGTGTTGTCTTAGTGTAAGGAATACCGTGGTTCGTTTGGGTCAGTAATCATGGCTAATTAAGTTTAAGATAAAACATATTGAAGACCAGCTTTCTCCTATCCCCCTTTTGGCTTTGTGCCACATTTTTGTCTTATAACAAAATAAATATTATTTTCCTCGATGTTGCTTTTATTGTCTCCCCTCCGGACAAATTATACATATGGGAACTAGTTAGGACTTCATAGAGACTCGAGGTATTATGGGGACTGTAGTAAGAATGGTAAGTAAGAATGTGTTGTCTTAGTGTAAGGAATACCGTGGTTCGTTTGGGTCAGTAATCATGGATAACTAAGTTTAAGATAAAACATATTGAAGACCAGCTTTCTCCTATCCCCCTTTTGGCTTTGTGCCACATTTTTGTCTTATAACAAAATAAATATTATTTTCCTCGATGTTGCTTTTATTGTCTCCCCTCCGGACAAATTATACATATGGGAACTAGTTAGGACTTCATAGAGACTCGAGGTATTATGGGGACTGTAGTAAGAATGGTAAGTAAGAATGTGTTGTCTTAGTGCAAGGAATACCGTGGTTCGTTTGGGTCAGTAATCATGGCTAACTAAGTTTAAGATAAAACATATTGAAGACCAGCTTTCTCCTATCCCCATTTTGGCTTTGTGCCACATTTTTGTCTTATAACAAAATAAATATTATTTTCCTCGATGTTGATTTTATTGTCTCACCTCCGGACAAATTATACATATGGGAACTAGTTAGGACTTCATAGAGACTCGAGGTATCATGGGGACTGTAGTAAGAATGGTAAGTAAGAATGTGTTGTCTTAGTGTAAGGAATACCGTGGTTCATTTGGGTCAGTAATCATGGCTAACTAAGTTTAAGATAAAACATATTGAAGACCAGCTTTCTCCTATCCCCCTTTTGGCTTTGTGCCACATTTTTGTCTTATAACAAAATAAATATTATTTTCCTCGATGTTGCTTTTATTGTCCCCGCTCCGGACAAATTATACATATGGGAACTAGTTAGGACTTCATAGAGACTCGAGGTATTATGGGGACTGTAGTAAGAATGGTAAGTAAGAATGTGTTGTCTTAGTGCAAGGAATACCGTGGTTCGTTTGGGTCAGTAATCATGGCTAACTAAGTTTAAGATAAAACATATTGAAGACCAGCTTTCTCCTATCCCCCTTTTGGCTTTGTGCCACATTTTCGTCTTATAACAAAATAAATATTATTTTCCTCGATGTTGCTTTTATTGTCTCCCCTCCGGACAAATTATACATATGGGAACTAGTTAGGACTTCATAGAGATTCGAGGTATTATGGGGACTGTAGTAAGAATGGTAAGTACGTATGTGTTCTTTTGGTGTAAGGAATACCGTGGTTCGTTTGGGTCAGTAATCATGGCTAACTAAGTTTAAGATAAAACATATTGAAGACCAGCTTTCTCCTATCCCCCTTTTGGCTTTGTGCCACATTTTTGTCTTATAACAAAATAAATATTATTTTCCTCGATGTTGCTTTCATTGTCTCCCCTCCGGACAAATTATACATATGGGAACTAGTTAGGACTTCATAGAGACTCGAGGTATTATGGGGACTGTAGTAAGAATGGTAAGTAAGAATGTTTTGTCTTAGTGTAAGGAATACCGTGGTTCGTTTGGGTCAGTAATCATGGCTAACTAAGTTTAAGATAAAACATATTGAAGACCAGCTTTCTCCTATCCCCCTTTTGGCTTTGTGCCACATTTTTTTCTTATAACAAAATAAATATTATTTTCCTCGATGTTGCTTTTATTGTCTCCCCTCCGGACAAATTATACATATGGGAACTAGTTAGGACTTCATAGAGACTCGAGGTATTATGGGGACTGTAGTAAGAATGGTAAGTAAGAATGTGTTGTTTTAGTGTAAGGAATACCGTGGTTCGTTTGGGTCAGTAATCATGGCTAACTAAGTTTAAGATAAAACATATTGAAGACCAGCTTTCTCCTATCCCCCTTTTGGCTTTGTGCCACATTTTTGTCTTATAACAAAATAAATATTATTTTCCTCGATGTTGCTTTTATTGTCTCCCCTCCGGACAAATTATACATATGGGAACTAGTTAGGACTTCATAGAGACTTGAGGTATTATGGGGACTGTAGTAAGAATGGTAAGTAAGAATGTGTTGTCTTCGTGTAAGGAATACCGTGATTCGTTTGGGTCAGTAATCATGGCTAACTAAGTTTAAGATAAAACATATTGAAGACCAGCTTTCTCCTATCCCCCTTTTGGCTTTGTGCCACATTTTTTTCTTATAACAAAATAAATATTATTTTCCTCGATGTTGCTTTTATTGTCTCCCCTCCGGACAAATTATACATATGGGAAGTAGTTAGGACTTCATAGTGACTCGAGGTATTATGGGGACTGTAGTAAGAATGGTAAGTAAGAATGTGTTGTCTTAGTGTAAGGAATACCGTGGTTTGTTTGGGTCAGTAATCATGGCTAACTAAGTTTAAGATAAAACATATTGAAGACCAGCTTTCTCCTATCCCCCTTTTGGCTTTGTGCCACATTTTTGTCTTATAACAAAATAAATATTATTTTCCTCGATGTTGCTTTTATTGTCTCCCCTCCGGACAAATTATACATATGGGAACTAGTTAGGACTTCATAGAGACTCGAGGTATTATGGGGACTGTAGTAAGAATGGTAAGTAAGAATGTGTTGTCTTCGTGTAAGGAATACCGTGTTTCGTTTGGGTCAGTAATCATGGCTAACTAAGTTTAAGATAAAACATATTGAAGACCAGCTTTCTCCTATCCCCCTTTTGGCTTTGTGCCACATTTTTGTCTTATAACAAAATAAATATTATTTTCCTCGATGTTGCTTTTATTGTCTCCCCTCCGGACAAATTATACATATGGGAAATAGTTAGGACTTCATAGAGACTTGAGGTATTATGGGGACTGTAGTAAGAATGGTAAGTAAGAATGTGTTGTCTTAGTGTAAGGAATACTGTGGTTCGTTTGGGTCAGTAATCATGGCTAACTAAGTTTAAGATAAAACATATTGAAGACCAGCTTTCTCCTATCCCCCTTTTGGCTTTGTACCACATTTTTGTCTTATAACAAAATAAATATTATTTTCCTCGATGTTGCTTTTATTGTCTCCCCTCCGGACAAATTATACATATGGGAAATAGTTAGGACTTCATAGAGACTTGAGGTATTATGGGGACTGTAGTAAGAATGGTAAGTAAGAATGTGTTGTCTTAGTGTAAGGAATACCGTGGTTCGTTTGGGTCAGTAATCATGGCTAACTAAGTTTAAGATAAAACATATTGAAGACCAGCTTTCTCCTATCCCCCTTTTGGCTTTGTGCCACATTTTTGTCTTATAACAAAATAAATATTATTTTCCTCGATGTTGCTTTTATTGTCTCCCCTCCGGACAAATTATACATATGGGAACTAGTTAGGACTTCATAGAGACTTGAGGTATTATGGGGACTGTAGTAAGAATGGTAAGTAAGAATGTGTTGTCTTAGTGTAAGGAATACCGTGGTTCGTTTGGGTCAGTAATCATGGCTAACTAAGTTTAAGATAAAACATATTGAAGACCAGCTTTCTCCTATCCCCCTTTTGGCTTTGTGCCACATTTTTGTCTTATAACAAAATAAATATGATTTTCCTCGATGTTGCTTTTATTGTCTCCCCTCCGGACAAATTATACATATGGGAAATAGTTAGGACTTCATAGAGACTTGAGGTATTATGGGGACTGTAGTAAGAATGGTAAGTAAGAATGTGTTGTTTTAGTGTAAGGAATACCGTGGTTCGTTTGGGTCAGTAATCATGGCTAACAAAGTTTAAGATAAAACATATTGAAGACCAGCTTTCTCCTATCCCCCTTTTGGCTTTGTACCACATTTTTGTCTTATAACAAAATAAATATTATTTTCCTCGATGTTGCTTTTATTGTCTCCCCTCCGGACAAATTATACATATGGGAAATAGTTAGGACTTCATAGAGACTTGAGGTATTATGGGGACTGTAGTAAGAATGGTAAGTAAGAATGTGTTGTCTTAGTGTAAGGAATACCGTGGTTCGTTTGGGTCAGTAATCATGGCTAACTAAGTTTAAGATAAAACATATTGAAGACCAGCTTTCTCCTATCCCCCTTTTGGCTTTGTGCCACATTTTTGTCTTATAACAAAATAAATATGATTTTCCTCGATGTTGCTTTTATTGTCTCCCCTCCGGACAAATTATACATATGGGAACTAGTTAGGACTTCATAGAGACTCGAGGTATTATGGGGACTGTAGTAAGAATGGTAAGTAAGAATGTGTTGTCTTAGTGTAAGGAATACCGTGGTTTGTTTGGGTCAGTAATCATGGCTAACTAAGTTTAAGATAAAACATATTGAAGACCAGCTTTCTCCTATCCCCCTTTTGGCTTTGTGCCACATTTTTGTCTTATAACAAAATAAATATTATTTTCCTCGGTGTTGCTTTTATTGTCTCCCCTCCGGACAAATTATACATATGGGAACTAATTAGGACTTCATAGAGACTCGAGGTATTATGGGGACTGTAGTAAGAATGGTAAGTAAGAATGTGTTGTCTTAGTGCAAGTAATACCGTGGTTCGTTTGGGTCAGTAATCATGGCTAACTAAGTTTAAGATAAAACATATTGAAGACCAGCTTTCTCCTATCCCCCTTTTGGCTTTGTGCCACATTTTTTTCTTATAACAAAATAAATATTATTTTCCTCGATGTTGCTTTTATTGTCTCCCCTCCGGACAAATTATACATATGGGAACTAGTTAGGACTTCATAGAGACTCGAGGTATTATGGGGACTGTAGTAAGAATGGTAAGTAAGAATGTGTTGTTTTAGTGTAAGGAATACCGTGGTTCGTTTGGGTCAGTAATCATGGCTAACTAAGTTTAAGATAAAACATATTGAAGACCAGCTTTCTCCTATCCCCCTTTTGGCTTTGTGCCACATTTTTGTCTTATAACAAAATAAATATTATTTTCCTCGGTGTTGCTTTTATTGTCTCCCCTCCGGACAAATTATACATATGGGAACTAATTAGGACTTCATAGAGACTCGAGGTATTATGGGGACTGTAGTAAGAATGGTAAGTAAGAATGTGTTGTCTTAGTGTAAAGAATACCGTGGTTCGTTTGGGTCAGTAATCATGGCTAACTAATTTTAAGATAAAACATATTGAAGACAAGCTTTCTCGTATCCCCCTTTTGGCTTTGTGCCACATTTTTGTCTTATAACAAAATAAATATTATTTTCCTCGATGTTGCTTTTATTGTCTCCCCTCCGGACAAATTATACATATGGGAACTAGTAGGACTTCATAGAGACTCGAGGTATTATGGGGACTGTAGTAGGAATGGTAAGTAAGAATGTGTTGTCTTAGTGTAAGGAATACCGTGGTTCGTTTGGGTCAGTAATCATGGCTAATTAAGTTTAAGATAAAACATATTGAAGACCAGCTTTCTCCTATCCCCCTTTTGGCTTTGTGCCACATTTTTGTCTTATAACAAAATAAATATTATTTTCCTCGATGTTGCTTTTATTGTCTCCCCTCCGGACAAATTATACATATGGGAACTAGTTAGGACTTCATAGAGACTCGAGGTATTATGGGGACTGTAGTAAGAATGGTAAGTAAGAATGTGTTGTCTTAGTGTAAGGAATACCGTGGTTCGTTTGGGTCAGTAATCATGGCTAACTAAGTTTAAGATAAAACATATTGAAGACCAGCTTTCTCCTATCCTCCTTTTGGCTTTGTGCCACATTTTTGTCTTATAACAAAATAAATATTATTTTCCTCGATGTTGCTTTTATTGTCTCCCCTCCGGACAAATTATACATATGGGAACTAGTTAGGACTTCATAGAGACTCGAGGTATTATGGGGACTGTAGTAAGAATGGTAAGTAAGAATGTATTGTCTTAGTGCAAGGAATACCGTGGTTCGTTTGGGTCAGTAATCATGGCTAACTAAGTTTAAGATAAAACATATTGAAGACCAGCTTTCTCCTATCCCCATTTTGGCTTTGTGCCACATTTTTGTCTTATAACAAAATAAATATTATTTTCCTCGATGTTGATTTTATTGTCTCACCTCCGGACAAATTATACATATGGGAACTAGTTAGGACTTCATAGAGACTCGAGGTATCATGGGGACTGTAGTAAGAATGGTAAGTAAGAATGTGTTGTCTTAGTGTAAGGAATACCGTGGTTCATTTGGGTCAGTAATCATGGCTAACTAAGTTTAAGATAAAACATATTGAAGACCAGCTTTCTCCTATCCCCCTTTTGGCTTTGTGCCACATTTTTGTCTTATAACAAAATAAATATTATTTTCCTCGATGTTGCTTTTATTGTCCCCGCTCCGGACAAATTATACATATGGGAACTAGTTAGGACTTCATAGAGACTCGAGGTATTATGGGGACTGTAGTAAGAATGGTAAGTAAGAATGTGTTGTCTTAGTGCAAGGAATACCGTGGTTCGTTTGGGTCAGTAATCATGGCTAACTAAGTTTAAGATAAAACATATTGAAGACCAGCTTTCTCCTATCCCCCTTTTGGCTTTGTGCCACATTTTCGTCTTATAACAAAATAAATATTATTTTCCTCGATGTTGCTTTTATTGTCTCCCCTCCGGACAAATTATACATATGGGAACTAGTTAGGACTTCATAGAGATTCGAGGTATTATGGGGACTGTAGTAAGAATGGTAAGTACGTATGTGTTCTTTTGGTGTAAGGAATACCGTGGTTCGTTTGGGTCAGTAATCATGGCTAACTAAGTTTAAGATAAAACATATTGAAGACCAGCTTTCTCCTATCCCCCTTTTGGCTTTGTGCCACATTTTTGTCTTATAACAAAATAAATATTATTTTCCTCGATGTTGCTTTCATTGTCTCCCCTCCGGACAAATTATACATATGGGAACTAGTTAGGACTTCATAGAGACTCGAGGTATTATGGGGACTGTAGTAAGAATGGTAAGTAAGAATGTTTTGTCTTAGTGTAAGGAATACCGTGGTTCGTTTGGGTCAGTAATCATGGCTAACTAAGTTTAAGATAAAACATATTGAAGACCAGCTTTCTCCTATCCCCCTTTTGGCTTTGTGCCACATTTTTTTCTTATAACAAAATAAATATTATTTTCCTCGATGTTGCTTTTATTGTCTCCCCTCCGGACAAATTATACATATGGGAACTAGTTAGGACTTCATAGAGACTCCAGGTATTATGGGGAGTGTAGTAAGAATGGTAAGTAAGAATGTGTTGTTTTAGTGTAAGGAATACCGTGGTTCGTTTGGGTCAGTAATCATGGCTAACTAAGTTTAAGATAAAACATATTGAAGACCAGCTTTCTCCTATCCCCCTTTTGGCTTTGTGCCACATTTTTGTCTTATAACAAAATAAATATTATTTTCCTCGATGTTGCTTTCATTGTCTCCCCTCCGGACAAATTATACATATGGGAACTAGTTAGGACTTCATAGAGACTCGAGGTATTATGGGGACTGTAGTAAGAATGGTAAGTAAGAATGTGTTGTTTTAGTGTAAGGAATACCGTGGTTCGTTTGGGTCAGTAATCATGGCTAACTAAGTTTAAGATAAAACATATTGAAGACCAGCTTTCTCCTATCCCCCTTTTGGCTTTGTGCCACATTTTTTTCTTATAACAAAATAAATATTATTTTCCTCGATGTTGCTTTTATTGTCTCCCCTCCGGACAAATTATACATATGGGAACTAGTTAGGACTTCATAGAGACTCCAGGTATTATGGGGAGTGTAGTAAGAATGGTAAGTAAGAATGTGTTGTTTTAGTGTAAGGAATACCGTGGTTCGTTTGGGTCAGTAATCATGGCTAACTAAGTTTAAGATAAAACATATTGAAGACCAGCTTTCTCCTATCCCCCTTTTGGCTTTGTGCCACATTTTTGTCTTATAACAAAATAAATATTATTTTCCTCGATGTTGCTTTCATTGTCTCCCCTCCGGACAAATTATACATATGGGAACTAGTTAGGACTTCATAGAGACTCGAGGTATTATGGGGACTGTAGTAAGAATGGTAAGTAAGAATGTGTTGTTTTAGTGTAAGGAATACCGTGGTTCGTTTGGGTCAGTAATCATGGCTAACTAAGTTTAAGATAAAACATATTGAAGACCAGCTTTCTCCTATCCCCCTTTTGGCTTTGTGCCACATTTTTGTCTTATAACAAAATAAATATTATTTTCCTCGGTGTTGCTTTTATTGTCTCCCCTCCGGACAAATTATACATATGGGAACTAATTAGGACTTCATAGCGACTCGAGGTATTATGGGGACTGTAGTAAGAATGGTAAGTAAGAATGTGTTGTCTTAGTGTAAAGAATACCGTGGTTCGTTTGGGTCAGTAATCATGGCTAACTAATTTTAAGATAAAACATATTGAAGACCAGCTTTCTCCTATCCCCCTTTTGGCTTTGTGCCACATTTTTGTCTTATAACAAAATAAATATTATTTTCCTCGATGTTGCTTTTATTGTCTCCCCTCCGGACAAATTATACATATGGGAACTAGCAGGACTTCATAGAGACTCGAGGTATTATGGGGACTGTAGTAAGAATGGTAAGTAAGAATGTGTTGTCTTAGTGTAAGGAATACCGTGGTTCGTTTGGGTCAGTAATCATGGCTAATTAAGTTTAAGATAAAACATATTGAAGACCAGCTTTCTCCTATCCCCCTTTTGGCTTTGTGCCACATTTTTGTCTTATAACAAAATAAATATTATTTTCCTCGATGTTGCTTTTATTGTCTCCCCTCCGGACAAATTATACATATGGGAACTAGTTAGGACTTCATAGAGACTCGAGGTATTATGGGGACTGTAGTAAGAATGGTAAGTACGTATGTGTTCTTTTGGTGTAAGGAATACCGTGGTTCGTTTGGGTCAGTAATCATGGCTAACTAAGTTTAAGATAAAACATATTGAAGACCAGCTTTCTCCTATCCCCCTTTTGGCTTTGTGCCACATTTTTGTCTCATAACAAAATAAATATTATTTTCCTCGATGTTGCTTTTATTGTCTCCCCTCCGGACAAATTATACATATGGGAACTAGTTAGGACTTCATATAGACTCGAGGTATTATGGGGACTGTAGTAAGAATGGTAAGTAAAAATGTGTTGTCTTAGTGTAAGGAATACCGTGGTTCGTTTGGGTCAGTAATCATGGCTAACTAAGTTTAAGATAAAACATATTGAAGACCAGCTTTCTCCTATCCCCCTTTTGGCTTTGTGCCAAATTTTTGTCTTATAACAAAATAAATATTATTTTCCTCGATGTTGCTTTTATTGTCTCCCCTCCGGACAAATTATACATATGGGAACTAGTTAGGACTTCATAGAGACTCGACGTATTATGGGGACTGTAGTAAGAATGGTAAGTACGTATGTGTTCTTTTGGTGTAAGGAATACCGTGGTTCGTTTGGGTCAGTAATCATGGCTAACTAAGTTTAAGATAAAACATATTGAAGACCAGCTTTCTCCTATCCCCCTTTTGGCTTTGTGCCACATTTTTGTCTTATAACAAAATAAATATTATTTTCCTCGATGTTGCTTTTATTGTCTCCCCTCCGGACAAATTATACATATGGGAACTAGTTAGGACTTCATAGAGACTCGAGGTATTATGGGGACTGTAGTAAGAATGGTAAGTAAGAATGTGTTGTCTTAGTGTAAGGAATACCGTGGTTCGTTTGGGTCAGTAATCATGGCTAATTAAGTTTAAGATAAAACATATTGAAGACCAGCTTTCTCCTATCCCCCTTTTGGCTTTGTGCCACATTTTTGTCTCATAACAAAATAAATATTATTTTCCTCGATGTTGCTTTTATTGTCTCCCCTCCGGACAAATTATACATATGGGAACTAGTTAGGACTTCATATAGACTCGAGGTATTATGGGGACTGTAGTAAGAATGGTAAGTAAGAATGTGTTGTCTTAGTGTAAGGAATACCGTGGTTCGTTTGGGTCAGTAATCATGGCTAACTAAGTTTAAGATAAAACATATTGAAGACCAGCTTTCTCCTATCCCCCTTTTGGCTTTGTGCCAAATTTTTGTCTTATAACAAAATAAATATTATTTTCCTCGATGTTGCTTTTATTGTCTCCCCTCCGGACAAATTATACATATGGGAACTAGTTAGGACTTCATAGAGACTCGACGTATTATGGGGACTGTAGTAAGAATGGTAAGTACGTATGTGTTCTTTTGGTGTAAGGAATACCGTGGTTCGTTTGGGTCAGTAATCATGGCTAACTAAGTTTAAGATAAAACATATTGAAGACCAGCTTTCTCCTATCCCCCTTTTGGCTTTGTGCCACATTTTTGTCTTATAACAAAATAAATATTATTTTCCTCGATGTTGCTTTTATTGTCTCCCCTCCGGACAAATTATACATATGGGAACTAGCAGGACTTCATAGAGACTCGAGGTATTATGGGGACTGTAGTAAGAATGGTAAGTAAGAATGTGTTGTCTTAGTGTAAGGAATACCGTGGTTCGTTTGGGTCAGTAATCATGGCTAATTAAGTTTAAGATAAAACATATTGAAGACCAGCTTTCTCCTATCCCCCTTTTGGCTTTGTGCCACATTTTTGTCTCATAACAAAATAAATATTATTTTCCTCGATGTTGCTTTTATTGTCTCCCCTCCGGACAAATTATACATATGGGAACTAGTTAGGACTTCATAGAGACTCGAGGTATTATGGGGACTGTAATAAGAATGGTAAGTAAGAATGTGTTGTCTTAGTGTAAGGAATACCGTGGTTCGTTTGGGTCAGTAATCATGGCTAACTAAGTTTAAGATAAAACATATTGAAGACCAGCTTTCTCCTATCCCCCTTTTGGCTTTGTGCCAAATTTTTGTCTTATAACAAAATAAATATTATTTTCCTCGATGTTGCTTTTATTGTCTCCCCTCCGGACAAATTATACATATGGGAACTAGTTAGGACTTCATAGAGACTCGACGTATTATGGGGACTGTAGTAAGAATGGTAAGTACGTATGTGTTCTTTTGGTGTAAGGAATACCGTGGTTCGTTTGGGTCAGTAATCATGGCTAACTAAGTTTAAGATAAAACATATTGAAGACCAGCTTTCTCCTATCCCCCTTTTGGCTTTGTGCCACATTTTTGTCTTATAACAAAATAAATATTATTTTCCTCGATGTTGCTTTTATTGTCTCCCCTCCGGACAAATTATACATATGGGAACTAGTTAGGACTTCATAGAGACTCGAGGTATTATGGGGACTGTAGTAAGAATGGTAAGTAAGAATGTGTTGTCTTAGTGTAAGGAATACCGTGGTTCGTTTGGGTCAGTAATCATGGCTAACTAAGTTTAAGATAAAACATATTGAAGACCAGCTTTCTCCTATCCCCCTTTTGGCTTTGTGCCAAATTTTTGTCTTATAACAAAATAAATATTATTTTCCTCGATGTTGCTTTTATTGTCTCCCCTCCGGACAAATTATACATATGGGAACTAGTTAGGACTTCATAGAGACTCGACGTATTATGGGGACTGTAGTAAGAATGGTAAGTACGTATGTGTTCTTTTGGTGTAAGGAATACCGTGGTTCGTTTGGGTCAGTAATCATGGCTAACTAAGTTTAAGATAAAACATATTGAAGACCAGCTTTCTCCTATCCCCCTTTTGGCTTTGTGCCACATTTTTGTCTTATAACAAAATAAATATTATTTTCCTCGATGTTGCTTTTATTGTCTCCCCTCCGGACAAATTATACATATGGGAACTAGTTAGGACTTCATAGAGACTCGAGGTATTATGGGGACTGTAGTAAGAATGGTAAGTAAGAATGTGTTGTCTTAGTGTAAGGAATACCGTGGTTCGTTTGGGTCAGTAATCATGGCTAACTAAGTTTAAGATAAAACATATTGAAGACCAGCTTTCTCCTATCCCCCTTTTGGCTTTGTGCCACATTTTTGACTTATAACAAAATAAATATTATTTTCCTCGATGTTGCTTTTATTCTCTCCCCTCCGGACAAATTATACATATGGGAACTAGTTAGGACTTCATAGAGATTCGAGGTATTATGGGGACTGTAGTAAGAATGGTAAGTACGTATGTGTTCTTTTGGTGTAAGGAATACCGTGGTTCGTTTGGGTCAGTAATCATGGCTAACTAAGTTTAAGATAAAACATATTGAAGACCAGCTTTCTCCTATCCCCCTTTTGGCTTTGTGCCACATTTTTGTCTTATAACAAAATAAATATTATTTTCCTCGATGTTGCTTTTATTGTCTCCCCTCCGGACAAATTATACATATGGGAACTAGTTAGGACTTCATAGAGACTCGAGGTATTATGGGGACTGTAGTAAGAATGGTAAGTAAGAATGTGTTGTCTTAGTGTAAGGAATACCGTGGTTCGTTTGGGTCAGTAATCATGGCTAACTAAGTTTAAGATAAAACATATTGAAGACCAGCTTTCTCCTATCCCCCTTTTGGCTTTGTGCCACATTTTTGTCTTATAACAAAATAAATATTATTTTCCTCGATGTTGCTTTTATTGTCTCCCCTCCGGACAAATTATACATATGGGAACTAGTTAGGACTTCATAGAGACTCGAGGTATTATGGGGACTGTAGTAAGAATGGTAAGTACGTATGTGTTCTTTTGGTGTAAGGAATACCGTGGTTCGTTTGGGTCAGTAATCATGGCTATCTAAGTTTAAGATAAAACATATTGAAGACCAGCTTTCTCCTATCCCCCTTTTGGCTTTGTGCCACATTTTTGTCTTATAACAAAATAAATATTATTTTCCTCGATGTTGCTTTTATTGTCTCCCCTCCGGACAAATTATACATATGGGAACTTGTTAGGACTTCATAGAGACTCGAGGTATTATGGGGACTGTAGTAACAATGGTAAGTAAGAATGTGTTGTCTTAGTGTAAGGAATACCGTGGTTCGTTTGGGTCAGTAATCATGGCTAACTAAGTTTAAGATAAAACATATTGAAGACCAGCTTTCTCCTATCCCCCTTTTGGCTTTGTGCCACATTTTTGTCTTATAACAAAATAAATATTATTTTCCTCGATGTTGCTTTCATTGTCTCCCCTCCGGACAAATTATACATATGGGAACTAGTTAGGACTTCATAGAGACTCGAGGTATTATGGGGACTGTAGTAAGAATGGTAAGTAAGAATGTGTTGTTTTAGTGTAAGGAATACCGTGGTTCGTTTGGGTCAGTAATCATGGCTAACTAAGTTTAAGATAAAACATATTGAAGACCAGCTTTCTCCTATCCCCCTTTTGGCTTTGTGCCACATTTTTGTCTTATAACAAAATAAATATTATTTTCCTCGATGTTGCATTTATTGTCTCCCCTCCGGAAAAATTATACATATGGGAACTAGTTAGGACTTCATAGAAACTCGAGGTATTATGGGGACTGTAGTAAGAATGGTAAGTAAGAATGTGTTGTTTTAGTGTAAGGAATACCGTGGTTCGTTTGGGTCAGTAATCATGGCTAACTAAGTTTAAGATAAAACATATTGAAGACCAGCTTTCTCCTATCCCCCTTTTGGCTTTGTGCCACATTTTTGTCTTATAACAAAATAAATATTATTTTCCTCGATGTTGCATTTATTGTCTCCCCTCCGGAAAAATTATACATATGGGAACTAGTTAGGACTTCATAGAAACTCGAGGTATTATGGGGACTGTAGTAAGAATGGTAAGTAAGAATGTGTTGTTTTAGTGTAAGGAATACCGTGGTTCGTTTGGGTCAGTAATCATGGCTAACTAAGTTTAAGATAAAACATATTGAAGACCAGCTTTCTCCTATCCCCCTTTTGGCTTTGTGCCACATTTTTGTCTTATAACAAAATAAATATTATTTTCCTCGATGTTGCATTTATTGTCTCCCCTCCGGAAAAATTATACATATGGGAACTAGTTAGGACTTCATAGAAACTCGAGGTATTATGGGGACTGTAGTAAGAATGGTAAGTACGTATGTGTTCTTTTGGTGTAAGGAATACCGTGGTTCGTTTGGGTCAGTAATCATGGCTAACTAAGTTTAAGATAAAACATATTGAAGACCAGCTTTCTCCTATCCCCCTTTTGGCTTTGTGCCACATTTTTGTCTTATAACAAAATAAATATTATTTTCCTCGATGTTGCATTTATTGTCTCCCCTCCGGAAAAATTATACATATGGGAACTAGTTAGGACTTCATAGAAACTCGAGGTATTATGGGGACTGTAGTAAGAATGGTAAGTACGTATGTGTTCTTTTGGTGTAAGGAATACCGTGGTTCGTTTGGGTCAGTAATCATGGCTAACTAATTTTAAGATAAAACATATTGAAGACCAGCTTTCTCCTATCCCCCTTTTGGCTTTGTGCCACATTTTTGTCTTATAACAAAATAAATATTATTTTCCTCGATGTTGCTTTTATTGTCTCCCCTCCGGACAAATTATACATATGGGAACTAGTTAGGACTTCATAGAGACTCGAGGTATTATGGGGACTGTAGTAAGAATGGTAAGTAAGAATGTGTTGTTTTAGTGTAAGGAATACTGTGGTTCGTTTGGGTCAGTAATCATGGCTAACTAAGTTTAAGATAAAACATATTGAAGACCAGCTTTCTCCTATCCCCCTTTTGGCTTTGTGCCACATTTTTGTCTTATAACAAAATAAATATTATTTTCCTCGATGTTGCTTTTATTGTCTCCCCTCCGGACAAATTATACATATGGGAACTAGTTAGGACTTCATAGAGACTCGAGGTATTATGGGGACTGTAGTAAGAATGGTAAGTAAGAATGTGTTGTTTTAGTGTAAGGAATACTGTGGTTCGTTTGGGTCAGTAATCATGGCTAACTAAGTTTAAGATAAAACATATTGAAGACCAGCTTTCTCCTATCCCCCTTTTGGCTTTGTGCCACATTTTTGTCTTATAACAAAATAAATATTATTTTCCTCGATGTTGCTTTTATTGTCTCCCCTCCGGACAAATTATACATATGGGAACTAGTTAGGACTTCATAGAGACTCGAGGTATTATGGGGACTGTAGTAAGAATGGTAAGTAAGAATGTGTTGTTTTAGTGTAAGGAATACTGTGGTTCGTTTGGGTCAGTAATCATGGCTAACTAAGTTTAAGATAAAACATATTGAAGACCAGCTTTCTCCTATCCCCCTTTTGGCTTTGTGCCACATTTTTGTCTTATAACAAAATAAATATTATTTTCCTCGATGTTGCTTTTATTGTCTCCCCTCCGGACAAATTATACATATGGGAACTAGTTAGGACTTCATAGAGACTCGAGGTATTATGGGGACTGTAGTAAGAATGGTAAGTAAGAATGTGTTCTTTTGGTGTAAGGAATACTGTAGCATATTTGGGTCAGTAATTGTGGGCAGATAAGTTTAAAATAAGACAGATTGAAGACCAGCCCTCCTCCATCCCCCCTCTTGGCCTTGTGCCACATTTTTGTATTTGCAAAATAAATATTACTTTCCTCTATCATACATAGACTTTATGAATTTAAGTGCAGTACTAGATTGGCGGCTAGGTCTCACAATTTTACATTTAAAATGACTAGATATAACCATAAGTTCTAAACTAAAAGTTTCTTCAATCGTACTTCTCGCTTGTTGAACTTGCTTCCGGCTTCTTGCTTTCCAGTCAACTTTGGTCTTTAAAACTTTAAATGCAATATCAATCGTTATCTTACTGCCTTCTTAAAAAACTTATTTATGTAAGATAAAACAAATTGAAGACCAGCCTTCCCTTTTTGCACTTTAGAGTCGCAATTCTTAGAAAGCTGGTGACGACTTTTGCTGTTAGGTCTTGAGACGTAAGCCTTTGGAAAATATATATATTTATATATAATGACTTAAACAAAAAAAAAAGATGACTTTCTAAGGAATGTTCTTTTTACACATATGAAGCCAGTGCTCTTCCTCTTATGACAGAAACAAAGCATCATTTTTAATAAAAAGGCTGTTCGTTTAACGGTGCGCCGCGTTTTATGTGAATTAGAGGCCGCAATTCTTAGGAAGCTGGTGACCAACTTTGCTGTTAAGATAACCCATTGAGGTTGATATGCCGTAAAACAAAATAAACCAAACCAATCTAAACCAAAGAATACATATTCTATTCATACGAATCTATCCTAAAAATGTTGTCGGCATTAAATAACCCATTGAGGTTGATATGCCGTAAAACAAAATAAACCAAACCAATCTAAACCAAAGAATACATATTCTATTCATACGAATCTATCCTAAAAATGTTGTCGGCATTAAATAACCCATTGAGGTTGATATGCCGTAAAACAAAATAAACCAAACCAATCTAAACCAAAGAATACATATTCTATTCATACGAATCTATCCTAAAAATGTTGTCGGCATTAAATAACCCATTGAGGTTGATATGCCGTAAAACAAAATAAACCAAACCAATCTAAACCAAAGAATACATATTCTATTCATACGAATCTATCCTAAAAATGTTGTCGGCATTAAATAACCCATTGAGGTTGATATGCCGTAAAACAAAATAAACCAAACCAATCTAAACCAAAGAATACATATTCTATTCATACGAATCTATCCTAAAAATGTTGTCGGCATTAAATAACCCATTGAGGTTGATATGCCGTAAAACAAAATAAACCAAACCAATCTAAACCAAAGAATACATATTCTATTCATACGAATCTATCCTAAAAATGTTGTCGGCATTAAATAACCCATTGAGGTTGATATGCCGTAAAACAAAATAAACCAAACCAATCTAAACCAAAGAATACATATTCTATTCATACGAATCTATCCTAAAAATGTTGTCGGCATTAAATAACCCATTGAGGTTGATATGCCGTAAAACAAAATAAACCAAACCAATCTAAACCAAAGAATACATATTCTATTCATACGAATCTATCCTAAAAATGTTGTCGGCATTAAATAACCCATTGAGGTTGATATGCCGTAAAACAAAATAAACCAAACCAATCTAAACCAAAGAATACATATTCTATTCATACGAATCTATCCTAAAAATGTTGTCGGCATTAAATAACCCATTGAGGTTGATATGCCGTAAAACAAAATAAAATAAACCAATCTTCCAAAATACAAAGGCCAATTAAAATAAAACATGGACAGTTACTGAGCTGGAGATTAGACCGTATTAGCAGTCGGTGTTCATGATTGTGACAAAACTTTCAAAACTACCAGAAGAGAAAAGGGAAAAGTCAAGAGAGAAAAACTCGACAAAATTAACTTTGTCCTCCACCAAAATTATCTATTGTCTCTTCCATGTAACGCCATCATCGTAAACGAGGCAATCAACAATGAAGAAATGAAATTCCACGACGACTTATATAAGAATAGAAACCAAAATTCAAGCAAATAATAAAATAAATTTTCTGAAACTGGTGTTAAATTGGGAAAGTTACCAAAATCAATTCCTCTTAAAGGTTATAGAAGATTACGAATCCCATATTATCAAGTAAAATAATAATTTATTCATGTTAATGCAATTTAATCTTAATCAGAAATATGTTTCCGCCGTCAATATTTTTTGGATTTATTTGTATGATATGGTTTTTCGTTTCTAGCACTGATTGACATCAGAATTATTAAGGATCATTATTCTAAGCTGATTATATGTGGAACATGTAAATATAAGCACATCGGGTTTTGTTTTTGTAGCATCGGTTGTTTAAAACTAATTTCATTAGGATAAATCTGACTTGCATTTTAAAATATAATACAGCGTTTATGGCTATTGGTCTACGTCTGTCTCTGGATATAACAATATAGATATTTGTCACCATCAGTCTGTTCATATCTATCTATCTATCTATCTATCTATCTATCTATCTATCTATCTATCTATCTATCTACCTCAGTCTCTTCATATCTATCTATCTATCTATCTATCTATCTATCTATCTATCTATCTATCTATCTACCTCAGTCTGTTCATATCTATCTATCTATCTATCTACCTCAGTCTGTTCTTATCTATCTATCTATCTATCTATCTATCTATCTATCTATCTATCTATCTATCTATCTATCTATCTATCTATCGATCTCTGTTCATTATCTATCTATCTATCTATCTATCTCAGTTTGTTCATATCTATCTATCTATCTATCTATCTATCTATCTATCTATCTATCTATCTATCTATCTGTTTCTTACTATCTATCTATCTATCTATCTCAGTCTGTTCATATCTATCTCAGTTGGTTCATATCTATCTATCTATCTATCTATATATCTATCTATCTATCTATCTATCTCTGTTCATTATCTATCTATCTATCTATCTATCTATCTCTGTTCATTATCTATCTATCTATCTATCTATCTATCTATCTATCTATCTATCTATCTATCTCAGTTTGTTCATATCTATCTATCTATCTATCTATCTATCTATCTATCTCAGTCTGTTCATATCTATCTATCTATCTATCTATCTATCTATCTATCTATCTATCTATCTGTCTGTCTATCTATCTATCTATCTGGGCTTACGGCCACATCACGTTGAAACACCGCTTCCTATACAATCACCAAAGTAAGCAACGAAGAGCCTGGTCCGTACGTCGATTGGTGACTGTTTGGGAATACCAAGTGCCGTAAGCTTCAATGTGGGGGTGGTGTAATTGGAAATTGGAGGACGCTGTTCAAATTCCCTTTGAGTTCGTTATATTCACTTAGACACAAATACCCTTGGGAAAGAAATGAATACACTTCTTATCGCCCTCAACCCTCGTAGGCATGGGTTATTTAGTAAGACTTGTATCACTAAAACAGTTATAATCTTCCCAGTCTATTCATATTATTTATCTATCTCAGTCTGTTCATATCTATCTATCTATCTATCTATCTATCTATCTATCTATCTATCTATCTATCTATCTATCTATCTCAGTCTGTTCATATCTATCCATCTATCTATCTATCTATCTATCTATCGATCTATCTATCTATCTCAGTCTGTTCATATCTATCTATCTATTTATTTATCTATCTATCTATCTATCTCTGTCTGCTCTTACAATCTAAAAAATATTTTCTGGCTTTCAGTAACCTGCAAAGGGTTGATAAGTTGTAAAAAATGGGATCAATCAATCTCTCTCTCTGTGCTTCTCTTTCACTCTCTCACACTCACTTTCTTTCTCTCCCCTCTCCCCCCTCTCTCTCTCTCTCTCTATATATATATATATATATATATGTATATATATATATGATATGTCATTTAAAGTTTTATATGTTTATAGGAGAAAGTAGTCAATATCGGAGATAAAGTGTTTATAGGTATTGACATCGTATGGTGACTATCTTTCAATTTAAGACTAAAAAAACATGAATGTATGTACATATATATATATATATATATATATATATATATATATATATATATATGAATGTATAAAAATTAAAATGTCTAAAAAATAATTGTCGGACTTTTTCAATTTCATAATAATTTGTGTATATATATATATATATACATATATATATATATATATATATTATGAAATTGAAATATATATATATATTATTATATATATATATATATATATATATATATATATATATATATATATATAGTTGTTCACTCGTATCGTTTTTTTTTCTTTGGGCCTTGAACCTGTATTTGTGCGATTATTTTCGACAGACTTTCATGTTCCTGGCTCTTTCTTTTTTAAAACCTTTTTTCCCTTCGAGATTGATTTGATTATTGGTAAATCAAGAATTCGAAGCCTTCTCGACACGAGTATAGTCACACACACACACACACACACACACACACACACACACACACACACACATATATATATATATATATATTATGTAATTGAAAAAGTCCGACAATTATTTTAAGACATTTTTATGTTTATACATTCTTTTTATAGATACAAATATTTAAGTAATTACTCTGTTTATAATAAACAGTATTAATAATATTTACCGGTCTGAATGTCCGAGAAATTCTTATAGAAAATATTAGTCCTCCGGTTCTTGATAATGACTTAGATAGTCGAAAATAAAAACAGAAACAGCAGAAACTGACATGAATTTCGGATAGTTTATCCGAACTTTCGAATCCAATATATAACTTATTATCCGAAAATTAGGGAAAAAAAAATTAAACAGTCATACCTTGATTAAACAATCGTCTTGTTTGGACGAATCCTTGCTACCAGAAAATCGTCATCGCATTTATCTTCAAGAATTTCATTTCTTTTTTTCTGATCGCTTCCTTGATTATGACGGCGTTGATGACGAAGTAGACCAATTCTTGCATGGAAGAACCGATTACATTAATACGCTGACTGACACCAAATCGGTTGGGTTTCAATCCTGGCTTGATACATTCGATGTCAAGCCGCACTGATGAGCTGTGATACAGCGAAACAGTCTGTCTTTGGATTACTATATATATATATATATATATATATATATATATATATATATATATATATATTAAGACATTTTTATGTTTATACATTCTTTTTATAGATACAGATATTTAAGTAAATGCTCTGTTTATAATAAACAGTATTAAACAACATTTACCGGCCTGAATGTCCGAGAAATTTTCATAGAAAATATTCGTCCTCCGACAGGGATCGAACCTGTATCCTATACAGAACCGTCATATAGCCTGACGTGCCTTAACCGTTTCGGCCACAGGGGAGCGTTCGGTTAGCAAGGTCGATTTTACTGCCTTTAAACTTTAATCTTCCATGAATATCTCACGTACATTCATTTCTGCTCATGGCGTATCAAATGTAAACAAATGACGTCACTCATTATGAAATGGACAAAGTCCAGCAATTATTTTAAGACATTTTTATGTTTATACATTCTTTTTATAGATACAAATATTTAAGTAAAAGCTCTGTTTATAATAAACAGTATTAAACAACATTTACCGGCCTGAATGTCCGAGACATTTTCATAGAAAATATTCGTCCTCCGACAGGAATCGAACCTGTATCCTATACGGAACCGTCATATAGCCTGACGTGCTTTACCGAAACGCTCCTCTGTGGCTCAATCGGTAAAAGCATATATATATATATATAGCATTATTGAGGAATCGGAGAGCCGGGTTCGAATTCCAGTCGAATCCATTACATTCACTTACGTCCTCATACCCCTGGGAAACGTATGGATCCTCTTCTTCTCCCCCCATCTATGGGTAAATAGCAAGACAGACCGGGTTCTATAGTCGTGGATAGCAACTGGTCTGGCGCAGAAAGAAATGGCGACCTACTGCGGGAAACAATCTGCCTCGTCAGTCATGAATCGCCAGAGTGTGTATCACGTATGGCACATAATTGAGAGATTTTACAAATGTTAATTTTTGATTTGTTTCATTGTTAGTTCCGACATAATCATATGAGAGTTAATATTGTAAAGAAAGGAGAAGTTGGGTGTGCTTGCATCGTTATGTATGAAAAGTCATATAAACTTTGGAAAAGAAAGAAAAACTTACCTTTACAAATACGCTTCATCTGTTATCATTTTGTCCGACTGCTTTTATCTACCCGTACAGAACTGAAAAACAGAAAAAAAAAAGAAAATATATTTATTTAATCATCATTAATTTTTGACATTTACAGGGTGTCCCTAAAAAATCATCTTCATCAGCTCGGGTCATATTTTTTTCTCGATATTCGGCCCGGCCCAACCTAGTGTCAGCATTAAGATCTATTAAACCCGAAATGCATTATTCCAGACCCTTTACATCGACACACACATTCTCTCTCTCTCTCTCTGTCTCTCTCTCTCTCTCCACACACACACACACACACACACACACACACACACACACACACACACACATATATATATATATATATATATATATTTATATATATATATATAGATAGATAGATAGATAGATAGATACACGGTGTCCATAAAGTTTGTGTGCACTTTAAAAAATTTGTAACTTTATTTGTATTTGCGATAGAAATAATTTGTAAAAAGGATTAGAAAGAAGTAAATCTATATTTTTTAAGGTTTTACTGAAATTTTATTTAAGTTTCCACATGTCCTCCATCATTAGCAATACAAAGGGTAATACGATTTTGCAGTTCACGGAAACATTTGCCAACTGATTTACAGTAATACCTGGAATCACATTATTATGTTATTATCAAGTTATTTTTGCTATACTTAAAAATAGGTACATTAAAATTTATAACAACTTTTACAGATTATTTCTATCGCAAATACAAATAAAGTTATAAATTTTTTAAAAGCACGCACGAACTTTATGGACACCCTGTATTTATTTCACTTCGATTCCACTTGCTTTATTTACAATATTAATGTTATCTTGAATTTTCCCATTAGATGAATCATTGGCAAAGATTCAGTTTCCCTCTTAATTTCACTTACTTTATTTGCAAGTGTAGTCATATTATTTTGAATTTCTGATAAAATAAAGCATTGTCAAACAACATTCATTTTTTACTACTGTCCTTTTCCATTTAATTATTTTTTTCTCTCCAGAATCTATCTTTCATATCTATGTCTACCATTCGTCCATGCTTAGAATATTGCTGCCAAATATGGTCCGGTGCCCCTGCTATATCCTTGATAAAAATCTAAAGAAGAATCTGCAGTATTATTGGTCCTGATCTGGCGGTTCGGCTTCAGTCACTTTAGCAACCGCCGTAAGGTTGCTTCTCTGTGCCTTTTTTTATAAATACTTTCGTGGTATTTGTTCGGATGACCCCTTCGCTATGGTGCCTAGATTTTATGACCTTAAGCGCAGTACGAGACTGGCATCAAGATCTCATCAATTTACATCTAGACGTAACCATAAATTCTATGCTAACAGTTGTTTTTCTCGCACTTTTCGCTTGTGAAACTCCTTTCCAGCTTCATGGTTTCCAGCTAACTTTAATCTGAAATAACTTAAATGCAAGGCCAATCGCTATCTATTGCCCTCCTGATTATTCTTTTCTCTTCCGGCTCGTTATTAATGTTTCTGTTCTTAATTCCTCCACGCCCTGTAATCCCTTGCGTCTTAGCGGCTTTACTGCCTTGCATCGGGTAACATCGATTACCAAAAATTCCTTTGCTTTTTATCGCAACTACACGGACCATTAATCTACCAGATTCTTCATTTCTCGATTACTAGATGAAACCGTTATTACTAGATGAAACCGTTATTACTAGATGAAATCGGTATTACTAGATGAAACCGCTATTACTAGATGAAACCGTTATTACTAGATGAAATCGGTATTACTAGATGAAACCGTTATTACTAAATGAAATCGGTATTACTAGATGAAACCGTTATTACTAGATGAAATCGGTATTACTAGATGAAACCGTTATTACTAGATGAAATCGGTATTACTAGATGAAACCGTTATTACTAGATGAAATCGGTATTACTAGATGAAACCGCTATTACTAGATGAAACCATTATTACTAGATGAAATCGGTATTACTAAATGAAACCGCTATTACTACATGAAACCGTTATTACTAGATGAAACCGGTATTACTAGATGAAACTGCTATTACTAGATGAAACCGTTATTACTAGGACATCTAGTAAGTACTTCACAGTCACTATTTGAACAATAATAACGTCAAGACAGACTTATGAAACCGGAACTTCAACAAAATAGTATCTTCTGAAAGCATAAAATCAAATCGACAATTATAAATGAAACGAATGGTTTTAGAACCAAATTCACGCAATTTTAGTCTTTAATTCCGACCGAGGGACGTCACATTAAGAAACAGATATTAACGATTTCATATTGAAACACACACACACACACACACACACACACACACACACACACACACACACACACACACACACTTCTTTCTTTCTTTCTTTTCTGATGAAGCCTATTTACAGGGTGGGACACACGTAGTCAAGTCAACAAATCAGTTCCCCACTTTGTCTAATTACAAACATAATTAACTCTATAACTATACAAATTGAATTATCTGGGAAATGTTTTTCATCAGAAGACTGAAAATATCTTACAAAAATCCGAAGGCACACTAGAATTGCGAAAGATTTCTTCCCAAAGCTAAGCGTTGTATTAAGAAACAGGAAAAATATCGTTTGAAACTTCTCTGCAATACCAATTCTTCGGTATAACTTATTTTGCATTATCACCCACTTTTTAAAGGGACACGGAAAATAAAATTATAAAACTTTAGAAAATTGGCAATGCTCTCTATAATTTTAACCCGACTACAATATAGAAAACACTATATATAAAGTAATTCATCGAGTCTGTAATGCAGAAAGCACTGGACGGCCGGTTTTGTCCTATTTAGGACTCATCTACAGTGCGCATCCATTACAGAGAAGCAAACCCGGGCCGTTACGATACAATGCAAGCGTCATGCAACTGAACCAACGGGACTCGGTGACGCAGAAGAAACTTCCTCTAGAGCAGCGTTTCTCAACAGGGGTTCTCCGTGTTGTTTATGATGACGGTAGTCTTTGAGTATAGAATCCAGAGGTTGGCAGTGAATATTTCGAAGACTTGTGTTCTGGTCATTTTTGGTTCTGACAGGTTGGCATTGGACATTCGGAGAGAGTAACCAGAATGACCGCCTTTATACAAGACGGATTGAATATTTCCCGTCTCCTGATTGGCTAACCTTCTTTTGGGGAACTATAAAGTGAGTCCAGTCATTTGTGTTTGCTCACTAGTACACAAATTATATAATGTATTCAAAATAATTTAACACTCCGGAACCGTAAGGTCCCGTAAAAGCTCCCCAAGGTTTCCGCAAGAACAAGTGAGATAAGCTAATGCACTTTTGACTTTTTATTTAATCTCATATGCGTAATATTACTGTTTACATTCTGTTTACATTTATATTATAGGTATATGATATTGGTTACTTATATTTAGTTTTTACGTTTGAGTTTAGAATTTTATTTTTTGGCGGGGAGGGGTGAATGAAAACTCCCTGGTGAAGTATTATAAACAAACAGTATGAATGTTAGCATTACCGAAAAATTTGATAAAGAATTATTAATTTTTCCTTAAACCAGTTATTCAAAAATATATACTAATATTTACCACGTGAACTACGATGAAAATAAAATGAGAAAGATATGGAATATAATTTTGTTTTTGCGCAGGGGTATCCTTGAGACGTGTAATTTATTTTAAGGGTTACGCATGGGTAAAAAGCATTAGAAGCTTGATCAGCCAAGAATATGTGAATGATACAATTCAAATCCTCAAAAATTTCTATCACTTCTATATACGAGGGTCATTCAATTATTAAGGTGAATTTATCGGTATAAGGACTTCTAATACAGATAGAAGCTTACTTTTTTTTCAACGTAGTCTCCCAGCACTGTCACACACTTTTCCCATCTGTGCACAAGCTTCCGTATTCCCTCATCGTAAAAATCTTTGGACTGATGTCTCAGCCAGTCGCTCACAATACTTTTGACTTCATCATCACTTTTAAACTTTGCGCCTCTCGCAAATGCTTTCAAGGGACCAAACAGGTGAAAGTCTGAAGGGGCAAGATCTGGGCTGTAAGGGGGATGAGGGAGCAGTTCCCAGCCCAGCTCGTTGATGGTCTGCACCGTTTGGTCTGCTGTGTGAGGCCTTGCGTTGTCATGGTGCAAGATGACTCCTTCTGACTGATGACCCCTGCGTTTGTCCCAACAGATAAGCTCAAAGTCCTTGCAATGACATCCACTGTCACCCTTCTGTCAGACTGAATGAGGTCATTGACTGATTCGATCACCTCAGGAGACTTCACTTCTGTAGGCCTCCCAGGCCTGTCTTCATCCTCAACACTGCTGCGTCCTTCTTTAAACAATTTAGCCCACTTGTAGACATTATTTTAGCTGAAAAATGTGGCACCATACACAGTTGACATTCTCATATGAATTTCAACTCGTTTGCAGCCTTCAGCAACCAAAAACTTGATAACTGACCGCTGTTCAATCCTGGAGCATGCTTCTTGGTCGGCCATCTTTGTTAATCGCTAAAACTCTCAAAATTTTTTTTTAATCTGCAAAGGAAATTAAATCCATGTGAAAAAGAAGTAAAACAAAAAAGTTTTTAAAAATGAGTAAGCTTCTATCTGTATTAGAAGTCCTTATACCGAAACATTCAACTTATTTATTGAATGACCCTCATATATATATATATATATATATATATATATATATATATATATATATATATATATATATATATATATATATATAACTTATATATATATATCATTTATATTATATCATATATATATATCATTTATATATATATTTATATATATCATATATATATATATCATTTATATATATATAAATGACATATATATATCACTTAAATATATATATCACTTAAATATATATATCACTTATATATATATATATATAATTTATATATATATAATTTATATATATATCATATATATATCACTTATATATTTATATGTGAAAAATCACTTAAATATATATATCACTTATATATATATATATAATTGTTGAGTCTTGACTCAATGTTGAATCTCGCCTATTGCATGGAATAATAATGCAACACAAAATGTACTGAGAACAAGAATGTATTATAACAAGAAAGTGTACACAATAAGTACATATAGTATTTCTGTATATTTCTGGGAAGACGTTCCTGGAGAATGTGTTGACTAGTCGCAGTCCATCAGAGTCTCTAGTTGGATCTCGTGATTCCACTTCCTCGTCTTCCGGTACCAACCACTATTTATATAGTTGGTAGTCACCTATGCAGATTAGGTGGATCCCACCACAACACCCCCCTCCCAAGCCTTAGAATCCTTTTGGATTTCAAACTGGCTTCTATATGGGATGATGATGGTTATTTCTTTATAGATCCCCTTTGCATAGTTCATATATATCTGTTTTTTTTTTCAATATCTTTTTCGTTTTGGATTCACGTCCAATGGGTCCGTGAACTTTCGTTTCCTACCGGATCTTCTCGGTTCATGAGCACTCTGCGGAGGTTCTACTTGAAACGTATCATACATTACATCAATGAGATCTTCCTCCTCATCCGGTATACTCTCTTCATGCTCTAGCACGTAGCATTTTTTGAGTTGGTTCTGGTGCCTTTTATGAGTATTCTTCGGCCCTTTTATTATGTAAATCAGGTCACCGATTCTCTTATCCACTATGCCTCGCTCCCAGAACTCAATGTTGTTTCTATAGCACTTGAAAAAGACCTTCTCTCCGGGGGTGTATCTTTTTCTAGCTGTATACATAGTGTTCTTTATTCTATTTCTTCCTGGCAAAAGCTTGTCAAACACTGACTTAACTTTCCTAGCGAACATTAGTTCTGCTGGTGCCATGTTTGATGGTGTTCTCTGGTTAGGCGTGATTCTGTATACTTGTAGGAATTGCTGAAGCGCCTTTTCCGTTGGAACTCCTGAGGCTTTCTTCAGAGCGCGCTTTAACGTATCTACAAATCTTTCTGCGAGTCCATTGGATCTCGGATGATACGGCGGCGTCGTTATGTGGTTAATTTGATATAACTCACAAAATTCCTTAAATTCGTCAGAAGTGAATTGTGTACCATTGTCACTCACAATACACTCTGGCACACCGAACCGTGCAAATAGTTCATGCAAAAAAGTTGTTGTGGTATTGGACGTAGGCTTTTTGCAGCGTAGTACTTCCGGCCATTTTGTAAAGCTATCTACCACTATTAAGTAGTAATAATCTTCTACTGGACCAGCGAAATCAATGTGTAATCTTTCCCACGGATGATCCGTCTTTGGCCATGGTTTGTGTACTATAGGTGGTGCCTTAGCTGCTAACGCACACCCTTTACATCGATGAGCCATGTTTTCGATATCCACATCCATTCCTTTCCAATATACAAAACTTCGCATTAAGCTTTTTGTTCTATTAATCCCCGGGTGATCCATATGAAAGTCCCGTAGGATTTTTTTCTGCAACTTTTTTGGTACTACTATTTTCTCTACACTTGCGAAAGGCACGTTACGTTTCTTTTTACATATAGGCATAGTATTTTCTTTTAATTCAAATTTAGCTTCAAATTTGTTACATCTTCCAAGACCAGGTGTAAAGTTTTCCGGAAACTTTTTCTTTAATTCATCTTTAATGTCCTGTCTTGTTTGCGTATTACTTTCTATTTTTCTGCAGAATGAGTTTAACGGTTTATCCCACAATTCGAATGTTTCAATAAAATCTGTACCCAACAAGTTTTCTCCATTTCTCAGAATGAAAACTTTTATTTTTTTAACGATCCCATTCAATTTCATTGGAAGTCCAACCTCGCCTTCGAAGTTAATTTGCTTTCCAGTTACCGTTCGAGCGAGTTTCGTTGACTTCATTATTGTAGGCCTTTTTAAAATTTTCCATGTTTTATCTTTCATTATTGTTAAATCTGACCCTGAATCGAGTTGAAATTTGATATTCTTTTTGAATATTTCAGTCGTCACATATTTCCTCAAATCTCTATCTGATTTGATATTCGAATTTGTTTGTCTAATTCGGTTCTTGCATTTTTTCGTTTTACAACAAGATCCTTTGTGACCATTCTTTTGGCACACGAAACATTTCTTATTTCTAAATGGACAATTTTTTTTATTTTTTTAATATAAGCAATACCAGCTTCTTCGATTTTTTGCGACTCTTTCTTTAACTTTACAGCCCGTTGACACTCCTCTGCTAACTTTTGCAGGGTAAGGCCTTGTTCAGATTCGAGTTTAGACAAAACTCTACGTCTTATTTCGGCACTCTTACTGGATACCAGTCCTTGAGCAAAAATTAAGCACTTGAATTCTTCAACCGTAATCTCTGCCAATCTGAAATTGTCACAATGTCTATTCACTATAGATGCATATGTTAAGTAATCCTGATCGTCGGATTTAGAAACATTCATGCATAACCATCGCTTATGCCAAAGCGACATATTTGCTCCAAACAGCTCTTTTAGCAATTTCACTGTTTCCGAGAATTCCAATTCAGTTGTTTTTCTCGGTAGAATAAAATCTACAAATTTGCTATGTTCTGCTGTACCTAGCTTTCTTAGTAATAGACTGACTTTTCTTGAATTCGACCAGTTTCCACAGTCTGTGTAGAAAATATCTTCATATCGTTTAAAGTACGCTTCAAACGTTTTTTCTTCGTCTGGCACATAGTTGAAAGTTTCCAGCGAATTAAATATGGTGTTATTAGAATATGAAGAATATCCCTCATTTGCCTGAAAGTTGTTTAATTTCTCCAGTGTTAACTTTTGAATTTCCAAAAGTCTTTCATCTTGTTTTTCTTGATATTTCTGTTGTCTTTCATCTTGTTTTTCCTGATATTTCTGTTGTCTTTCCTCTTGTTTTTCCTGATATTTCTGTTATCTTTCCTCTTGTTTATCCTGATATTTTTGCAGCGCTATTTGTTGTTTTTGTTGTCTTTCATCTAGTTTCTCTTGATATTTATGCTGTGCTATCTGTTGTTCCCTTATTAATAAGGCAAACTGTTCCTGCTGGGATTTGAATAATTCGGATATGACTTTGGATAGTTCATCCATTTTTAGCTGATAGTGTTCATGCAACAAGGAATATACTTTTAATTTTTGTATCCACGAATATCTATAAGCTGACCAAAAAAATCGAAACAACGTACGACTTTTTATATTTTATGTCTTGCTTTTACATTCACGCCCGTGTTAATCAACTTTGGTATTTTTTTTTCGTGAACAGAGAGCGTCGGACTTTTTTTTTCGTTTTCGACTTCTGTTCGCGTATTCCAATGACAACGTCTGATTTTCTTATCAGAGGTAATTCGTCACTATATTGTTGAACAAATAATTTAAAAAAATAATTTTTTAAAGTTTGTTACCTTTCAAAGTCGACACGGTGTATTTGTGCTCCTTTTAATCCATGCATGTGTTTGTAGTCGGCCAATTTTTCTTTTTAGCGGGTGTCTCGGTGTAGATAATTTTTTAATTTAAAATTACCGTTATTCGTTTACGACACCTTCCAATTTTTCTGAGTGAACGTTCCTTTATGCTTAGTCGTCTTTTAACGAGTTTTACATATCCAGAAGTTTAGAATCCTTCGTCGTTATGTTAACGTTGGACTTTTAATTAATAGTTTTTTTTTTCAGTCTGGGTTCTTCAATGACTTGTCCCAATTGTTGAAAAACTCTCACTATTAATTCTTTCTTCTTTCCGTATGGTTCGTTCTACTTCTTTGCCATTGTTGAAACTTGGCGTATGGTTCGTTCTACTTTGTGGCCATTGTTGAAACTTGACGTATGGTTCGTTCTACTTCGTCGCCATTGTTGAGTCTTGACTCAATGTGGAATCTCGCCTATTGCAT
>OZ038494.1:99515416-99600416 GCA_964036315.1 Acanthosepion esculentum | reverse complement strand
ATGTGTGTGTGTGTGTGTGTGTGAAGAAATATAGTCTTAAAGTGCGCTATATTTATGGGTTAAAGTGCTCATTATCAGAGATAGAGCGTGTGTAAATATAAAAGTGAACATAGAAGTCAACACTTAGAGGCGACAGTCTGTTTCATGCTAGATGCAATCTAGCAATATGTTCACTTTTATATTTATACATATGTATATATATATATATATATATATATATATATATATATATATATATATATATATATATATATCTGTCTATATTTCTGAGATGTCGCCATATCAATTACAACGTTTCGGCCGTTGTACGCTTCGGCCTTCTTCAGTTTGACTTTCCAACCAACCGAAGAAGGCCGGAGCGTACAACGGCCGAAACGTTGTAATAAATATGGCGACAAAGATGAAAACAATAGTCCGAATAATATATATATATATATATATATATATATATATATATATATATATATATATATATATATATATATATATATATCCTTGTGCAAATTAATTGAAACAACCGCTTTAGTATGCTTTCTTTCAACATACGGTTAGTTTTAGACCCACCGCATTGAGAGGGTGTTATCGATTTTAATTTTTGTTTCCTCTGATTTCCTCAGGTATTTGCAGTGGCGTGCAGTAATGTGAATCTATTTTCAGGGTGTATGATGAAATTTGTTTGGCCTTGAAAAATATTGCATCATTCATGATTGCATCAGATTTTTATCACGCCCAGACGCTATTGTCTTGACTGTCGATTAGTTGTCCTACGACCATTGTCTGCAATGGACGTTACTCCAAGGAAACGTACGAAAATTGTAACGCTGCACGAACACACTTGCAAGCCATACCAGTGAGCAAATCAAAGTACTACAGACTGGCTCGGAAACTCTCCTGATTCAAATCCAATCGAAAATCCGTGGTCAATCTGCAAGGAACCACGTGTAATGGACATACGAAGTACTAACATGTGAACTGCGTCATGTTCCATTGGAAAAATACGAGAAAAAGTAAATAATAACGGAATTATTTCAATTAATTTACACAAGGGTACATACGAAAGAGTAAATTTATTTACCGTCTTCTTGTTTAAGATAGTGAATGTTGCCATAATCCTTGCCTTCAGTTCATCTTTGGTGTTACAAGGAGTTTTGCTGGTCTCTCTTTCTCAACTGTGCCCCACACATAAAGATCAAGGGGGTTGCAATCTGGGGAGTAAGGGATGATGTGGCTGCGGAAAGTGTCTGAGAGTCGTGACTAGGTTCTCCTGCGTGCGTGGCATGGTGAAGAGTCATGTTGCCAGATATAGGATCTTCCAGTAGCCACCCTCTTGACTCAGAATAGCACTACCTCCTCAACGTACTTGATGTAGGCCTCCGCGTTGAGCCTGAGACCATCACCAACAAATTCTGGATTTTTTTTTCGTGTCAGAACGATCGAAGTGAGTCTTTCAAGCTGCCGTACCTTCGTAATCATCATTAGACTCATCCAACTCTTACCGAATCCTCTGCACTGTTCTCAAATTGATACGCAAACACTCTGAAATGTTTGTATTGGAGCTTCTGACGTGAATGCCAAACAACACAGAATACTGTTTCCAAATTTCTGGTGGAGCGAATTGCGTCATGGTGCTCTTTTTCTCACAGACCGTGCCCAACTGACCCTACTATACTGTGCAGTCGACAAAAAAAAAGTAAACAACACGGATGCGTGAAATTAAAAAACATATGTAAAATGGCGGCAATTTACCCATGGTATTCTCTGTATTGTGGATATAGACAACGACAATGCGTGTTGATGGAATGTTTAAAGATTTAAAAATTTATTAGATCAGGAGACCAGCTGCTAGTTTATGTTGTGAAGTTGCTTTTTAATATACATTATTGATTTCTATATCCGGACTGTACACACACACACACACACACACACACACACACACACACATATATATATATATATATATATATATATATATATATATATATATATATATATATATATATATATATATATATATATATCCAGACTGTTTATAGAGATATATGCTTGGGATTCCTGTTAACCTGATGAATATTAATGAGCAATCCTATAACTAAAAAGATTGAGATACTAATAATATTTTTGCTCTTGTATATAAATACTTGTCACAAAATAAAATCCTTACATTTGCCTGGATAAAGTCACTCGTCTAAGTTTCCCTGTTGTGGCTATATATATATATATATATATATATATATATATATATATATATATATATATATATATATATATATATATATATATATAATAAAATCTGATGATCCGCTGTCCCTTAAAAGTGGTGTGGTGAAATATTTTATTATATGGAACCTTAAAGTGGTCTGTTTTTATTTAAAATATATATATATATATATACATATATATATATATATATATATATATATATATATATATATATATATATATATATATATATATATATATATGTACTACTGTTTCGTTCTTGACTTACTTATCTGTATTTCTCTGTTTATATATATATATATATATATATATATATATATATATATATATATATATATATATATATATATATATATATTACAATGAATCATTGATACAAAAAGTAGATTAGTAAAGTTAATGATACAAAATGGCGACATCCTTTCCCAAAGAAAAATTTTTAAAGGTGCATTAACTTACAAATCACTCGATGAATGTTATGATTCTTGTTTTTACAAATTATAAACTGTATTAGGTTTTTATTTAATACGCAAGTACTTTCAACTGTACATTCAGTCATCCTCAGGCATGGAAATTATTATGGCGTGTGGGTATAGATCTATTTCAACCAAAAAGAAATATGTTAATTTTATTCAACCCCGGTGTATAGACTGTTCGTTTCGAAATTAGAAATTTAAAAATTAACTTTGACTGCTGTCGGAAAAAATTGATACATAATTTATCAATTACGATGTTTCAGTCAAACGAAATGCCCGAGTCGGTGATAAGGGGTATTAGCCTTAAAGAGAAAAGCTTTTATGAAATAAATCTTATGACATTAAATTGCGGTTATATGTAGAATGAAATGTTTAAATTTAGGTATGTTCGTGAGATCCATAAAAAATAGCATAGCATGAATAAAAAAGGCCTTAAACTTGATGAAAATATTTTTATCGTCTAAATGTTGATGTTATTATTAAGAGGAAAGATCAAAGTATTTTTTGATTATTTTTTACATTTTTTAATAATTTCTGTCACGTCCAAAATTTTTGTTAAAAATCTTGTATTTTTTGAATCAGCAAAATTGACAGAAAATCGATCGTCAGCCATTTTTTTAAAACTTTTGTTTACAAAAGTGAAAGTCTCCGTTTAAAATTCTTTTAAAATATCAATTATGATTTTTTTAAAATTAATTTGAGAAAATTAGAAATTATAAAATTTATTCCATATATTTTGAAAAAAAATATTTCTTACTTTCTGCGTTAAAAAAATGTTCTTTAAAATGAGAGAAAGCCGATCTTAACAGCAGTGTTGATTGACAAGTGACATATCCGTGATTTCATCACGCACTGACATCTTACGGGAGGAAATGCTATAGTACGTAAGGACACAAGTGACTGTTTAGCTTTACGTGGACAATTTATTTACCTTGTAATTTTTACTTATTTTTCAAAATTTTCTGCTGCTACTTGGTTATATATAGGATGATATATAGCTCATTTTTTTAAGTAAAACTTCTCCACACGTATTTCACCAATCGTAAATGTAAAAATGTAAAGGTCGTTAACAGTGCCGAAAAACATTTATATACAAAATTAAGTCACTTGATGTTTTTATTGTATCATGTTTCTTCCGGTCTTCCGTACATTTGAATTATAACCGTTTTTATTGACAGAAAGGCAAGGAACAGTAAGAATTTTCTAACTGGTGGTTGTAAAAAGCTTGTGCAATTTATAATCTGTACAGATAGATGTACATAAAAAAAACATTAGGTAAAAGATTTGACATTTCCACATTTGCAATATTTAACAACTTTAATGTAAAAATAATAAATAATTTAAGAAATAACAATTAATTCTTTTAAAAATTCATTTTTCATCGAAAACGTTTTTTGCCTTCAGACAAAATTATAAATATTCATAAAATCAAATAAAAGCAACTAAAAGCATTTGAAATTAAATAATATCTTTGTTTTATTGAGTTTTGTATGCTACAATTCAGAGCTGATTTTAGGTAGACGAGGTCGGATTAAATAAAAAACAAAACCTGTTTAACTTTCCTCAAAGCCTTGTGTTTATAACTAATATAATATCTTGCGCGCTTCGACATTGAATTTCTAGAGTTTTCATTAAATTATTTATGGGGAGGAGTGGTAATATATATATTATATTTTTATCATGACCTTAAAAAATAACATATTTATAATAATTTCCATCATTTCTGAATAGTTTCTGAAAGGTTAATTAAAACCTGACAATTATTTCTATTTTTGCAAGATTTTCAAAATTAATGTCTGTCATAAAAATTTAAAAAAATGGGCAAAAAATTAGCCATGTTATTTACTAGTAGTTACGGTGATAAAGAGAAACAAGGTTTTTCAATAAAAAGTTAGAATGTTCGAATAAAGACAAAAAAATTTTTAAAATAATAAAAAATTACTTTGTTCTTTCCTCTTAATATTAACATAAACATATTGTCGATAAAATATTGCTTTTGTTAGGTTTAAGGCGGTTTTTATCACGCGATGCTCATTTTCCAGCGATCTCACGGATATCCTTAGTTAAATTGAAACTGAAAGTGGGCTGAAATGGGATTTTTGTATATATGCATTATCTATAAAAAATATATTAAATAATTGTCGGACTTAATCCATTTCATCATAAATTTATATATATTTCATCATATATATATATATATATATATATATATATATATGTGTGTGTGTGTGTGTGTAATTTGGCAGCAACTTTTCTTTTAATCATGTTGTGTTGAATGTTAAAGACAACATCGTCCTGCATATTTTCTTTTGAATTTTCTCATATTTTCTATAATTTTTATTTCGATATCATTTTCATAAAAAGTCTCCTTAGAAAATATGAGAAAATTCAAAAGAAAATATGCAGGACGATGTTGTCTTTAACATTCAACACAACATGTTTAAAATATATATATATATATATATATATATATATATATATATATATATATATATATATATATATATATATATCCATTTCATCATATATATATATATAATCCATTTCATCATATGTATATATCTATATATCTATATATATTTATATATATATATATATATATATATATATATATATATATATATATATATATATATATATATATATATGGTAAAGGTAACAAATCCATTGGTATATAATCCAAGTGGATCCCCGTAATATAACATATTAAAACTGATTCGCAAAAAGAGCTCAATGTATTTATCATTACAGAGCAAATAATTTATAAACAATAAAATCCTAAATCACTGATCGTCTGTCTCTTACACTCCCAACAGATTGAGTCTTTATGTCACCGGCGTGTTTATGAAAAACATAAATGCACAAAAGATTGCTTTCCTCTCTGCCGGGCGCCGATAGCCTAGGGGTTAGAATCTCCAAATGATGCAAAATTGGTCGGGTTTTGGTCCCGGCTTGAAGCGATCAGATCTCTAGCCACACTGATGGGCTGTGATACAGCGAAACGATCTCTTTGTGGCTGACTAATTATATAACCATCTTTGTTCACCACCCGATGAGATGCTTTTATTGGGCATCGAAATACATGCATCTTTGGTGAGATTCCTTGTTTGGTCGTATGTAATGATTTATAATAAATATCTATTACTCTACTTTTTGTATTGAGCACTCTTTTAAGTTAATGTTCTGAACGTTTGAATTAATATTCTTTTCGTTCTCATTACATTTGGATATATATACACACACACACACGCGCGTGCGCACACACACACACACACACACACACACATATATATATATATATACATATATATATATATTATAAATGAATTGATTTAAAATGTTTTTTCGCTACACAGTAATAACCATGTTTCAAAAATGGAAGCTAAAAGCTTCGAGTTTAATTTTGTAATTAAATTAAAAACATTAGTTCCATTTCATTTTGAAGCGAATTTTGGAGTAACTTATTTTTAAATTTACTGAGTTTTAAAAGCACGGCAAAAATTCATAATTCACTGTTTCCAAGGATACAGAGAAATCCACTCATCCAGACAAGGGGTGGTAGCGTGTTCATTTTCATTAACTTTTGTTGTATCAGTTATTAGTTAAGCTTGTAAATGGGTTATGTTTAGGTAGGGTAGAGATGAATTTTTCAACGAATTTTGACATCCGTTAAATGCATGTCGTCGGAGTTTTTTAAATTTTTATTGTTAACGGCAAAATATCTGTAAGAACACCAGATTATATTCTTACTGTTCTTTCTTTCTATATATATATATATATATATATTGGCTCCTGAAAATTAATTTCGGTTTAGCTCTGTGGGAATGAAGCGTGGGTTTGTAAACAGTGACTATTAAAGCTAATATAGCATGACTCTTCGGCAGAATTGAGTCACTGTCAGTCACTGTGTGTTTATCTAAAATCTAAAAATAAATACTCTAAAATTCACCTTCATCCCTGCCGTGCGCCGACGGCTTAGTGATAGAATTTCTGAATTAATATATATATATATATTGGTCAGGGGTGCATTGTGGATACTGATATATATATACATATATATATATATATATATATATATATATATATATATATATATATATATAATTAGTCGAGGAAAAATCCAACATTCGCGGCCTGATGATTGCGCCTAGCATGAAACAGCCTGTCGCCTCTGAGTGTTGACTTCAATGTTCACTTTTATATTTATATTCACATAGGCTCTATCTCTGATATTGAGCACTTTATCCCATACATATAACACACCTTAAAACTATATATATATATATATATATATATATATATATATATATATATATATATATGTATAAATTTGTGTATGTAATCCGAGTTATAAGTTATTGACATTTAAAAAAACGTTCATGAAAGTAATATCCGATAATGCATTTTAAATTTTCCATTTCAAAACTTGGACTCTTGAGGCGGATAATATAAAATGCTAAACCATTTTTTTTAAAAGTCACTCTTTTTCTTTCACTTTTTAGTCTCAAGCGAAGCCAGTTTGGGAAAAAATAATCTAGGATTTAATTATTTTAAATTCACATAAATGCATGCACACAGAACACATCTTTTCGTTATCCATCCGATGAAGCCATGAGAGGTAAAATGCATTATCGAATATTACAGACACACACAGACAGACAGACAGCCACACACACACACACACACACACACACACACACACACACACACACACACACACACACATATATATATATATATATATATATATATATATATATATATTGAATAAAGTAATGTGGTAATTCACGGATTTTTATTGTTGTAAGCGTTTTTCCCGTTAACGTGACATTAACTAATTTGTCCAATCATTACAGTAATGTCCCAGCAGATTTCCGGTATTTTCTTTACTGCTAATCAGTCTCTTTAAATCTATTAAATAATGCAGTGCAATTAAGATTATAAAGAAATACTCATATAAAGAATAAATAGTGTAAAGTTAATGTAATTCAATGAGTGGTTAGTAAGTTAATGCTTTATTTAATCTGTTAGCGAAGTGATTTCGCCATTAATTACATTAACTTTACTTAATTATTCTTTGTATGACTACTTCTTTATAATATTAATTACACTGCAGAATTTAATAAATACACACACACACACACACACACACACACATATATATATATATATATATATATATATATATATATACATACAAAGAAATATAGTTTAAGGTGTGCTATATTTATGGGATAAAGTGCTCAATATCAGAAATAGAGTGTATGTAAATGAAGTTCCATGCTAGATGCAATCATCAGGCCACCTGATGAGTGTGTTTAGCATGAAACAGTCGGTGGCCTCTGAGTGGGGACGTCAATGTACATTTTTATATTTATATATATATATATATATTCTTCACCTTAAGAGTCCGAGTTTTGACATGGAAAATACTTCAGAATGGGTAGAAAATAAATGAAAGAAATAGTTTTTATCCATGCATTCTCCATTTTGACAGTATGTAAAAAATTTGGGTATGTAATCTGTTGTGGTAAATCCTCCTCCAGTAAAATGAACTCTTCCTCCTCTCATAATTACTAACTGCGACAGTCGGTTGGGGAGGTAGACGCAGTGCTAACCTACCGTTCGGATGTACACCTCTATCGACTTATTACTAAGACTCTTGCTTTGTATATATCTTCAATATACTTATTCAACGTACCTTCGTCTTCCGTGTCTTTCTTTCTGGCTCCTAATCAACCCACAACATAATCCTGACAGAGTTATAAGTTATTGACATTTGGAAAAATGTTCATGAAAGTTAGTTTCGAAAATAATATCCGATAATGCATTTCGCCTCTAATGGCTTCATCGGATGGATAACAAAAAGATGTGTTGCGTGTGTATGCATTTGTGTGTGGTTAAAATAATTAAAACTTTTATTATTTTTCCCAAGCTGGTGTTGCTCAAGACGAAAAAAAGAGAAAGAAAATGAGTGACTTTTTCCCGTTTGGTATTGGTTTGTTTTTTTACAAATCAAGGCACCTAAGGTTTTCTGGACGATTATAAATTCTAATATTTACAAGATTACAACTAGTATATATATATATATATATATATATATATATATATATATATAGAGAGAGAGAGAGAGAGAGGTTGTTTCAATTAAATTGCACAAGGATATATATATATATATATATGTATACACACACACACACACATATATATATATATATATATATATATATATATATATATATATATATATATATATATATATATGTGTGTGTGTGTGTGTGTATAAAAGTGAACATTGAAGTCAACACTCAGAGGCAACAGGCTGTTTCATGCTAAGCGCAATCGTCAGGCCGAGAATGTTGGATTTTTCCTCGACTATTTATATATATTGGTCAGAGGTGTATTGTGGATAATGCTATATATATATACATAAATAGTCAAGGAGAAATCCAACATTCGCGGCCTGACGATTGTGCCTAGCATGAAACAGCCTGTCGCCTCTTTTTCTTTCTCTTTTTAGTCTCAAGCAAAGCCAACTTAGGTAAAATAATAAAAGTTTGTTATTGTTTTAACCACACACAATTACATACACACACAAGACACATATTTTCGTCCTCCATCTGATGAAGCCATGAGGGGGGAAATCCATCATCGAATATTACTTGATTGTATTTCTTTATAGAATTTCTTCTTTCCTTTTCACTCCTAAATTATAAGTTCACGTGACTAAAACTAATTTCTAAAATTTAAGTGAATATCACAAATAAAATATCAGATAAGCAACAATCTTGAATCCTAGAAAATCACCTTCAGTCCCATGACTGGGTGTGGTTGTAGGGTCACTACGCAGCTGAGCACCAAACCAGTTCTCTCTACATGTCGCAGTAGGTATTCATGCGTTTTTTAGGCTGATATATACTTTTTTCAGTCATGTGTTTTTCAGGTTGATACTTTGTTTAGTCATGAAATGTTTTTTCAGGCTGATACTTTAGTTTAGTTTAGTCATCAAATGTCTTACTCGCAGATACATAGCGTTTTCAGTCGTCATGTGTTTTTCAGGTTGACACATTTTTCAGTCATCATGCAATTTTCAGGCTGATACATGCTTTTTTCACTCATGTGTTTTTAAGGCTGATGCATAGCGTTTTCGGTCGTCATGTGTTTTTCTGACTTTAAATGGCCTGCAAATGGTTGATAATCCGCAAAAAAATCAATCAATAAAACCCAACGTTTCGACTGTTGTATATTCTTCATCCTTGATGTTCTTTTCTTCGCTTTCAACTTTCATTCGAGAAGCGCTTTGAATCTTATTAAGCTAACGTAGGTTCCTTCACGATTCTCATTTTCTTTTTCTCTGACGGATTAGGCCAGTTTTTTTTTCTTTTTGTTTTTTTTTGTTTTCGAGGTTTCCTTATATATATATAAAATATTATTTTTTTTAGTCTCGAGCAAAGTCAGCTTGGGAAAAATAATATAAGATTTAATTATTTTAACCACACACAAATGCATACACAAACCACACATCTTTTTCTTATCCATCTGATGAAGCCACTAGAGGAGAAATGTATTATCGGATATCATTTTTCGAAACATACTCTCATGAATGTTTTTACAAATGTCAGTAACTTATAACACTATCAGGATTACATGCTCAAGTTTATTACATACTCTCCACATGGAGAACGCATTGATAAAAATTCTTTCTTCCATTTATTTTCTACCCATTCTGAAGGATTTTTCATCTCAAAATTCGGACTCTTAAAGAGTAGAATATGTATATATATATATATATATATATATATATATATATGAAGAAATATAGTCTTAAGATGTACTATATACTTATGGGATAAAGTGCTCAATATCAGAGATAGAGCGTGTGTAAATATAAATGTGAACATATATATATATATCAATTATGTGGTGCAGGTTCAATTTATATTACGCGAATCATTCATACGAAAAGCTTTAACTTCATTATCTGCTTTTCGTGTGAATGATTCGCGTAATATATATATATATATATATATATATATATATATATATATATATATATATATATATATATATATATATATTACCAGTTTGTTATAGGTAGGGATAATTCCAAGGAGGATATTAATCCAGGGAGAGGTCATTGTCGACTACAGGGCATTATAATAATAATGATGATAACCTTTCTTTCGTGATCTTTTTCTTCATTATATATATATATATATATATATATATATATATATATATATATATATATATATATATATAAGTAATTCATTGAGTCTGAAAGAAACCTCAACAGAATGCCGAAAGCACTGGACGGCTTTTCGTCCTATATTTGGGACACATCAGCAGTGCGCATCCACTACCGAGGATTGAAACCCTGCCAGGTTTTCAAGCAAACTGTTCCAACGGCCCTCGGTGACGAAGAGATGGCAAATCAGACTCAATATAGCGCCGCTCGCTCACATAATCCGTGGTGGAACTCAACTGAAGTTCTCTGTAACCATAGGACTGTGCCTCCCGGAGCCACGACAACTATCACCAAGCCGCTCAAACTGAAGCATTAGAAGCCGGATCAAGCAATGATATACACATGATAGAAATTGTTAGGAGGATTTGATAATTATAATCAGACTCAATGAATTACTTAATTATAATTATCAAATCATCCTTACAATTTCTATCATATATATATATGTATATATATATATATATAAATGTGGTGATCGAAACCCCCTATTTTATGTATGAGTGGCCAGACAGGATTCCTGATTTAACATCCTGTGACTTTTTCATTAGGGTTGGCTAAAAGAACAAGTCTACGATACCAAACCACGATTTTAGAAGAACTTGAAGGCTGAATACAAGAAGTTATGTCTTCCATACCACAAGAGTTTCTGACGAACTCAGCTGGCGTGATGCCTGCGCGGTTCGAAAAGATGGTCGCGAAATCTGGTCCCCATATCGAATTTTAAATAAAACCTAAAAGCTTTCCTCTCGTATATATTTTTTGTAAAAATTATAATTAATTAATAAATTATAAGAATTTTAAAATGGTGAGTTACTTTGCAATCACCCTTTTTACATATATTATAAAATAATAATAATTATAATAATTATAAAATCATAATCTCGGCTATAATATATATCCATATATATATCTATATATCTATATACATATATAAATATATATGTACATTGAGCACTATTGTGTAAAAATAAAAAATATCTATAAGATCACCGGATTTTATATCTTACTGTTCTTTCTTTTATATATATATATATATATATATATATATATATATATATATATATATATATATATATATATAAGAAATATACTCTTAAGGTGTGCTATATTTATGGGATAAAATGCTCAATATCAGAGAAAGAGCGTGTGTAGATCTAAAAGTGAACATTTACGTCAATACTTAGAGGCGACAGGCTGTTTCATGCTAGACGCAATCTATATCTATCTATCTATCTATCTATCTATATATATATATATATATATATATATATATATATATATATATATATATATGAATAATGTCCCACCTTTGTTCTATAAATCCAGATTCAGAGCGATAAACATATTAATGAATACTGTCAAAATACGGAAAAAGAAAGATGGACCCGACTTATTACACATCGTATTCTCTCCAGAAGATCAATGTTTGTAGGTCGAAGAGCAACAAATATATTTCTTTCTGCCACTTTTACTTTTCCGCTCGCCAGCTGAAGTTTCCGCCAATATCTCAAGCAGTTTGCCAGGAAGACGCGCCGATTTTGCCAGTCACCATATTTTAATAACGATCATGTGTGGTTGATTTCTGAGAAATGGTGCTCATCTCACGTCAAGTATAAAATATGATTGGATGAGATTTGTTTCTCTATTAACCAATGACATACTTCTTTAGTTGGTCCCTCGTAAAGTGACTTACGGTAACAACGGAAGTCAATCGAGGAGATAGCCTGATTGCGATTGGAAGTCAAACCTTCATGGCAAGGACACGCCATGCCACTATAATTTTAGCAAACCACTCATATTCCATCGGTGAGAGAAAAGTTCATTTTAGAAGCTCCCTTCGACGAATCAGCTCCCAACAGGATATTTCCCCGTTCACTACAATCTTAATCAGTTCAAGGCTTGGGTTAACCGTTATCTTTCACTCATGATCACACAAATGCCCTCCTAAGGTTATCCTCATATATATATATATATATATATATATATATATATATATATATATATATATATATATATATATTCCAAAATTCGCTTGAAGATGAATCAGAACTAATGCTTTTAATTTAATTATATAATTAAATTTGAAGTTTTTAGCTTCGGTTTTTGAAACATGGTAATTCATGTGTAGCGTTGAAACCATATCTTTAAATCAGTTGATTTATAATATTTATGCTCTGTAAAATTATATTGGTGAATTACTACTTGAACAAATATTACTAGTACGGATATTATTAAAAGGCGTTACTACTAGTACCGGCGTCTACGAAGTCTCGAATATAACTAGCATTTTTGAAAGTGATAACGAGATTTCGCTTGACGTAGCAAAAGTGACAAGCGAAGCGGTCCAACATCACAATACTGGCGACGAGGAAGGAATCATATATATGTATATATATATATGTATGTATATATATATATATGTATGTATCTATATATATATATATATATATATATATATATATATATATATATATATATATATATATATATATATATATATATATATATATTGTGTGTGTATTGAGGCAGCATTTTTTAATTCATACATGTTTCATTAAATAATATAGACAGGTGTTGTCTATTTATTTTATGTAAGTTCTTTAAACTTAATAACATTATCATTAAACGAAGAAAGAAAATCACAATAGTGATACATATTTTTTAATCCAATCTAAGTTTTCGGCTTGCATAAGCCATTATCAAAGATGACAATTAGAGTTCAATATACAGTGATGATAGTCTGTTTCTGTTTACGTGGAAGATTTCCAAGCAACGATAAACACGTGCATATAAGACGCTGGAAGCGAAAATCTCACCGCAGTTCGTGCCGTCACACATGACCATAAGAGAGTGAAACGAGAAGTATTAAGTATAGGAAGCCGTTGATATAAACCAATGGCTTCTGTTATAAATTATAGGCACTTAAGAATATTTGTGAATATTTCATAGTTTATTTTGTTCTGGTCAGGTTTCAACTGTTTTATGTATATAGCTTCAAGAATTTTTAGTTTTTGTTTATTGTTTTCAGGTTTAAGTATAGTTGTGTTTTCAACAAGGATTTTCCGGAATTGTGCATGTGGCCAGGCATGTTGTTTTAAATGCCTAAAAATGTTAGAGTTATCATTCAAATGTAGTGTCAAGCATCGTGAAAGCGAATTTGTGGTGTGACCAATATAAATATTATTTAATTCGTTGGAGATACAATCTCCCAAAGGTCACTTGAATTTGTAAACATTGTTGTTCTTTTGCAAATCGCTAACCGGGGGAGAAGAATCATTACAAATAATTCAGTTGGATATACTAGATTTAGTGTAGTATATGATTAACTTAATTTTTTTGCTAGGATGTGTTGTAGATATATTAGCATTTACTAATTTTTTTAGTATATTTTCATCTTGTTTATAATTAGTATGCATTTGATTACGATATAAGAGATTACTATGTTTGAGATTAGTAGAAGTAGTATTATGTACTATTTACTTAGTATTGAGATTTCTAAGAAAGCATCTTATTTGTTCATCAACTATATAGTTTCTATATATGGTATTTATTCAAAAATTTTAACATAAACATGTTATAACATCATTACAAAAATAGCTATTTTGTTTTAGCACTTCTGGTGTCTTGTCAAGTGATGGGGTTGATTGCAGAATAAAGAGTATATAAGAATCGTCTTTATTAAAGAATATTCTTTATACAATAAGAATACTCTTTAATTCTGCAATCAACGCCATCACTTAACAAGTAATAAAATATAATGCAAATCGAAATATGTTTTTGGAAGTGTGTTATTGTAATATTTTAATTTGCATTATATTTTTCGTCTCGGATGCTAAATGAATTTTGCCAAAAAGAAAAATAGTTTCCATGCCTGATGATGACCAGAGAACCCGTCGAAAGTACATGCATATTTAAGGGAGACCTAATACAGTTTATAATTTTAAATAAAAAAACAAGTATTATAACATTTATCGAATGGTTAGTGGGTTAATGCATTTTTAAAATGTTTATATTATTAACTTTACTAATTTACTTTTTGTATGAATGATTCATTGTAATATATATATATATATATATATATATATATATATATATATATATATATATATATATATATATATATATATGTATTTCAACTTTTCGCTCACTGGAAGTAAGTGGTTATCTGGGATTGGATTCCAGCATACACTGTTAAATTGGGTATTGTCGAACTATATGTGTTCATCTCCCTGATTCAAAGGTATTTTTACTTTATTGGCACTTGATTTTACGTTACAATGCTACTTCCGACGAGAAACAAATCTGTTTACCTTCCATTCTACGTCATTATTAATAGTCGCTACGCGAGCGTTATGTATTTTTGAAAATTTCAGTTGCAGTTATAAAAAGAAATCGCAAGAGACTGACACTCATACAAAAACAATCCCTATCCGGTGGCAAAAGCTACTGGTGGCGCCAAGGGTGGCAGTACAGCATTAGCCACAGAAACGGTGTTACCTCCCATGACTGGCGTCTGACGAGAGCTGGGTATCACAAGTGCTTTCACACGTTGTATGTAGAGATTTTACTATGTTTTTTTTTTCTTAAAAGGGATGGAGAAAATTCTTCGAAAATAAAACCTACTTTAAATTTTCCATTTTCTAGTCGAGATAGGGTTTGATAACATTTTACCGAAGTTAAAACATTATACATTCATTGCAATCTTCCTGTATTCATAAAATAACCCATAAGTGTCTTCCAAATGCTAGATATAGCATTCAGAAGAATTCCCAAATGAAAGAGTTTTAATTGATCAATTCCAATGCTTTCGTGAGAGATAATTTTGCAACTGTGTCAGTCAGTTATATCCCATGCGTGATATACGCTTAGGCGATCATGTATCTTTCGATACATGACTGACGAAGCAGATTTTTTTCCGCAGAAGGTTGTCATTTCTTTCTGCGGTAGACCGGTTGCCATCCAAGGCTATAGAACCAGGTCTGCCCTGCTATTTACTACTGAGGAGAGAAGAAGAAGATTCATACGTTTCCCAAAGGTATTAGCACATAAGTGAATGTCATGCATTCGACTGGAATTCGAACCTGGCTCTCCGATTCCAAAATCCGAGTCTCAACTGTGTAGTGAACTATAAATGTTTATTAATATTCACACATTCCTTAGATTGTCTCACGTCGTGTAATGTCACCCTAGCCCATTAGAATCATTGGCGTATCTCGCATACTCCAGTCAAGTGCTACAGAGCTGTAGTATGTGCATGGCGACTAAGATTGGACAGAGAAGATAAAATGTTTTCTGAATATATAACACTTACAGCGTAATGATATTAACATGAATTTTTTGCATAAATGCCTGAATACAACTGGTTAGGCGATCGTTAAATATTTACTAAACAAAACATCAATGTGACTCGTCTTACAACCAAAACTTTTTATCGGAATGAAGAAAGCTAAATCGGAATTTCATTTGAAGGTGTTGAAATCCGTTTGCAATAAGTCCTACCAGCCATCTCTTTGTAACTACAAGGAGTTGTTGGCGTATAATTTTAATAAATACACCTTATAAATGACAATAAAACCACTAATATACAAGGGCTTACTGAGTGTGAGAGTGTATAAGAAAAATATAAGAAAAATCACAATTAGGGAGAGAGAACAATATCAGAAGAGAAATTAAGAAGACAGAAGATAACGATTAACATTGCATTTAAATATCTGAAGATCAAAGGCAATAAAGCCACTAGGACGCAAGAGGTTACTGAGTCTTAAAGAATATGAGGAAAAACTACTATTAATGAGAGAGGACAATAAAAGAACAAGATTTAAGAAGACAGAAGATAAGGATTAACATTGCATTTAAATATTTGAAGATCAAAGGCAATAAAGCCACTAGGACGCAAGAGGTTACAGAGTGTTAGAGAATATGAAAAAACTAGTACTAAGGAAAGACGACGATAAAAGAACAAGAATTAAGAAGACAGAAGATAACGATTGACATTGCATTTAAATATTTGAAGATCAAAGTTGACTAGAAAGCTAGCGAGAAGTGCGTAGGAAAGAACTATCAGCATAGAACTTACGGCTCTAGAATTCAAATCTAGTATTGGAGTTAAATTCAGATAGTCTAGGTGCCATACATGAAAGCTCATTAGAACAATTATCATGAAAATATTTAATAAAGTATTAATGAAAATATTAATTAAAGAAAATATTAATGAACTTAAATTCATTAGCCTGTAAGTGTTATATATTTATTAAATAAAATTTGGTCTTTTCCTTCTCCTCCACTGGATGTTACCTCAGAGCAAGAGAGCCAAGTCAGACCTGATATTTAATCCAAAACTTGGGGAAGATTTGGGTTCATACATTTCTCAAGAGTGTGCTGAATTCGAACTCTGGTCGCTGGTTCCCTTTTCGAAGTCGCTAGCCATTATACTAATCGCACATTCTATTATTATCATATCGAACTTGCATTCAATCCCTTTTGTGTTAATTTTAGGCTTTGGCTTGTTTTTCTTTTTACGTATCTGGAAAATATCTCACAATTTGTTCGCCATAGCTCGCAGACATTTTCGTCGTGATATACGAAAATGGTTTTATTTCTTTTGTTTGCTGTAAAACATCTGTGGATGTCTTGGATATTTCCGACAAAGGCTCCAGGGAAAAACAAGAGGTTCTATCGTCCGACAGAAAACAGGAAGAAAGAAACGACGCTTGTGCTTTCAAATAAAACTTAGCCAAATATAAAACGAAATAAAAGCAAAGACGGATTCTTTACTGAGAAAAAAAAATGCGTTACTTTGTCCTTTCTCAGTTAATGGAATCTTTTCCAACCACAAAAGAAAAAAAAAATTATTCTGCTCAAATGGCTTTTAAATGTCCACAAACTGAAATCATAAAGCCATTATTCAATTTTAAAATATATATTTGTGATTTCTTTACCTGCTGTATGGACGCTTCATGCTTTTGTCTAAGTGTTTACATCGCGTTCGACATGGACGTTCTCATAGTTTGCTGATAAATTACTCAGGAGACGAGAAGGAATCGTTTTTCGAAAGACAAGTGCGCCTTCTAAGTATTTTCGACAAAATGGAAAATTTGTATTTTAAAATATTCTGTAATGTACACGACAGTCACGCACACGCAAACACTCATACATAGGTATATATATATATATATATATATATATATATATATATATATATATATATATATATATATATATATATATATATATATATATATATATTCTTAATATGTGCTATATGTATGGGATAAAGTGCTCATTATCAGAGATAGAGCGTGTGTAAATATAAAAGTGAACATAGAAGTCAACACTTAGAGGCGACAGTCTGTTTCATGCTAGATGCAATATGTGTGTGTATGTGTTAAAATCATTCGAATGTTGAATAAATTTTTCAGAAGTTAGCGTTTCAATTTTCTATAATTAAACTGTGATATTAATGTTGAAATCTGTTCATCAATTAATTCAATCAAGTATTGCATGAAATACATATTAAAGGGGTCAGATCAAACTGTTTTTGCACAAACCCCCACTGAGTTTCTTTTCACTTTGATTTAAATTAAATTTAAATTTGAACAAGGGAATGCGTCCTATCCAAAATATAGGAGGAGAAAGATGGAGGTCACATTGGCAAGATCATTGAGTAATATTGAAATGAATCACTTTTCGCGACAAATTATAACAATGATTTAAAATCAATCATTTTCTTACAAAAAATGTGTGACAGGCAGCAAGGCGCGGGTAATTCGGCTACTACTACACGACCGGTACACCCTGCTAGTACCTCATAAATAATGGCTTATTTCGTCTTGATCGTGTGGAAAGACGAAATACAGAGACACTACTTGGTTTCAGTGAAAAAAATAAGAAAAAAAAATAGAAATGTTTAACGTCGCCTTCTAACACTAAATAATGGGATATTCAATTTTGATCACGTAAGAAGACAAAAGACATCAAAAACGCTACTTGGTTTCATTGAAAAGAATGAAAGAAATAAGGAAAGATAGAGGTGTTTAACGTCTGTTTCAGTGAAATGAAAAAGGTTTCAATTTCAAATCTTTTCATTTGTACCCCCTTACTTCTTAAAATAACGACCAGCATTCATATTTATTAAGTATTGCATCAAATACATATTAAAGGGGTCAGATCAAGCTGTTTTTGCACAATTCCTCCACTGAAATTTTTTCCCCTTTGATTTAAATTAAATTTAAATTTGAGCAAGGGAAAGCCTCCAATCAAAAATATAGAAGGAGAAAGCCAGAAGATGGAGGTCACTTCGGCAAGATCATTGAGTAATATTGAAATGAATCACTTTTCGCGACAAATTATAACAATGATTTAAAATCAATCATCATTTTCTTACAAAAAATGTGTGACAGGCAGCAAGGCGCGATTAATTCGGCTAGTAATAAATAATTGTGATTGTTCTCTCCCTTCGTTAGTTCACACGACCGGTACGCCTTGCCAATACCTCATAAATAATGGCTTATTTCGTCTTGATCGTGGAAAGACAAAAGAGACGCTACCACCAGCCGTAAAATCATGTAAAGCATCAATTTTCAGCATTGAAAAATAAACTGAAGCCATGACGGATTTACTAAAGGCTTATCAGGCTGAATGAAAGGGCTTCAAAATCTAGGGGGCCTCCAACCAAGGTGTATAATATTTTTGACACTGTCATAGGCCTTTCTTATACATGCTGTCCTAACACATTGTGAACTCTAAATAATACTTGAGGAATTTTAAACACCCGTCATCGTCCTCGTCTTTAATCAGTTTGTTTAATTTAACACTCTTCTGTGAGAATTGGGCATTTTGGATGAGCCTCACAGGTGGAAGAACCTAGGGCCTCTCATCTAAATACCGGCCCTGGATATGTCTATAGATAAATATCCAATGGTATAATGGACAGTATTTGAACATAGTAGCCATTGATTTCCTTCCGTCTGTAAAGCAACACAAGTCTTCTCCTATACTGTATGACGCAGGGCCAAATTGACCTTTGTAAACCCATCTGTTAGATATTGGCAAACGTTCAAAGCTATTCCTCGCAGTAATCCTAAATATTTGAGCATTGGTACCCCAGCCCTTGGGTGGAGTAACGGACAGCGGCTCGGACTGAAGAATCGGAGAGCCGAGTTCAAATTTCAGTAAGATCCCTTACATTCACTTACGTGTTAATACTCTTGGGAAACGTATGAACCCTCTTCTCAATCTATAGGTAAATAGCATGATAGGCTTGGGTTATCTGTTGGTCGGTCTAGGAGAATGAAAAACTCAAAACCGGCCTGAGGTGAGGTGGGCTCCATCTTGCTCAAGAAACACCATTTCTACGGTTGCAGTACACATGGTGCCCCTACGACCCTACGGGTCACGGGATAAAAATAGACACCATGACATTCCCAGATATTTATACGTCTATCTCATAAATACACCGGCCTAGTTATGACGATAAATTACATCTGTGTCCTGATTAAGACGACAAACAACGTTCAACAGCAATTCCTCTGATCAGGAGGTTTTGAGAAACGTGGAACCATCTCTTAATTCCGGGTGCTTCCAGGTCCACCTTGATCCGGAGTGGTATCACCTGTTGTAAAAACCCAGCAATACAATTTTTGCAAAAAAATATTACCAGCAATAAAAATCTTGTCATTAAATAACCCATTGAGGTTGATATGCCGTAAAACAAAGCAAAGCAAACCAAAATTATTTTAAAACTTCGAATATACATTTCCTGAATCGTGACACCCTAGGTAACGAAGATCTGTGTGTATTGAACCTCAGGCATTTGTGGCAAAGAATATGAAGGTAATATTAACCGTACCCTGAAGGAAAGTGTAGCAGTATTATGAAAAGGCTTTTTTCTTTTAAACCAGTCATGTTTGATGATATATGAAATGAAAAGAGTAGCCTCTAACTCCAGTGGGATGGGATGAAAACATAGGATAGCCGGTCTCTGAAGGTTAATGACTGTCTGGTCCGCAGTTGCATTGTCGTCAGCATACTGAAATTCTCGCACGCGGGTGATAGTACTCTTTTTGAGAGAACGAAGTCGGGTGAGGTTGAAACCGCCGTCGAATCTGTATCGGACGTCAGTGTCAGCGCTACTGGGGATTGGGTCTCGTTGATCATGACCGCGTGGTACAGGGATAAGATTGTCTAAAGTCTAACGTCAATGAAGTTAAAGTAATAAGCAGAGAAAAATACTGGAGGATAAGATAGTTAAAAGAACCAGTGCCCATGTTAATCACTGAAAACTTCAGCAGTAGACCTAGCATAGCGATACATACCGATAGACTGTTTACGTGGGACATTAGTTAACTATTGTCAATGAGGGTTCGCTGATGCGTCTTTAACGCCGCTCTGCTGTAAGTGAAGCTATGATTTTCCTTATTTTAGATGGGAGAATTCTCTCAGCCCCGGAGATTCCAATATTGCAGCAGAAACTTCTTCATTGCACTAAAGAGGTTGGGTTGGTGTAATACCGACACCAGCGTGATAAGGCTCGTGAGAGCTGGGTAAAAATCGATTTTTGTCCTTGGTTTATATGCATAAATGTATGGCGCTCCCCACGTTAAAACGACCTTTTGTCACATCTAGACTTGGTGGGGAGGCTGGGTAACTATAACTAACACAGAGATGAACACTATCTATCTGATTAAGAAGGAAATGGCACGAAAATTTCAACACCTGGATATCAACATTAGATCTAAGCCAAATTAGATTACTTGATTGTAAAGTCTAGCCTAGCGGATACAGGTGTTGTTTAAAATATCTGTTTTTTGACAATTGAAACTCCAATATTTGGGTCGGGTAGTGTAGGAAATTAGCGCAAAGAACAAAATAACAATTAAAAAAAAAAAACAGAAATAGCGAACTGATACGGGATATAACATTAACATTAAAAACAAAGTGAGGGATATACTGTGCTGTTTGATAAAAGTGACTCACCTGATTTTTTTACTTAAAAATTTATTCGCCTATTGTTTTGGGGGGTCAAACTAATTTTTAATCTTACTAATATAAAGATACCTTCCCTACCACCTAGTAAAAAAGTTTACTCACCCTAAGGTATGTTAGAGTTTTTGGATACTTTCATGTGCTAGTGAGCCAACCAAAATGAGCTGACTCATTTTATAGTTGACCAATAGAAGCGTTAACCAATCAGAAAGCTCAAAATATTCAATTCGACGTGTATAAAGGCAGACATGTTTTTTTTCCGAATCCTCACTGCCAACCCCCGAGACCTTCGAAGACTGAAGAATTACGGAACAGCTGCTGCTGCTATTGGCAATATAGTCAGATCCAGTAGAGTGTCTGACTCGTGAGTGTTAATCTTTAACGTTGTTTCATTGAACAGATTACGTACTGCGCTGTATTCTATATTCATAGACTACGATGAACATGGTCAACAAGGTATTCTATTGATAATTATAATTTTGGATATAAATAAGATTTAGGGAAAACCTCTGTGCAAAAAAAGTGACTCTCTTATTTCCTGCAACTAGTAATCAATAGAAACATAACCGAACAGCTTTAAATAAAGAATAATAGAGGTGTAATTTATTTATAATAGGTAATATAGTTCGAAATATTTAATAATCTATGGGTCCTCCTTTATTTTGAATAACCTTTTCAACCCTTTTTGGCATTGACTGAGGTTCTGGCAAATCTCATCTCCAAGCATTGAATTCCATTCGGATATGAAATTCACAATCAAATCCTCTTTGTTGCTCAACTGCTTTTTCGAGAGCCTGTACTTTATAATGCTCCATAAATTTTCTATGGGGTTGAGGTCGGGAGATTGGGGCGGCCATGTCATAACACTCACCTGCTTCTCATCAAACTATTCCTTCATCAATTTTGATTTGTGACAGGGAGCATTATCTTGCATAAAAATGAGCTTGGTGGGGATCGATTTGCACCCTTTCAGCAGGAGGGAGCAGACAAGACTCTAAAATTCTCTTGTACTGCTCTCTCCTGAGGGTCTTTTCAATAGGTCTTAAGAAACCAGTTCCATGAAAAGAAAATCATCCCCAGAACATTATACTGAACGGATGCTTGACAGTACTTACTGCTAAATTCAAAGAGCTTTCAAAGCTTCTTCTTCGGATTTTAGATCGCTTATCCTTTGAATTTAGCTCAACTTTCCTTTCATCCGAGAAGAGAACATTTAGTAAAAAGAAAAAATCAGGTGAGTCACTTTTATCGAACAGCACTGTATAAAAAATCAGGTGAGTCACTTTTATCGAACAGCACTGTATAAAGAAATCAGGTGAGTCACTTTTATCGAACAACGCTGTATAAAAAATCAGGTGAGTCACTTTTATCGAACAGTCACTTTTATCGAACAGCGCTGTATGTCTATGCAAGTTTTCAGTGGTGGTTAGTGAATAAGATACTGACGAAAATGGATGAATCATTGTGATATAACAATCAAGTTAAGTATCTAATCAGTATGAAAAGTAGTATAATAATGAAACATCATCCCAAAAATAGAAGTCCCCCCAGCCTAGCAGACGTTTAAGCACCCTTTGAAAGTGCCCTGAAATAGCGTAAGCTGTCTTCCAGAAAGTAAGTATAGCGTTGCAGCTCAAACCTACACCAGGTTCGATCTCAGGGAGCAGTTTCTTCCAGTCCGTCGCCTATGGGTTAAAAGTAAAGTTTTAGGCCAGATCGTCACCCACGAAATAGAACCATGAGAATATTTTTTAGTCTTAGACAAAATCTTATTCTGATTGTGACCTACATCTTTAAATGAACGAGGCAGATATGAAAAAGGTGAGTGGGGAGAGGAATAGTCAAACAGGCGTCTTCCCATTCGCGTTGCTGCGGGGTGGTTTTCTTTCCCTCTCTCTACCTTTACTTCTGTTTCTCTGTGTTTTTCACTGATAGTAACCACTGTCTTATAGAGACATTGTTCTTTGTCTTGTCATCTTCGTCTAAAAACGTAATCTATCAAGGTCTGACCTCATTCAGTGACACTTGACATGGTCCTTGTGAAGTCAACTTCACTCAGTTGATAATCAAGAAAATAAATGCCTGGTAAAATTTTTTGTGACAGATGCTTCCATTTAACAAGATATCAACTGACAGTGATATCGCTACATAAGCCGATAAAACTAATAGTAAGGAAAATGAAACCAGAAAGCCGAATCCAGAAGTTAATCTGAGTCTATTCTGTTTACTTTCACGATAATGCCCTTGGAATTTTTCAACTCTTCTTTGTGCCTCGGCCATGGATTAAATGATAGAGTAGACTGTCCAATATGTAACGAATTGGATCTGTAAATATCCACCAAATGCAGAAATTAACTACAGAGCAACCTCGGTTCTCGAACGTCTCACATGTCGAACAAAATCGGTTTTCAAACAGAATATTCGAGTTGAAAATGCCTCGGTTATCGAACAAAATTTTGGTTCTCGAAGAACATTGCCGAACCAAATTAACACGAACGGAATCATTTCTTAGTTGACCGCCAACTTGTATACATTCGTGTGTTGTGATGTGATTTTTTTTCCAATTTTATTGTACTGTGCCTTTTTTCTATTCCTAAGCCCTCAGTCATGGCTCCAAAGAAAGCTAGCAGTGATACTGGTAAAGGAAAAGGAAAAGTCAAGAGAAAAACTATTGTTGATGATGATGTCTCTTCCTATTCAGTTTCATATGGCAAAATCAACGATCTCTACTATTTTTATAAATAAAGAGACGATCATGTCTTTTCTTCCCTTTCCAAAAACAAAATAATTTCCATGCCTGAAGATGACTGAATGTACAGTTGTAAGTACTTGCGTATTAAAGAAAGACCTTATACAGCTTATAATTATTAAAAACAAAGATCATATCATTGATCGAGTGATTTAGAGGTTAATGAAACTTTATAATTTGGTTTGCGAAAGGATTTCGCAATTTTATATCATTAACTTTACTAATCTACTTTTTGTATGAATGATTCATTATAATATATATATATATATATATATATATATCCTTACCAGTCACAAATTGGTAATATATATATATATATATATATATATATATATATATATATATATATATATATATATATATATATATATATATATATATATATATCCCTATCAGTCACAAATATATATATATATATATATATATATATATATATATTAGTTAAACACAAATGAATAATATATATGCGTAACTGTCGCTTTCACGCTATGCGACGATCATAAATACAGCGAAAATATGTGTGCGTGTGTGTGCGTGTGTGTATTTAGGCAGCAATCCTTCTTTCTTGCACATTTCATTGAATACGACAGACAAGGTGCTTTTATTTAGTTTTTTTATACAATTTCTCATGCGATCTAATAATTTTTTCTTTTCAGATGATAAATTATATAAAGAGTGTCCGAATGTTCTTTTAATTTTTAATATATTTATATTAATATATATATATATATATATATGTGTGTGTGTGTGTGTGTGTGTGTGTGTGTATGTGTGTGTGTGTGTGGGTGTGTGTGTGGGTGTGTGTGTAAAGTTTTGAATATCATATAAATATAATTTTTTTTTAAATATAAAAGCGGATATTGACTATTGTGTTGAAGCCTGAAACAGACTGTCGACGCTGGTTGTTGACCTTAAAGTACAATTTATATACAATATATATATATATATATATATATATATATATATATATATATATATATATATATATATATATATATATATTATAGCGTTTCACCCCAAGCAAGGCGGGAAGCCACTAGCACACAAGGCGTTACAGAGAGTTGGAGTGAGAGCTAAGAGGAGTGATAGGGGATAGATCAAGGCATCTGGAGACGTCGATTGACATTACATTTGAATAGTTGGAGATTATAGCTATCAGGAAAACAAGAAATGGGGAGGGAGTTCCCCAGGAGAGAAGTGCGAGACATGAAGTTAAACGAGTAGAAGAGACGGCTACATTTAAAAGTTTCGGCAGTGAGAGGGTATGAGCGACATGCCAGTCTAGTAGAACGCTTAAATTCATGAAGTCTGGGAACCAGCGAAAGCAGCTAATCAGAGCAGTTACCGTGAAAGTATTTGTAAAAAAGACAGAAGTGGGCAACGGCACGTCTGTGAGAGAGCGACTGCAGACGAGATACCAGATCAGGGCCAAGTACATTGCATCTGGATCTTATCAAGAACATTGACTCAAACAGAAGGGGTACCGGACCATATATGGCAGCAATACTCCATGCAAGGGCGAAGGGTTGATATTAAAATTGCTATTATTTTTACATTTATCATTTTATTATTTTGTTATTTTTAATATTCTTTTTTATTTTTCTTCTTTTATTTTCATTATGATTAATTTTATAATTTAATATCCGTATTCACAATTATTATTATTATTGTTGTTGTTGTTGATGTTGTTGTTGTTATTTTCCATCTGTTAGTTTAATGGCTATGATTTTAATTATTCTCTCTGTGTTTTGTTTCGTTTCTATATCCCTTATTAGAATTACATTTTTGGAGTCATTAATAGCTTTCTGCCTACTCTTGTTTTTACGCTGGGTAATCTTTCTAACACCTCTCGGCCTAATAAGTTACACCAACTCTGTTCTTCCTTTTCTGCACGTAATAAAAATTATTGTTCTTTTTTCGCTCCTGGTCTAGCAGCCATTATCACTGCTCTGAACCCGGAGCATGCGCAAACGAATTTTCGCGCGAAGTAATTCTAAGATCTGCCTTCATATGCTTAATGAGTATTGCGTATTGAAAGCGTGAAAAGAAAGCCCACTGTGTCGCCGGAACGTACGGCTCTGGTCATTATTACCATAGTATATGCTGTAAATAAGGCCTAAATTAGACGAAAGAGCTTTATTCTGATTTGATGGAGGTTTTGGAAATTGAAGAATACGAGAGAGAAAGGAAAAAAGAAGGTAGGAAAAGTAGAAGAAAAAGTAAAAAATGTAGAAAAAAAAGGGTGAGAAGAAGAAAAGGTGGGGAAAGAAGAAAAGGTGGGGGAAGAAGAAAAGGTGGGGGAAGAAGAAAAGGTGGGGGAAGAAGAAAAGGTGGGGGAAGAAGAAGTGAAGGTTTGATGAATTGTTTTTTTTTTCTTCCTATGAACCTTTTGCAGGTTTTTTAAAGCTGGAAAATATTTTTAGATTCCAAAAAATGGCGAAATAATAATCATTTATTCATACGAATCCTACTAATTAACCAATATCTACGGGGAGAAGAGGTGGATTCATATCTTTCCCAAAGGTATTTGGGCGTAAGTAAATATTTACGAACCCGATTGGAATTGGAACTCCGATTTCCAATTCCAAGACGTTACACCACCCGCACATCCAAGCTTACGGCCACTGGTATTCCCAAACGACCACCTATGTAGGTACTGATCAGAATCGACGTTTAATTTCGGTGATCATACAAGAAGCCGTGTTTAAATGTTATATAGTTGTAAGTCAGGAAGTGGAGGAGAAGGAAGAGGAGGAGGAGGAGGAAGAAGTAGGAGGAGGAATGAAGAGGAGGAGGGGTTAGAGAAAGAAGAAAGAGAAGAGGAGGAGGATGAAGGAGAAGAAGAAGAAAAGGAGCAGGAGGAATTCGTAGAAGAGGAGGAGGAGGAAGTAGAGGAAGAAGAAGGATAAGAGGAGGAGGAGGAGGAAGAAGAATAAAAGAAAAAGAGGAGGAAGAAGAAAAAGAGGCAGAGCAAGTATTTTTGGCGGAAGTGTAACATATTTGCTTATAGCAAGAATTTCTTTATATGCTCAAATATTCGAAAATATTTAAAGAATTTCTTTATGTGTTCAAATATTCGAAAATATTTAAAGAATTTCTTTATGTGTTCAAATATTCGAAAATATTTAAAGAATTTCTTTATATGCTCAAATATTCGAAAATATTTAAAGAATTTCTGTATATGCTCAAATATTCGAAAATATTTAAAGAATTTATTTATTGGCCGCAAATATTTGCTTATAGCAAATGTTGAAGAAACATCAAATATTCAAATATTCGAAAATATTTAAAGAATTTCTTTTTGTGTTCAAATATTCCAAAATATTTAAAGAATTTCTTTATGTGTTCAAATATTCGAAAATATTTAAAGAATTTCTTTATATATTCAAATATTCGAAAATATTTAAAGAATTTCTTTATATGCTCAACTATTCGAAAATATTTAAAGAATTTCTTTATATGCTCAACTATTCGAAAATATTTAAAGAATGTCTTTATATGCTCAAATATTCGAAAATATTTAAAGAATTTCTTTATATGCTCAAATATTCGAAAATATTTAAAGAATTTCTTTATATGCTCAAATATTCGAAAATATTTAAAGAATTTCTTTATATGCTCAAATATTCGAAAATATTTAAAGAATTTCTTTATATGCTCAAATATTCGAAAATATTTAAAGACTTTCTTTATTGGCAGCAAATGTCTATGGATGTTGTCTTGAAGAAAATCGGCGGACTGTTCTCTAATGGCTGGATTCACGTCGTTCTGTCGATTCTATGTGGCTCTTTCAGAAGCCACACATTTCACCACACATTCCGTACTCAAAACCCAGTTATTCCCAACAAGAGTTAAATAAATAAAAACTTTATTAACACTTTCACAATTGCATTTATATAATATTTTACCTGGCTGGGATGGCCTATATTGGAAAAGAAAAATAGAAAATCGGAATTTAGTAGAAATAAATGGCTATAAAGACGCTGGCGGCAATTTCTGATGGGTTTCGCCATTTTGGTTTGGATCGGATATCTGCCGAACAGGAAAACGACACCCAAAACACACAATATAAAAAAAAACAGATCGTATTGTACGCTACTTTGTCCGTACACCAGTTTAGAAATAGTACTAAACATTATTTAGAAATAGTACTAAACATTATTTAGAAATAGTACTAAACATTATTCTATAACGCTAACGTTAGGATGGATATTTCATTTTCTTTTTTTCTTTTTTTTTTTGTAAACGTATATATACGTCCAGTGCAGATTTTGATAGACGTATAAGTACGTCGACAGCATCGAAAGAGTTAACTAAAAGATTATTGATTGAATCCAATGGCACCAAAAACAGAAAACACATCTCCAGTAATTTAAGTCCCGTACTGACTAAGGTTATTCTTATTAAGAACATTTTGGTCATAATATTGGGCAGAATTAATATCACGTGGGATAGGCGGCCGGTCGACACTGTATACTCGGCATGGGTCCAGCAATTCAATTTATGTCTCTTGATCAGATACTAATGTCGTTGTGGACAATTATTTAGGTTTGAAATTGAATTTAAACAATCGAGAGGAATATTCGGGAATAAAAAGGTTAAGTTCTGGTTTCAAACAAAGTAGCGATACCCAAATTGTCTGGTCCAGAAAAGTGACTCGTCTGTTTGAAACTAGTCAGCAAAAGATTTGCTAGGTTAATCTCTCAAAGCGTTCAGCTTTGTCATTTATCTACTAATCTCATGTCTTGCTTCCACTACCAAGTCTATGTTATTTTTCTACCAATCAGCGTTTAGTTTTCACTTGCCAGTCTATATTATTTTTCTACCAATCAGCGTTTATTTTTCACTTGCCAGTCTATGTTATTTTTCTACCAATCAGCGTTTAGTTTTCACTTGCCAGTCTATGTTATTTTTCTACCAATCAGCGTTTAGTTTTCACTTGCCAGTCTATGTTATTTTTCTACCAATCGGCGTTTAGTTTTCACTTGCCAGTCTATGTTATTTTTCTACCAATCAGCGTTTAGTTTTCACTTGCCAGTCTATGTTATTTTTCTACCAATCAGCTTTTAGTTTTCACTTGCCAGTCTATGTTATTTTTCTACCAATCAGCGTTTAGTTTTCACTTCCCAGTCTATGTTATTACTTAATAAATAATCTGTCTTGTTTCTTGGAATTTTCCAGATATATTTTCATTCTAGTTAGCACAGCATATTTTAATTAGATTTTCAATATACTTCAAGCCTTATATAATACGTCTCAGCAATAATTATCAGCCTACCGCATTCGGATTATTGAGAGCTATTGAGGTCATTTATACTAAGTCTATTCAGCCTTCCCTCTGTAAGCAAAACGAATGACTGCTGAGTTTAAATGTAATCTGTGATTTTACTCTTGATTATTTAGTTGTATTTTTCTGTTTCGTTGTTTATATGTTTATATGTTTTGTCATCAATTGGTTCCGAAGAGCGAAAAGTCGTTTTTATTATTCCTTGGTGTTTTTATTAGTATTTCTTTTTAGTTAGTTATATTTTGATATCCACCACTTTACGGTGTGTCACTTTTTGTTATCCGTGCTCTTTCGCCCTAATTGTTATATATATATATATACACATATATATATATGTATATATATATATATGTGAAAGTATGCAGAAAAATAGGAAAGAACACGTTAGGTAAATAATCCGGAGTTCCTTAGTATTTTTGCTTTTATTTTTAAAAAGACAGTGCTCCATACAGAAGTAGAGCTTATATTATAACATTTAAAAAAATAATATGATTCCTTCGCTACATAAGAGTTCTTACGTTTCAAAAGCGAGAGCCGAGACCCCTAATATAATTTTTGAAATTATGTTGAATTAAGGTGTCTGGTCACGCTTCCTCGTCAAGCGAGAATTTGGGAATAAGCTATCTTATGGTTAGCGCGTGTTTATAAGTATGGTCTCTTGCAACATTAGTTACTATGGGAACGGCTAGGGTCGGCTATATTGGTTAGGTGGTTTAAGAGTTAAGAATTAATTTTCATCTACAGACCAGTCCCCTTCGAAAAGTTTATGTCAGGTTATATTGGGGTGCCTATTTCAAGTCTGATAGTGGGAGTGGACGTCCAGTTGGTCAAAAAGGTATTTTTTATGGCCTTGTCGCAGGTCGTTAAGTATCGAGGGGATTCTGTTTCATTATTATCTGTCTATTAATCTGTTTATTTATTTGTTTATTCAAATATTATTTAAATAGAAAAACCCTTTGTGGAGTAGGAAAAAAAAATAGCCATTTACCACAAGATAGCTTATTCCCAAATTCTCGCTTGACAAGGAAGCGTGACCAGACAGCTTAATTCAACTTAATTTCAAAAATTATATTAGGGGTCTCGGCTCTCGCTTTTGAAACATGAGAACTCTTAAGTAGCGAAGGAATCAAATTTAAAAAAAATATTATAATATATATACATATATATATATATATATATATTGCTCTACTTTTGGTATTGAATCCTCTTTTAAATTAATTTTATGAACGTTTGAAGTATATATATATATATATATATATATATATATATATATATATATATAAAGCACAAGAGTCATTCCAGTTAGAATGTTACAGAATAAGAGGTTAGAATCACAGGTTATGGGGAAATGTGAGTAAGATAACGGTTAACCCTAGACTTGAACAGGTTAAGATTGCAGTAATCGAGGAAGTCGGTCCAACAAAGCAGTAGTCCGTAGGAAGCAGCTGCTCAAATGGAACTTACATCTCACCACTGGAATACGAAGGGAATGAAGGTGGTTCGCTACAATGTCCCTGACATGGAGGGTCTTATCCTTGAAAGTTAGAACTGGTGAACCTTAAGAATGTAGTTTGTCTCAATATTTTCCATGGACGGATCGATCAGCGAGATTATTGCAGGAGGCTATATAAAATATGATAGATAGATAGATAGATAGATAGGTAGGTAGGTAGGTAGGTACATAGATAATGACAAATGTAACAGATAAACTACAACAAGTTGCGGATAGCATACAGATAGATAAATATATTGATAAATGTGAAAAGCGTGATATATATATATATATATATATATATATATATATATATATATATATATATATATATATTGGCTCCTGAAAAATTAATTTCGGTTGAGCTCTTTGGTTTGAGGTGTGAGTTTGTAAACAGTGACTATTTAAGCTAATATTGCACGACTCTTCGGCAGAATTGAATCACTGTCAGTCACTGTGTGTTTATCTAAATCTAAAAATAAACACGCTAAAATTCACCTTCATCCCTGCCGTGCGCCGACGGCTCACTGGTAGAAGTTCCGACTGACGGTGAATTTTAGTCGGGTTTCGATCCTAGCTAGCGGCAACCGGACGTCTAGCCACACTGATGAGCTGTGAAACAGCGAAACAGTCTGTCTATGGATGACAAATATGTAAATATATATATATATATATATATATATATATATATATATATATATATATATATATATATATATATATATATATATATACGGTGATCTATTTGAAAGATTGAATAAGCGTGTTTCAAGCAAATTTTAACAAGTGCTCGAATGACTAAGATTTTCCTGCTTTCCGTTATTGACCCCCGGCACTAACCACTTGACCTAATCTGTTGTGCTCGACCAGTGGACCACGTTTCTTCTTGGCTTCAGATTAATAGCTCCATGTTGACAAATTTGTTCAACTCACGATTATGCTAAACCTACGTAAAACCGATCGATTCTTCAAGAGTCGGTGCCATTGTTGTCTACTACTGATCTCCACACCAAAATCGATTCATACTTTTACAAGGAAGGAAATGTACTTTCAGATGTTGTAGCATAAGAGGTGAATAGGGAAGCGCTGCCGCAGAATAATGGTTGGCATTCTTGTTCCGAATACTACATTTCATCTAATACGCTGTTTCAATGTGTAAATATTGTACGTGTAAAATATTTTCCTTCTTAAAGATATTCTATTAATGATCGACAATGCAAAACTTCTTCTCAATTTTCAAAACAAGAGACTGGAGTTTTATATATATATATATATATATATATATATATATATATATAATATGAAATGAAGAAAAGTGTGTATATTAAAAAGAAGAGAGGTACCGCAAACTTTTTTGGTTGTAATGTGGGTTTTTAAAAAAATATTATTCTTTATTTTTCATAGTTTTACATAGTTTTACAACACGTGTTTCTGGTCTTACGACCGTCTTCTGGTAAAGGGTGGAGATTTCCACATATTATTAAAAATAATTATTAAAAATAATTGATTTTTTTTCTTTATTTAAAGAAAGACATTGGAATGACCAACACAAAAACAGAGAATGTCTCATATAGAGAAGATTTAACATTGAAAAACATAAAGGAAAAAAATCAATTATTTTTAATAATTATTTTTAATAATATGTGGCAATCTCCACCTTTTACCTGAAGACGGTCGTAAGACCAGAAACACGTGTTGTAAAACTATGTAAAACTATGAAAAATAAAGAATAATATTCTTTTAAAAACCCACATTACAACCAAAAAAGTTTGCGGTACCTCTCTTCTTTTTAATATATATATATATATATATATATATATATATATATATATATATATATATATATATATATATATATATATATATATATATATATATATATATAAAATATATATATATATATATATATATATATATATATATATATATATATAATATAACAGAGGATGTCTGTGTGTCTGTCGGTGTGATACCTTTTCACTCGAGATCCATCTAACCGGTTTTAAGCAAACTTTGCACATACATTGTACAGTGTAAGAGATAGGTTCTTAGCGTTAAAAAATCGATAATTTAAAAAACATCAATAATCGATAATGCCAATCAAAATGAGATAAATTTAATTTTTTTTCCTCCAATTTCTTTCAAACTCGTTATGTAGGTTACTGACATCATGATGAGTTTAACGATATCTCATTTTATTTCTACGACACTGCGTTTAGCGAAAAACCGCGAAAAACGAAAAATCGATTTTAACTCAAATTTTAAATTAAAAACTCCCTCAATTTTCAAGCAATCTAATACATAGTTCACTCAATTGTAGCCAACAAAAGGTTGATTGTATAACAGTCATTTAACTTGATAATTGAGTCCATCCATATAGTGAAAACCCGCGTAAATAGATAAAAATAGCGATTTTTACTGGTTTCTTTCTTATTTTTCGTTAATCTTTCAACTAGTTTTCATCAAACTTAACAATCGCCTTATAAATGTATCCTCTTTTACATCCCTGGTAGCACAAAGTGAATTTCAAAAACTCCAAAGTAATTGAGGTCTGAAGTGGGTCTCCATGTTGCCTGTTTTTTCCCTTCGTATCCTCGGCTAAATTTTATTGAATAAATACAGACTACTTCTGTTATATCAGTAACTGCATTAATTCAAAATGTTTTTAATTAAAGTACTTTAAAGTAATTGAAGAATATAGACTCTGATACATCTAAACATGATACTGTTTTTGCTCCATTCTAATTGAACGCTTTTTCTGATCGACCAGCTGGGTATGGCTGCAAGAAATTATTAATTTAGAGACGAAAGTTTAAGAATAGTCGTAAAGCGACAGTAAACATTTCAAACCTGTAAGATATTGCTCAACAATTCACGATCTAGGCCCCGCGTTATATAACCCAATACTAGTGTACCTAGTGGACGTATTTAGGGCTTCACATACTAGATATCTCTTCAATCTGGTTTTGAAGCCTTAGTCTTTTTTTCTTAGATAGATTGCAATACCACGACTAGAGACTTCAGTCGGCCTTATTAATTACGGGGGTTTTGAATTACGAGTTTTCCTACACGTGACTGGCACCTCCGCAAGGCAAGAGAACCTAGTCTAGCCTACTGTTTTATCCATAGCTGGAGTAAAATATATTTATGTGTTTCTAAGAGAATTAAGGTTAAATGCAAAGCGAGGTTATTGTAAGGGAGCTGGAGACCCTAACGGAATTTATTACCGGTGGGCGCAATCTAGACAATATATGAAAGTCTGGTGACACTGTGTTGATGACAGACACTGAAGGAAAACAGTAGAACTTCATAGATAAGGCAGTAAAGGAAAGCGAGAAGAAAGGACTAAGTGTCACTTTTATGATCTGAAGAAACCGTTAAAGAAATTTGGAAATCAACATTACATGATTTTGATATCTTTACTTTCTTCGACTCATTGTCTTGATGGCAATCATAAAATTGACTTTAAGTCGGAGATGCGAATTAGAAAAAAACATTATTCAGGGGAGAGAATAATAAAAGAAGAGGAATTAAGGAGACAGAAAATAATGATTGACTTTGCATTTAATTTTTTAAAGATCAAAGTTGGCTGGAAAGCAAGATGCCGGGAGACAAGCGAGCGAAAAACAGTTAGAATAATTTATTAAATATCTTGAATACACTTGGTTTGAATTCGTAATTTGAAATGTTTGAAGACCACACACAGAAAGCATAAAAATATAATGCCCTGGCTAACCTGAAAATTAAATTGTGAGAAACATGGCCTGTGTCAATTGCTTGTACAAGATCCTGATTTGAACAAATAACACAGTCTTTCAAAGCTCTCGCTTGAAACCAGAAACAGAAGGAACCATTGAAGTTGCTCCAGACCAAAACCTGTCAAGATTGTACAAGGCACATTTTAATGAATGGGACAGAATCAAAATTTCACTTTTCTGTAGAGGCTAAAGAAACTATTGACCTGGATGCTCTACAGTAACCCCGAAAAGAATTTAGATATGGCACAAGTGTTTAAGGAAGCAGCTACATTGAAAGATATGACAATATTATAAGGTTACCCTGATAGTAAGAGTGATAAATACAAACTACAAGCAGTGTCATACGTTTATAATGTTTCAGTGCTGCCTCAAAGATACGCTCAAATAAAAAAACACGTCGGCCAAACAATTTGTCAAACCTTAAAAATATACGCAATTAAAATGTGGCGATTAAACACGACAGCTATTCAAATAATCATAGAAGCATTGACAATGTTTTAAAAGAACGCTTATACGAGAGTCCTGGGTAAGACGATAAACTACATTAGTGTCCTGAGTAAGATAATAAACTACGTCCAGCAGCATGGTCTTTGATAATAATAACATATGAAGTAATAAAAATGGAACGTTTACTTTAAATACAAGTATCCAATATAATAATATTTGAAGTAATAAAAATGGAACGTTTATTTTAAATACGAGTGTCCACTATAATAACATTTGAAGTAATACAAATGGAACGTTCATTTTAAATACGAGTATCCACTATAATAACATTGGAAGTAATAAAAACGGAACGTTTATTTTAAATACGAGTATCGATTATAATAGCATTTGAAGTAATAAAATGGAACGTTTATTTTAAATACGAGTATCCATTATAATAACATTTGAACTAATAAAAATGTAATGTTTATTATAAATACGAATATTCACTATAATAACATTTGAAGTAATGAAAATAGAACGTTTATTTTGAATACGAATATCCACTATAACATTTGAATTAATAAAAACGGAACGTTCATTTTAAAATCGAATATGCACAATAATAATTACTTTTGAGGTAATAAAAATGGAACGTTTATTTTAAATACGAGTATCTACTATAATAACATTTGAAGTAATAAAAAATGTCAGATTTAAAATAAATCAATTGATTCTTTATTTATTATTATTGGATACCTTGTGTGAGATATTTGTTTAGTAGGACAATTTGTCCTTATGCCGGTACACATTATTTTATTGTTTACCCCCCCCCCCATAGAAAACGAGGATATCTACTCAGATATGTGCAATCATGTTTAAAGCAATGCTACTAATAAGTTTCAAGATCTAACACTTGGCCTTATCGCCTTTGTGGCTGGTGCACTTGGGACTATTTACATGCATCTTGCTAACTCGGAATATGCCTTGAAGATACTCGTCATCACCTGGGAGTACTCAGCTCATGTGCTGAGTAAAGTGTTGTGTCTTTAAGCCGCGGGGTCGGGGCTGAGATCATCACCGTCATCACCAGGCCGAAGCATCTAAGAATCGAAGTTGTTCTCAAGATAATAATTTAAAAAAAAATTATGAAACAAATAAAAGTAGTGAGAAAAAAAAAAACTACATTTGACATTTTCGGCATGCAGGCTATGAAAGAAAAAAAGACAACTGAAAATATAAGTAAAAAAAAAATGAAAAATTCCACTGAGATGTTAATCGATACAAAAGAATGAGGAATACGAAACGAAAGAGAAAAGTCATAATTCTATTCTAAATTTCTTTTATTAAGTTAGTCACAACAAAGGTGAATTGGCTGTTATTTGGGACGAAAAGATTAAGGAAGTTATTAGGGAGGGTAAGAATTGGAAATAAGAAAGAAAGAAGATTGGGAAGAAAGAAAGAATGAATGAAAGAGAAAATGAGGAAAAAAGGAGGAGGAATGAAGAAAGAAAAGAGGAAGGAAGTCGTTAGTTTGGGAACGAAGGAACGAATGCAGTGGGGAAGAAAGGAAAGAAAAAAGTGAAAAAGAAGAGAAGAGTAAAAAGGAAGAAGAAATCAGGAAGAATGATAAGAAGTGAAATGGAGAAAAAAGGAAAGAAAGATTGTAAGAAAGAAAGAAAGAGAGAAAGAAAGAAATGGAGGTTGATTGAAGAAAGAAAGAAAGAAAGAAAGAAAGAGAGTGGTGAAAAGCAGAAAGAAAGAAACCAACAGGAAAGAGACAAAACAGAGTTTAAAAGAAAGCACGAAAGAAAGAAAAAAAGAAAGAAAGAAAGGAAGGAAGAGAGAGAGAGAGAGCGAGAGAAAGGGGGTGAAAAGCAGAAAGAAAGAAGCCAACTGGATCGAGACAAAACAGAGTTTGAAAGAAAGCACGAAAGAAAAAAGAAAGAAAGAAAGAAATGGAGTTTGAGAGAAGAAAGAAAGAAAGAAAAAAAGAAAGGAAGAGAGAGAGAGAGGTGAAAAGCAGAAAGAAAGAAGCCAACTGGATCGAGACAAAACAGAGTTTGAAAGAAAGCACGAAAGAAAGCACGAATGGACGAAAGAAAGAAAGAAAGAAAGAAAGAAAGAAAGAAAGAAAAGGCAAAATCTGAAAGAAAGAAAGAAAGAAAGAAAGAAAGATGAGGCAAAATAGTGTGTGAAAGCAAGAAAGAAATAAAGAATGTATGATAGAAAGAAGTAATGTGGGCGAAGAAAGAAAGAAACAAAAGAGAGAGTGTGGACAAAGAAATACAAGAAGAAAGAAAGAGAGAAGGAAAGAAACTGGTAGACTTTCTCGAAAGAGATAAAGTGGGTAATGTCTGCTATTCATTTTTACGTTTTATTTTGCTTTTCAATTTTTCATTTTCTCTTTCTTTCTTTTTTTACATCATTTCGGAATTCTTGGGAAACGTTCTTGGTAAGTTTCTCGACTTAATCCCATCAGCACAGAATGGCACCAGCCTTGTAAGAATTGCAAAGACGAGTCAAAAATATTGATCGCTTGTCAACATGCGTTCGCTGAAACATTCAGTGCTCTTGGAGGAATTAGTAATTGGGTTTGCGTTTCGACTTTGGACTCACCTTGAAATAGAATCATGTTTAGACGTGACCAGCACAGAATACATATCCATTGTGAAACCCTCTGTTGGTGCTTATCAGCGCTAAGTATGAATTGCTATGTACACATATATGAGACTGCGAATCTCTACACCCGCCCGCTCCACATTCACTGTCGACCACTCCCCCTCTCTCTCTCCGCATTATATCTCGCTCTATATCCATTTCTTTGTATATACGGAGACGTTAGATATAACCAGTATGGACATGGAATCAACATTGCATGGTGATTAGAAGTTTCACATCATGTACGATCGCCAGACCAGATTTACCACCTTATAATATATATATATATATATATATATATATATATATATATATATATGTATATGTAGAGAGAGAGAGAGAGAGAGAGAGAGAGAGAGAGAGAGAGAGAGAGAGAGATAAGAAGCAGATTCCAAAAGAGTATGACTAAAATTGCACACTGGAGAAAAGAGTGCTCAATGCCTTAAATGATCAGGCAGTCAATCTTATATATATATATTATTTATTTATTATAATTTTATCATATAGACAAAACCATTTTACTCACTACAAAGATGCAACTTGGTTTCAGTGCATTTTAACTGCACATCTACGGGTGAGGGTCGAAAATGGTTATGAACGATCCTGTTTGTAGGCAAGCCCGGATGTAAAACGTCACTTCCTATATTCCATTTTTTTAGAAGAAAAATGTACATACAAAATATACATAAAGTATCTGAGTGAAACAATAGTGGTTGTTGATAGCAGTTTGGTGGTGGATGGACCGGGTGGTTAATGTTGGTTGGTGTGTGGACATTTTTTCGTTGATAAACATCGGTCAAAGTTTAGGCACGTCAACTCACAAGCGTCCTAAGCTTGTGAGGTAGGGCAGGGAAGATAGCGATAGGGGATAATATTACAGTTGAGTAGGTAAAGATTTTTTCGAGTTATCTTTAGTAATAATTGGGAGTGTTATTTTTTGTTTTTTCTATCAGATTTCTAAAGTTGGATTGCATTTCTTTATGTTGGGGTTATCACTATTTTGTAATCAAAAGAACGTTTTTTCTGGATATATAATTATAAAAGGTTCATAGTCATGGAATTGGGAATTTAGCAAGATTGTAGTGTTAAATCCTTAGTATGTCTACAGAAAACGGTAGTCTCATATCTTCGGTTTAATAATTGGATATTATTCAAGAGTTCAATGATACATATTTTCTCCTGTAAACATAGGAAGCAAGGTTCGCTAAGTGAATTGCAGGTTCTGGCTTGTCTTAGGATTTTCCATTTAACTTTAGGTGTTTTTCCTTCTTCCTTGAGTTTCCAAAAATATTTCGAAAGTGATGTCATATTTCGTTTGGCTGTATTTGTAAAGGAGTTCAAGTGATTGTAATACTTATCCTTAAAAGGTCTGCTAGTAGACCCCACATACAGCTTAATATCTCCGTGGTTCTCATTTGATGAGATATAGGCCATATACACTATGGATTTGGTTAAGCATCTGTTTAATAATCGACATTGATCGGGGATTCTACAGTTGCAGAGTCTTTCTTGTATTAGATGTGTATTAGAACTTGTATTTAGGTTTCGTTTATTATCACTATGTAGTTTCAGTATTCTATTGTTATGTGATTTAATAATTTTATCTAAGTTTCTAGAACAGATGTAGCTAATTTTTAAGGTATTGCGGTCGAAGATCTGGCTTAATTTACTTTTTTTAGGGAAGTGCTTGTTAATTAGATTTAAGAATTTGTGCCCTAATTTGGTACGGACTAACTTGTTGAAGGGAGGTGCATACCAAATTATTCTCCTTACTCTATTGTTTTATATATATATATATATTGACTACTATATATATATATATATATATTGACTAATATATATATTGACTAATATATATATATATATATATATATATATATATATATATATATATATATATATATATATATTAGTCAATATATATATATATATATATATATATATATATATATATGTATGTAAATTTCTAAGAGCATAGAATCCAGAGAGAGCTCAATGTCCAGGACAGAGCAAGAATACAATATAAAAGGCTCAAACACTAATATTCCATGGCTATAATTTATTACACTGAAATCGTTTTAAAGTCCGTGGGTCTCTCTCATATATATATATATATATACATATATATATATATATATATATATATATATAATGCGACGTGAGGTGTGGTAGAAGGAGAGGAGAAGGTAGAGGAGGAGGAGGGAATTATCAAGTGTACTGGAGGGGGATTAAATGAAATACACATACGTTCTTTTTATTTCACTTCAAATGAACCCAAAAGGAAATTTTTAGTATTAATACAACGCGACATAATTTCCGATCTTTGGTTTAAGAATATTTGGGGGTCTGGAAATGTTATTATAGTTCATTCCTCTTCTTTTCCTTTTGGGTTCATTTCATTTGGGATAAAAAAAGAACGTATGTATATTTCATTTAATCATCCAACCGATATATTTCGAGTACACTTAAATTTCACTTCCTCCTCCTCCTCCTCGTTCTCGCCACCTTCTACCACACATCACCACTCATCTCAGAAATATAGACAGATACTGAACGGCGATATGTAATAAATATGGCGACAAAGATGAGGACAATAGTCCGAATAATGTAAATAGTGTACATAATGCCTCATCTCAGAAATATAGACAGATACTGAACGGGGAAACGTAATAAATATGGCGACAAAGATGAGGGCAATAGTCCGAATAATGTAAATAGTGTACATAATGCCTCATCTCAGAAATATAGACAGATACTGAAGGGTCGATACCTTGTAATAAATATGGCGACAAATATGAGGACAATAGTCCGAATAATGTAAAAAGTGTACATAATACCTCATCTCAGAAATATAGACAGATACTGAAAGGCCGAATCGTTGTAATAAATATGGCGACAAAGATGAGGAAAATAGTCCGAATAATGTAAATAGTGTACATAATACCTCATCTCTGAAATATACACAGATACTGAAAGGCCGAAACCTTGTAATAAATATGGCGACAAAGATGAGGACAATAGTCCGAATAATATAAATAGTGTACATAATACCTCATCTCAGAAATATGGACAGATACTGAAGGTCCGAAACGTTGTAATAAATATGGCGACAATGATGAGGATAATAGTCCGAATAATGTAAATAGTGTACATAATACCTCATCTCAGAAATATAGAGAGATACTGAAGGGTCGATACGTTGTAATAAATATGGCAACAAAAATGAGGACAATAGTCCGAATAATGTAAATAGTGTACATAATACCTCATCTCAGAAATATAGACAGATACTGAAGGGTCGATACGTTGTAATAAATATGGCAACAAAGATGAGGACAATAGTTCGAATAATGTAAAGTGTGTACATAATACCTCATCTCAGAAATACAGACAGATACTGAAAGGCCGAAATGTTGTAATAAATATGGCGACAAAGATGAGGACAATAGTCCGAATAATGTAAATAGTGTACATAATACCTCATCTCAGAAATACAGACAGATACTGAAAGGCCGAATCGTTGTAATAAATATGGCGACAAAGATGAGGACAATAGTCCGAATAATGTAAATAGTGTACATAATACCTCATCTCAGAAATATAGACAGATACTGAAAGGCTGAATCGTTGTAATAAATATGACAACAAAGATGAGGACAATAGTCCGAATAATGTAAATAGTGTACATAATATCTCATCTCAGAAATATAGACAGATACTGAAAGGCCGAATCGTTGTAATAAATATGGCGACAAAGATGAGGACAATAGTCCGAATAATGTAAAAAGTGTACATAATACCTCATCTCAGAAATATAGACAGATACTGAAGGGTCGATACGTTGTAATAAATATGGCAACAAAGATGAGGACAATAGTCCGAATAATGTAAATAATGTACATAATACCTCATCTCAGAAATATAGACAGATACTGAAGGGTCGATACCTCGTAATAAATATGGCGACAAAGATGAGGATACTACTTCGAATAATGTAAATAGTGTACATAATACCTCATCTCAGAAATATAGACAGATACTGAACGGCGAAACGTAATAAATATGGCGACAAAGATGAGGGCAATAGTCCGAATAATGTAAAGTGTGTACATAATACCTCATCTCAGAAATATAGACAGATACTGAAAGGCCGAATCGTTGTAATAAATATGGCGACAAAAGATGAGGGCAATAGTCCGAATAATGTAAATAGTGTACATAATGCCTCATCTCAGAAATATAGACAGATACTGAAGGGTCGATACGTTGTAATAAATATGGCGACAAATATGAGGACAATAGTCCGAATAATGTAAATAGTGTACATAATACCTCATCTCAGAAATATAGACAGATAATGAAAGGCTGAAACATTGTAATAAATATAGCGACATTGATGAGGACAATAGTCCGAATAATGTAAATAGTGTACATAATACCTCATCCCCGAAATATAGACAGATACTGAAAGGCCGAATCGTTGTAATAAATATGGTGACGAAGATGAGGACAATAGTCTGAATAATGTAAATAGTGTACATAATACCTCATCTCAGAAATATAGACAGATACTGAAAGGCCGAAACGTTGTTTTAAATATGGTGACGAAGATGAGGACAATAGTCTGAATAATGTAAATAGTGTACATAATACCTCATCTCAGAAATATAGACAGATACTGAAAGGCCGAAACGTTGTAATAAATATGGCGACAAAAGATGAGGGCAATAGTCCGAATAATGTAAATAGTGTACATAATTCCTCATCTCAGAAATATAGACAGATACTGAAGGGTCGATACGTTGTAATAAATATGGCGACAAATATGAGGACAATAGTCCGAATAATGTAAATAGTGTACATAATACCTCATCTCAGAAATATAGACAGATACTGAAGGGTCGATACCTCGTAATAAATATGGCGACAAAGATGAGGATACTACTTCGAATAATGTAAATAGTGTACATAATACCTCATCTCAGAAATATAGACAGATACTGAACGGCGAAACGTAATAAATATGGCGACAAAGATGAGGGCAATAGTCCGAATAATGTAAAGTGTGTACATAATACCTCATCTCAGAAATATAGACAGATACTGAAAGGCCAAATCGTTGTAATAAATATGGCGACAAAAGATGAGGGCAATAGTCCGAATAATGTAAATAGTGTACATAATGCCTCATCTCAGAAATATAGACAGATGCTGAAGGGTCGATACGTTGTAATAAATATGGCGACAAATATGAGGACAATAGTCCGAATAATGTAAATAGTGTACATAATACCTCATCTCAGAAATATAGACAGATAATGAAAGGCTGAAACATTGTAATAAATATAGCGACATTGATGAGGACAATAGTCCGAATAATGTAAATAGTGTACATAATACCTCATCTCAGAAATATAGACAGATACTGAAAGGCCGAATCGTTGTAATAAATATGGTGACGAAGATGAGGACAATAGTCTGAATAATGTAAATAGTGTACATAATACCTCATCTCAGAAATATAGACAGATACTGAACGGCGAAACGTAATAAATATGGCGACAAAGATGAGGGCAATAGTCCGAATAATGTAAAGTGTGTACATAATACCTCATCTCAGAAATATAGACAGATACTGAAAGGCCGAATCGTTGTAATAAATATGGCGACAAAAGATGAGGGCAATAGTCCGAATAATGTAAATAGTGTACATAATGCCTCATCTCAGAAATATAGACAGATACTGAAGGGTCGATACGTTGTAATAAATATGGCGACAAATATGAGGACAATAGTCCGAATAATGTAAATAGTGTACATAATACCTCATCTCAGAAATATAGACAGATAATGAAAGGCTGAAACATTGTAATAAATATAGCGACATTGATGAGGACAATAGTCCGAATAATGTAAATAGTGTACATGATACCTCATCTCCGAAATATAGACAGATACTGAAAGGCCGAATCGTTGTAATAAATATGGTGACGAAGATGAGGACAATAGTCTGAATAATGTAAATAGTGTACATAATACCTCATCTCAGAAATATAGACAGATACTGAAAGGCCGAAACGTTGTAATAAATATGGTGACGAAGATGAGGACAATAGTCTGAATAATGTAAATAGTGTACATAATACCTCATCTCAGAAATATAGACAGATACTGAAGGGTCGATACGTTGTAATAAATATGGCAACAAAGATGAGGACAATAGTTCGAATAATGTAAAGTGTGTACATAATACCTCATCTCAGAAATACAGACAGATACTGAAAGGCCGAAATGTTGTAATAAATATGGCGACAAAGATGAGGACAATAGTCCGAATAATGTAAATAGTGTACATAATACCTCATCTCAGAAATACAGACAGATACTGAAAGGCCGAATCGTTGTAATAAATATGGCGACAAAGATGAGGACAATAGTCCGAATAATGTAAATAGTGTACATAATACCTCATCTCAGAAATATAGACAGATACTGAAAGGCTGAATCGTTGTAATAAATATGACAACAAAGATGAGGACAATAGTCCGAATAATGTAAATAGTGTACATAATACCTCATCTCAGAAATATAGACAGATACTGAAAGGCCGAATCGTTGTAATAAATATGGCGACAAAGATGAGGACAATAGTCCGAATAATGTAAAAAGTGTACATAATACCTCATCTCAGAAATATAGACAGATACTGAAGGGTCGATACGTTGTAATAAATATGGCAACAAAGATGAGGACAATAGTCCGAATAATGTAAATAATGTACATAATACCTCATCTCAGAAATATAGACAGATACTGAAGGGTCGATACCTCGTAATAAATATGGCGACAAAGATGAGGATACTACTTCGAATAATGTAAATAGTATACATAATACCTCATCTCAGAAATATAGACAGATACTGAACGGCGAAACGTAATAAATATGGCGACAAAGATGAGGGCAATAGTCCGAATAATGTAAAGTGTGTACATAATACCTCATCTCAGAAATATAGACAGATACTGAAAGGCCGAATCGTTGTAATAAATATGGCGACAAAAGATGAGGGCAATAGTCCGAATAATGTAAATAGTGTACATAATGCCTCATCTCAGAAATATAGACAGATACTGAAGGGTCGATACGTTGTAATAAATATGGCGACAAATATGAGGACAATAGTCCGAATAATGTAAATAGTGTACATAATGCCTCATCTCAGAAATATAGACAGATACTGAAGGGTCGATACGTTGTAATAAATATGGCGACAAATATGAGGACAATAGTCCGAATAATGTAAATAGTGTACATAATACCTCATCTCAGAAATATAGACAGATAATGAAAGGCTGAAACATTGTAATAAATATAGCGACATTGATGAGGACAATAGTCCGAATAATGTAAATAGTGTACATGATACCTCATCTCCGAAATATAGACAGATACTGAAAGGCCGAATCGTTGTAATAAATATGGTGACGAAGATGAGGACAATAGTCTGAATAATGTAAATAGTGTACATAATACCTCATCTCAGAAATATAGACAGATACTGAAAGGCCGAAACGTTGTAATAAATATGGCGACAAAAGATGAGGGCAATAGTCCGAATAATGTAAATAGTGTACATAATTCCTCATCTCAGAAATATAGACAGATACTGAAGGGTCGATACGTTGTAATAAATATGGCGACAAATATGAGGACAATAGTCCGAATAATGTAAATAGTGTACATAATACCTCATCTCAGAAATATAGACAGATACTGAACGGCGAAACGTAATAAATATGGCGACAAAGATGAGGGCAATAGTCCGAATAATGTAAAGTGTGTACATAATACCTCATCTCAGAAATATAGACAGATACTGAAAGGCCAAATCGTTGTAATAAATATGGCGACAAAAGATGAGGGCAATAGTCCGAATAATGTAAATAGTGTACATAATACCTCATCTCAGAAATATAGACAGATACTGAAAGGCCGAAACGTTGTAATAAATATGGTGACGAAGATGAGGACAATAGTCTGAATAATGTAAATAGTGTACATAATACCTCATCTCAGAAATATAGACAGATACTGAAGGGTCGATACGTTGTAATAAATATGGCAACAAAGATGAGGACAATAGTTCGAATAATGTAAAGTGTGTACATAATACCTCATCTCAGAAATACAGACAGATACTGAAAGGCCGAAATGTTGTAATAAATATGGCGACAAAGATGAGGACAATAGTCCGAATAATGTAAATAGTGTACATAATACCTCATCTCAGAAATACAGACAGATACTGAAAGGCCGAATCGTTGTAATAAATATGGCGACAAAGATGAGGACAATAGTCCGAATAATGTAAATAGTGTACATAATACCTCATCTCAGAAATATAGACAGATACTGAAAGGCTGAATCGTTGTAATAAATATGACAACAAAGATGAGGACAATAGTCCGAATAATGTAAATAGTGTACATAATACCTCATCTCAGAAATATAGACAGATACTGAAAGGCCGAATCGTTGTAATAAATATGGCGACAAAGATGAGGACAATAGTCCGAATAATGTAAAAAGTGTACATAATACCTCATCTCAGAAATATAGACAGATACTGAAGGGTCGATACGTTGTAATAAATATGGCAACAAAGATGAGGACAATAGTCCGAATAATGTAAATAATGTACATAATACCTCATCTCAGAAATATAGACAGATACTGAAGGGTCGATACCTCGTAATAAATATGGCGACAAAGATGAGGATACTACTTCGAATAATGTAAATAGTATACATAATACCTCATCTCAGAAATATAGACAGATACTGAACGGCGAAACGTAATAAATATGGCGACAAAGATGAGGGCAATAGTCCGAATAATGTAAAGTGTGTACATAATACCTCATCTCAGAAATATAGACAGATACTGAAAGGCCGAATCGTTGTAATAAATATGGCGACAAAAGATGAGGGCAATAGTCCGAATAATGTAAATAGTGTACATAATGCCTCATCTCAGAAATATAGACAGATACTGAAGGGTCGATACGTTGTAATAAATATGGCGACAAATATGAGGACAATAGTCCGAATAATGTAAATAGTGTACATAATGCCTCATCTCAGAAATATAGACAGATACTGAAGGGTCGATACGTTGTAATAAATATGGCGACAAATATGAGGACAATAGTCCGAATAATGTAAATAGTGTACATAATACCTCATCTCAGAAATATAGACAGATAATGAAAGGCTGAAACATTGTAATAAATATAGCGACATTGATGAGGACAATAGTCCGAATAATGTAAATAGTGTACATGATACCTCATCTCCGAAATATAGACAGATACTGAAAGGCCGAATCGTTGTAATAAATATGGTGACGAAGATGAGGACAATAGTCTGAATAATGTAAATAGTGTACATAATACCTCATCTCAGAAATATAGACAGATACTGAAAGGCCGAAACGTTGTAATAAATATGGCGACAAAAGATGAGGGCAATAGTCCGAATAATGTAAATAGTGTACATAATTCCTCATCTCAGAAATATAGACAGATACTGAAGGGTCGATACGTTGTAATAAATATGGCGACAAATATGAGGACAATAGTCCGAATAATGTAAATAGTGTACATAATACCTCATCTCAGAAATATAGACAGATACTGAACGGCGAAACGTAATAAATATGGCGACAAAGATGAGGGCAATAGTCCGAATAATGTAAAGTGTGTACATAATACCTCATCTCAGAAATATAGACAGATACTGAAAGGCCAAATCGTTGTAATAAATATGGCGACAAAAGATGAGGGCAATAGTCCGAATAATGTAAATAGTGTACATAATGCCTCATCTCAGAAATATAGACAGATACTGAAGGGTCGATACGTTGTAATAAATATGGCGACAAATATGAGGACAATAGTCCGAATAATGTAAATAGTGTACATAATACCTCATCTCAGAAATATAGACAGATAATGAAAGGCTGAAACATTGTAATAAATATAGCTACATTGATGAGGACAATAGTCCGAATAATGTAAATAGTGTACATAATACCTCATCTCAGAAATATAGACAGATACTGAAAGGCCGAATCGTTGTAATAAATATGGTGACGAAGATGAGGACAATAGTCTGAATAATGTAAATAGTGTACATAATACCTCATCTCAGAAATATAGACAGATACTGAAAGGCCGAAACGTTGTAATAAATATGGTGACGAAAATGAGGACAATAGTCTGAATAATGTAAATAGTGTACATAATACCTCATCTCAGAAATATGGACAGATACTGAAAGGCCGAAACGTTGTAATAAATATGGCGACAAAGATGAGGACAATAGTCCGAATAATGTAAAGTGTGTACATAATACCTCATCTCAGAAATACAGACAGATACTGAAAGGCCGAATCGTTGTAATAAATATGGCGACAAAGATGAGGACAATAGTCCGAATAATGTAAATAGTGTACATAATACCTCATCTCAGAAATATAGACAGATACTGAACGGCGAAACGTAATAAATATGGCGACAAAGATGAGGGCAATAGTCCGAATAATGTAAAGTGTGTACATAATACCTCATCTCAGAAATATAGACAGATACTGAAAGGCCGAATCGTTGTAATAAATATGGCGACAAAAGATGAGGGCAATAGTCCGAATAATGTAAATAGTGTACATAATGCCTCATCTCAGAAATATAGACAGATACTGAAGGGTCGATACGTTGTAATAAATATGGCGACAAATATGAGGACAATAGTCCGAATAATGTAAATAGTGTACATAATACCTCATCTCAGAAATATAGACAGATAATGAAAGGCTGAAACATTGTAATAAATATAGCGACATTGATGAGGACAATAGTCCGAATAATGTAAATAGTGTACATGATACCTCATCTCCGAAATATAGACAGATACTGAAAGGCCGAATCGTTGTAATAAATATGGTGACGAAGATGAGGACAATAGTCTGAATAATGTAAATAGTGTACATAATACCTCATCTCAGAAATATAGACAGATACTGAAAGGCCGAAACGTTGTAATAAATATGGTGACGAAGATGAGGACAATAGTCTGAATAATGTAAATAGTGTACATAATACCTCATCTCAGAAATATAGACAGATACTGAAAGGCCGAAACGTTGTAATAAATATGGCGACAAAGATGAGGACAATAGTCCGAATAATGTAAAGTGTGTACATAATACCTCATCTCAGAAATACAGACAGATACTGAAAGGCCGAATCGTTGTAATAAATATGGCGACAAAGATGAGGACAATAGTCCGAATAATGTAAATAGTGTACATAATACCTCATCTCAGAAATATAGACAGATACTGAAGGGTCGATACGTTGTAATAAATATGGCGACAAATATGAGGACAATAGTCCGAATAATGTAAATAGTGTACATAATACCTCATCTCAGAAATATAGACAGATAATGAAAGGCTGAAACAGTGTAATAAATATAGCGACATTGATGAGGACAATAGTCCGAATAATGTAAATAGTGTACATAATACCTCATCTCCGAAATATAGACAGATACTGAAAGGCCGAATCGTTGTAATAAATATGGCGACAAAGATGAGGACAATAGTCCGAATAATGTAAATAGTGTACATAATACCTCATCTCAGAAATATAGACAGATACTGAAGGGTCGATACGTTGTAATAAATATGGCAACAAAGATGAGGACAATAGTCCGAATAATGTAAATAGTGTACACAATACCTCATCTCAGAAATATAGGCAGATACTGAAAGGCCGAATCTTTGTAATAAATATGACGACAAAGATGAGGACAATAATCCGAATAATGTAAATAGTGTACATAATACCTCATCTCATAAATATAGACAGATACTTAAATTTGACAATTTTGAATTTTTATCTTTTTATATGTGTATTGAGCACTTTTTTAATACTACTGTTTCCTGGTCTAATTCTCCTCTGACCATGTAGAGATAAACATTTAGTGTGGACATAGGCGTTAACGCTGTATAGTGAGTGCCAATTTTTTGCCAAAGCGATCGTCAGTATTGTTACTAATCTTTGTGTAGGATCTACGGTGTTAATCGTCATGTTCGCGTTTTTGTATCTACATACGGTTTATCCACGACATTCAGCACTTTGCGGCTCTTGTAGCGACGTCCTTTGAGGAGGCCCAACATCTAATAAATCGTTTCTCTGCTGCATGTTATGCATTTGGTCTTACACTTAGCATAAAGAAAACTGAAGTAGTGCATCAACCTTGTCCTACTCTGAAGCAATTCTGTGAGAAACAAAAACCACCAGTCTACAAATTTCCAGAGAGACCATTGAAAGTAGAAGACAAAACCCTGAACTATGTAAAGTCTTTCACCTATCTTGGTAGCAAAGTCAACTACAGTGGAACTTTAGATGATGAAATATGCATTGGATTGCTAAGGTTACCAGTGCTTTCGGCAAACTTCGCCATCGCTTGTGGAATAAGCAGGGTATTCGACTGGATACGAAAACTCGGGTTTACAGAGCTGTTGTACTTGCCATCCTTTTGTATGGCTCAGAGTCGTGGACTCCATACAGGTACCATATACGCCAACTAGATGTTTTCCATAAAAGCTGTCTGCGTGCTATCTGTGGAGTTAGCCTTTAAGATAGGACATCTAACGTAGACCTGTTTAACAGGTGTAATATTGGAGGGATCGAGACTTTTCTCGTACAGTCTCAGTTACAGTGGACTGGTCATGTTTTGAGAATTTCTGATGACAGGATACCCAAGATCCTAATGTACAGCCAGTTAGATCAGGGCTACAGGAATGTAGGACGCCCATGGCTAAGATACAAAGACAAACTGAAAAGCAACTTGTCAGCGGTCAATATACCACATAACACCCTTGAGCGCTTAGCCTTGGAGCGGGTAGAATGGAGATCAACGCGTTTTAGTGGACTCAGCAGTTTTCAATCTGCTTGTCTGAATCATCTTTAAGAAGCGAGAGCAAGATCTAAAAGGCCAGCCAATCCAACAGTGAACCCAATCTCATAATCCTCACACTTGCTCCATATGTGGCCTCGTTTGTAAATCACTAGCGATCCGCAGTACGTAATTCCTGAGAAAAAAACTACTAAAACACCTCACTATATTAATTGAACTATATATATTTAGTTAATGCCATGTTAAGTGAAAAACACTTGTAAAAAAGAATACAAGGATTTACCATCTTACAAAATTCAAATAAAAAATTTGGCCACGAACTAATTATCTGCTCGAATATTGCACAAAGCCCACAAATAGTACAGGAGAATGTATTGTATCCAAGTGCAGCAGGAACACTGTTAGATGTCTTATTTTACTTTTTCATTTCATGTAGTCGGCTGATGGTTACTTCTCGGTGCAGTTGTATCAATGCTGTACTTATATATATATATATATATATATATATATATATATATATATATATATATATAAATATAAAAGTGGACATGGAAGTCAGCACTTAGAGGCGACAGTTTGTTTCATGCTAGTGCAATCGCCAGGCGCCTGACGATTGCACTAGCATGAAACAGACTGTCGCCTCTAAGTGCTGATTTCCATGTTCACTTTTATATTTACACACGCTCTATCTCTGATATTGAGCACTTTATCCCATAAATATAGCACACTTTAAGGCTATATATATATATATATATATATATATATGTGTGTGTGTGTGTATGTGTGTGTTTGTGTGTGTGTGTGTGTCTTAAAAATATTTCAAATACGATATTAATTTGCAGTAAGTAAATATTTCAATTAAAAAAGTATTTATTTTTTTTTAAATCGTTTTTTAAATTTAATCCTTATTCAGGGTGTCCATAAAGTTCGTGTGCATTTTAAAAAAATTATAACTTTATTTGTATTTGCGACAGAAATAATTTGTAAAATGTATTAGAAAGAAGTAAATCTATATTTTTTAAGGTTTTATTGAAATTTTATTTAAGTTTCCACATGTCCTCCATCATTAGCAATACAAAGGGTAATACGATTTTGCAGTTCACGGAAAACATTTAACATCTGATTTACAGTAATGCCTGAAAACACATTAGTTATTTTAGCTATACATAAAACTAGGTACATTAAACTTTATAACATTTTTTACAGATTATTTCTATCGCAAATACAAATAAAGTTATGAATTTTTTAAAGTGCACACGAACTTTATGGACACCCTATATATATATATATATATATATATATATATATATATATATATATATATATATATATATATATATATATATATATATATATAAGGTGTTAGAGGTTTTGAAGGTGTTGCTGCATTCATTTCTTCGTATAATATGAGGTGTCGACCTTAATCGGGATCATCGTGTCAATACGAACGATCCTTCCCTGTGTTGCATATTATGTGATTCGCCGGAGTAACATACAATTTTAAATTCAGAGTTATCCTTCAACGATACCGGTTGACACCGAACTCTATAGAAGCCACCCAATTTTGTTATTAAAGACATTAATGTCTTTAATAACAAATTGAATTTAATTTTGTTATTTAAATTAAAGACATTAATGTCTTTAATTTAATAACAAAATTAAATTCAAAGGCTTTAGCTTCCATTTTTGAAACATGGTAACGACTGTGTAGCGAAAAAAACCATGTTTTAAATCAATAAATTAATAACATTAATGCTCTGTAAATTTACATTGAGCACTATTGTGTAAAAATAAAAATATCTATAAGAACACCGGATTTTATGTCTTACTGTTCTTTCTTTATACATATATATATATATATATATATATATATATATGAAGAAATATAGTTTTAAGGTGGGCTATATTTATGGAATAAAGTGCTCAATATCAGAAATAGAGCGTATGTAAATATAAATATAAAAGTGAATATTGAAGTCAACACTCACAGGGGACAGGCTGTTTCATGCTAGATGCAGTCGTCAGGTCGCTGATTGCACCTAGCATGAAACAGCCTTTTATATATATATATATATATATATATATATATATATATATATATATATATATATATATATATATATAAAGGTTTCAAATAAGATATTAATTTACAGTAAGTAAATATTTCAATTTAAAAAATACTTATTTATGCTCTTTTATATTTTCTATATTGAGCACTTTTCTAACATTCGTTTTTTAAAAAATTTAATCCTCTCATATATATATATATATATATATATATATATAGAGAGAGAGAGATAGATATATAAGTTAAACCTAAAGAGCCAGACGAAGTAGATTTTCTAGATGTTACCTTCAACCTAAGAAAAGGCACATACAAACCATACAAAAAACCCAATGATAAACCACTCTATATACACACATCTTCCAATCAGCCGCCTTCTATAATCAAACAGATACCAAAATCGATTAACCGCAGGCTTTCCGACAATTCCTTCAAAGAATCTATATTTAACAAAGCTAAGAAAGACTACGAAACAGCCCTAAAAGATAGCTGATTCCCAGCAACACTCACATACTCACCACACAACACAAAAAAGGCCAACAGGAAAAGAAATATCATATGGTTCAACCCACCGTACAGCAAAAACGTAAAAACAAACGTAGGAAAAATATTCTTCAAACTTTTACACAGACACTTCCCGGAATCAAGCACCTTACACAAAATATTCAACAAAGACACAGTAAAAATCAGCTACAGTTGCAACGAGAACATGGCACAAATAATAAAATTACGCAACAGGAAAATTATCAACAAACCACAGCAACAAATTAAACCCACGTGAAACTGCAGAATAAAAAACGAATGTCCCTTAAACGGCAATTGTTTACAAAACAACGTAATCTTCCAAGCCACGATAAAATCACCAGATAATAAAGAAAAAGTATACATAGGAGTAACTGAAGGACCCTGGAAACAAAGAAATTATGTACACAAAACATCTTTCACAAATAGTAAATATGCGAACAGCACAATGCTTTCTAAGTATATATAGGAAATAAAAAACGAAACGCACACCACACAAAAAATATCTTGGAAAATAAGCAAAAAATCATCAGCCTACAACAACCAATCAAAAACTTTCAAACTTTGCTTGGAGGAAAAAATAGCTATCATTACCTTCCCAGACCAAAACAAATTATTAAATAAAAGATTCGAGCTAATCTCAAAATGCAGACATGAAAACATATTTTTACTACGTAACTTAAAAATCGAAAACGGAAAAAATAAATAAGTACATAAACAAACAAAATGACAATAAAATAAGCAAAATAAATTAATCCAAACAAATTACCAAATCACACGTAGAATAGACGAAATAGAATAAAAAATAAGAAACAAAATCAATAAATAAAGTAAATAATAAACAAATTAGCAAACTATTATGATCCAAATATTAGACTATAAAAATAAAAAAAAATCGGACAAAAAATAGCTATAACTGTTATATGACAATAAAAAAAATATACTGCGTTACTTAAAAATCGAAAACCAAAAAGAGAAAATATACAGTGTAACAAATAAATAACAAGTATAATAAATCGATCTAAATACATCCAAATATATAAATAAACTAACAACTGATACCGATAAACTAGCCGTTTAGAAAAAACAAATAAAGATAATCAATCCAAATAAATTAAAAACAAAACAAACAAAAACAAAACTATTAAATAAGCTATATAAACAAATTTGTATTACGTTAATAAAAACTGAAAAAAAATGAAAATTTCTCGGACATTCAGGCCGGTAAATGTTATTTAATACTGTTTATTATAAAACAGAGCATTTACTTAAATACTTGTAGCTATAAAAAGAATGTATAAACATAAAAATGTCTTAAAATAATTGTCGGACTTTGTCCATTTAATAATATGCAGACATATATATATATATATATATATATATATATATATATATATATATATATATATATATATATTAATAACTTAACAAAACAATTCCTAAAATGTAAATACCCAATAAATATAATAAAAGAAGCACTAAATAAAACTATCCATATAAATCGTAACACACTTCTTACACACAGAAAAGTAAAAACAACAATCGGATTCCCATGGTTTTTAACCACAATCAATATTCCTACACACTTATTCACAATTTAAAAAATGATTACAAGAACCTCCAGTTAAACAAAAAGATCAAAGACATTTTCGCTAAACCACCCATTAATGCAAAGAAACAAACACCTAACCTATCAGCTATCCTCACCTCTATCAAATATCTAAATAATACAAACCAATCAGGAAATTACAAATGTAATAAAACTAATAACTAAATAATAACCGATAGTGTATTTTCTGTACCCAACACCAATATCAAAATACATGCACCTCTCCTCACCTATGCTAGCCATAACATAATCTACTATCTATTCTGCACAATATGTCCCAATAGTGGATATATTGGCGAATCTGGAATTAATTTTAGATTTCGTTTCAACAATCATAAACAATCCATACGTCAAAACAATCCTTATTCCCCCATAGCTGAACACTTTAATCAATCAAGACACTCATTAGACAATTGTAAATGTTTATTAATAGATTCCGATATTAGTTCAACATACACACGCAGAAAAAAAGAAAAATACTGGATTTTAAAATTAGACACATATAAACTAGGGTTAAACAAAGACTTATAAATATTTCAATAGTTAAAAAATTTCTTTAGATATAGTTAAATAAAACCTTTTTAAACAACATCTAAAATATTATCGTTAGATTTATGTTAGAAATATTCAAACACAGTTGCATTCCTCATCACGTGACGTCCGCGTCACGGGACGGACGCTACTTGAAAACAAACTTCTGAATACAGTTATTTAATTAATTTCTGACTAAAGATCGGGGCGATCTGAAATATCAAATATATATATATATAAAATTACAATAAATACTTTCACAAAAAAAAACATTCAATTTTTTTTTCTTTTAATTTGCAACTTTTCAGTTGTTTTCTCCATATTATATACATATCAAGAAAGTATACGTGGCTTCTCATTATGCTATTTGGGCCCTACTTAGAAGGCAAAAAACTCCACGATAGAAGAAAACTAGAAAAAACTTTCTACAAACTGGCACAGATACACTCGGATATTATATTTCTCGGACTTTGCAAAAAATGGACTTAATACCAAAAGGATTCAGATTTAAATACAATTTCCAACATAGTTTTATTACACTGCATAAAGAAAAAGCCCAACATATATACAACAGAACCTCCACGCAATTAAGAAATCTTCCGCACAACACTGCTTACATTAAGAAATCTTTTTACATGAACTTATCTAAAAAAATCAGTTATTCGCTCTAACACTTTCATCTTCTCAATATTTTAATTTGCAACTTTTCAGTTGTTTTCTCCATATGATATACATATCAAGAAAGTATACGTGGCTTCTCATTATGCGATATATATATATATATATATATATATATATATATATATATATATATGTGTGTGTGTGTGTGTGTGTGTGTGTGTGGTTGTGCGTGTGTCTGTGTATATGTATGTATAAATACTTACTAAATTTTCTACATTTATTATTCTTCACTACTTCAGTAGTTTGCCATTGATGTCTGTCTGGCACATTTATCATTTACAGACGCCATGTTGCTTCTGCTGGCTTTTGTCGTCATTCCTTTTTACTTCATACTGACATTTGTCATTTACTCTAAACTGATAACGATATGCTATTGCCTTTATAGGTTTCAAACGTAAAAATCCGTATGTAAAAATCGGCTCCTTATTGATGATTAATCAAAGATCAAAATTGATCGATGACTTTTTTTTTATATTCCAATCCTTTCTGATAAAATAAAACACGAACAATACTGTTCTTGTATCTGTCATTAATGAGACATTTCATAATATAGATTCAATTTTAATGGAGTTCCAATCCAAATCAAACCCCAACTAGCCACTCTCATCAGTCACTCTGTCATTTTGATTGTGTTCAATTCAATTTTCTCCGAATGAAAATTTTCTCCGAGTGCGCAAAGGGATGGGACTTTGACATTATGTGAATGACTGGCGATGCCTCTCCTCAAAAAAGAGTTGAAATCAAACAATTATGTCGGATCGGTTCAACTTTTACCGCTGTCTTCAGGTTGACAAATGGAACATTTTATTTAAAAGAGAAGATACGCCGACAATGAAACTTATCAAATTTCCTTGTAGAAAGTAATGGTGAAAAAAATTGTACGTTAATTGAAAATGAAAATGAAACAAATAATTTTTCCTCTCAGTAAAAAAAGAAATTTTTTCAAAAGGAGGGGCATATTTTTTTATAGTAGGACTAAGGACCGAATTTCAATACATTGATATTGATTTCTATTGTGGATACAACCAAAATAACTTAGCAAAAAGGAAAAAAAACAAAAGTTCTTTGAAAAATACAAGGGTCCGTAAAAAAAGAAATGTCACTCTTTTCTTTGTTTTCAACACATTTAATAATAGTGTTGTAGCATACGTACGGGCGATAACGGGTTATGTCCCCATTCACATAAATACAATAGTAAATACTGTATGTTGGTCTGCAGTTGGAGATTCGTCTCCAGTTGTGCTGGTCGGGCTCTCTGCCTCCGGGCGGAGAGGATCCCCAGACGAGGTTGTATCGAGGGGCGGAGTCCCGTCTCGGTAAGCAGCTGTCCGACTCCGTTTTATACGGGGTCTACGGGGACTTTGTGGCCGAGTCTACGGGATCGGACACCCCACATTAAATTATACCTTGTCACATCTGACCAAGTGGAGCGGTTGGTAGATATCCTGCAGTTGGAGATTTGTCTCCAGCTGTGCTGGTCAGAGACTCTGCCTCCTGACGAGGCTATGTCGAAGGGCAGAGTCTCGTCTCGAGAAACAGCCACCCGACCTCGTTTTATACGGGGTCTACGGGGAATTTTTGGCCGAGCCTACGGGCTTGGATGCCCCACATTAAATTCGCCCTTGTGCTACATTTGACCGCGTGGGACGGTTGGTAGATATCTTCCAGTTTAATTCACTTGATTCCCTTCTAGCAGTTGATTAATACTTCTACAGTCTGCTGGCGAATCTTATATGTGTTGTTCTTGTCCTAAGAATTATCGTTCATTACCACCCTTCGTTTGATTGTTCTATTCAATAATTTTCTCTAGGTTACAACAACTAGAAGTCCAGAAAGCACACCTAAAGGAAGATAAATTCCAGGGTTCAAATTCAAACCTTCAACATATGCTTCATCTACCACATTGAACGAGGGACTATATATTCACCTCGATTCTTGGCTGCTTTCTTGGCCGTGTGAAAAAATAATGTCCTCTGAGTGCTAGCCATCTTGTGCAGCTGCAGATGCCTTTGGACAGCAACTACCTTCTGACCGTTGATGGTATCGGTCAATATTCTGTGAATTCCTTTTTACACAATGCATGAGTAGCCAAGAGACCGGCGCCAAACAACAGGCACTACCATGATTCACTTGAAGTCTTTCGCAGGGTTTCAAAATAGTGAGCCTTCTATAAGCCGTAACAAGAGCCTCTTTGACTTTGTCATCATTCACACCAGCAAATGACCTGCCACTGTGGATCTCATCACAGAAGATAGTTTCTCTTTTCTCTCTAGGACTTCAATTCACTATGCTGACCCATCTACTTGCAGTGCTTACAAGTACAGAGTTTTCATAAACACCCAGTAACCTCCTGTAAATGTTTGATGCAACTTATATTCACAAAATGTAATAATTCAAATTCGCTTATCATTGGCTTATTTATTTCTACGTGTATCCAGAAGAGCAGCCATTTTGAAAAGGGATTATGGGTAGAAAGAAAGAAGACAATTCCATACATTTTCCCCTGGGCTAAATATTGTGATTAATGTTTTTAAAATTAAATGCGAAATTTACGAATTTTTGAGAAAAATATCGTATATTTAATTTAATAAGATTGATTAGAACTGACTTGCAGTTTTCTTTTTTTCCTTTGTAGAAAAGCATTAATATATTTTTTTAAAAATTAAGGCATATAAATATTGTGAGGTGATTGTAAGTTGATCGTCTATTTATAATTAATTAATTTATTTATTTAATTTTGTTTATTTATTTATATTTATATTTATATATTTTATTTATTTATTTATAATTAATATATAATTAATGTAATTAATCATCTATTTATAATTAATTAATTAATTTATTTTATTTTATTTATTTATATTTATATATTTTATCTATTTATTTATAATTAATTTATAAATAATACATATATTAATCTATTTATAATTAATTAATTTATTTTATTTTATTTATTTGTATTTATATTTACATATTTTATTTATTTATTTATTTATAATTAATATATAATTAATGTAATTAATCATCTATTTATAATTAATGTTTTTTATTCATTTATATTTATATATTTTATTTATTTATTTATATTTATATATTTTAGTTATTTATAATTAATATATAATTAATATATATAATAATCTATTTATAATTAATTAATTTATTTATTTATTTATATTTATATAATTTATTTATTTATTTATAATTAATTTATAAGTAATACATATATTAATCTATTTATAATTAATTAATTTATTTTATTTTATTTATATTTATATTAATATATTTTATTTATTTATTTATAACTAACGTATAATTAATACATATATTAATCTATTTATAATTAATTAATTAAATTTATTTTATTTATTTATATTTATATATTTAATTTATTTATTTATAATTAATCTATTAATAATACATATGTTAATCTATTTATAATGATCGGCTTACTTCTTTTTGGTCCTTTCATATGGGTTGATGCATTCTACAACCATTTCCAAGTGTCTCTTTTGCTTTGTGATATCCTTCGGACAAAATCTCTTTTCTCATCCCTAGCCCGGTTAATGAACCTTGACACAAAGTAAAACTGGGTTAATTTACGTATCCGATCACTAATTTTTTATTGATTGATTCGCTTTTTACGGCTTATCAACCCTTTGCAGGTTATTTCAAGCAAGGAAGTATTTTTTAAGAAGTTGTTTTGAGATGATAATAATTTAGTGATACATGTCTTACTAATGATTTATTATTCAATGAGTGAACTAGATCTCATTTTAAAGGAGAATAAGTTATGGTTAAGGAGTGAAAACAAAAACAGTTACACAGGCTGGTAAAAATATATTATATTTCTTGAATACGATATATTGAATTGGGTCAGTTGACGGTCACAAACCCCGCAAAAAAATTAAAAACGTAAGGGCATGGCGGTACTTTTTCATTCGCCCGTGAATTATCGAATCAGCAATTAAAGAAATGGTGAGACTTCCCGGTAAAAAAGGAGTTTCTCCTTCCATAATTAAACAGTGATAATGTTCGGTCTGTGGTATGTAGCACTAAACCCTCACTTAACCCTCTTCTTCGCCGACAAGTAGTCGGCAAGATTTCAGTAATAGGGACAATAAAAGTTGCCAGTGCATACCGTATTCATTTTGTTATTTAATACTACTATAGAAGATTTCTCCTTGTGTATATGCGGTGTATGTGGGCAGTGCAACTTTGGTTTATTGTTCCGAAAACAGCCACGATAACTCAAGCAGTGATACAACCGATTCCACATAGTATGACACAACAAACACCAGTTCAAGCCACATACTTAAGGACGTATGAAGTCCTGTCTAATTCACAATTAACACGACTCAGCTGTTACGAACTTCTGGCCCACAGAATTTAAACTATTTTTCTACTTCCATACTGAGGAAATTCCATGGTGTTTATGTTGAATTTTACGATGGACCTTTCCCGGTTGCTGCAACAGAATCTTCTTAACATCAGTATCTTTTATTTGTTAATTCCAGGTTAAGTGTGCGCCATGAGGCAATCAAATTCTCTTACTAACAGTGACAGACATGTACAAACTTTTCAAGACGCATCCAAATATAAATTAACATATTTATCTCGACTATCTCAGCAACACCAGCATTTTGCATTTTTAGATGTTGCCGTGCAAGCTTGGCCAGACTTGAGGGAAGTCATTACAGCGAGCCTTCAATGAAGAACGTAATTCGATCTTTTCTAGCATTTAAAACTGCCCGTGGCGTTAAAGTAATTCTCCACTGTTGCATACAGATGAGTCCTTATTCGATATGACCTAAATACGCTGAAAGATAAGAATGGCTCAACAGTCACATACAAGGTGGCGAACAAGGCGTTGTACAGTTTACAGTTTCAATCAATTCTCCTTCACAGAACTTAAAAAGACAAATAAAAGCCAAGGTATTTCAGTAATTTAAGCATAAGGATAACTTTTCATAAGACGTTATTGTATAATGGATTTTTAAGTATTTTATGCTTAAAATGGAAAATTGGAAAATGAGAAAGCCTGTTTATATCTTATATAGAAGAGAAGAAGCTATTTACATTTAAAAGACAAAGAAAGTTTATAGATAGTCTGTATATTTTCATATATATATATATTTTAAATATATATATATATATATATATAAAAGTGAACATATAAGTCAACACTTAGAGGCGACAGTCTGTTTCATGCTAGATGCAATCGTCAGGCAACTAGTGCTGTTATTTTTCTCGGCTATTTATATATACGGGTCAGTGGTGCATTGTGGGTAGTCTATTTTGGCCACTGACCCGTATATATAAATAGCCGAGAAAAATAACAGCACTATTTGCCTGACGATAGCATCTAGCATGAAACAGACTGTCGCCTCTAAGTGTTGACTTCTATGTTCACTTTTATATTTACACATGCTCTATCTCTGATATTGAGCACTTCATCCCATAAATATAGCACACTTTAAGACTATATTTCTTCATTCATATATATATATATGTATGTATATATATATATATATATATATATATATATATATATATATATATATATATATATATATATATTGATGCATGTTTCATTAAATAATATAGACAAGTTTCGTCTATTTATTTTAAATAAGTTCCTTTCATATTGTCTGATAAGCTAAATAACATTATCATTAAACGAAGAAAGAAAATCACAATATTGATACATGTTTAAATCCAGTCTAAGCTTTCGGCTTACATAAGCCATTATAAAAGATGACAATTACATTTCAATATATCAAACAATACACGGTCGAAACAATAATGATAGTCTGATTTTGTTGCATGAAAAATTTCAAAGCAATGACAAACATCGTGTATACGAGACGCGGAAGCGAAAATTGCATCGCAGCTCGTGAGGTCACACATGGCCACGCGAAAGTGAAAACGAGAAGAATTAAGTATGGGAAGCCGTTGGTATAAACCAATGGCTTCTGTTATCAATTATAGGCATTTAAGTATATTTATGGAGATTTCATAGTTTATTTTGTTCAGCTTTGGTTTCAACTGTTTTATGTATATAGCTTCAATAATTTTTAGTTTTTGTTTATTGTTTTCATGTTTAAGTATAGTTGTGTTTTCAACAAGGATTTTCCGGAATTGTGTATGTGGCCAAGCATGTTGTTCATATATATACACAGAGGGTGATTGAAAAGTAACTCCATATTTTATGTTTGATGGACTCTCCTGTCTAGCTATAATTTTTACATGACTGGAGAGACCATCAAATTTTAAAATAAGGAATGATTTATCTCTCGTTTAAAATGTCATTTATACAGGATAACGTCACGTATGTAATATGCCGAAGAAATTCGAGGTAAACAATTGCATCAGTTTTTAAATATTTAATTCTTTCCAAAAGCGATATGGATTAAGTGGTATTGGCCTATGGGATTAAGTGGCCTATGGGATTAAAAGGTAAATTAATCGATTAAAACGTCCAGCTGTCGAATGTGGGCAATGTATGGCGTTGGGTTCGGGGAAGACAACGTATATTCAGCCGGTCAGTGGTTCCTGTATAAGGACACACGGACTGTAAACAAAATGGCAGAAAAGTGAAATAAAAGTCGATAAAATATTTCCGGAACACAACAAACTAATACGGACAGGGTGCGGTCACATTTGTTAACAGACTAAAAATGCAAATAATAGCTCTAGTGATGTACAAACTCAAAAACATGCAAATACAGAATTAGCTTGGTCTGGCACAAGGCTATAATAGATATTGATCTGGCATTTCGTCTACAGTCACTTTCTCACAGACGTGCTGTGGTTTCCCTCTGTCTTTTCTATAAATATTTTCATGGCAACTGCTCTGACGAGCTACTTTCACTGGTTCCCAAACTGCATGAATTGAAGCGTGCTACTAGGTTGGCATGTCGGTCCCACCCTTTCACTGTCGAAACGGTTAAATGTAACTGCCACTTCTACTCCTACAGTTTCTTTCGCACTTCCCGGCAGTGGAACTCCCTTCCTCTTACTTGCTTCCCTGATAGCTATAGTCTTCAAATATTCAAATGTAATGTCAATCAACATCTTCTAATGCCTTGATCCTGACCACCGTCTTTCTCTTTATCCTTTCCTTAAGCATTCCTCTTTACTCTTGCTCTCACTCTCTGTAACTCCTTGCCTGCTAGTGGCATTCCCCCTTGCTTGGAGTGAAATGCTTAAAAAACAGAAAAAAGTGATTATTATTATTATTATTATTATTATTATTATTATTATTATTATTATTATGTTCCTACACAAGGACAACAGCGAGCTACTAGGTTGGAGTCTCGGTCACATCCTTTCACTGTCGAAACAGTTACGTCTAACCGCCTCTTTTACTCCAAAATCTTCTTCCCCCGCACTTCCTGACAGTGGAACTCCCTTCCTCTTACTTTCTTCCTTGATAGCTATAATCTTCAAATATTCAAATGTAATGTCAATCGGCATCTTCTGATCCCTTGATCCTGATCCCTGTCATCCTCTATATCCTTTCCTCAAACACCCGTCTTCTTGTTATCACTCTCTGTAACCCCTTGCGTGATAGTGGCACACTCGCCTTGCTTCGGGTGAAATGCTTAAAAAAAGTAAAAAGCTATTATTGTTATTATTATTATGTTCCTACACAAGTACAACTTATTGAAGCTACTAGGTTGGCATTTCGGTCCCACCCTTTCATTGTCGAAACAGTTAAATGCAATCGCCTCTTCTACTCCAACAGCTTCTTCTTCTCTCGCACTTCCTGACAGTGGAACTCCCTTCCTCTTACTTGCTTCCCTGATAATTATAATCGTTAAATATTCAAATGTAATGTTAATTGGCATCTTCTGATGCCTTGATCCTGATCGCCGTCCTTCTCTTTATCCTTTCCTCAAACACCACACTTAAGTTTTGCTCTCACTCTCTGTAAACCTTTGCGTGATAGTGGCACCCACGCCTTGCTTGGGGTGAAGGTGAAACGCTTAAAAAAAGAACTCGCAATGAGTATTAAGCACTGCAATGGCCCCAAGAATTGTCATTACATTTACTTATCTACAAGGTAACCAAAAAAGTGCTGACCGTTTTTAAAGGAAAAATGAAAACGCTTCACAGTATGTGTAACTTATATTTAGTCTTCGAAGTAATGGCCATCGGCATCCAGCACCTTCTGCCAACGTGTCTCCAACTGTTCAATGCCCTTGCGGTAGAACTCGGGGGGGGGGGTGACGCAAAGAAGTCCGTGAGGGCTTTACGCAAGTCTGCTTCATTGGTGAAGGATTTCCCACGAAGATGATTATCCAGGGAGTAGAAGAGGTGGTAATCGGATGGCGCAAGGTCGGTGAATAAAGTGGATGGCACAAAGTCTCCCAACCCAAGTTGCTGTATGGTATCCCTGACCACTCGCGTGACATGCGACCTGGCGTTGTCATGGAGGAGAAGCACCCCTTTGCGATACACCAGTGCTGGCTCCTGGTGCAATGCCTGTTGCACACGTTTCAATTGCTGCGAGTATAGGTCTCCAGAGACCGTTTGGCCCGTTGGTAGCAGTTCATAATGAACCACTTGACGACCTGTCCACCAGACACAAAGCATAATCTTGCGTGTGTGCATAGGCGGTCTTGCGGTGTGAGGGACAGCATCCTGAGGAGACAACCAATGTCTGGAAGGCTTGGGAGTTTCGTACAGAACCCACTTTTCATCACTGGTAAGCACTCGATTGAATAAGGATGCGGTACGGTGGCGAGAAAGCAGCGATATGCAGGCTGCCACTCGTTGTCCCTTGTGGACTTCCAACAGGGTTTGCGGAACACACTTGCTTAGTTTGTACGTCTTACCTAAGCGGTGCAGGTGAAGTCTAACTGTTTCATCGGAAACGTTGAACTGTCTTGCAAGTTCAGCACACGTTAGACTACTGTCCTCTTCAATGGCGGCCTTCAGGACTCCGTTATTCAAGACCTGTGGTCGTCCACTGCGAGGCTCATCATGGAGAGACAAATCTCCCGACATGAATTTTCGAAACCAACGCCTTGCAGTACGTTCATCCACAGCACTATCCCTAAACACTGTCTAAATAGTTGGCAGAACAGGGATTAGGAGAAATAGCAAAAAGACAAACATGACTAATACCTACAAAAAGCAGGAAATTGTGGAGAGCCATGTTCTCCCACATCCTGAATATGAAACAAGACTTAAAATTCATTCATTTGAAGCCATCTCTAATTATAGATCTGAGAAAACAGTTGTATATAGCTGAGAGTTTAGATATTTATGAATGAATTGGGCTTCTTTTGAAACACTGGTTTCCGTACAATCAACGAAGTTAAGCAAAGTCGATCCAGGTCAGTGCCTAGACAGGTGACCACTTGTGAATACTAGATGCTGTGAGCTTGGATATATGGGTAGTGTAATAGATAATGGCTCGTAATTTTTATTCAGAGAGCCGAGTTCCAATTCACCTTGGGTCCGTTATATTAACTTACGCACAAATATCCTTGGGAAAAAGTATGAATCAACATCTTCTCCCCCAGCTATGGATTAATTAGTAAGACTTGTATCACTGAAACATTATTATCTCCAAAAAGATTTCTTACAATCTACATTAAATTTTCTAACTTTATATAGGCCTCAAAGGGTTCATGCCTTTGTCCCATCGATACTAAAGGTCATAACCTCCTCCTCCTCATGTCCCAACAAGTAATCGGATCGTTATGGTAGCACAAGGCCGGAAGTGAGGATCAAATTCACTACTCAGTCGTAATTGTTCTAGCGAGACCAGCTTGCTAACCATTACACCACGTCGTGGTACCCTGATCGAATCGTTATAGCGACACAAGACCGTAAGTGAGGATCGAACTCACTACTCATTCGTTACTGTTCTAGCGAGACAAGAAAATTCTGAACGAATTGAGCTTCTTCTGAAACACTGTATGATCACCGAAGTTAAGCAACGTCGAGCTCAGTCAGTACCTAGATGGGTGACCGATTGTGAATACAAGATGCTGTAAGCTTGGATATATGGTTAGTGTAATAGATAATGTCTCGGAATTGTTAATCAGAGATCCGAGTTCCAATTCCCCTTGGGTCCGTTATATTAACTTACGCGCAAATATCGTTGGGAAAAGGTATGAATTCACCTCTTCTCCCCCAGCTATGGATTAATTAGTAAGACTTGTATCATTAAACCATTATTATCTCCAAAACCTCTTCATCGTCCCACTCCTGTGCTAAAAAGTAATCGGATCATTATGGTGGCACAAGGCCCGAAGTGAGGATCAAACTCACTACTCAGTCGAATAGCAAAATATGCCTTGCAAAAGTTAAGCAAAGTATTAAGAAACAGGAAAATTTCGTTATAAACAAAGAAAAAGGTACTTAACTACGTAATATCAGTCCTCCTCTATGGTAGTGAATGCTGAACAATCTCCAGACAGAAGACACTTGAGGCAATAGAAATGTGGTTGTACAGAGGGATGCTGAGAATGCCATGGACAGAAGACGACGAAGTTTTTGAGAAAATGGAAATAAAAAGGAGACGTATTCTTAGCATCAGAAAGAGATACTTGGAATTTCTACGGCACATAATGAGGAAGGACGGCTTAGAAAACTTGACACTCACAGAAGTCAAGAGTTAACAAAGGAAAATAACGCATAACCTACCTAACGAACTTGTCTAAATGGTTGGCAGAACAGGGATTAGGAGAGACAGCAAAAAGACAAACATGGCTAATAGTTACAAAGAGCAGGAAATTGTGGAGAGCCATGATCTCCCACATCCTGTATATTAAAAAAAGACTTAAATTTCATTCGCTTGAAGCCATCTCTAATCATAGATCTGAGAAAACGGTTCTATATAGCTGATAGATTAGATATTTATGAACGATATCTATCTATATTTCTGAGATTTTGTCGCCATATTTATTACAACGTTTCGACCCTTGTACGCTCCGACCTTCTTCAGTTGTTTAATGGATGTCAATTATTATTTATCACCTGTTAATTCCCCTCTACAAGTTCTCCACTGACTTAACCCTCAAGGACACATGGCACAGTGGAAAAAGGCGTTCGTTAGATGCAGTGACAGGACCCAAAGAATGTGAGTTCAATACCCAGTTAAGGCAGACAACTGACATTCATTAAACATGGCACGTGGAACTAGAACAGTCTACTCCAGTGAGCGAAATAAAGGGTTCAGTTCGACATTCCAACCACCTGAAGAAGGCCAGAGAGTACAACGGCCGAAACGTTGTAATAAATATGGTGACAAAGATGAGGACAATAATCTGAATAATGTAAATTTCTGAACTAATTGGACTTCTTTTGAAATACTGGTTCCCGTACAATCACCGAACGTAAGCAACGTTGAGGCAGGTTAGTGACTAGATGGGTGACCACTTGTGAATACTAGATGCTCTAAGCTTAGATATATGGGTACTGTAGTAGATAATGGCTCGGAATTGTTAATTGTGAGCCAAGTTCCAATTCCCCTTGCATCCGTTATGTTAACTTACGCGCAAATACCCTTGGGAAGGGTATGAATCCACCTCTTCTCCCCTAGCTATGGATTAATTAGTAAGAATTGTATCACTAAACCATTATTATAGCCAAAAAGAATTCTTACAATCTAAAAAGTATTTTCTAACTTTATATAGGCCTCAAAGGGTTCATGCCTTTGTCCCATCGATACTAAAGCTCCTAACCTCTTCCTCTTCTCCCAACAAGTAATCGCATCGTTATGGTGGCACAAGGCCGGAAGTGAGGAGCGATCTCACTACTCAGTTGTAACTGTTCAAGCGAGACAATCTTGCTAATCATTGCCCTAATCAGATCGTTATGATTTTAATGTCGTAACAGGATTCATTATTGGCGGTGACAGTCTTAACAACATAAGATATTGATTTGCATGAGATGAGACACAAGGCCGAAAGTATGCGGCACCCAGTGAGTATCGAACTCATTATTCAGTTGTAATTGATCGCACGAGGCAAGCTAACTAACCATGATACCACGTCGAGTTACCCTAAATGGTTTAATAAGCCTAGCTTAGATGTGGCACAAGCCTGAAAGTATCGAGAACCCAGCGAGGATCGAACTCACTATTCATTCGTAACTGCTAACCATTACATCACGCCGAGGTACCATAATGGGATCGTTCTAGCGACACAAAGTCGTAAGTAAGGATCAAACTCACTACTCAGTCGTAATTGTTCTATGGAGACAAGCTTGATAACCATTGCACAACGTTTAGGTGGCCTAAACGATTTTCTAAGCGTAGCTTAGATGTGACACAAGTGTCGATCAAACTCACTATTCAGTCGTAACTGGTTTAGCGAGACAAGCTCCCTAACCATTACACCACGCCGAGGTACCCTAATCGGATCGTTAGGACGTTAACGTCGCACCAGGATTTATTATTGGCGATGACATTCTTAAGAACATAAGATAGTGATTTTCTAAGCGTAGCTCAGATGTGGCACAAAGCCGAAAATGGAGGGCACGCAATGAGAATCGAACTCACTACTCAGTCGTAATTGTTATAGCGAGACAAGCTTGTTAACCATTACACCACGCCGAGGTACCCTCATCGGATCGTTATGATGCCACAAGGCAGTAAGTGAGGATCGATCTCATTACTCAGTCGTAATTGTTCTAGCGAGACAAGCTTGTTAACCATTACCCTACGTCGAAGTACCCTAATCAGTTCGTTATGTTAGCTATGATTTTAATGTCGTAGCAGAATTTATTATTGGCGGTGACAATCTTAACAACATAAGAAGATGACACTGTGTTGACAGCAGACACCGAAAAGAAACTACAGAAACTCCCACAGACGGGATAAAGGAAAGCGAGAAGAAAGGACTAAATTAAAAAAAAAAAAACAGGCTGTATGGTTTTCAGAAAAAGAACTAACCGAACATAGAAATTGGAGATACTAAAATCAAGCAAGTAAAAAAAAATTAATATCTATGAAATGTTTTAACAGAGAACGGAAAATGCGTCACCGAAATCCGAAGACATAATGGAATATCAAAATATGCCTTCCAAAAGTTAAGCAAAGTATTAAGAAACAAGAAAATTTCTTTATAAACAAAGAAAAAGATATTGGACTACGTAATAGTCTTCCTATATGGTAGTGAATGCTGAACAATCTCCAGACAGAAAAGACTTGAGGTAATAGAAACGTGGTTCTACAGAAGGATGCTGAGAATATCATGGTCTGAATACGACGAAGCTTTTGATAAAATGTAAACAAAAAAGGAGATTTATACTTAGCATCAGAAAGAGACAGTTGAAATTTCTAGAATACATAATAAGGAAGGACGGCTTGGAAATTTTGATACTCACAGGTCAGAAGGCAAGAAAGATAGATTAAAACAACTAATAACCTCGTGAGCTTGTGTAAATGGATGGCAAAATAGGGTTTGGGTGAGATAACAAAAAGATAGGATTTATAAAGAGCTACAAAAGTAGGAAATTGTGGAGAGCCATGGTCGCCAACGTCCTGAAGGGCCACGTCGCATAGACGAATGAAGTAGTAGCATCAATAGTTAGCAGTTATATTTTGCAACTATTTTCCGGTCTGCTCCGTTTTCTGACGATTATAAACTAAATGAGGGAATAAAATGAAAAGCAGTTCAAATCATGATGAGAGAAATAATAGGGCAACATATATAATTGAAGGACACCACTTTCCCCAATGAGGATCAACGATGCAATTACTAATCTTGTAAATAAAGCAAATAAAATTACGAGGTAAGAAATGAATAAATGTTGGCAATTTTTTGTCGAATAAAAATTCAAGATAATGACTTCTTTCGTAGATAAAGCAATTGAGATTATAATGAAATAAATCCTAATCAAAAATTGAAAAAAGGCTTGACAATGTGTTGTCTGATAAAAAAAATTATTGTAGATGAAATAAATGTAATTAAAACGAAAGAAATACTAATCAAAAATAATATTTGTTTACAAAGCTCCATCGAATAAAAATCCAAGAAGTAATATCAATATTATTTCATCAAAACTAGCGAAATATTACCCCCCAATATATATATATATATATATATATATATATATATATATATATATATATATTATAAAGAAAAGAGAAGAGGAAAACTTTTATGCCAACGTATACATGGTTGTCCTCTTGTATTTTATATTGTGTGTGTATAAATATAAAGAAATATAGTCTTAAAGTGTGCTATATTTATGGGATAAAGTGCTCAATATCAGAGATAGAGCGTGTGTAAATATAAAAGTGAACATAGAAGTCAACACTTAGAGGCGACAGTCTGTTTCATGCTAGATGCAATCGTTGCCTGACGATTGCATCTAGCATGAAACAGACTGTCGCCTCTAAGTGTTGACTTCTATGTTCACTTTTATATTTATATATATATATATATTATTTACATTATTCGGACTATTGTCCTCATCTTCGTCGCCATATTTATTACAACGTTTCGGCCGTTGTACGCTCCGGCCTTCTTCAGGTGGTTTGAATGTCGAACTGAAACGTTTATTTCGCTCACTGGTAAAAAATGGTTGCTGAAGACATTAGGTTTATAATACCCTGAAATTCATACACATTTATAATACCCTGAAATTCATACACATTTATAATACCCAGAAATTCATACACATTTATAATACCCAGAAATTCATACACATTTATAATACCCTGAAATTCATACACATTTATAATACCCTGAAATTCATACACATTTATAATACCCAGAAATTCATACACATTTTCCATTCTCTGTTAAAACATTTCATAGATATTAAATTATTTTTACTTGCTTGATTTTAGTATCTCCAATTTCTATGTCCACAAGGACAAATGGCACATTGGATAAAGGCGTTAGTTCGATCCAGTGACAGGACCCAAATAGTGTGAGTTCAATACATGGTTAAGGTAGTGCGTAATTTAGGGAATTGACAGGAGATAACTGACAACCATTAAAACAAGTCAGTTCGACATTCCGGGGCGTTCAACGGCCGAAACGTAGTAATAAGTATGGCGACAAATGTAAATAATACCTAATCTCAGACACACACACACACACATATATATATATATATATATATATATATATATATATATATATATATATATATATATATATAGAGAGAGAGAGAGAGAGAGAGAGAGAGATAGACATATATTTTATATTATGAAGAGATAATCATACCTTGAATCAATTAGTCTTTGAAAGTACTAGCTGAATTAAAAATACACCATATCCATCTGACAATTTTATACATAAGGTTCTCATCATTCAGTGGATTATTAGTAGTATAATGCCAATAGTATGTCTATTAGCGAAGGGATTTCACCATTAATTGCATTAGTATTGCTAATTAATTCAAGGTATGATTATCTCTTTATAATATAAAATATATGGTGCCTAATATATATATATATATATATATATATATATATATATATATATATATATATATATATATATATATATATATGTCTATATACATATATATGTCTATATATATATATATAGACATATATATATATATATATATATATGTCTATACACACACACACACACACACACACATATATATATATATATATATATATATATATATATATATAACGTTATGAACATGTAATGGAGAAAAAATAACGTTATGAACATGTAATGGGACAACTTAATTTATATTTGATACATCTGCAATAAAAAATACAATGACTAAACATTGCTTTTATAGGCACTGAAAAACATTGTTGCTTAACTCATAATTCATCTTATATAGTGTTGCTTTCAATCTTTTTAATATAAAGCGCTTCAACAATTTGAAGTTTTTGTTTTTTATTTCCATGATGGAGTATACTTGTATTGTCAATTAATATTTCTCTAAAAGATATATGCGGACAGGAATGTTCCTTGAAATGTTGTGCAATAGAACTTGAATCCGACATGTGTAATGTAAGCCTTCTGGACGTTGTTGTATTCATGAAAATAAAAGACTATGACTCCAAATTATTTAAGCGCTTTATATAAAAAAATGCAACTAACATTGAATAAGATTAATTATGAGTATAGCAACAGTGTTTTAAAATGATTATAAGAGCAATGTTTTGGGATACTTATTTTGTAAAAATAAAATAAAAATTGCTGGTTGAGTATTTTAAATCATTGTAAAAAAAAATATAAAGTAAGTTACCTCCCTTACATATTCTCAACGTTAATTTATAAATTGACTTTAACGGAGCGCGTTTCCTGCGCATTTGCAAAACAGTCCCCAACTACCAATTACATTAATTTTCTGTCTTAGCAATTCATCCCTGAACATGATCTTGAATGAGGTTGAAACGACTTGGGGAAATAAAAGAAATAACCAAACCTACGGTGTCTTTCTTAATCAGTTTTGTAACAACACTAAGAAATTGATCAGTGAATTTGAGAGGATCGAAATAATGATAAATAGACATTATAGGTCTGGATTATTCAACCAAACATGTCTCAATACATACACACACACACACACACACACACACACACACACACACACACACATATATATATATATATATATATATATATATATATATATAGAGAGAGAGAGAGAGAGAGAGAGAGATTTGTGTATTTAGGCAGCAATCCTTCTTTCATGCACATTTCATTAAAAACGAGTGACAAGGTGATTTTATTTAGTTTTTTATACAATTTCTCAAACGATCTAATAATGTTTTTCTTTTCGGATGATAAATTATATAAAAACTGTCTGAATGTTCTTTTTATCCGAGCGTTTTTGGCTATACATTTAGCCATTTTCAAGGATTATATTTTAACTGTTTGAATGAGAAATAGTTTGTTATATGTATGTTTTATAAAATGTTTCATTTTTTTGTTTCAAAAGACGGTCAAGATATCATGTCCATGTTCAAAGTTAATATTATTAAGTGTTGGTTTGTTTGAAAACATACATATAACAAACTATTTCTTATTTAACAGTTAAAATATTTCATCGTTTCATTAGTTCTGTCTCATCTTCAAGCGAATTTTGGAATAACTTATTTTTAATAACTTTTAAACGCAAAATACAATTCATATTTTTTGTCTCCAAGGATACAGAGAAATCCAATCATTTAGACAGGGGCGGTAGCGTGTTCATTTTTATTAACTATTATTGTATCAATTATGAGTTACGTTCGAAAAGAGGTTAAGTTTAGGGAGCTGATCCATTTTATAGTTCACCAATAGAAGAGTTAACCAATCAGAAGGCTCAAAATATTCAATTCGACGTGTATAAAGGCGGCCATGTTTTTTTCGGAATCTCCACTACCAGTCTTTGATATTGAAGACTGAAGAATTACGGAACAGTTGCTGGTGGTATTGGCGATATAGTCAGATTCAGTAGAGTGTCTGACTCGTGAGTGTTAATCTTTAACGTTGTTTCATTGAACAGATTACGTACTGCGCTGTATTCTATATTCATTGACGATGGTGAACATGGTCAACAACCCCTGCCACCAAATAGAAGGACGGATATTCACAAAGGAAAAAAAAGAAGGAAAAATTCCAAAAAGGAAAATAAAAATAAAGAATAAAAGAAAAAATAAAGATAGACAAATATAAAAAAAACAAAACAAAAGGAAATTATATGAAACACATGTATATACAGGTAGAAGCATATGCAAGCAATCACACACACGCACCTATATACAGATAATCAGACTAACCAAAATTCATGCATAAATACACTAGTGAAACAAGACAAATTATCAATATTTTACATACACAAACATATACATAAAAAGGGGTTTCAAAAAAGGTAACAAGTGCAAATACATGCACATGTACGATGCATACATATGCATAGTTGAAATATGCATATCGGGCTATAGACAAAGCAAATAAAAAAAGACAGATATACATACACCCGCAAATGTGTGTGCCTGTGTGTGTGTGTGTGTGTGCCTCCCTCTGTGTGTGTATGTGTGTGTCTGTGTGTGTGTTTTTGTGTGTGTTCCTCTTTGTGCTCCTGTATGTACCTGTGTGTGTGTGTGTGTGTCTTTGAATGTGTAACTTTGTGTGTGTGTATGTGCGAGTGCTTGTGTGTGTGTTTGTGCTTTTCTGTGTGCCTCTGTGTGTTTCTGTGTGTACGCCTGAGTGTGTGGCTGTGCGTGTAGCTATGTTGTGTTTGTTTGTGCGTATGTGTGTGTGTGCGTGCGCCTGTGTGTGTGCGTGTGTGTGCCTATCTTTTTTTGTACCCATGTGCCTGTGTGTGTGTTTGTGCCTGTCTGTGTGTGTGTTTGTGCCTGTCTGTGTGTGTGCCTGTGTGTGTGAGTGTCTGTGTTTGTATGTACCCATGCCTGTGTACCCGTCCCTGTGTGCGCGTGTTTGTGCGTGCGCGTGTGTGTGTGTGTGTGTGTGTGCGCGCGCGTGCGTGCGCGTGCGTGTGTGTGTGTGTGTGTGTCTGTGTGTGTGTGTGTGAGTACTTGTACACGTTTGCTTGTCTAGATATTTCATGTGCTCCGGTGTATGCGCTCGTGTCGTGTAGGTATCTACATAAAGAATATGAAACCGCTTTACTTTTCCCTTGGCGAGTGTCGTCTTCAAGACAGCAAGTCATTCATCACACGCCATCACTATCGTTCTCACCCCCCCCGTATCTCCTTCCTCTTGCTCTCCTATCTGCCAAACACGAATAGATTGGACACTTCATCTCGCCAGAACATGTCTTAAAACATTTCAGTGGTCATACTTCGTTTGGAAGTAGCTGCGACGCGCTGAAACTTCATTCGAGGAACTAATTTCCCAGAGTGGATTGCCACGGCGGTTGGTGGGTTTCAGCCAGTGAACGCTGACGCTGATATTCTTCCGCTTCGCGCGCTGTTTCAATCAGTAGATGGAATATTTTGGTGGATGTTGGTAGCCGTACTTTTTTTTTTAAAGTTAAAAAAAAATCACACAAAGAATGAAAGAAATGATATGATAGAAAACTTGAAGAAACGATGACGTCAACCTTGATATCGAATAGCAACGAAATCATTTCACACAGAATAGCAAAATAGAAAATCCTGTCGTCTTTTCTCGGTTACACGACTTTTGAGAGTTGCGCCTGACCGTTTCGTCACTTCATCATGAGATAAAACGTGTAACAATTGTCCACATCTTAAAAATGCTTATTTAGTAACCCGTTTTTTTACTGCATGTGCCACAAATAAAGTGTTTGGTTGTATAGGTTTTTTTTTATCATCAGAAAGAAACCTTCTCCGTAGAAAAAAAAAGAAGGAAAAGATCATAGACGAAATTGATAATTAAAGTGATGAGTATATCTTTATAATTAAGCAACATCGGGGAGAGCGTTTGCAAATGCATCGGTTGCAATCGAGACTGTCACTCCTGTGTTGGCCTGTACAGCCATAACAGATGTTGCGAAAGGTATAAATCAACCTTATCTCCCTTAGCTATGGGTTAATTAGTAAAACCACTAAATCATTATTATCTCTATCTATAAAAGACAGGATGTGTGTGTGTGTATGTCTCTGTGTGTGTGTGTGTGTGTGTGTGTGTGTGTGTGTGTGTGTGTAACGAATGCGCGGCCGCAATTTTCGACGTATTTGCACCAAAATTTACATGCACATGCTCCAAGTTAGATATAAGACCAAGACCAAGACCGACTCTGCATTTCCCAACTACCACCGATAGTGGAAATAATCGATTTTTTCATGCTTCTACGACAGTTTTCAATTAGTTTGCGTCCATTTTCTATTGGCCAGCGTGAGAGCCAACAGCTGACTGACACGAATGTTAATTAGCATGCTAGCATGCAAAAAAAATCGATAGCTGCATTCGTCACAAATGGGAAAAATTTAAATCTGCATGGCACTTTACTCCAATTGGCTCATTCGCTTGCTTAAACTCAACGTTGATTCTGATTCCGCAGAACTGGGTTGGGTGTGAAAAAATATTTGTTGTTAACATTCTTTTTTCATTCGGTTTTTCCAGTTACGAGTCCTTTTTTTAAAGCTGATCGTTTTGTGTTCATTTTGTTTAGTTCTTTTTTCGTAAAAAATCGTAGTGTGAGATAGGCAAGAAGTAATGCATGTAGCAACATCAGCACGGCAAAGGGCACTCCATTAAAGGCAAGGAAGGGCAAAAAAGTGATAGCGATTGCTGTATGAATCGTACGATTTTTTTAATCAAGCACGGGCAACGCCGGACCATGCTGAAGGCATAAAAAAAAATCAGAACTGTTAACGGGGAATAGAAATTATGAAGAACAAATTGTCTGTAATGGATGACATGAATAAATGGGCAGGGAAGAGAAAAAAAGTATATATATATATATATATATATATATATATAATAAAAGTAATACCAACAAAGAATCACTTTTATTAAAATAGAATTACTTTTATGCCTTAATACGCTTTTGTACCGTTGCAAATATATTTAAAATATATATATATATATATATATATATATATATATATATATATATACGTGTGTGTGTGTGTTATTTTTTAGATTCTGTTGTACTTTAACGCCTACATTGTTCGATGTTCTTAATTCATTTTGCCATACTCTTATAATTATTGTAATTTCTTCATATCTTATTCCAGAATTATCCTGTTTCTGCAATTGATGGTGCTTTATCAATATGCTTTCTTGATTTCTCCATTGCCCTATAGAATCTTTGCCAGTTGTGGTTCTGACAGTTTATTTGGTTCTCTTCTCTAATCCCCTCTTTATTTATTCTTTTCTTTAGTTGCTTGCGTTGTTTTCAAAACTCTTTACGGTTGGTGTATCATCTGCTTAAATTAAATTGTACTTACGAGTGCCGTTCTAAAAGTTCTAAGCCCTCAACCAGAAGGTGTTCGAGAATCAATCTACTTGGTTCAACAATGCTTAGTCCTAGAACACTAACCATCAATTAAAGTTACATCACTACTAACCATGGGTATATCATACCCGATTTTGAAAATATCAAAAACAATATTAAATATAAATCTTTATTTGAAATATTTTACATGCAGGTACCTCAAAGTCTGTCTATATTTCTGAGATGAGGTATTATGTACAGTATTTACATTAGTCGGACTATTGTCCTCATCTTTGTCGCCATATTTGTCACAACGTTTCGGCCGTTGTACGCTCCGGCCTTCTTCAGGTGGTTGGAATTTCGAACCGAACCCTTTATTTCGATCACTGGGGTAGACTGTTCTAGTTCCACGAGCCATGTTTGATGGATGTCAGTTATCAGTTATCTCCTGCTAATTTTCCCTCTGAAAGTTCTCCACTGCCTGAACCGGGTATTGAACTCACACTCTTTGGGTCTGTCACTGGATTTAACCAAGGCCTTTATCCACTGTACCATGTGTCCTTAAGGTACCTCATACTTTGTAATTTGAGTTAACATTAACAAGAACCAAAAATTATTATTTAGGTAAGAAAATCAGGTACTGAAAATTGTAATTAAAAATAGGAAAATTTGCGCTGGGTACAATATACCCATGGTTAGTGTTCTAGGGTCAAGCATTTCAATCCCATCACAGAAGACAGTGGCGTCCTGGTTTTCCAAAAGCTCTTCCAGAGTACATATCTCATCATTGTTTCCAAAATAGGTGTGATTTGATTTTAGAAAACAGAAAGAAGTCAGATGTAGCTGAGTCTGGTGAGTAAGTGGGGTGGAGTATCTGTCTATATTCTGAGATGAGGTATTATGTACACTATTTACATTATTCGGACTATTGTCCTCATCTTTGTCTACATATTTATTACAACATTTCGGCCTTTCAGTATCTATCTATATTTCTGAGATGAGGTATTATGTACACTATTTACATTATTCGGACTATTGTCCTCATCTTTGTCACCATATTTATTACAACGTTTCGGCCTTTCAGTATCTGTCTATATTTCTGAGATGAGGTATTAGGTACACTATTTACATTATTCGGACTATTGTACTCATCTTTGTCACCATATTTATTACAACGTTCCGGCCTTTCAGTATCTGTCTATATTTCTGAGATGAGGTATTATGTACACTATTTACATTATTCGGACTATTGTCCTCATCTTTGTAACCATATTTATTACAACTTTCCGGCCTTTCAGTATCTGTCTATATTTCTGAGATGAGGTATTATGTACACTATTTACATTATTCGGACTATTGTCCTCATCTTTGTCACCATATTTATTACAACTTTCCGGCCTTTCAGTATCTGTCTATATTTCTGAGATGAGGTATTATGTACACTATTTACATTATTCGGACTATTGTACTCATCTTTGTCACCATATTTATTACTACGTTCCGGCCTTTCAGTATCTGTCTATATATCTGAGATGAGGTATTAGGTACACTATTTACATTATTCGGACTATTGTACTCATCTTTGTCAGCATATTTATTACAACGTTTCGGCCTTTCAGTATCTGTCTATATTTCTGAGATTAGGTATTATGTACACTATTTACATTATTCGGACTATTGTCCTCATCTTTGTCACCATATTTATTACAACTTTCTGGCCTTTCAGGATCTGTCTATATTTCTGAGATGAGGTATTATGTACACTATTTACATTATTCGGACTATTCTACTCATCTTTGTCACCATATTTATTACAACGTTCCGGCCTTTCAGTATCTGTCTATATTTCTGAGATGAGGTATTATGTACACTATTTACATTATTCGGACTATTGTCCTCATCTTTGTCACCATATTTATTACAACTTTCCGGCCTTTCAGTATCTGTCTATATTTCTGAGATGAGGTATTATGCACACTATTTACATTATTCGGACTATTGTCCTCATCTTTGTCAGCATATTTATTACAACGTTTCGGTCTTTCAGTATCTGTCTATATTTCTGAGATGAGGTATTATGCACATTATTTACATTATTCGGACTATTGTCCTCATCTTTGTCACCATATTTATTACAACGTTCCGGCCTTTCAGTATCTGTCTATATTTCTGAGATGAGGTATTATGCACACTATTTACATTATTCGGACTATTGTCCTCATCTTTGTCAGCATATTTATTACAACGTTTCGGCCTTTCAGTATCTGTCTATATTTCTGAGATGAGGTATTATGCACATTATTTACATTATTCGGACTATTGTCCTCATCTTTGTCACCATATTTATTACAACGTTCCGGCCTTTCAGTATCTGTCTATATTTCTGAGATGAGGTATTATGCACACTATTTACATTATTCGGACTATTGTCCTCATCTTTGTCAGCATATTTATTACAACGTTTCGGCCTTTCAGTATCTGTCTATATTTCTGAGATGAGGTATTATGTACACTATTTATATTATTCGGACTATTGTCCTCATCTTTGTCACCATATTTATTACATGGTTTCGGCCTTTAACTATCTGTCTATATTTCTGAGATGATGTATTATGTACACTATTTACATTATTCGGACTATTGTCCTCATCTTTGTCACCATATTTAATACAACGTTCCGGTCTTTCAGTATCTGTCTATATTTCTGAGATGTGGTATTATGTACACTATTTATATTATTCGAACTATTGTCCACATCTTTGTCTCCATATTTATTACAACGTTTCGGCCTTTCAGTATCTGTCTATATTTCTGAGATGAGGTATTATGTACACTATTTACATTATTCGGACTATTGTCCTCATCTTTGTCAGCATATTTATTACAGCGTTTCGGCCTTTCAGTATTTGTCTATATTTCTGAGATGAGGTATTATGTACACTATTTACATTATTCGGACTATTGTCCTCATCTTTGTCGCCATATTTATTACAACGTTTCGGCCCTTCAGTGTCTGTCTATATTTCAGAGATGAGATATTATGTACACTATTTACATTATTCGGACTATTGCCCTCATCTTTGTCACCATATTCATTACAACGGTTCGGCCCTTCAGTGTCTGTCTATATTTCAGAGATGAGGTATTATGTACACTATTTATATTATTCGGACTATTTCCCTCATCTTTTTTGCCATATTTATTACAACGTTTCGGCCCTACAGTATCTGTCTATATTTCTGAGATGAGGTATTATGTATGTTATTTACATTATTCGGACTATTGTCCTCATCTTGAGGACACATGGCACAGTGGATAAAGGCGTTCGTTAGATCTAGTGACAGGACCCAAAGTGTGTGAGTTCAATACCCGGCTAATGCAGTGGAGAACTTAGAGAGGGGAATTAACAAGAGATAACTGATAACTGACATCCATTAAACATGGCACGTGGAACTAGAACAGTCTATCCCAGTGAGCGAAATAAAGAGTTCAGTTCGACATTCCAACCAACTGAAGAACGTTGGAGCGTACAACGGCCGAAACGTTGTAATAAATAGGTCGACAAAGATGAGGACAATAGTTCTAAAAATGTAAATAATGGGGATGAAGTAGCTATTCAAAGCCATATTTAGTTGCTTCAACTATTACAATCAGAGTAACGTGAACAGGCGCTTTAACCAAGCGCAAGAGCACACATGCCCTCTGCTTCCATCTGCGACTCGACTTTGATTGCTTCCTTCACTCGTCTTAATCAGTAATGTCCATCAATAGTTTCCCAATTTTCCAGGTAGTCTAGCATGATTCGGAATGCCCTCAAACAGAAGCCACCACGTTGATAACAGACCCTGCCTGCTTGATATTCGTCCGGGTGGAGAACCAGACAATTTATTACGCCAGAATCTATCTTAGACATTTATCCGTCTACCATTCGTCAATGAATTGAATATTGCTTTCGTATCTGGCATGGGACTTCTGCTATGGATATAGGGATTTTTTGATAAAATACAGAATAGAATCTGTAGACCTGGAATCTCGGTTCCGGTCCCTTTCTCGCCACCATAGCGTAGCTTCCCTCTGTCTTTTCCATAAATATTTTCACGGTCGTTGTTCTGATGAGCTTTTCTCTTTGGTACGTCGACTATACGAATTAAGCGCAGTACTAGTTTGACAGATAGGTCCCATCATTTTACCGTTGAAATGGTTAGATATAAGTGTAAGTTTCTTTTCTCGCACTTCTCGTTTGTGGAACTCTCTTCCGGCTCCTAGCGTCGCAGTAAAATTTGATCTTCAAATATTTAAATGCAATGTCAATCTTTAACTTCTGTCTCCTTAATTCATACTCTTTTATTGTCCTCTCACCTTAGTAGTATTTTTCTCATATTCTCTTACACTCAGTAACCCCTTGTATCCTAGTGGCTTTATTGCCTTTGATCTTCAAATATTTAAATGCAATGTCAATCGTTATCTTCTGTCTTCTTAATTCTTGCTCTTTTATTGTCCTCTCTCCTTAGTAGTAATTTTTCTCAGATTCTCTATCACTCAGTAACCCCTTGCGTCCTAGTGGCTTTATTCCCTTTGATCTTCAAATATTTAAATGCAATATCAATCATTATGTTCTGTCTTCTTAATCCTTGTTTTTTTTTATTGTCCTCTCTCCTTAATACTAGTTTTTTCTCATATTCTCTAACACTCAGTAACCCCTTGCGTCCTAGTGGCTTTATTGCCTTTGATCTTCAAATAGTTAAATGCAATGTCAATCGTTATCCTCTGTCATCTTAATTCGTTTCTTTTGTTATGTTTTCTTCTTAATAATGTTTTCTTTTTCTCATATTGTCTCACATTCAGTAACCCATTGTGTCTTAGAGGCTTAATTACCTTGGTTGGGGTGTAATGATTAAAATATTTAAATAACGTCTCTCTTGAACGATACTTTCCGTTCTATTCTAATTAATTTTGATCTTCAACTATTTAAATGCAAAGTCAATCGCTATCTTCTGTCTTAATTCCTTTTTTTCTTCATTGTTCTCTCATCTTAATAACGTTTTTTTTATGTTTCTCTTTGGTTTTGTTCTCTATTCTTTTGTTTTCATTCAACAGAGGTTGGTGATCCCTCCTTAAACTTCACCCATGATCAGCCATACCTGATTTCATATTCTCACCGCAAATTACAGTGGTCTGATATTCCTCCATTTTTTTCGATTTGGGGATAGCAAACTTGCCTTTGTATTCGCCGTCATAACTGCAGGGAATGAAATGTACGCAATGCTTGTTTATTGGTGCAAAAGATGAAAAAGAAAAAGAAGAAGAAGATGACTGAAGAGGAAAGAAGAAGAAGTAGAAGTTGAAGAAAAAGGAAAAAAAATTCGGAAAAAAATCCTAGTCAAAATTTAATTTACAAGTTATGAATAAATGAAAATATCTGATCATTTATCTTCAGAAAACTTCAGCGAAAACTTCTTTGAGATTATGAAGATCTTGAAAATTAGTTACTCGTCTGATCTCAGTAACTGCTAATCTGTCTGTCTCTTTCTCATCTCTGTCCCAACGGGCGCCTCCTGTTGAACGATAGCAATTTATGTTTCACGCGAGTAGCAGATTAAATGTTCTGTTATTCTGTCTCTTTAAAAATCGCTTCTCTTTCCTACTCTTCGTCTTCGTTTTTAATCTAATTTATTTCCGATATTTATAATCGCCTTTTCTATGAACTTTTTCTTCAAAACACTGCTCATATTTATTTCAAATACAACCATTTAAATATTTTCACTATCGTTTATCGACGCTTTTATAATTTCATTACCCCTTTATTTGATGGTTTTGTAAAGTTTTCAACCTACAAAGATAGACTTTAATCATTTCGGGTTGTTTAGCAAGCAATAAATTTATTTTCTAAGCTACACAAATAGAAGATTAAATTTGAGACTGTGGAGGTGGGGCGGTGAAACGAAGGCGCAACATTGACATCTACACCCTAACCCATTCGCCAGAATTAATAATGTCATCATTTTTCTATTAGACTTTACAAAGCCGTTTTTGTTTAGCGATAGAACACATCACGGCTTCTTTATTTTACCCAACGCCATCTTTGCCCTCTTGTTTTACTTCCATTTTCTTCTATCTCTTTTTAACAGCAAAATTTATGGTTTTTTGGGTTTTTTTTATTACTTCGTTCTTTCTTCGGTTACCTTGTTCTTACTCTGTTTCTTTATTTATTATCCCGTTCTTTCTTTTATTACCTTGTCCTTTCTTTTATTACTTTGTTCTTATTCTGTTTCTTTATTTATTATCCCGTTCTTTCTTTTATTACCTTGTCCTTTCTTTGATTACCTTGTTTTTATTCTGTTTCTTTATTTATTATCCCGTTCTTTCTTTTATTACCTTGTCCTTTCTTTGATTACCTTGTTCTTACTCTGTTTCTTTATTTATTATCCCGTTCTTTCTTTTATTACCTTGTCCTTTCTTTGATTACCTTGTTCTTATTCTGTTTCTTTATTTATTATCCCGTTCTTTCTTTTATTACCTTGTTCTTTCTTTTATTACTTTGTTCTTATTCTGTTTCTTTATTTATTATCCCGTTCTTTCTTTTATTACCTTGTCCTTTCTTTGATTACCTTGTTCTTATTCTGTTTCTTTATTTATTATCCCGTTCTTTCTTTTATTACCTTGTCCTTTCTTTGATTACCTTGTTTTTATTCTGTTTCTTTATTTATTATCCCGTTCTTTCTTTTATTACCTTGTCCTTTCTTTGATTACCTTGTTCTTACTCTGTTTCTTTATTTATTATCCCGTTCTTTCTTTTATTACCTTGTCCTTTCTTTGATTACCTTGTTCTTATTCTGTTTCTTTATTTATTATCCCGTTCTTTCTTTTATTACCTTGTTCTTTCTTTTATTACTTTGTTCTTATTCTGTTTCTTTATTTATTATCCCGTTCTTTCTTTTATTACCTTGTCCTTTCTTTGATTACCTTGTTCTTATTCTGTTTCTTTATTTATTATCCCGTTCTTTCTTGTATTATAAGTGTTCTTTCTTTGATTACCTTGTTCTTACTCTGTTTCTTTATTTATTATTCCATTCTTTCTTTTATTACCCTGTTCTTTCATTGGTTACCTTGTTCTTACTCTTTATCTTTCTCTTTCCTGTATTACGTCGTTTGTTCTTTTATTACCTTGTTTCCTCTTTGCTTACCTTATTCGTAATCCCACCATCTTTCTCCTCAATTTTTTCTCTCCAAAGTAATCCTGTTCCCATTCATCAATTTTCACTTCCATTTCGGCATTTACTCCCCCTTCTTCTGTTGTTTACTTGTTATTCATTTTTTAAAAATTCTTTCTTGCTTTCATTCTCATCAAAGGCTCCTCAGTTCCATCTATCTCACTATTTTCTTTTTTCTTTTGTTTTTTTTTTACTTGCCTTTCTTTCGCCTTTCATTTTTTTTACGGTCAATAGAGCTTCTTTTATTCCACAGATTTTTTCAAACGATATCTTTAATTAATTTTTTTTTTGT
>OZ038494.1:99482916-99512916 GCA_964036315.1 Acanthosepion esculentum | reverse complement strand
AAGAAGAAGAACAAGAAGAAGAAGAAGAAGAAGAAGAAGAAGAACAAGAAGAAGAAGAACAAGAAGAAGAAGAACAAGAAGAAGAAGTTTGGTAGATTACAAGGGAAAGATTCAGGAAAATGAAAGAAGGAAAAGATGAATAAAGCGATCAAAAAAGCAAAAACAAAAAGAGAAGAGAACTTGACGTCAAAATGGCGTTTGTAGAGACAATTTTTCGGTAGGAAGGAAACAAGAAAAATGAAAAAAAAATGACGAAGGAATTCACAGAAGGCAAAATATTTAAGTGTTTTACATACATACTCGGTTGATATATAATTTTTACTGTTTAAGAAAATAAAAAACAAACATGCATAGCAACGTAAACACATGTACTCCCTAAAATTAACGTTTATAGTAATAAGAAATAATTTCGGATTAATTGCTTTGATTTTTTACGGTTTATCAACGTTTTTCAGGTTTCGTTTTTGTAATTATTTTTTAAAGATAATAATAGTTTAGTGACACAAAAATTAATTTTCACTCAATGCATTTATTGCATCATTTGATTGCATTACACGGGCAAAATATCCGTGAATATGAACGGATTATGCTAAAAATAAGAAGACATCGTGTTTGTAATTTATTTAATCAGACATGCCTAAAAGAGAATTTGCTGCCTAAATACACAAATTAAAATAAATATAGACAGATATTAAAAGTGTAAAAAATAAATTGTGAAATAAAAAACAAGAACGAAGAAAAGAAGATAAATAAACGAAGGCGGGAAATAGGAAAAATAAAATTTAAAATGGAAATAAAAGGAAACTTCAAAAGAGTGACATAAAGGAAATACCATAGAGGAAAATAAACTCGAGTGTCACTGATTATTAGCTTGTGCAGTTGATTCATTTATTTTAAGCCGTTATTTTCCCCATTGTTCCAGGCTAAGTGAATCTTTTTAAATATCAATAAGAAAAAGAGCAAATAAAAAAAAAAAAGAAATTAAAATTCTCAGTAGAAATTCACTCATAATATGACATAACCACATCATACATGGCTCGAGCTGTTATTTGGGCAACTACTGTCGTTGTTCCGTAGTGAATCATATCCTTAATGTCACTGTATTAGTCTCCACAGCTGTCGTCGGGCCAATACCCCAAAGGCACAAAGTCTGTCTCTTACTGATAGTCAAATCAACCGTGTTTTCACAAGGAGAAATATATCCTTGTAGTAATAAATAGCCAATGCATATGGTCCGCATGAGCTACTTTTATTGTCCCGAGTGGAGAAAACTTATCGACTACTTGTCAGTGAGGGAGAGGGTGTAGTCACAGAGAAAGATCTTCCGTATCTAGCCAGCTTGCAAACCATGCGTTCGTAATCATGCGAAGGATACACACTGAAGACTCTTAGAGGAAGAAGAAACTCCTTTTTTTCAGTATGATATCTCACGTCCTTGCGAATTGCTGATACGTCAATTCACGGGCTATTGAAAAGACCCCGCCCCATCCTGCTTCTTTTTTTTGTGGGGGGGGGCAGGATTTCTGACAGATAGATCGTATTACTTTTTAGTATTTAGAAGCTGTACTCTTATTTCTAAATACTAAAAAGAAATACGATCTATTTGTCAGAAATCCTGCAAAAAGAAACAAAAAGAAAAAAACAAGAACGAAGAAAAGAAGCTAAATTAACGAATGCGGAAAATAGGAAAAATAAGAATGAAAATGGAAATAAAAGGAAACTTCAAAAGAGTGGCATAAAGGAAATGCCATAAGCGTGTTGTTGAGTCTTCAAATTCTAATATGTGAATTCTTCGGCGTTAGCGAGGCACTTTATCCAGCAGCTGAAAGGGAAAGTCACATTTCAGCTTGTCAACAATAGTCCATTGGCTCATTTAAAAAAACAAAAAAAAACTATTCTATTCCCTATCAACCATAACCCTTCTGTTTCGTTTTTGACCTGAACGAGTGTCATGTGATGTCGGTCATCTTAAGGCCGGACTGGCTAATTCCGATGTGAGCCGACAAAAAGGATCAAGGCGTCAAAGTTTACGGACAGCTACCATCAGCGAAAGAGGGTTGATTAATTGCATAACTGTCGAACTGAACACGTTTTAACCAGAGTAAACAATGATTAGTATCGAGGAAAAAATTGGCAAATTGTTATCTATCTATCTATCGTGGCCTCTTTCTTTCTTGCATTCTATCTCTCGTAGGCTCAATCTATCTATCTATCTATCTATCTATCTATCCATCGTGGTCTCTTTCTTTCATTATTTCATTCAATCTCGTAGTCTCTTTCTATCTATCTATCTATCTATCTATCTATCTATCTATCTATCTATCTATCTATCTATCTATCGTGGTATCAATCTATGTATGTATGTATTTATATATCTATCTATCTATCGTGGTATCTATCTATCTAAGTTTTGTCCATTATCTATCTATCTATCCATCCAAGTTTTGTTCATTATTTATCTATCTAAGTTTTGTTCATTATCTATCTATCTATCTATCTATCTATCTATCTATCTATCTATCTATCTATCTATCTATCTATCTAAGTTTTGTTCATTATCTATCTATCTATCTATCTATCTATCTATCTATCTATCCAAGTTTTGTTCATTATCTATCTATCTATCTATCTATCTATCCAAGTTTTGTTCATTATCTATCTATCTATCTATCTATCTATCTATCTATCTATCTATCTATCTATCTATCTAAGTTTTGTTCATTACCTATCTATCTATCTATCCAAGTTTTGTTCATTATCTATCTATCTATCTATCTATCTATCTATCTATCTATCTATCTATCTATCTATCTATCTATCTATCGTGGTATCAATCTATGTATGTATGTATTTATATATCTATCTATCTATCGTGGTATCTATCTATCTAAGTTTTGTCCATTATCTATCTATCTATCCATCCAAGTTTTGTTCATTATTTATCTATCTAAGTTTTGTTCATTATCTATCTATCTATCTATCTATCTATCTATCTATCTATCTATCTATCTATCTATCTATCTATCTAAGTTTTGTTCATTATCTATCTATCTATCTATCTATCCAAGTTTTGTTCATTATCTATCTATCTATCTATCTATCTATCTATCTATCTATCTATCTATCTATCTAAGTTTTGTTCATTATCTATCTATCTATCTATCTATCCAAGTTTTGTTCATTATCTATCTATCTATCTATCTATCTATCTATCTATCTATCTATCTATCTAAGTTTTGTTCATTATCTATCTATCTATCTATCTATCTAAGTTTTGTTCATTATCTATCTATCTATCTATCTATCTATCTATCTATCTATCTATCTATCTATCTATCTATCTCCGTCTGTTCATATCTGTCAAGCTACCTACTTACTGTTGTATCCTTAAAGAAGGTTACAGACAGACAAAAGTGGCACTCGAGTGAAAGTCATAGCAACAGGCGCGCGTAGATGAAAGAAGGAGGGGGTTGATTGTAAAAGAGAATGCACTGCTGAAAGACAGGGATTCAAGCTAGTAATTCCCGACACAAGGATGTTTATCAGACGCCGCACGCGGTCAGATATGGTACAAGGACGAATTTAACGGGCGGTATCCGAGCCCGTAAGCTCGGGTAAAAATTCTCCGTAGTCCCGTATACACGGGGTTGGGTAGCTGTCTACCACCCAAGAATGAAAGTCTGCCCTTCAGCATATCATTGTCTGGGTTCTTCTCCGCCCGAAGGCAGAGATTTCGACCAGCACAGCTGGAGACGAATCAAGGTTATTTACCTCGCCTCCTCGCGAGGCAGGATGTGTTACAAGGCCCGTCGGATCTGGCAAAAATTCCCCGTAGACCCCGTATACACGAGGTCGGGTAGATGTTTTCCTCCCGAGGCGAGACTTTTCCCTTTTGGCATAGCCTCGTCTGGGTTCATCTCTGTCAGAAGGCAGAGTTAGACTAGCTTAGCTGGAGACGAATCTCCAACTAATTACGGAAGCAAGGATATTTGCCAACCGCTCCACATAATCAGATGTGGCACAAGGCCGAATTTAACGTGGGGTATCCGAGCCCGTAGGCTCGGGCAAAAATTCCCCGTAGACCCCGTATTTAAGGGTTTCGGGTAGCTGTCTACCACCCCAGATGAGACTCTGCCCTTCGGCATAGACTCGTCTGAGTTCCTCTCCGCCCGAAAGCAGAGAGTTCGACCATCCCAGCTGGAGACGAATCTCCAACTAATTGCCGGATCAAGCCCCCAGATATATCCTGTGCACACTATATGTATCTACTGATATAGACAGTTCACAATAGGCAATAGGGCGTGTGGGACATTCCATTATAATATCTACCTACCTATCTGCCTATCTACCTTCCTACCTAACTACCTACCTACCTGCCTATCTACCTACCTAGCTACTTGTCTAAATAACAAAACACACACAGGCACATGATATCCGTCTACACGTTTATCGAGTATAAAACATCGCTGACGAAGAAATTATCAAAACGACTCACGTCAACAGAATCATGTATTCCAAGGACAAAAAGGATATCGGCTTTGTTACTAAATATACGAGCTTTCCTTCTCCTTGGTGAACACCTTAATAAAAACGATTCTACTTAAATAAAGAGATGCACTCTTAAAAAACAGAAAATTTTAGAACTTTTCCACGATAGAATTCCTTAAACCGCAACACATGTCAAAATCGAAAAATCTTGTTTTTTTATCGGTTTACAAATGTAATCCTGTCTATAATACTTGCATACTGACTTTTAGAACCGAGATGCTTTGTGTACAAAAACATACAATTTTTGGTGGAGTTGCAAATATATTTCTCTTAAAGGACAAACGAATATATAGATTTTTAATTAAGCAACAATAATTTACATAAATTAATAAAATCATTTTAACCCGATCAAGGTAATAAAGCCACTAAGATGAAAGGGGTAAATGTCTGTGAGAGAATATGAGAAAAGGGTAAATTTGCAGTAAAAGTCCCCGGTATTGAGAATGTTCCATTCTGGTGTGAAATTGCCTGCTTATTTCGAAAATGACATTAAAACATCGCTTCTCGATTACTGTGTTCGATTTATCGTCAATGTAAGTTCGATCTCTTTCGAGTTATCCGTGTGTAAAGAACACCAGTAATGGGGGCCGGACAACTCGAAAGAGATCGAACATACATCTAGTCGTAATGCGCGGAAGAATATTTAGTTAACGGCCTTTTTACACCTTTACGTATCCTACTGGTCTTGATTACTGCGAAATTTTCGCGAATGTTATTTTAAAATGTGCTTATTTTTTTTTTAAATGACGTTTTAAATGAATAGTATTTTTTTTATTGTTCTAATAAATCTGCTTATAGCTAATGAAACAGAATCTCACTCTAAAATATAATTTATGAACAATTAAATGCAAAAAAATTGCAGGACACATAAAAAAGCACAAACAGATAGATAGATAGATAGATAGAAAAAAAATGAAAAAAAACTTACGGTTGAATCTAGCCATTTCCACTATAAAATAATTGGATCTTACGGTTACAAATAGCCATTTCAAATATAAAATGATGAGAACTTACGGTTACATCTCGCAATTTCAACTAGAAAAGGATGATACCTTACATTTACATCTACCCACTTCAACTATAAAATGATGAGACCTTACGGTTGCATCTAGCCATATCGACTATAAAATGATGAGACTTTACTGTTACTTCTAGCCATTTGAACTATAAAATGATGAAAACTTACGGTTACATCTCGCCATTTCGACTAGAAAATGATGAGACCTTACGGTTACATCTAAGCATTTGAACTTTAAAATAATGAGAACTTACGGTTACATCTCGCCATTTCAACTATAAAATGAAGAGACCTTACGGTTACATCTCGCCATTTCAACTATAAAATGAAGAGACGTTACGGTTACATCTAGCCATTTCAACTATAAAATGATGAGAAATTACGGTTACATCTCGCCATTTCAATTATAAAATGAAGAGACCTTACGGTTACATCTAGCCATTTCAACTATAAAATGATGAGAAATTACGGTTACATCTAGCCATTTCAACTATAAAATGATGAGACCTTACGGTTGCATCTAGCCATTTCAACTATAAAATGATGAGACGTTACGGTTACATCTAGCCATTTCAACTATAAAATGATGTGACCTTACGGTTACATCTAGCCATTTCAACAATGAAATAATGAGAACTTACGGTTACATCTCGCTATTTCAACTATAAAATGATGTGATCTTATGGTTACATCTCGCCATTTCGACTATAAAATGATGAGACCTTACGGTTACATCTCGCCATTTCAACTATAAATTGATGAGAACTTCCGGTTACATCTAGCCATTTCAACTATAAAAGAATGAGACCATAATGTTACATATAGCCATGTCAACTATAAAATGATGAGACCTTACGGTTGAAATATTCTGACTCCGAATAGTCTAATTATATTTCTGACGCCGAATCAGCCACGCTGATTACGGCCACGCCAAATAGACAACGCCGAAACGTACCAAACCCACGGCAAAACTCTCGGGTCGATGCATTTTGAAAATCTGCCAAAACCTCAGGGTTCTTGATAAGATCCAGAACGGATATGCAATGTAATTGGCCCTGATATGTCATTTCGTCTGCAGTCGCTCTCTCACAGACCCGCCGTTGCCTCGCTCTGTCTTTTTTACAAATACTTTCACGGTAATTGCTCCGATGAGCTGCTTTCGCTGGTTCCCAGACCTCATGAATTTAAGCGTCCTACGAGGCTGGCATCCCGTTCCCACCCCTTCACCGTTGAAACTGTTAGATGTAGACGTCTCTTCTACTCCAATAGCTTCATGTCTCGCACCTCTCGCCTGTGGAACTCCCTTCCTTATTCCTGTTTCCCTGACAAATATAATCTCCAACTATTCAAGTGTAACGTCAATCGACATCTCCAGTTGCCTTGATCTATCCACTTCCCTTCTCCACATACTTTCCCCTTTCATTCCTATCTGCTCTCGCTCCATATCTTCTGTAACCCCGTGGAAAGCTTTAAAAAAAACAAAAAAAAAAACCTAACTTCATATAGTTTTTAGCAAAGTTTTTTTGGCTCGGACCAAGAATTTTTTGGCAGCTTTCTATGGATGACCATTGTAGACAATAATCATCCTTTTTTCTAACCTTCTTTTATGACAGATTTTTTTTTCATTTTGGTTCATTCATCCAAATATAATTTTCTTATGCGTAATTCGTATACAATCCTGGCTCTTTGACATCCATGACCCTACAGGAACAATTCAGTTAACTCCCTTTGATATGTTACCAGAAAATGTCGTAATATTATTAGAGTTTTTCTTTGAAGAACAATCCTTTAGCATTCAATTATTTCAGTGGAAAACTCATATTCCTCACTTGGCATGAACAAAGGTGTATCAATATTTTAAAAAATAAATAAAAGAAAATATCTTACTTAAAATACGTTTTTATTTGGCTGATAATTTATAAGGCCGAGGAACGTTTATCAAGCTGTTACTGTGGGTATGACTTATATCGTAAAAAATGGTAATTCTTGTTTAGAATTCTGGTATTTCATGCAACGATTTAACCAAAATTTCTCCATAAACATTTACCGCTACATCACATTGAAACCACCGATTCCTCTAAGATCTTTGAAATTAAGCAACATCGACCCTGGTCAATACCCTGTTCTAAAAAAATGGATGCTTTATAAAAGATAATGGCTTGGAATTGTTAATCGGGGTGCAGAGTTCAAAATTCCTGACGGGTTCGTTAAATTCACTTACGCGCATATATCTTTGGGAAAGGCATGAACCCACCTCTCCCTATAAAGCTATGGACTAATTACTAAGACTTGCATCACTAAACCATTATAAAAAATAGATTGCAAACTAACAATATTTTCTTAAATAATCTGTAATGGGTTGATAATCTGTAAAAAATGAATCACTCAACCAAGAATCTAAAAGGTGTTTGAATAACTTGGACTGATTTTAAAATGTGAATTAAGCTTAAGCGTCTAAAGTTTTTTTCTCTTTCTTTCAGATTTGACGGACATTTGGGCGATATTATTTTTCACACATGACTTGCCATGACTTAAATAATATGATCCAATAGAGACATAAATCAATTTTCACAAATAACACTGATTTATTTACTACTGACTCTGATCCGTCTTAATGAAACACCCTTTTATATAATCCGTCTTAATGAAACACCCTTTGTAAACATTTGGCGTTTAGTTTCGTAATATTAAGTTGTGACATACTTGGTAAAAGAAAATACTTAGTTAGATCAGAATTTTGTAGAGACAAAAATTGGAGTGGGTGGAGTCTTAAATAATTTACGTTTTTCAATATAGATCGTATTAACACATCATTTCGTTTCGTGAATGACTGAAATTTATGACATATAATCCTCTGCAAATTAACTGAAACAAAAGCTTTAGTTTTCTTTCTTTCATCATCCGGTCAATTTTATACCCACTGAAGTGACAAGGTGTCATTGATTTCTGTTTTTCGTTGGATTAGGTCGTCTGCAGTGGTGTGCAGTTTTATGAATCTGTTTTCGGGGTGTATGATAAAATTTGTTTGGCCTTGAAGAACATTGTGTTATATGTGATTGCATCAGATTTCATCACGCCCAGACACTGTTGTCTCGACTGTCGATTAGTTGTCCTACGGCCATTGTCTTTGATGGACGTTACTCTAAGGAAGCCTACGAAAATTGTAAAACAATGGTATATCTTACCAGTGAACAAATCAAAATACTATATACTGGACCGGAAACTCTGCTGACTGAAATCCAATCGAAATCTGTGGTCAATCTGCAAGGAACGACTTCGTGGAATGGACATACGAAATACTAACATGTGCACAAGGTTATATTTCATTGGAAATATACGAAAAAAGTAAATAATAGCGGAATAATAATAGCAGATTAGGTCATTGGCAGTGGTGTGAAGGTAATATGAATCTATTTTTGGGGTGTATGGTGAAATTTGTTTTGCTTTGAAAAAATATTGCGTCATCCGTGATAGCACCAGATTTTTATCGCGCCCAGAAACAATTGTGTCGACTGTCGATTAGTTGTCCTGCGGCCATTGTCTGCGATTGTCTTCCAAGGAAGCGTACGAAAATTGTAACATTGCAGGAACAAAGTACTATAGACTGGCACGGAAACTCTCTTGATTGGAATGGACATAGAAAATACTAACATGTACATTGGGTCATGTTTCGTTGGAAAAATACGAAAAAAGAAATGTAAATAATAACAGAATTATTTGTTTTGTTTCAATTAATTTGCACAAGGGTGTAATCCATATTCTGTGATATACATATTCGTGTATACATGTGTAATCCATATTCTAAACAGTTCATACATTCACTGTGGTTTTAAATGCTTTTCCGTTAAGACAGAAATAGAGAAAAAGACATTTCGTCCTTTTTATGATTTATTTCCCCAAAGAAACAATGCTGTACAAACTACAAAAATCTGTTTGCCATTTTTGGAGATGGCGCCGTAGTTTACAATAATTTTCCGGAGTGGTTCACTAGATTCGGAGAATGTCTTGGTAGGCATACAAACGTTGTGATGAATTTTAGATCACATGGATACGTGACTCTTTACGATGATTTAACGGGAAAGTTTTTTTTTTTAATGACCACATTTTCATCTTAGATTTTCTGCTTAAACGCAACGAAAAACGATCCATTTTTTTTTTTAAAAAAAAGGAAAGAAACAGAGACGATGAAAAAAGGATTGTTTATACTAATGTGGAGCGAAAATTTCCTGTGGTAAACGAAATGACTCAACAACCCCGAAAAATCGTCTGCAAACGAAGAAGATGATGTTGTGTATATGGTGGGATTAAAAGGTTATTGTGTCTTACGATCTACTTCTGCAAAATCAGACGGAATTTCATTTATTTTGACAAATACTTTTCCCAGACGAGTAAATTAATGGCAGTAATCGATGAGGAAACTGGCAGCCTACTTTAAAAACAATTAAATTTGAAAAAAATAAAAGAATTTGAAAAAGGTACTGTTAAAAAATAATATTAAAATGTACAAATTAATAACCATTATGAGAAAAAAAACGTATCTATCCTTATATTGAGATATCAAATAGTAAGTTCACATTAGTTGATGGAAAAGAGTCGTAGCAATACTGACGGAAAATGGGCTGCTCATGAAAAAAAAGAGTCGAGAAAAGTTTTTTGGCAACTGATTTTTTTCAAATTGTATTCATCAATGTTTGTCAAAATAGAAAAATATTGATTTTTATATCATTTCAGAAGATAACTCTTTAAAAATCAGGGACCAATCTAATACTGTATTTGTATTATGACCAAGACCCCCCCACTCTAAAATTACTTTAAAAAAAAAAGAAAAATAGAGAAAAGTTTTTTGTGAAATAGTATTCATCAGACCTTCCGTTACTTGAGATGTTTGTCAAAATAGAAAAATATGGATTTTTTTATATCATTTCAGAAGATAACTCTTTAAAGATCAGGGACCAATCTAACACTTTATTTATATTATGAACAGGACACCCCTCCCCAATCTAAAATTACTTAATATATGACGGATTAAAAGGGTTTCGTCATCTCTCAGGACAATACCAAACTCTTTACAAGCCCGGCAGAAATTGGTACAGCTCGGTTGGGATCTTCTACTACATCCACTATGCTCACCTAACAATACACCTTCGGGTTACTACATATTTCGATCCCTACTGAATTATCTTAATAAGAAGAACGGTAGTTCTCCGGAAGGCTATAAAAAGCACGTAAAAGAGTTCATTATACAAAAAGATGCCATGTTCTGCGAGAATGGTATCCTGAAGTTTCACCAGAGAAAGTGAAAGGCAGTTGAACAAAATGGCTCATATGTAGTTGCATAGATCTATGTATAAACATGTAAATATTGCTTTTGGAATTAATTTGAAAATACTACGAACGTAGATCAGATCCAATATAATAATATTAATAATATGAAAAGAGGAGGCCTAAAAACATATCTTTGGCTGAAATAATAAAATTCCAAATCGATTGGATTAGTAAGGCGTAAAATAGAATGTTTCCCGTATTGCCTCTGGATTCCCACGCCACTACACAAAACGGTATCAACGAAAATGATCATTTACTTTTGGTATTTCTTTTATTAAGAGTGTCAGCTTGGAGTTTAAGGGGCAGTAGGAGGAATGACGTCACAGGAACGCATGTCGCACGAAGGCTCAGCGTCACTTCGTAGGTGGCATTAGCCGGTCGCAAACCTGAGTGTGGGAGCTATATCGACGCAACAGAATTCCTAAGGCCTTCTGTTCAATTCGAGCCGTTTTGGACTTATATTCAAAAAGGCAAAGACAATACATCACTGTCAGACTTCCCCATCCACAAAGCACTCTGGAATTACGGAACAAAATCTTTACGACAGACGATAACAAAATCTATTGTGATATAATATAATTGTAAATATCCTTTGGCTTGCAGAGTTACGAAAATGCCTGGTAATATTCTCACAGCAAATTTAGTATCTCATACTGATGCTCGCGAGGGAAATATTAAATTACCTCATCACAAAGCAGAGATCTTCTTATCGCAAAGCACACTGGGAAGATCGGTCTCTATTTAATTCAGGGTAAGATATGTGCTAAATGTATTTTATGCTAAGCGGTAACATGTATCCGTAGTGTAAGCCGTAAATGTTTAAAAGAAATTGACAAAGCAGACGATATCTTTTCCCTATGAAATTATTTTCCTTATGAATTCGAATATTTGTGCATCAAATTATTTTGTTTTCTGAAAGATTAAAAAACGGGGAAAATAAACATTCTTCTCTTTCGACCAAGATGTAAATATCATGCATGACATCCAACCGTCTTCTCAGATCAATGATTAAAAATGGCTTCAAATGAATAATTAAATTATAAACAGCGCGTTTTTTCGACAGGTCCTTTAGATTGGCGCTACCAAATCATAAACAAAGAGTTTTACCAAATAACTAAAACCACATCACTTCCAACGATATCAGCAACAAAAATTGGTTGCCCGTGTGAAAATATAATCAATTTATTAACTTTCCACAGTACTAAAAACAAAAGCTTTGGAAAGAAACTCTCGTTGGAAAGAGCGATAACAATTAGTAGAGTCGACAAGCTTAATTTCTTGAAAAACTATTTTAAGAAAATAAAAATTCAACCGTCAATAACACTAACTGTTCGGTCAATGTATTCCAAATGATTCGTGCATAGGAACGGCTTATTTCAGCGTTAATATTATGATTCTCTGGTTGTCTAATGGTTGTTTCCGTTCGTCTTGAAGGGAGCGTGTTGACTGTTTGATAGCAGTAAAAGATTGTTTGTTTCGATGACGAGTAAATTTAATATTACCGTTAAGTTGTGGCATACAAGTTGACTTTTCATGCTTGAAAGATATTTCCAAAACTAAGGTTCGACATATGGCGGGTATAAAATGCAAACAGGGTGTAAACAAGTGTGATAGCCCTCCTAATAATGACTGTAAACGATTTACCGTACATCCCACAGGCTGCCAGAAATATATCCCCCTAAAACTTGTTCTTGGTATATATTTTTAGCATATTAGCACAACAATGAAAATAAAATAATAAAATAGTCATATAAATCCAGTATTCCCTTAAGGCTACATCACACATCGCTACCAACAGCTAATACATTAAATCATGGCGTCGTTAATGCAAATGGCGGATGAGTGATACTGTGTTTTGCAATAACATATGATACGTAGCGGTACTATTTAAAACCCTACCTGGTGTGATGTGTTATCTAAGGTATTAATATTTTATAGAAGCTGATGTTGACTTTAATATGTTTATCAGTAGACCTGACGAATTTTAAATGTTCGCTGAGATACAATATACAGTACTTACCAGTGTGTGTTGTACGTTGCTTGCTATACAACTTATGTAGAAAGATATTACGGTTAGTGTCTCAATATACAGGAAAGCGGTGTGACCTTATGTAGTTTTGTCAAAGTTTATCGTATACAGTAACGTAACTTAATTTAACGGTAGGCCTAAGTTTTGGGCCATAGGTAGCCTACCGTCTGATTGGGGGTCGACCAATACGGTAGGTATAGGTATGACTCCGAATGTTGAACTAAGAATCTTGGGGTCGACTTGTACGCCACTGTATCCTCCTGTGGCAAATATCAGAAAGTATCTTTTCTACAAGATGTCTACTGTGCGATTAAATATCGACTTTTATTGCAATATTCCGATTGCGATGAATGATGAATCGATCGCACTAGACACGTTAAGCAATAACCCCATACATGTTAGCTATTGCCGAAGTTAAGCAACGTCAAGCCTGGTCAGTACCTAGATCGGCAACCGCTCGGGAATACTTGATGCTGTAGGCTTGGGTGTGCGGTGGTGTAATGGATAATGGCTGGGAATTGTTAATCGGAGAGCCGAGTTCCAATTCTGGCTTTAAGTAACCTACAAAAAGTGGATAAGTCATAGAAAAAAAAATCGATCAATCTATAAAGATAAACGTATCGATCATTTAAAAAATTAATTAGGGGGGTAACATAACGTCTGGATCAATGATCATTTATTCTGTATTTTTAATAATAATAATAATAATAATAATAATAATAATAATAATAATAATGATAATGTTGAAACTTGACTAATGCATGGAATAATAATGCAACACAAAATGTACTTAGAACAAAATGTATTGAAACAAGAAAGTGTACACAATATTTACATATAGTCTTTTGTATATTCCTGGGAAGACCGTTCCTGGAGAATGTGTTGACTAAGTCGCAGTCCGGCAGAGTCTCTAGTTGAATCTCTTGATTCGCCTCTCATGTCTTCCCGGTACCAACCATATTTATATGGTCGGTACTCCACTATGCAAATTAGGTGGATCCTACCACAACAAATAATAATAACAGTAGCAGCTTATGGCTTTATCAAGTTGAAACATCGTTGATCGTACGATCACCGAATTTAAGCAACGTTTAGCCTGGTCAGTACTCACATGGGTGACCGTTTGGGAATTGCAGGTGTTGTAAGCTTGAATGTGCGGGTAGTGAGAAATGGGAGAGATAAGTTCGAATTCCAGTCGAGTTCGTTACATTCAACATTTATTTAGCTTATTTTGCGCTGTAGTCACTCCTCCCACTCATCTCACAATTGTGATTCATGGTGACATTGAAAGCGCCGGGGATTTTGAGGTTAGCCAGTTCCACCTCCCAGAGGGGGCGTTGTTTTTGAAGTGACATTCTTCTAGCCTTTGTCTAAAGAGGCTGGACCTACAAGATAGCAGGAATCAAGAGATTGCTTCTCCTAAACTGGTGCCAACAAAGTCCGGTCCTGCTATTTTACCCATAGCTGGGGGAGAAGAGGTGGATTCATGACTTTTCCAATGGTATTAGAACGTAGGTGAATGTAACTAATTCGACTAGAATTCGAACCCAGCTCTGCGATTCCTCAATCCGAGCTTCTAACACTTACTAAACCGGGTCAATAGCCCTGGGAATGGTATGAATCCATTTTCTCTTCCACCCTCAGCTGATAGTTAAATAGACTTGGTTGGACAAACACTAAACAGCGACAGTCAGCTCTCGAGGACTTCTTCTGTCAAATCAATCATGACTCGTAAAGAGGTATGATCACCGAAGCATCGCATCTAAGAAAAGGAGGACGGAAAGAAAAAAAGAAGGATCGGAGGAAAGACGGAAAGAAGAAACGAAAGAAAGAAAGAAGTGAAGACGGAACGAAGGTAAGAAGGAAAGAAAGAAAGAAGGAACGTAGGAAAGAAGGAAAGAAGGAGAGAAGGAACGAAGGAAAGAAGGAGAGAAGGAAAGAAAGAAAGAAGGAACGTAGGAAAGAAGGAACGAAGGAAAAGGAACGAAGTAAAGAGGGAACGAATGAAAGAAAGAACGCAGGATTGAAGGTACACAGGAAAGAAGGAAAGAAGGAACGAAGGAAAGAAGGAACGAAGGAAAAAAGGAATGAAAGAAATAATGATCGAAGGAATGAAGGAAAGAAGGACCGAAGAAAAGAAGTAACGAAAAAAAAGAAAGAACGAAGGAACGCAGGAAAGAAGGAACGAATGAAAGAAAGAACGAAGGGACGAAGGAAAGAAGGAACGAATGAAAGAAAGAACGAAGGGACGAAGGAAAGAAGGAACGAATGAAAGAAAGAACGAAGGAACGAAGGAAAGAGCGAAAGAATGAATGAAAGAAAGAAAGAACGAAGAAAAGAAGGAAAGAGGGAACGACGGAAAGAAGGAATGAAGGAAAGAAGGAACGAAAGAAATAAAGAAAGAAGGAATGAAGGAACGAAAGAAAGAAAGAACGAAGGCAAGAAGGAAAGGAGGAAAGAAGGAACGAAGAAAAAAGAACGAAGGAACGAAGGAGATAAGGAACGAAGGAGAGGAGGAACGAAAGAAAGAAGGAAAGAAAGAAAGAACGAAAGAAAGAAGGAACGAATGAAAGACTGACAGAAGGAACGAAAGAAAGAAGCAACGAAAGAGGGAAAGAACAAAGGAACGAAGGAAAAGAAGGAACGAAGGATAGAAGGAAAGTAGGAAAGAAGGAACGAAGGTCTGATGGAAAGAATGAACGACGGAAAGAACGAACGAAGAAAAGAAGTAACGAAAAAAAGAAAGAATGAAGGAAAGAAGGAATGGAGGAAAGAAGGAACGAATGAAAGAAACAACGAAGGAACGAAGGAAAGAAGGAACGAAGGAAAGAAGGAAAGAAGGAACAAAGGAACCAAGGAAAGAAGGAACGAAGGAAAGAGGGAACGAAAGAAAGAAGGAAATAATAATAACAACAACAATAGCAGAAATTCCTAACAAAACACGTAGACCTTGTCACGCTTAAGGCGAGCAATTTTTTGTAAAGTTATCAAGAAGTACTAATAACTAACAAATGAAGACAAGTTCAAAGGACATGGAACGACCGACTTTCTCTTATAATCCGTTCGTCAAGTTTAGATAATCCTATTAAATAAATTCACAGATAATCCTCTTTACATGTGCTATATAAACAATGCTAACCATAGACACTAGACCAATTACTACTACAGGGGGCCGACACTATTTTTGGGACACTTTGAAAAGTTTGCTTGAAGGTGTTTTTTGCTGCCGAGCGCTTTTGTGTTGTTGAGTAGGTAGTTCAGCAGTAACTGTCCATTAATGGTATGAACATTGATTGATGGTTTGTCTTTGGTTTCATGTTTTCTTTATTTTTACTTCAACTTAGGCGACACTATTTTTCGGACATGATACAAGTTCCGGGTTTTTTAATGATTTAGTCGTCGAACGTCTACAATATGCAAATTTTCTGCAGGTAAATTGTACCCTGACCATTACATTTGAGTGTCTTTACCATTCACTGCGAAAACGTATTAAAATCCCGAAGAAGAATGCATTCAAAAGAAGTCATCAGTTTGGTCCAAAAGAAGAGAGAAGACGGGCTCAGCATCCGAAAGATCGCCGCTGAGATGAAGCTACCGAAGTCAACAGCTGAATACATGCTAAGTACAGACTATGAGCGGAAGAAGAAGAAGAGAGGACGGAAAAAACTATTTCCAAGAGAACAGAAAGAAGAATGAAGAGGAGTGTTACGAGGTTGTTATCATCTGGAGAAAAGGTGACAGCGAAGAAAGTAAAGGAGAAGTGTGAACTTGGCGTCAGTGTTCGACCTGTACAAAGAAAGCTACACGAAATTGGACTTAAGTATGCTAAAATCAAGAAAAGAATTACACTAACGAGAAAACACAAGGAGGCAAGGCTGGAAAGCGCCAAAAGATGGATAACAAACCATGTCGACTTCAAGAAAGTGATATTTACTGATGAAAAACGTTTTAAGTTCGATGGACCTGACGGGTGGTGTACATGGTCGAGAAAAGGTGAACCTGTTATTCTCAACAAGAGACAGATGGGAGGAGGAGGAGTCATGGTTTGGGGTATGGTATTTCCAAATGGAAACTTTTGGCTCGAGTAGTTAAAAGGACGTCAAAATAGCTTGTGCTACAGAGAACTTTTGGAAAAGAGAGCCCTACCACTCATAGAAAAAGAAATGGGAAGTAATTTTATTTTGCAGCAAGATAACTGCAGCATCCATGTGGCCAAATCAGTGAAAAATTGGATGTGTGAAGCAAATATAACTACTCTGGAATGGCCTGCAAGGAGTCCAGACTTAAATTTAATTGAAAACATACGGGAAATGCTTGCAGAGCTTGTTTACGACGGGCCAGAAATAACCAGAGAGGCTGAACTGTGGCAGCGCATAAAAGATGCTAAAAATAGACTGCTAGAAACACGAAGAGGCGTTATTATCAATATGTATGAACATTATGAAGATAGACTGATAGAAGTCATTGAAAAAAGGGTGCTGCCATAAACTATTAGCATTGTTTCTGCAATGTCCAAAAAATACTGTCGTCTGTGTAATGTGAAAATTTGTAAAAAAATAAAAATACTTTAATTTGAATTCTGCTTTTCCATTTGTAGTATTGAAACAGTTTTTAAATGTTATTGCCATTACACTAAAACAGTACAGACTGTCTGTGCTACGTAAAACTTGAAAAAATAAAGTGTCTGAAAAATAGTGTCGGCCCCCTGTACGTTCCATATTAACAAAAGCCATCACATGATAATATTTCATTATTCAAAAAAGCGTTATAAAATATCAACATTAAAATTAAATTGTTCAATTTTATATTTTTATAATTACCCCGTTTCTAAAAGGTATTTGTTTAAAAATATTGTTGGAAAATTGCAACTAATCGATAATGTTGAATATTACGATGTTTTCTGTCTAATGTAAATTATATGACCTTTGGTGAATTTGCTGTGTTCATTGTCCTATGATTTATTTTAAGACAAATAACTTTTATATCGGTAAATTCATAAAAAGAAAATTTCGAAAAATCTAACATTAATGTTATCATGCTAAAATCCACATTATTTATATTATTCGGACTATTGTCCTCATATTTGTCGCCATATTTATTACAACGTTTCGGCCGTTGCACGCTCCGGTTTTCTTCAGATGGTTGGAATGTCAAACTGAACTCTTTATTTCGCTCACTGTGGTAGACTGTTCTAGTTCCACGTGTCATGTTTAATGGATGTCAGTTATCAGTTATCTCCTGTTAATTCCCCTCTGAAAGTTCTCCACTGCCTTAACCAGGTACTGAACTCACACTCTTTGGGTCCTGACACTGGATCTAACTAACGCCTTTATCCACTGTGCCATGTGTCCTTGAAAACATCTGTGTATGAATTTCTGGGTATTATAAACCTAATGTCTTCAGCCACCATTTTACCCGTGCTCGTATTGCAATTTTTACTGTTATCATTGCATGTTTTTACCAAGGGCTCATATTGAAACTTTGTTGATATTATCGCTTTTCTCTGGCATTCCTTATTACTGGTTCCCATATTGTATTCATTTCTATGCTTGGTCGGCTCAGGAAGAACATTGTAATAAATATGGCGACAAAGATGAGGACAATAATCCGAATAATTTAAATAGTGCACATAATACCTCATATCACAAATATAGACAGATACTGAACGGCCGAAACGTTGTAATAAATATGGCAACAAAGATGAGGACAATAGTCCGAATAATGTAAATAATGTATATAATACCTCATCTCAGATATATAGACAGATACTGAAAGGCCGAAACGTTGTAATAAATATGGCGACAAAGATGAGGACAATAGTCCGAATAATATAAATAGTGTACATAATACCTCATCTCAGAAATATAGACAGATACTGAAAGGCCGAAACGTTGTAATAAATATGGCGACAAAGATGAGGACAATAGTCCGAATAAAGTAAATAGTGTACATAATACCTCATCTCAGAAATAAAGACAGATAATGAAAGGCCGAAACGATGTAATAAATATGGCGACAAAGATGAGGACAATAGTCCGAATAATGTAAATAGTGTACATAATACCTCATCTCAGAAATATAGACAGATACTGAAAGGCCGAAACGTTGTAATAAATATGGCGACAAAGATGAGGACAATAGTCCGAATAATGTAAATAGTGTACATAATACCTCATCTCAGAAATATAGACAGATAATGAAAGGCCGAAACGTTGTAATAAATATCGCGACAAAGATGAGGACAATAGTCCGAATAATGTAAATAGTGTACATAATACCTCATTTCAGAAATATAGACAGATACTGAAAGGCCGAAACGTTGTAATAAATATGGCGACAAAGATGAGGTCAATAGTCCGAATAATGTAAATAATGTACATAATACCTCATGTCAGAAATATAGACAGATAATGAAAGGCCGAGACGTTGTAATAAATATGGCGACAAAGATGAGGACAATAGTCCGAATAATGTAAATAGTGTACATAATACCTCATCTCAGAAATATAGACAGATACTGAAAGGCCGAAACGTTGTAATAAATATGGCGACATAGATGAGGACAACAGTCCGAATAATGTAAATAGTGTACATAATACCTCATTTCAGAAATATAGACAGATAATGAAAGGCCGAAACGTTGTAATAAATATGGCGACAAAGATGAGGACAACAGTCCGTATAATGTAAATAGTGTACATAATACCTCATCTCAGAAATATAGACAGATACTGAAAGGCCGAAACGTTGTAATAAATATGGCGACAAAGATGAGGACAACAGTCCGAATAATGTAAATAGTGTACATAATACCTCATCTCAGAAATATAGACAGATAATGAAAGGCCGAAACGTTGTAATAAATATGGCGACAAAGATGAGGACAACAGTCCGAATAATGTAAATAGTGTACATAATACCTCATCTCAGAAATATAGACAGATACTGAAAGGCCGAAACGTTGTAATAAATATGGCGACAAAGATGAGGACAACAGTCCGAATAATGTAAATAGTGTACATAATACCTCATCTCAGAAATATAGACAGATACTGAAAGGCCGAAACGTTGTAATAAATATGGCGACAAAAATGAGGACAATAGTCCGAATAATGTAAATAGTGTACATAATACCTCATCTCAGAAATATAGACAGATACTGAGTGGCCGAAACGTTGCAATAAATATGGCAACACAGATGAGGACAACAGTCTGAATAATGTAAATAGTGTACATAATATCTCGTCTCAGAAGTATAGACAGATAATGGTAAAACGATTTTCATTATTTATGGTTGGGACAGTCCGGAAATCCACACACACATTGCCGCAGCTATGGCAGCGATGGCCTAATTGATAAGAATATGGAGGAGCAAAATCAGCTTTCAAACAAAGTACAGGCTGTATCAATCGCTGGTAGTCTCCATTCTCCTATATGGATGTGGAACGTACGTCCTGTTGGCAGATAGAGAACGAGCCAAGCGTTTAAAAATAAATGCATGAGAAAACTCCTTGGCATTTTCTATTGGGAATACAACAATGAGTTTGTACAGAAAAGGTTTGAAAGTTTTGTGGGCCACCAGGAACCTCTTCTCGCTACTGTCAAACGGAGAAAAAATGGCGTGGTTTGGACACATTACAAAGTACGACAACCTGTGCAAGACCATTATGCAAGGCATCGTTGAAGCTAGACGTAGGAGAGGACACCAACGCAAAAACTGGTTAGACAATGTCAAACAAAATAGAGGTATATATCTATAGCAGAAGTGCTGATGGCTGTCGTTGATAAACCGTTGTAGAAAAGAGTTAGTGAGGCCTCTGCATTCAGATCCACTCTACGATTACAAAAGTCAAGCGGAAGATGATATTTCCATAGTATGGAACATACTATAGTGTCTATGATTTTCATGTAGCGTATATAAATACTGATATCACACATTATGAAATTGACAAAGCCCGACAATTATTTTAAGACATTTTTATGTTTAACATTACTTTTATACAAATATTTAAGTAAATGCTATGTTTATAATAAACAGTATTAAACAACATTTACCGGCCTGAATGTCCGAGAAATATTCATAGAAAATATTCGTCTTCCGACAGGAATCGAACCTGTATGCTATACGGAACCGTCATATAGTTTGACGTGCCTTTACCGATTTGGCTACGGAGGATCGTTCGATTAGCAAGGTCGATTTTACTGCCTTGAAACTACAATCTTCCATGAATGTCTCACGTGCATTCATATCTGCTCAAAGCGTATCCAAATGTAAACAAATGACGTCACACATTATGAAATGGACAAAGCCCGACAATTATGTTAAGACATCTATAGAAAAAATGGATAAACATAAAAATGTCTTAAAATACTGATATCTGTTCATAAGTTCAATCAGATCCTGACGAACGGTATATGCGCAAAATTAAAATCTGTTGCAAGATAAGTCCTTCGAACTTTTCTTCATCTGTTGACAATTTATATTTTCATCGTTTAATTAAATTTTGTGTTAAAGATTCATATTATATAGCCGATCGATCCGTAAATTTTGTAATCGACATCACTTACGACATCACTTTATTTATTTTAAAGCCAACCAAGTTTTACAATCCTGTTAAAACATCTGCATGCGTGTACGATTATCTTCAGTCGGTTATGTGCTACACGCGATCCATGAGTAGGCGATCATGTATCTTTCGATACATGACGGACTAGGCAGATTTTTCCCCACAGTAGGTTGCCATTTCTTTCTGTGGTAGACTAGTTGTCATCCAAGGCTATAGAACCCAGTCTGACCTGCTATTTACCCATAGTTGGGTGTGTGTGGGGGGGAGAAGAGGTTTCATTCTTTTCCCAAAGGTATTAGCACGTAAGTCTTAAAGATATTATAAAACTATTTTCAATTTATATGGGAATATTTGATTAATTATCATTATCACAACGGCATTATCCAGGAGTAAATAAATTCGTATTCTTGTAAAAGCTGTGCAAATAATAATAATATTAAAAGTCTTATTTTGGACAGATATTTCTTTTGTCAGGACAGATATTTCAAATTTTCGTGATCGTCGTTCGATGCTTTTGGGGATTTGCTAAAAACGGTTGTCTTGTTCCCAAAATAAAAAAAGACAGAGTTTTATGTCGAACATTGACGATGGAGGCTTGCCAAATTTTCGTGCCAAGAATTTTATTACTTCCGGTCCGTGACAGCAAAGGCTCGGCCGTAATAGCATTGACGATTAGCAAGAAAATATTTCGCGGCATCTTTTCCAAGAACAAGAACCAGAATAATAACAAAATCAACAAAAACATAATCAACAAGAAAAACAACAACAACAACTGCAATAATAATAATAATAATAATAATAATAATAATAATAATAATATTAATAATAATAATAATAATCACATACAAAACGATCAAGGATAACTGCGAGACTTCGTGATTGAAGAGCGTAAAGAAAAAAAAACGTGCCTCCTTACTGACATGGCAGTCCCTGCAGACTGTAATTTATCTTTGAAGTTCTTCAGAAAACTGCCAAAATATGAGGACCTTGAAATCGAAATTTGAAAACTGTGGAACGTGAAGACATCATCAATTCTAGTTGTAGTTAGAGCTCTCAGATTGATTGGAAAAGATCGATTGGATTTCTGAAAGCCCATACCTTAAAGAAATACAAACAAATCGTTCTCGCAAGTATATCCCAACTCTTACGAAGGGCTTTTATCTATGCAAAATATTATTGATATTCTTTTTCAAAACAGCTCAGTGGAAAATGCCATGATACCATTTCGGACCTTAGGTCTCTGGTCGGGACCCGGCCAGAAATTAGTATACACCAGAAATGAAAGCAAATAAAAATAATATTCATAATAAAATAAAAAAAAACAAGCATCTTGAAGTGGAAATCTCAAAAATGTGGCACGTGAGGACATTAATAATTCCAGTTGTAGTCGGAGCCCTCGGATTGATTGGAAAATGTCTCGATAGTCTAATTAAAGGGATTTCTGATGGCCTATGCCATAAAGAAATACAAAACATTGTAATCATAAGTACATGAAGAACATTATATATGTAAAATGTGTGCGGTCATTGTTTTTTTTGACAAAAAATGATCAGTGGAAAGTGTCATGAAGTCATTTCTAATCTTAGATCTCTGGTTTGAACCCCGAACGAAATGTGTTTACAACAGAAAAGCAAAGAAATACTACTACTACTACTACTACTACTACTACTACTACTACTGATGATGATGATGATGATGATGATGATGATGATGATGATGATCAAGCCATAATATAATGGGAGCCGGAACTGATATTATTAGATAGTTTGGAAAATTCGATTAATTTTTGATGGTCTGTGAATTTAAACTGAATTAATTTTCAAAATATAAATATTTCGTTTAGTTTGAAATGTATCGTATCATTTGAAACATTTCTAATTTATTTTTACAAGTTTATACGTAATAAGATTTTTTTTCATGTTTTTACGTAATAAGATTTTTTTACATGTTTTTAAGTAATAAGCTTTTTTTTACATGTTTATACGTAAGAAGAGTATTTTACATGTTTATACGAAATAAGATTTTTTTACATGTTTTTACGTAATAAGATTTTTTTACATGTTTATACGTAATAAGATTTTTTTACATGTTTATACGGAATAAGAAAATTTTTACATGTTTATACGTAATAAGATTTTTTTACATGTTTATTCGTAATAAGATTTTTTTACATGTTTATTCGTAATAAGATTTTTTTACATGTTTATACGTAATAAGATTTTTTACATGTTTATACGTAATAAGATTTTTTTACATGTTTTTTACGTAATAAGATTTTTACATGTTTATACGTAATAAGAAATGTTTACACGGAATAAGAATCTGTTTATATGTTTTTAAAGAAATTACAAAAAATGTGTCCACTGGTTCAGTTCGCATGAATGGTAAATGCAGGACATGTTTAATTTTATTAATTTTTCACTTTATTTATTCATTTTATTTATTTTGTTTAGCGGCATATCAAATTATAATAGTTCAAATATTACTAATTAACCCACAGCTGGGGGGATAGAGGTATATTTTAGATATTTGCGCGTAAGTGAAGATAGCGAACACGACTAAAATTGGAACTCGGCTCTCCGATTAACAATTCGGAGCTATTATTCCTTACACCACCCACTCCTCCACCATTCCCGAGCAGTCGCACATCTATGGACTGACCAGGCTGAATGTTGCTTAATTTCGGTGATCGTACGAGAACCTGTGTTTCAACGGGATGTGGCCTAAGCCTAAGCTTGTTTCTATCAGCAAACCTTCACCGGCGCTATACATGAGGTTATAGGTAAACATCAGTCAGGTCAGTACTTTAGTATATAGATAAAATATCACTCAGTCTATATTTGAATCTATATGTCAAACAAGATCTAGTTTATATTTGAATTGATAAACAAACCTTTGTCGAAGCTATACATAAGTCTATGAGTAAACATTAATCGAGTGGATACTTGAATCTTTCGGTGAACGCTGGTCGGGTCTATTTTTGAATCGATAGGTAAAGATGTGTTTATACTTGAGACTCTTGGAAAATATTGATCAGGGGAATACGGGAGTCTATAGATAAACAGATTTATAGTTTTATATACAGGGAATTATTAGTCGGGTTTATTCATATGCCCGCAAGTATCTACCCAGAATTTGAAATCATTTGTTGGTGTATTACTCTTCTGCAATAGATGCAGTTGGCATATTGTAGGCTACATTGACATAGCAATGGTTGTAATAGTCTGTCTGTAACATGATGGCGTCATGTTATCATGTCTCTACGTTAGAAACTTTTTACAATTTCATATGGAATACATTTATATAGAAGACAGAAAGCAAATGATTGATATGCACACACACATATAGATAGATAACACTGGTGAATACGATAGTTTGTGCCAAGAAAAAAAAAATTTTTTAGCTAATTTGATCGTGCTGATTCTAAAAATGGCCTTAGTTTTTTCATAGCTATCGTTTTTGCTGTACTGAATTTGCTTATATTTGAAAGAAAAGGATCAATTTACGATCTTGACTGATCGCAAAATTGAGTTAATAAAGGTGGTAGAAGGCCATCAGTTTTCAGGTATGCCGAGCAAATTATGTCAGCCACCTGAAATAAACTATTTTTTTATCAGAAAAATATTTTGAGTCAAACATCTTTAAATAGAAGTACCGAATTTTTCCAATTTATCACCAAAATTGAAATTAACTCATAAATTTTATCAGTAATACACTTTAGTAAACCTGATAATTAAGGTGACATCAAAATAATGAAACCCTAAAATCTTCTGTTTGATATTCATAAACTTATCTCCTCACTACGGAAGGAAACCAAGCACATTGAGAGCATTTTGTTTTCACAGTTGAAAAGAAACTCCAATTAAAGACATACTAATTAAATGCACCTATTCCATTGGACATGATACTGCTGGAGTCTCAAAAGGGACTTAAATAACATTGAACATGACAGACAATCAAGAAAAATAAATACCATAGTTCTTCTGTTCATGAAGGTTTTATTTCTGCTGTTAGTTTATTAAATGATTTGATGAAAATACTTGTTGCTCTTGGTATATTCAATCGTGTTATTTTTAAAGACTTAGGGTCTGATTGTTATTACGAAAATGGTATTTCTCAATAAGCAAACCAATGTTTGTTGTTTTAAATACGAACAAAGGTATTATGCACAAACCCCCAGTCACAATGACTTCTGATTTCGTGTTAAAATAACTATTGAACATTTCTGTCTACACAATTCGCAAGGCTTGGATCGGTCCGTGTTATGGTCTTCAATCACTTCTCAGGACGTTATCAAGGCTACATTCCTGACAAATCGATAATAGTCGAGTTTATTGATGTGCCCACAAGCATCTACCCAGAATTTGAAATCATTTGTTGGTGTATTACTCTTCTGCAATAGATGTAGTTGGCATATTGTAAGCTACATTGATATAACAAACAAGGCAATGGTTGTAATAGTCTGTAACATGATGGCGTCATGTTATCATGTCTCTGCTTTAGAATCATTTTACAATTTCATATGCAATACATTTATATAGAAGACAGAAAGCAAGTGATTGATATTCAATCAGCCAAACAGATATCTACATAAAATAAAATATCTCTTTTTCATGACTTTTTATAACTGCGGAAAATAAATCTGCTTGTAGAACAAAACATTAAACACTGGAATATTTTTTATAGGGAGAGTAGCAACAAATAAATACACCTGAGAGAGAACGATTATTAGCAAGTTGATCTCACATGAAATTGCGTGTATGGTGAGTTAATTCAAACAAAATAGTTTTATCTTAAATATATTGAAGAAATTTCGGTATAACATTTGCGTCGTCTTTCAAAGAATTCCAGCAAAACGTTAATCTGCATTCCCTTAATTTTATCGTCTCCCATTTGCAGTTCGTGTCTTGAGTTGTCCATCTTACTAACGTTACTTTTGTCGTATTACAAACGACAGTTAGTCCTTTCTTCCCGCTTTCCTTTACCATCTTGTCTAGGGGTTACTGCAGTTTTCTTTCTGCGTCTAGCATCAACAGTGACATGTGCATATCTTATATTATTAAAATCCTTCCAACTAATATTAAATCCTGATAGGACTCCTAGTTCTCTCAAGATAAACCTGGTAAGAAGACGCAACCCTGATTACGCTTTTTTATTTTTAATTTGCTTTCTCAGTTCATTTTCTATTCGAATCCCCCTAATCCAAGAATCACCCTAATCCAAGAATCACCCTAATCCAAGAATCACCCTAATCCAAGTATTTAAAGGATTTTGTGCGTTAGTGCAAGAAAGGGTTGACACATAACAAGGAGAATATAAAGTATGTATTTTCTATTTTTTCCGGAGTTGATTCAATTTTCTGACGTTTCTTTTAGCGAAATGTTCTTATTTAAGTGTCTGATATGCATTACTGGTATGATGTAATGGGGAAGTGCTAGGGAAGGTAGACGGTTTACAGAAAATCGTTCATTGGAAATAATCGAGCTTTGGATACAAACCAATTTCGGTATCGCCTAAATGAAAGAAAGTAGGGAATAACATTTTGAAGAGTAAAAAAGGAAAGCAAAAAGGGGGAAAAAACCTCAAAAAACAAAACAAAAAAGACGAAACGGGTGAAAGAGAAAGAAGTAGCAAGAAAAAGAATTGAAAGAAAATTGAATGATGAAGAATAAAGTTAGAAAAAGAAAAAAAGTGAAAAAAGAATGAAGGAAAAGAGGAAAAAACAAAGAGAATTGAAAAAGAAGACTGAATGAAGCAATCGTCGAAGAAGAAAGAGAATTGAAAGAAGATAAAAAATGGAAGGAAAAAGCAAAAAGAATAAGAAAAAGAAAGAAAAGTGAAAATAGAATGAAAGGAAAGAGAAAGAAATAAAGAGAATTGAAAAAGAAGAGGACTGAATGAAGCAATCGTCGAAGAAGAAAGAGAATTGAAAGAAGATAAAAAATGGAAGGAAAAAGAAAAAAGAATAAGAAAAAGAAAGAAAAGTGAAAATAGAATGAAAGGAAAGAGAAAGAAATAAAGAGAATTGAAAAAGAAGAGGACTGAATGAAGCAATCGTCGAAGAAGAAAGAGAATTGAAAGAAGATAAAAAATGGAAGGAAAAAGAAAAAAGAATAAGAAAAAGAAAGAAAAGTGAAAATAGAATGAAAGGAAAGAGGAAGAAACAAACAGAATTGAAAAAGAAGACTGAATGAAGCAATCGTCGAAGAAGAAAGAGAATTGAAAGAAGAAAGAAAAGTGAAGGAAAAAGAATTAAAGAGAATTAGAAAGAGAAAGAAAAGTGAAAAAAGAATAAAGTGAAAAGAGGAAGAAACAAAGAGAATTTAAAAAAGAGGACTGAATGAAGCAATTGTCGAAGAAGCAAGAGAATTAAAGAAGAAAGAAATAAGCGGAATGAATGAAGCAATGAAAAAGTATTGAAAGAATTGTATGAAACAAACAGAAGAGGAAAAAGAAGCAGTCGTCGGAGAACTTTAATTGAAAGAAAATGATTGAAAGAAAAGAAACATGAAAGAAGAAGCAACAGGATTGAAATTGTGATTAAAAGAAGAAGAAAGGAAGTTAAAAAAAGAAGAAGAAAGGAAGTTAAAAAAAGAAGAAGAAAGGAAGTTAAAAAAAGAAGAAGAAAGGAAGTTAAAAAAAGAAGAAGAAAGGAAGTTAAAAAAAGAAGAAGAAAGGAAGTTAAAAAAAGAAGAAGAAAGGAAGTTAAAAAAAGAAGAAGAAAGGAAGTTAAAAAAAGAAGAAGAAAGGAAGTTAAAAAAAGAAGAAGAAAGGAAGTTAAAAAAAGAAGAAGAAAGGAAGTTAAAAAAAGAAGAAGAAAGGAAGTTAAAAAAAGAAGAAGAAAGGAAGTTAAAAAAGAAGAAGAAAGGAAGTTAAAAAAAGAAGAAGAAAGGAAGTTAAAAAAAGAAGAAGAAAGGAAGTTAAAAAAAGAAGAAGAAAGGAAGTTAAAAAAAGAAGAAGAAAGGAAGTTAAAAAAAGAAGAAGAAAGGAAGTTAAAAAAAGAAGAAGAAAGGAAGTTAAAAAAAGAAGAAGAAAGGAAGTTAAAAAAAGAAGAAGAAAGGAAGTTAAAAAAAGAAGAAGAAAGGAAGTTAAAAAAAGAAGAAGAAAGGAAGTTAAAAAAAGAAGAAGAAAGGAAGTTAAAAAAAGAAGAAGAAAGGAAGTTAAAAAAAGAAGAAGAAAGGAAGTTAAAAAAAGAAGAAGAAAGGAAGTTAAAAAAAGAAGAAGAAAGGAAGTTAAAAAAAGAAGAAGAAAGGAAGTTAAAAAAAGAAGAAGAAAGGAAGTTAAAAAAAGAAGAAGAAAGGAAGTTAAAAAAAGAAGAAGAAAGGAAGTTAAAAAAAGAAGAAGAAAGGAAGTTAAAAAAAGAAGAAGAAAGGAAGTTAAAAAAAGAAGAAGAAAGGAAGTTAAAAAAAGAAGAAGAAAGGAAGTTAAAAAAAGAAGAAGAAAGGAAGTTAAAAAAAGAAGAAGAAAGGAAGTTAAAAAAGAAGAAGAAAGGAAGTTAAAAAAAGAAGAAGAAAGGAAGTTAAAAAAAGAAGAAGAAAGGAAGTTAAAAAAAGAAGAAGAAAGGAAGTTAAAAAAAGAAGAAGAAAGGAAGTTAAAAAAGAAGAAGAAAGGAAGTTAAAAAAAGAAGAAGAAAGGAAGTTAAAAAAAGAAGAAGAAAGGAAGTTAAAAAAAGAAGAAGAAAGGAAGTTAAAAAAAGAAGAAGAAAGGAAGTTAAAAAAAGAAGAAGAAAGGAAGTTAAAAAAGAAGAAGAAAGGAAGTTAAAAAAAGAAGAAGAAAGGAAGTTAAAAAAAGAAGAAGAAAGGAAGTTAAAAAAAGAAGAAGAAAGGAAGTTAAAAAAAGAAGAAGAAAGGAAGTTAAAAAAAGAAGAAAAAAGGAAGTTAAAAAAAGAAGAAGAAAGGAAGTTAAAAAAAGAAGAAGAAAGGAAGTTAAAAAAAGAAGAAGAAAGGAAGTTAAAAAAAGAAGAAGAAAGGAAGTTAAAAAAAGAAGAAGAAAGGAAGTTAAAAAAAGAAGAAGAAAGGAAGTTAAAAAAAGAAGAAGAAAGGAAGTTAAAAAAAGAAGAAGAAAGGAAGTTAAAAAAAGAAGAAGAAAGGAAGTTAAAAAAAGAAGAAGAAAGGAAGTTAAAAAAAGAAGAAGAAAGGAAGTTAAAAAAAGAAGAAGAAAGGAAGTTAAAAAAAGAAGAAGAAAGGAAGTTAAAAAAAGAAGAAGAAAGGAAGTTAAAAAAAGAAGAAGAAAGGAAGTTAAAAAAAGAAGAAGAAAGGAAGTTAAAAAAAGAAGAAGAAAGGAAGTTAAAAAAAGAAGAAGAAAGGAAGTTAAAAAAAGAAGAAGAAAGGAAGTTAAAAAAAGAAGAAGAAAGGAAGTTAAAAAAAGAAGAAGAAAGGAAGTTAAAAAAAGAAGAAGAAAGGAAGTTAAAAAAAGAAGAAGAAAGGAAGTTAAAAAAGAAGAAGAAAGGAAGTTAAAAAAAGAAGAAGAAAGGAAGTTAAAAAAAGAAGAAGAAAGGAAGTTAAAAAAAGAAG
>OZ038494.1:99457916-99477916 GCA_964036315.1 Acanthosepion esculentum | reverse complement strand
GAAGAAGAAGAAGAGGAAGAATAGGAGGGAGAAGAAGAGGAAGGAAAAGGAAGAGGGGAATAAAAAAGGAGGAGGAGCAGAAGAAGAAGAGGAAGAAGAAGAAGAAGTAGAAGAGGAAGAAAAGGGAGGAGGAGGATGAAGAGAAGAAAAAGAAGAAAAAGGAGGAGGAACAGGAGGAGGATGAGAAGAAGAAGTAGAAGAAGAAAGAGGATGAAAAAGGAGGAGGAGAAGAATAAACTAAGGAGGAGGATGAAAAGAAGAAGAAGAAGAAGAAGAAGAAGAAGAAGAAGAAGAAGAAGAAGAAGAAGAAGAAAGGAGAAGAAGAGGAAGAAAAAGGAGGAGGAGAAAAAGAAAAGGCATATCGAGGGCGTGAGAGATAGGGGAAGACAGCGGGACACATACCTGAAAAGATTGTATGAATAGATGATGGAAAAGTGGAGCTGGAAGTTTTGGAAAACGTTGCTAAGGGCTGTGAGGAGCCAAGAAGAAGAAGAAGAAGTAGAAGAAGAAGAAGGAGAAGAAGAAGAAGAAGAAGAAGAAGAAGAAGAAGAAGAGGAAGAAGAAGAGGAAGAATAGGAGGGAGAAGAAGAGGAAGAATAGGAGGGAGAAGAAGAGGAAGGAAAAGGAAGAGGAGAATAAGAAAAGGAGGAGGAGCAGAAGAAGAAAAGGAAGAAGAAGAAGAAGAAGTTGAAGAGGAAGAAAAAAGGAGGAGGAGGATGAAGTGAAGAAAAAGAAGAAGAAGAAGAAGAATAGGAAGAAAAAGGAGGAGGAGAATAAGAAGAAGAAGAAGAAAAAGAAGAAAGATGAAGAAAAGGAGGAGGAGAAGAAGAAACGAAGGAGGAGGATGAAAAGAAGAAGAAGAAGAAGAAGAAGAAGAAGAAGAAGAAGAAGAAAGAAGAAGAGGAAGAAAAAGGAGGAGGAAAGGAAGAAAAGGGGGAGGAGGATGAAAAGAAGAAGAAGAAGAAGAAGAAGAAGAAGAAGAAGAAGAAGAAGAAAAAGAGAAGGAAGAAAGAAGGAGGACAGGAGGAGAAGAAAAAGACGAAGAATGAAAAAAAGATGAAGTATTGAATGAGGTTGAAGAAAAGTTTAAAAGTGGATATGAAATGTAATGTAAACCGAAGTCAAAAAGAAGTCTGTTATAGAATGGTTTTGGTGCCGAGGGAAAAGCCGTGACTTTCAAGGCAATTCTAATCTTGGTTTCGAAAGACTCGTGCAACACAATCTCATTTATATTCGCCATTTGCCTCTAATGTCTTCTTCTTTGAATGAAATCAAAACTAAATAAACCGAACAAATGAATCGAACGGAAATGGAAGGTAAAAAGAAATCGAAAATGACGAGGTGCAAATGATAAAAACGATTCCAGTGTCGAAGAAAAGAAGAAAAACAATAAATAACCATTTTTCGAGTCGACGTTTGCTTGGAATTGTTTCGTAAAAGTTTGACATGACGTATCAATTGGTCTAGACAAAGAAAATGAACCGAACGAAATATTCAATGAATTCGGTGAACGTCCGCTGAAAATGGTGCACAAATGTCCATTTGCTGTTTTTGTCACTGTTGCTATTGGTTGGTCAAATGGACATTGATGGAAGAACGAGACGGAAATAACACATATCACGTCTCGCCATCTTGTCTAGTATGAGCTTCCTTTGCTGCTGACTCTTCCTTTCGTTCAAGGTTCCCCTCCTTCTATTATTTCACTTCAAGATGTCTGTCTTTTTTTTTTTCAGGATTAGACAAGCATTCTTCAATTTGTTAACGCCATGTTTTTTCCTTCAGTTTTCTATTTGTCTTATCGCATTTTATTTTTCTCTCTTTCTTTTATCTTTTCCTCAGTTCATTCCTGCAATCTCTTATGTGCAGATATTTATGAGAAGTGTCAAAAGTCTGCAGCTAAAAAGCGGTTTCCAACTGTCTTTTCTGCATGTAGTTCTCCAAATAGATCGCTGGAAAATTTGGCACTGCCCTAATATTTCTGTGATATATGCGAAGCGTAAATTAATTTATTTCTCTTGAAAATCATTTTCCAGAGTTTTTTGTTGTTTTTCACAAACTCTCTAAAATTGGTATCGGTAAGAAATGAGCAAGTATCTGAGAAGTCGAGTATATCATATCTATCTATCTATCTATCTATCTATATATATATATATATATATATATATATATATATATATATATATACATATATATATATATATATATATATATATATATATATATATATATATATATATATATATATATATATATATCCCAGTCCGTTCATATCTGTCTGCCTGTCTGTCTATCTAACTATCTCTGTCTGTCTCTGTCTCTGTCTCTTTATCCACTTTATCCAGAGTGGATAAAGGCGTTGGTTAGATCCAGTGACAGGGCCCAAAGAGTTGTGAGTTCAATACCTGGTTAAGGCAGTGGAGAGCTTGGAAAGGGGAATTAACAGGAGATAATAGATAACTGACATCTATTAGACATGGCATGTGGAACTAGAACAGTCTACCCCAGTGAGCGAAATAAAGGGTTCAGTTCGACATTCCAACCACCTGAAGAAGGGCGTTCATCAGCCGAAAGCTTGTGATAATTTGGCAACAAAGCTGAGGAGAACAGTCCGGATAATGTAAATAGTGTAGATAATACCTCATCTCAGAAATATAGACAGATACTGAAAGGCCGAAACATAGTAATAAATATGGCAACAAAGATGAGGACAATAGTCCGAATGATGTAAATAGCGTACATAATATCTCATCACAGAAATATAGATAGATACTGAAACGTTGTAATAAATATGACAACAAAGATGAGGACAATATTCCGAATAATGTAAATAGTGTACATAATACCTCATCTCAGAAATATAGACAGATACTGAAAGGCCGAAACGTTGTAATAAATATGGCGACAAAGATGAGGACAATAGTCCGAATGATGTAAATAGTGTACATAATACCTCATCTCAGAAATATAGACAGATACTGAAAGGCCGAAACGTTGTAATAAATATGGCGACAAAGATGAGGTCAATAGTTCGAATAATGTAAATAGTGTACATAATACCTCATCTTAGAAATATAGACAGATACTGAAAGGCCGAAACGTTGTAATAAATATGGCGACAAAGATGAGGACAATAGTCCGAATAATGTAAATAGTGTACATAATACCTCATCTCAGAAATATAGATAGATACTGAAAGGCCGAAGCGTTGTAATAAATATGGCGACAAAGATGAGGACAATAGTCCGAATAATGTAAATAGTGTACATAATACCACATCTCAGAAATATAGACAGATACTGAAAGGCCGAAACGTTGTAATAAATATGGCGACAAAGATGAGGACAATAGTCCGAATAATGTAAATAGTGTACATAATACCACGTCTCAGAAATATAGACAGATACTGAAAGGCCGAAACTTTGTAATAAATATGGCGACAAAGATGAGGGCAATAGTCCGAATAATGTAAATAGTGTACATAATACCTCATCACAGAAATATAGACAGATACTGAAAGGCCGAAACGTTGTGATAAATATGACAACAAAGATGAGGACAATATTCAGAATAATGTAAATAGTGTACATAATACCTCATCTCAGAAATATAGACAGATACTGAAAGGCCGAAACGTTGTAATAAATATGACAACAAAGATGAGGACAATATTCAGAATAATGTAAATAGTGTACATAATACCTCATCACAGAAATATAGACAGATACTGAAAGGCCGAAACGTTGTAATAAATATGACAACAAAGATGAGGACAATATTCAGAATAATGTAAATAGTGTACATAATACCTCATCTCAGAAATATAGACAGATACTGAAAGGCCGAAACGTTGTAATAAATATGACGACAAAGATGAGGACAATATTCAGAATAATGTAAATAGTGTACATAATACCTCATCACAGAAATATAGACAGATACTGAAAGGCCGAAACGTTGTAATAAATATGACAACAAAGATAAGGACAATATTCAGAATAATGTAAATAGTGTACATAATACCTCATCTCAGAAATATAGACAGATACTGAAAGGCCGAGACGTTGTAATAAATATGGCGACAAAGATGAGGGCAATAGTCCGAATAATGTAAATAGTGTACATAATACCTCATCACAGAAATATAGACAGATACTGAAAGGCCGAAACGTTGTAATAAATATGACAACAAAGATGAGGACAATATTCAGAATAATGTAAATAGTGTACATAATACCACGTCTCAGAAATATAGACAGATACTGAAAGGCCGAAACGTTGTAATAAATATGACAACAAAGATGAGGACAATATTCAGAATAATGTAAATAGTGTACATAATACCTCATCTCACAAATATAGACAGATACTGAAAGGCCGAAACGTTGTAATAAATATGGCGACAAAGATGAGGGCAATAGTCCGAATAATGTAAATAGTGTACATAATACCTATATCACAGAAATATAGACAGATACTGAAAGGCCGAAACGTTGTAATAAATATGGCGACAAAGATGAGGACAATATTCAGAATAATGTAAATAGTGTACATAATACCACGTCTCAGAAATATAGACAGATACTGAAAGGCCGAAACGTTGTAATAAATATGACAACAAAGATGAGGACAATATTCAGAATAATGTAAATAGTGTGCATAATACCTCATCTCAGTAATATAGACAGATACTGAAAGGCCGAAACGTTGTAATAAATATGACAACAAAGATGAGGACAATATTCAGAATAATGTAAATAGTGTACATAATACCACGTCTCAGAAATATAGACAGATACTGAAAGGCCGAAACGTTGTAATAAATATGACAACAAAGATGAGGACAATAGTCCGAATAATGTAAATAGTGTACATAATACCTCATCACAGAAATATAGACAGATACTGAAAGGCCGAAACGTTGTAATAAATATGGCGACAAAGATGAGGACAATAGTCCGAATAATGTAAATAGTGTACATAATACCTCATCTCAGAAATATAGACAGATACTGAAAGGCCGAAACGTTGTAATAAATATGACAACAAAGATGAGGACAATATTCAGAATAATGTAAATAGTGTACATAATACCACATCTCAGAAATATAGACAGATACTGAAAGGCCGAAACGTTGTAATAAATATGGCGACAAAGATGAGGACAATAGTCCGAATAATGTAAATAGTGTACATAATACCTCATCACAGAAATATAGACAGATACTGAAAGGCCGAAACGTTGTAATAAATATGACAACAAAGATGAGGACAATATTCAGAATAATGTAAATAGTGTACATAATACCACATCTCAGAAATATAGACAGATGTTGAAAGGCCGAAACGTTGTAATAAATATGGCGACAAAGATGAGGACAATAGTCCGAATAATGTAAATAGTGTACATAATACCTCATCACAGAAATATAGACAGATACTGAAAGGCCGAAACGTTGTAATAAATATGACAACAAAGATGAGGACAATATTCAGAATAATGTAAATAGTGTACATAATACCACGTCTCAGAAATATAGACAGATACTGAAAGGCCGAAACGTTGTAATAAATATGACAACAAACATGAGGACAATATTCAGAATAATGTAAATAGTGTACATAATACCTCATCTCAGAAATATAGACAGATACTGAAAGGCCGAAACGTTGTAATAAATATGGCGACAAAGATGAGGGCAATAGTCCGAATAATGTAAATAGTGTACATAATACCACGTCTCAGAAATATAGACAGATACTGAAAGGCCGAAACTTTGTAATAAATATGGCGACAAAGATGAGGGCAATAGTCCGAATAATGTAAATAGTGTACATAATACCTCATCACAGAAATATAGACAGATACTGAAAGGCCGAAACGTTGTGATAAATATGACAACAAAGATGAGGACAATATTCAGAATAATGTAAATAGTGTACATAATACCTCATCTCAGAAATATAGACAGATACTGAAAGGCCGAAACGTTGTAATAAATATGACAACAAAGATGAGGACAATATTCAGAATAATGTAAATAGTGTACATAATACCTCATCACAGAAATATAGACAGATACTGAAAGGCCGAAACGTTGTAATAAATATGACAACAAAGATGAGGACAATATTCAGAATAATGTAAATAGTGTACATAATACCTCATCTCAGAAATATAGACAGATACTGAAAGGCCGAAACGTTGTAATAAATATGACGACAAAGATGAGGACAATATTCAGAATAATGTAAATAGTGTACATAATACCTCATCACAGAAATATAGACTGATACTGAAAGGCCGAAACGTTGTAATATATATGACAACAAAGATGAGGACAATATTCAGAATAATGTAAATAGTGTACATAATACCTCATCTCAGAAATATAGACAGATACTGAAAGGCCGAAACGTTGTAATAAATATGGCGACAAAGATGAGGGCAATAGTCCGAATAATGTAAATAGTGTACATAATACGTCATCACAGAAATATAGACAGATACTGAAAGGCCGAAACGTTGTAATAAATATGACAACAAAGATGAGGACAATATTCAGAATAATGTAAATAGTGTACATAATACCACGTCTCAGAAATATAGACAGATACTGAAAGGCCGAAACGTTGTAATAAATATGACAACAAAGATGAGGACAATATTCAGAATAATGTAAATAGTGTACATAATACCTCATCTCAGAAATATAGACAGATACTGAAAGGCCGAAACGTTGTAATAAATATGGCGACAAAGATGAGGGCAATAGTCCGAATAATGTAAATAGTGTACATAATACCTATATCACAGAAATATAGACAGATACTGAAAGGCCGAAACGTTGTAATAAATATGGCGACAAAGATGAGGACAATATTCAGAATAATGTAAATAGTGTACATAATACCACGTCTCAGAAATATAGACAGATACTGAAAGGCCGAAACGTTGTAATAAATATGACAACAAAGATGAGGACAATATTCAGAATAATGTAAATAGTGTACATAATACCTCATCTCAGTAATATAGACAGATACTGAAAGGCCGAAACGTTGTAATAAATATGACAACAAAGATGAGGACAATATTCAGAATAATGTAAATAGTGTACATAATACCACGTCTCAGAAATATAGACAGATACTGAAAGGCCGAAACGTTGTAATAAATATGACAACAAAGATGAGGACAATAGTCCGAATAATGTAAATAGTGTACATAATACCTCATCACAGAAATATAGACAGATACTGAAAGGCCGAAACGTTGTAATAAATATGGCGACAAAGATGAGGACAATAGTCCGAATAATGTAAATAGTGTACATAATACCTCATCTCAGAAATATAGACAGATACTGAAAGGCCGAAACGTTGTAATAAATATGACAACAAAGATGAGGACAATATTCAGAATAATGTAAATAGTGTACATAATACCACATCTCAGAAATATAGACAGATACTGAAAGGCCGAAACGTTGTAATAAATATGGCGACAAAGATGAGGACAATAGTCCGAATAATGTAAATAGTGTACATAATACCTCATCACAGAAATATAGACAGATACTGAAAGGCCGAAACGTTGTAATAAATATGACAACAAAGATGAGGACAATATTCAGAATAATGTAAATAGTGTACATAATACCACGTCTCAGAAATATAGACAGATACTGAAAGGCCGAAACGTTGTAATAAATATGACAACAAAGATGAGGACAATATTCAGAATAATGTAAATAGTGTACATAATACCTCATCTCAGAAATATAGACAGATACTGAAAGGCCGAAACGTTGTAATAAATATGGCGACAAAGATGAGGGCAATAGTCCGAATAATGTAAATAGTGTACATAATACCTATATCACAGAAATATAGACAGATACTGAAAGGCCGAAACGTTGTAATAAATATGGCGACAAAGATGAGGACAATATTCAGAATAATGTAAATAGTGTACATAATACCACGTCTCAGAAATATAGACAGATACTGAAAGGCCGAAACGTTGTAATAAATATGACAACAAAGATGAGGACAATATTCAGAATAATGTAAATAGTGTACATAATACCTCATCTCAGTAATATAGACAGATACTGAAAGGCCGAAACGTTGTAATAAATATGACAACAAAGATGAGGACAATATTCAGAATAATGTAAATAGTGTACATAATACCACGTCTCAGAAATATAGACAGATACTGAAAGGCCGAAACGTTGTAATAAATATGACAACAAAGATGAGGACAATAGTCCGAATAATGTAAATAGTGTACATAATACCTCATCACAGAAATATAGACAGATACTGAAAGGCCGAAACGTTGTAATAAATATGGCGACAAAGATGAGGACAATAGTCCGAATAATGTAAATAGTGTACATAATACCTCATCTCAGAAATATAGACAGATACTGAAAGGCCGAAACGTTTTAATAAATATGACAACAAAGATGAGGACAATATTCAGAATAATGTAAATAGTGTACATAATACCACATCTCAGAAATATAGACAGATACTGAAAGGCCGAAACGTTGTAATAAATATGGCGACAAAGATGAGGACAATAGTCCGAATAATGTAAATAGTGTACATAATACCTCATCACAGAAATATAGACAGATACTGAAAGGCCGAAACGTTGTAATAAATATGACAACAAAGATGAGGACAATATTCAGAATAATGTAAATAGTGTACATAATACCACGTCTCAGAAATATAGACAGATACTGAAAGGCCGAAACGTTGTAATAAATATGACAACAAAGATGAGGACAATATTCAGAATAATGTAAATAGTGTACATAATACCTCATCTCAGAAATATAGACAGATACTGAAAGGCCGAAACTTTGTAATAAATATGGCGACAAAGATGAGGGCAATAGTCCGAATAATGTAAATAGTGTACATAATACCTCATCACAGAAATATAGACAGATACTGAAAGGCCGAAACGTTGTGATAAATATGACAACAAAGATGAGGACAATAGTCCGAATAATGTAAATAGTGTACATAATACCTCATCACAGAAATATAGACAGATACTGAAAGGCCGAAACGTTGTAATAAATATGGCGACAAAGATGAGGACAATAGTCCGAATAATGTAAATAGTGTACATAATACCTCATCTCAGAAATATAGACAGATACTGAAAGGCCGAAACGTTTTAATAAATATGACAACAAAGATGAGGACAATATTCAGAATAATGTAAATAGTGTACATAATACCACATCTCAGAAATATAGACAGATACTGAAAGGCCGAAACGTTGTAATAAATATGGCGACAAAGATGAGGACAATAGTCCGAATAATGTAAATAGTGTACATAATACCTCATCACAGAAATATAGACAGATACTGAAAGGCCGAAACGTTGTAATAAATATGACAACAAAGATGAGGACAATATTCAGAATAATGTAAATAGTGTACATAATACCACATCTCAGAAATATAGACAGATGTTGAAAGGCCGAAACGTTGTAATAAATATGGCGACAAAGATGAGGACAATAGTCCGAATAATGTAAATAGTGTACATAATACCTCATCACAGAAATATAGACAGATACTGAAAGGCCGAAACGTTGTAATAAATATGACAACAAAGATGAGGACAATATTCAGAATAATGTAAATAGTGTACATAATACCACGTCTCAGAAATATAGACAGATACTGAAAGGCCGAAACGTTGTAATAAATATGACAACAAAGATGAGGACAATATTCAGAATAATGTAAATAGTGTACATAATACCTCATCTCAGAAATATAGACAGATACTGAAAGGCCGAAACGTTGTAATAAATATGGCGACAAAGATGAGGGCAATAGTCCGAATAATGTAAATAGTGTACATAATACCACGTCTCAGAAATATAGACAGATACTGAAAGGCCGAAACTTTGTAATAAATATGGCGACAAAGATGAGGGCAATAGTCCGAATAATGTAAATAGTGTACATAATACCTCATCACAGAAATATAGACAGATACTGAAAGGCCGAAACGTTGTGATAAATATGACAACAAAGATGAGGACAATATTCAGAATAATGTAAATAGTGTACATAATACCTCATCTCAGAAATATAGACAGATACTGAAAGGCCGAAACGTTGTAATAAATATGACAACAAAGATGAGGACAATATTCAGAATAATGTAAATAGTGTACATAATACCTCATCACAGAAATATAGACAGATACTGAAAGGCCGAAACGTTTTAATAAATATGACAACAAAGATGAGGACAATATTCAGAATAATGTAAATAGTGTACATAATACCTCATCTCAGAAATATAGACAGATACTGAAAGGCCGAAACGTTGTAATAAATATGACGACAAAGATGAGGACAATATTCAGAATAATGTAAATAGTGTACATAATACCTCATCACAGAAATATAGACTGATACTGAAAGGCCGAAACGTTGTAATATATATGACAACAAAGATGAGGACAATATTCAGAATAATGTAAATAGTGTACATAATACCTCATCTCAGAAATATAGACAGATACTGAAAGGCCGAAACGTTGTAATAAATATGGCGACAAAGATGAGGGCAATAGTCCGTATAATGTAAATAGTGTACATAATACCTCATCACAGAAATATAGACAGATACTGAAAGGCCGAAACGTTGTAATAAATATGACAACAAAGATGAGGACAATATTCAGAATAATGTAAATAGTGTACATAATACCACGTCTCAGAAATATAGACAGATACTGAAAGGCCGAAACGTTGTAATAAATATGACAACAAAGATGAGGACAATATTCAGAATAATGTAAATAGTGTACATAATACCTCATCTCAGAAATATAGACAGATACTGAAAGGCCGAAACGTTGTAATAAATATGGCGACAAAGATGAGGGCAATAGTCCGAATAATGTAAATAGTGTACATAATACCTATATCACAGAAATATAGACAGATACTGAAAGGCCGAAACGTTGTAATAAATATGGCGACAAAGATGAGGACAATATTCAGAATAATGTAAATAGTGTACATAATACCACGTCTCAGAAATATAGACAGATACTGAAAGGCCGAAACGTTGTAATAAATATGACAACAAAGATGAGGACAATATTCAGAATAATGTAAATAGTGTACATAATACCTCATCTCAGTAATATAGACAGATACTGAAAGGCCGAAACGTTGTAATAAATATGACAACAAAGATGAGGACAATATTCAGAATAATGTAAATAGTGTACATAATACCACGTCTCAGAAATATAGACAGATACTGAAAGGCCGAAACGTTGTAATAAATATGACAACAAAGATGAGGACAATAGTCCGAATAATGTAAATAGTGTACATAATACCTCATCACAGAAATATAGACAGATACTGAAAGGCCGAAACGTTGTAATAAATATGGCGACAAAGATGAGGACAATAGTCCGAATAATGTAAATAGTGTACATAATACCTCATCTCAGAAATATAGACAGATACTGAAAGGCCGAAACGTTGTAATAAATATGACAACAAAGATGAGGACAATATTCAGAATAATGTAAATAGTGTACATAATACCACATCTCAGAAATATAGACAGATACTGAAAGGCCGAAACGTTGTAATAAATATGGCGACAAAGATGAGGACAATAGTCCGAATAATGTAAATAGTGTACATAATACCTCATCACAGAAATATAGACAGATACTGAAAGGCCGAAACGTTGTAATAAATATGACAACAAAGATGAGGACAATATTCAGAATAATGTAAATAGTGTACATAATACCACATCTCAGAAATATAGACAGATGTTGAAAGGCCGAAACGTTGTAATAAATATGGCGACAAAGATGAGGACAATAGTCCGAATAATGTAAATAGTGTACATAATACCTCATCACAGAAATATAGACAGATACTGAAAGGCCGAAACGTTGTAATAAATATGACAACAAAGATGAGGACAATATTCAGAATAATGTAAATAGTGTACATAATACCACGTCTCAGAAATATAGACAGATACTGAAAGGCCGAAACGTTGTAATAAATATGACAACAAAGATGAGGACAATATTCAGAATAATGTAAATAGTGTACATAATACCTCATCTCAGAAATATAGACAGATACTGAAAGGCCGAAACGTTGTAATAAATATGGCGACAAAGATGAGGGCAATAGTCCGAATAATGTAAATAGTGTACATAATACCTATATCACAGAAATATAGACAGATACTGAAAGGCCGAAACGTTGTAATAAATATGGCGACAAAGATGAGGACAATATTCAGAATAATGTAAATAGTGTACATAATACCACGTCTCAGAAATATAGACAGATACTGAAAGGCCGAAACGTTGTAATAAATATGACAACAAAGATGAGGACAATATTCAGAATAATGTAAATAGTGTACATAATACCTCATCTCAGTAATATAGACAGATACTGAAAGGCCGAAACGTTGTAATAAATATGACAACAAAGATGAGGACAATATTCAGAATAATGTAAATAGTGTACATAATACCACGTCTCAGAAATATAGACAGATACTGAAAGGCCGAAACGTTGTAATAAATATGACAACAAAGATGAGGACAATAGTCCGAATAATGTAAATAGTGTACATAATACCTCATCACAGAAATATAGACAGATACTGAAAGGCCGAAACGTTGTAATAAATATGACAACAAAGATGAGGACAATATTCAGAATAATGTAAATAGTGTACATAATACCACATCTCAGAAATATAGACAGATGTTGAAAGGCCGAAACGTTGTAATAAATATGGCGACAAAGATGAGGACAATAGTCCGAATAATGTAAATAGTGTACATAATACCTCATCACAGAAATATAGACAGATACTGAAAGGCCGAAACGTTGTAATAAATATGACAACAAAGATGAGGACAATATTCAGAATAATGTAAATAGTGTACATAATACCACGTCTCAGAAATATAGACAGATACTGAAAGGCCGAAACGTTGTAATAAATATGACAACAAAGATGAGGACAATATTCAGAATAATGTAAATAGTGTACATAATACCTCATCTCAGAAATATAGACAGATACTGAAAGGCCGAAACGTTGTAATAAATATGGCGACAAAGATGAGGGCAATAGTCCGAATAATGTAAATAGTGTACATAATACCTATATCACAGAAATATAGACAGATACTGAAAGGCCGAAACGTTGTAATAAATATGGCGACAAAGATGAGGACAATATTCAGAATAATGTAAATAGTGTACATAATACCACGTCTCAGAAATATAGACAGATACTGAAAGGCCGAAACGTTGTAATAAATATGACAACAAAGATGAGGACAATATTCAGAATAATGTAAATAGTGTACATAATACCTCATCTCAGTAATATAGACAGATACTGAAAGGCCGAAACGTTGTAATAAATATGACAACAAAGATGAGGACAATATTCAGAATAATGTAAATAGTGTACATAATACCACGTCTCAGAAATATAGACAGATACTGAAAGGCCGAAACGTTGTAATAAATATGACAACAAAGATGAGGACAATAGTCCGAATAATGTAAATAGTGTACATAATACCTCATCACAGAAATATAGACAGATACTGAAAGGCCGAAACGTTGTAATAAATATGGCGACAAAGATGAGGACAATAGTCCGAATAATGTAAATAGTGTACATAATACCTCATCTCAGAAATATAGACAGATACTGAAAGGCCGAAACGTTGTAATAAATATGACAACAAAGATGAGGACAATATTCAGAATAATGTAAATAGTGTACATAATACCACATCTCAGAAATATAGACAGATACTGAAAGGCCGAAACGTTGTAATAAATATGGCGACAAAGATGAGGACAATAGTCCGAATAATGTAAATAGTGTACATAATACCTCATCACAGAAATATAGACAGATACTGAAAGGCCGAAACGTTGTAATAAATATGACAACAAAGATGAGGACAATATTCAGAATAATGTAAATAGTGTACATAATACCACATCTCAGAAATATAGACAGATGTTGAAAGGCCGAAACGTTGTAATAAATATGGCGACAAAGATGAGGACAATAGTCCGAATAATGTAAATAGTGTACATAATACCTCATCACAGAAATATAGACAGATACTGAAAGGCCGAAACGTTGTAATAAATATGGCGACAAAGATGAGGACAATAGTCCGAATAATGTAAATAGTGTACATAATACCTCATCTCAGAAATATAGACAGATACTGAAAGGCCGAAACGTTGTAATAAATATGGCAACAAAGATGAGGACAATAGTCCGAATAATGTAAATAGTGTACATAATACCTCATCTCAGAAATATAGACATATACTGAAAGGCCGAAACGTTGTAATAAATATGGCGACAAAGATGAGGTCAATAGTCCGAATAATGTAAATAGTGTACATAATACCTCATCTTAGAAATATAGACAGATACTGAAAGGCCGAAACGTTGTAATAAATATGGCGACAAAGATGAGGTCAATAGTTCGAATAATGTAAATAGTGTACATAATACCTCATCTCAGAAATATAGACAGATACTGAAAGGCCTAAACGTTGTAATAAATATGGCGACAATGATGAGGTCAATAGTCCGAATAATGTAAATAGTGTACATAATACCTCATCTTAGAAATATAGACAGATACGTCAAAAGCACTATATTGTATCAGTAACATTTTATAAAATACATTCTTAAAAAATATAATGTATGTTTATCTACAATAACCGGTGTTTACGTAAAACTGTCCCCCATATCAACATGCGGACAACCAGTCAGTCAGTTATGTGCCATTCGTGATACACGCTTAGTCGATCATGTATCTTTCGATACATGACTGACGAGTCAGATTTCTTCCGGCAGTAGATTGCCATTTCTTTCTGCAGTAGACCAGTCGCCCTCCAAAGCTATGGAACTCGGTCTGTCCTGCTATTTACCCATAGCTGGGGGGAGAAGAAGAAAAAGTGGATTCATACCTTTCCAAGAATGTAATCATACTACATCTGATATCATGTTCCTTCTCCGAGAGACTGCGTATCCATCTGACCCGCGTTCTTGAAAAGGGTATCGACCCCTGGTCTTGCCAGACTCGGGGGCCGTATATAGTAATAACGATATTATTCATTATTATTAATATTTTTACTTTTTTCTACGTTTACTATACATCTATTGCTAATATTAGCCTGTAACACATTTAACTTTTTTGCTAATCTTTTATTTCCATTATCTTGTCTCTAATATTTTTTATTCTTACTGTTTTGTCTTTTTGTCTTGTTCTTCTACCTTTAGTGTTACGGTTAGAAACATGTTTATTTGCTTATTTATTTATTTTTTATTTGCCTTTATTTTTTTGTATTTATTTACATATTTTTAGAATTCTTTTTTATTTTTAGCTTATTTTATTTTCATTGATATGCATTATTTTCATTCGTACATTAAATTTTATTTTATTTTATTTATTATTATTCATCTACATTGATTAAATATTAATATTAATAATATTATTAATCAGATTATTGATTTTCATAAAAATTTAGAATTGACCCTTCCTTTGATTTCTAATCGTTTTTTCCTCATTTTAATCATTCATTTGGATAATAACAGCGTCTCTACAAATTAGAATTACACTATAATTCATTTAAATGTTTTAACAACAATAATAATCCACCCCTACAATAAATTATCTCGCGATCTTTGTATACGAACACTCGCTTGTACATTTACCTATTTGTATCCATTTGGTTATATATATATATATATATATATATATATATATATATATATATATATATATTAAGTAATTCATCGAGTTTTTAGAAGAAACCTCAACAGAATGCAGAAAGCACTGGACGGCCGTTTCGTCCTATATTTGGGACTCATCAGCAGTGCGCATCCACTACCAGGAATTGAAACCCGGACAGTTACGTTATTAAGCAAACGTCATACCCACTGTGCCACGGTGACGAAGCGGTAAAGAATTAAACTCGACAAAGCGCCGCTCATTCACATATTCCGTGGTGGAACTCATCCAAGTTCCTTAAACCAAGGACTGTGCCCAAGAGAGCCACGACTACTATAACCAAGCCGCTCCATCCAGAGCATTAGAAGCCGGTTCAAGCAAGGATATACAAGAAATTGTTAGGAGGATTGATATATATATATATATATATATATATATATATATATATATATATATATATATATACGTGTATGTTGAAAAAAAAAATGGAAATATCGTTTAAATCAAGCAGCACCTATTATAATATACGAAAAGATTATTTAACTTTTAAATATCAATTTTATCCCTACTTCGAAGTTCCTGGGTAATATTTCCAGTCTTCAGGGTGTTCTTGTTTTAAACGATATTTCCAATTTTTTACAACATATATATATATATATATATATATATATATATATATATATGTATATATATTTATATATATATATTTACAACATATATATTTCGGTTGAGCTCTCTGGGGAGGATGTGTGGGTTTGTAAACAGTGACTATTACGGCTAATAATGCAAGACTCTTCGGTAAATCGAATCGAGTTCTCTCAGTCATTGTGTGTTTATCTAAAAATAAATACGCTTAAATTCACCTTCTTCTCTGCCGTGAGCCAACGGCTTCAGGGTAAAATTTCCGACTGACGCGAATTCGGTCGGTTTTCGATTCTAGCCAGAGGCAACCGGACGTCTAGCCACACTGATGAGCTGTGATACAGCGAAACAGTCTGTCTGTGGATGACAATATATATATATATATATATATATATATATATATATATATATATATATATAGTTTATGAAAAACTAGGTAATCCGTATGGGTAGAGCCAAGGAGGATAAAATACAGAGAGCTCAATGTAAATCAGAGCTAATAATTTAAATAAAAATAAAAACAGACCACCTTAAGGTTCCATGTAATATATATATATATATATATATATATATATATATATATATATATATGCTCTGTTTATAATATATAGTATTAAACAACATTTACCGGCCTGAATGTCCGAGAAATTTTCATACAAAATATTCGTCCTCCGACAGATTTCCAACCTGTATCCTATACGGAACCGTCATATAGCCTGACGTGCCTTAACCGATCGAGCCACAGAGGAGCGTTTTGGTTAGCAAGGTCGATTTACTGTTTTTAAACTACAATCTTCCATGAATCACTCACGTACATTCATATCTGCTCAAAGCGTTTCCAAATGTAAACAAATGACGTCACACATTATGAAATGGACAAAGCCCGACAATTATTTTAATACATTTTTATGTTTATGCATTCTTTTTATAGATACAAATATTTAAGTAAATGCTCTGTTTGTAATAAAGAGTATTAAACAACATTTATCGGCATGAATGTCCGAGAAATTTTCATAGAAAATATTCGTCCTCCGACATTTATAGGCCTGAATATCCGACATTTTCTATGAAAATTTCTGCTACTCCTGTTCAAGAGTCCGGGGAAAAGTGTGAACCTCCAATTGTACTCTTGGATAAGTATTTATTTGACTTGACTGATGCACAGTAGCTTTCACTCTTTTCTTCATATGAGTAAAAGCCATCCGTTGTTGTCTTAGAATCAAAACTTTTGACAAAGGAGATATAAGACTGCCAATGATTACAAACGTAATTGTATGTCTTTTAAAAGTCATTCCATCGAGTGAACAGTGTTTGTAAAAAAAAGTGTTTGTTAAATGAAGGCATTCTTTGCTTCCTTCAAGCAGCTGAATTTGTCAGTGCATGTTCAATCCAAAATTAATATCGATCTGTCTCAATCGATTCTAAGTTGTCTTTCAGTCATTATTTGTATCTTCCATTCATTTCAGACGCATCATCTTCCGCGCAGATCGATACATCAAATGAAATCGAATTTTATCTCTCATTGCCTTTTGTATCACATTTTCTTCTTGCTTATCTTGTTTATATCTATCTATCTCTCTGATTCGTTTCAGTATCTATCTATCTATCTATCTATCTATCTATCTATCTATCTATCTATCTATCTGATTCTATTCATATCTATATATCTATATATTTAAAGACATTTATATTATGTTTAACGTTCTTTTTATAGATACAAGTAAAAGAACGTTAAACATAATATAAATGTCTTTAAATAAATTGTCGGACTATGTCCAATTCTAAAATATATCTATATATCTAATATCTGATTCTTTCATATCTATCTATCTATCTATCTATCTATCTATCTATCTATCTATCTATCTATCTGGTTCTATTCATATCTATCTATCTATCTATCTATCTATCTATCTAATATCTGATTCTTTCATATCTATCTATCTATCTATCTATCTGGTTCTATTCATATCTCTCTCTCTCTCTCTCTCTCTCTCTCTATATATATATATATATATATATATCGATCTGATTCTATTCACATCTATCTATCTATCTATTTATCTATCTATCTATATATCTATCTCATTCTATTCATATATATCTATCTATCTATCTATCTCATTCTATTCATATCTATCTATCTATCTATCTGGTTCTATTCATATCTATCTATCTATCTATCTATCTATCTATCTATCGATCTGATTCTATTCACATCTATCAATCTATTTATCTATCTATCTATGTATCTAATATCTGATTTTTTTCATATCTATCTATCTATCTATCTATCTATCTATCTATCTATCTATCTATCTATCTATCTGATTCTTTTCATATCTATCTATCTATCTATCTATCTATCTATCTATCATTTTTTATGATCTATTCCTTGTCTATTCGTCTGTTCATTATATATCTGTCCACCTAAATCTGTTCATATATGTCAGTCTGTCATACTAATTATCTATCTGTATTTCTATCTATCTATCTATCTATCTATCTATCTATCTATCTATCTATCTATCTGATTCTATTCATATCTATCTATCTATCTATCTATCTATCTATCTATCTATCTATCTTTGTTACATTTTATAATGCAAAACATTTTAACAATAAAATAGGTACTAATCAACTGTTGGTGATAAATTTTTCATATATATCAGTTTGAATCCTAAATAATTTCCGATTTTGTTTATCAAATTTATTCTGCAAAAATATAAAGTACAGAATTTCATTTCATCCAATTATATATACACCCTTATTTGCAGTGGTCTGTTGTCACATATCAGACAGTTTTTCAATATCTTTGGAAAAGAATTCTGTAGGTTTGGATTTAAAAAACGATTCCAACAAACTCTTGAATCTTGTTTTCATTATCGAATGTTTTCCACATCAAAAGATTTTGCATCGATCTAAATGGCAATAATCGCTTGGTGCAAGATTAGATGAACCTGGCAAGTAGAACAGATTAACAAATTAAAAGAAAACTAAAAGGAACAATTCTTTCCTTCTTATATGTGCGGCTTCCCTTTGGCACGGTGGAGAACGGTATTTTCTCGACAAACGTTTTATGGACACGTTGCAACTGCTGGACAGATAAATGTGCATTTAGTGTTTCATTGTGTTTTAACACACTAAATAAGTAATACCCTGACGATTCCACTCGCACAACCTTAAATTTCTTCCACAAAACTCATCGTTTCGGGCCGGTTGAAGAAATTCAGTTTAGTCAATTCACTGCTTTTGAGTTGAGCATTGTTGTATGCAATCCACTTTTCATCACCTGGTATGATATATTTAAGGTACAGTTAGTATAATACATCCGTTGTTAAAAATGGTTCCCCCAAATGTAAAAATACTTACGAGCAATATATCGTATCAGTTTCAGTTTATAAGGTCGGTTCTTATTAAAAGAATATTGATGATAAATTGTTTCGTGAATGTCAAGTTTTATTATATAAATAAACTAGCAGTATAACCCGCCTTTGCCCGGGTCTTTTATTAC
>OZ038494.1:99445416-99452916 GCA_964036315.1 Acanthosepion esculentum | reverse complement strand
CTATCTATCTATCTATCTATTTTCTTTCTTTCTCAATCTGTTCATTTCTTTCTTTCTTTCTTTCTATCTATCTATCTATCTATCTATCTATCTATCTCAGTTCTTTATTTCTATCTATCTATCTATCTATCTATCTATCTTCTTTCTTTCTTTCTCAATCTATTCATTTCTATCTATCTATCTCAGTCTGTTCATATCTATCTATCTATCTATCTATCTATCTATCTATCTATCTATCTATCTATCTATCTATCTAGCTCAGTCTGTTCATATCTATCTATCTATCTATTTATCTATCTATCTATCTATCTATCTCAGTCTGTTCATATCTATCTATCTATCTATCTATCTATATTGCGCACTTCAATTCTTTCTTTCTTTCCTTCTTTCTTTCTTTCCTTCTTTCTTTATCCATTCAAATCTATCTATCTATCTATCTATCTATGACGATACCTAACCCAAACCTTTCTTTGTGTCATCTTTTTGTTAGCCACAGTATCTTAAGAGTAGTCCCTATAGCCTGTCATGTTTACGTCGCCTTCTCTTCTTTGACACCGTCATAAAACCGATGTCTTTCTGGAATGACAGTTGACATTTGAAGAGACCAACTGAAAGTCGAGACGGTTGACACTTTAGCTAAATGACGTACTGATTGCCACCGCATGCCAAGGCATGAATCCACAGGAGACTTTTGCAACGGGGTGAAAACAGGATAATGAATTCGTTAAACTACAAATGTCATTCGATTACGCATTGTTTTGTGCTGTTCGGCGCGCAGGTGTCACATTGACAAAAGCTTTATTCCTACAGAGTGAGTCTTACGAGAGTGACGGTTGTATCTTTATCGCAGTTCCGTACCCCGTCACACACATCACTCCATCTCCCCCTCTTCTTCTAAGTGTGCATATTTATACTGAGGTAACCCCCACTTTTTTTTGGCAAAAACGTGAATGCCATGTTGAAAGAAATCCCCAAAATTTATAAAAACAGTTTTATCGTCAATTTGTTCATGCTAGTAAGAGGAAAGACCAAAGTATTTTTTAGTTATTTTATTAAACTTTTAAAATCCTTTTAGTACGTTCAAAATTTTGGTTAAATACCTTTTTTTTTTCTTTCGTCAACGGTTGGTCAAAGATTACTATGGGAATTGTAGCGGGGGTTTTTTTTGCGGTAAAAAAAAACACGTTGTTTTGGAAATTCTTGCAAAAATCAAATAATTATTGGAGTTTAATGAAATGTTCAGAACTTATTCACAAATGAATTTGTTATATAGGAATAAAGTGTCGCTGCCGACACTTGAGTTTGAACATAGATCGCCAGTGACAAAACACAGGCGATCCCATAATTGAATTAATTAGAGCAGGTGGCCATAGATCACTATTCCTAGTCTATCCTCTCTTACTATATGGACCGCTATTCTATACTCTATCCACTATATTATTTCTCTATTCAGATCGCTATACGGGTTCGAGCAAGTATTATCAAGAAAGTACTATTAGTGAGAGTGATATTCGAAGGCGTCTGACACCAGTACTGTTCAACGGCGTTACTATAGTTGTATCTGCGATTACAAAGTCTCTACTACAACGACCATAACGAAAGTGACAACGAGGATTCGTTGACATCATAAAAGAATTAAGTTAATTTTGAATTTCTATTTTTTAGAAGACCTTGTTAAAAATATGTTTTTACATCTGTTAACCCCACTCAATTAATTTTAAGAAATTTCGAGTAATTAGAATTCCACCGTCTATATATTTATATTAGTTAAAAGCGGAACTCCTTGGAGAATTTAAATCATCAATTTGTTCTTGGCAAACAGGAATCACCATTTACCGAAAATCTGCTGCGAACCATAAAATAAAAAAAATGCGGTAAAACTATGATATTATTTAGATAGAAATGCGTTTAATTACTTTTATAAATAAGATATATTAAATACCGCCTTAACAAAAAAAATTGATGAATAATGAATTTTGCAAGAATTGTTTTCATTTTTTTAAAAATTAAATTAAAAATATTTATTAAGATTTAATATTTCAACATTCTGTAATTATTTCAGCCTTCAAGATAATATTTATTATTAATTGAAAACTATATTTCTTAATCGTAAATGGTTCAGCTTAATACGAGTCTTCAAACATCAAGATTTTGAATTTTTATGTGTGGGCGACCATACATGACATTATCAGAAAATTAGAGCTACGACTATAGTAAATTTAAAGTTAACATTCCTAAAATTTGATTACGGAGAATATTTTCGCAAAAAATAAGATTACTGAGTACTTAGAAATTATATAAAACATGCGCTTACGTCATTTTCTTAAATTATTTTTTACAGATAAAGTCTCCGTAGAACAACAATCAATCTGTCATCACCTCGTCATCACCTCATCAAACACATAAACATGGAAGCTGTCAGTTAAAAACACTACTACAAGCTACGGTTTGCTTAAGAAATTCATTTTTGTGTGAATTTAAACTTAAAGTAAATAACCATTTTTTCAAATCTGATTAATTAGACTTTAAATCACCAATTATTTCTTAAATAAAGATTCACGAAAGAATATTTTATTTTTGCAAGAATTTTTAAAATCGGGAACTAACTTGTGTTTACAAATATCTAAAAAATAGACGACTTGACGATATTACAGAAAAAAATCGATTACAGTCAATAGAATTTCTGTTTAAAATAAACTACAGAATATTCTGTTTACTGGAAATAGTAAATTTCATGGTTTAGATTTCAACTACAGCTAAGAGGAAAGCTTCATGAAAAATTTTAATTTAAAAAAAAAAAACTTAGGTATACCAACTTTTGTGTAGATACCTAATGTGTATATATATATATATATATATATATATATATATATATATATATATATATATATATATATATTTAATATAAAAAGCTCAAACACTAATATTCCATGGTTATAATTTATTGCATTGGAATCGTGATCGTGATACAATTCATCAGACCTACAAATTTAAAAAGAAATCGGAAAATATGAATTTACAGGTCTGATGAATTGGATCGTAATTACGATTCCAATGTAATAAATTATAACCATTGAATATTAGTGTTTGAGCCTTTTATATTATATTCTTACTTTGTCCTGGACATTGAGTTCTACCTGGATGTTATCCTCTTGGAAAAGTGTGTGTATATATATATATATATATATATATATATATATATATATATATATATATATATATATATATATATATATAATGGTCAATATATATATATATTCTTTCGGCCTTGAACCTGTATCTGTGCGATTATTTTCGGCTCTTTCTTTTTTTTAAAACCTTTTTTCCTTCGTGATTGATTTGGCTATTGTTAAATCAAGAGTTCGAAGGTTTTTCGACACGAGTATAGTTAACTATATTTATATATGTATATATATATATATATATATATATATATATATATATAATGGTCAATATATATAAATATATATATACATATGTATTGACCACTGTTATTATTAATATATATATATATATATATATATATATATATTCATACATGTTTCATTAAATAATATAGATAAGTGTTGTCTATATATTTTATGTAAGTTCTTTTCATATCGTCTGATATTTGTAGAAAAGACTTGTATATATATATATATATATATATATATATATATATATATATATATATATATATGAAATTGTAAAAAGTGATGATTATTTTTTTTTATTAATCCGGCAGATATTTTTAGTTAAACGTTGTTTTTAGTGGATACCCATATTTGAATATACGCCCTGTTTATTTATTAAACAGTATATTTATTTATTTTCATCTAGAAATCATATTAAAGAAAATGTGCTCAGGATTCGGACATGCCTCCCCCTTGGCAGGGTAAACCATCGTTAGATCCGACGTACTTTAGACCGTCTTAGTCACGAAGGGCGTCGATCAACAAGCAATGTTGAATAGTGCCTTATAAAAGCAAATCCTCCTAAGACTTTTGAAAGATTCAAATCTGCACAGCTTCGTATACTAACGTAAATAGCCAATAATACAATTTTCGTTAAATCGACTGACAAGGTACTGCGCTTAAAACTTGTATAAAAGAAGGGTTGCTGCCCAAATACACAATTTTTAAAGTAGATGAACTTTGTAATCAGTGTTATCAGAATTCTGACGCGTCGTTTGACATTCTGGGCCAGTATACGCAATCTGTGTCAACGGGTTGCACTGGAATGACTAATGTCCAAGGCCGACATATTAACCTAATGTATGTGGAATGTATCCTGTATAGAAAATGTTATTCCAACATTACTTAGAGGCATTTTTCTATCGAAGAATTTTTTAAGGTTTTATCGAAATTTATGACTTGCAATTTGGCGATGCGAAAATCAATCTGTTATAGAAAGTTAATTATGTGGATTGGGGAATGTGACACAAAAATCCGAAGGTAAATAAGAAGTGCGAAAGATGCCTTTCAGAGTCTAAGTAATGTAATAGGACAATGGAGAATAGGGCTAGAAATAAAGGAGCCCTTGTCGTCTACGCAATAAAGCCACTAGGACGCTAGGGGGTTACAGAGTGTTAGAGAATATGAGAAAAACTATTACTAAGGGGAAATGGAATTATAAAACAAGAATTAAGAACATTATTTACATTATTCGGACTATTGTCCTCCAGAATTAAGAAGACAGAAGATAACGATTGACATTATATTTAAAGATCAAAGGCAATAAAGCCACTACGACACAAGTCTTTTCTACAAATATTTTCACGGTAACCAAACCAAACCATAAATGCGGTTTCTAGTGAGAAAAATTGTCGGGCATATCCCCGTGGAACAAGCAGTAGACAGTAATTGAGTCAATTACATCACTCCACTTCATGACAGGCGAAACAATTAACTCTCTTGGAGGTTAGCATCAGCCATAAGGATGGAAATCAAAAGTTTTTCTTGATGGTGATTAAAAGTTTCGTTTTCAAGATGTCCAAATTTACAGACCGTTACTTGCACCATTAAACAACTGATTAGTTGGGAAGTAATGCCATCAGGAAATGTTAACGTAATAATTTACATGAATGACAGACAAGAGACAAAGAGAAACAGTAAAGGGTAAAAATTACTTTGTATGATAAAAGACAGGAAGTTGTGGAGAAACATAATCCCTTTCAGTCTGAAAAATCATAAATTTTAGATTCTGTAAGTATAAAATGGCGTATTTTAAGATTTAGTATATAAGCGAAGCGGTCGGACAATGGATATAAATTCTGATATAAAATTAAGCAGATTTATTTTAATTGTGTTTATTAAATAAACTAGCAGCATGGCCCGGCGTTGCCCGTGCTTGATTAAAAAATCGTATGACTCATACAGCAATCGCTATCACTTGACTTAAAATATTTTTGCCCTTCCTTGCCTTTAAAGGAGAGCCCTTTGCCGTGCTGATGTTGCTACATGCATTACTTCTTGCCTATCTCACACTGCGATTTTTTTCTAAGCTCTATACTAAACATTAAATCTGTGACGAAACAATAACTAAACAAAATGAACACAAAACGATCAGCTTTAAAAAAGGACTAGTAACTGAAAAAACCGAATGAAAAAAGAATGTTAACAACAAATACTTTTTCACATCCAACCGAGTTCTGCGGAATCAGAATCAATTGGAGTAAAGTGCCATGCAGATTTAAAATTTTCCCACTTGTGACGAATGTAGCTATCGATTTTTTTTGCATGCTAGCATGCTAGTTAACATTCATGTCAGTTAGCTGTTGGCTCTCACGCTGGCCAATAGAATCTTTCTGCCTATTCGTGGCAGCCAGCTATAGGCTCTCACTCTGGCCAGTAGAAAATGGACGCAAACTACATGAAAACTGTCGTAGAAGTATGAAAAAATCGAGTATTTCCACTATCGATGGGAGTTGGAGTATGTGCATGTAAATTTTGGTGCAAACCCGTCGAAAATTGCGGCCGTGCATTCGTTACACACGCACACACACACACACACACACACACACACACACACACACACACACACACACACATCCTGCCTTTTATAGATAGAGATCACATCACGTTTCAACACCGGTTCACGTATACGATCACAGAAATTAAGCAACGTCAAGCCTGGTCTGTACCAAGGAGGGTGACCGATTGGGAATACCAGGGGCTGTAAGCTTGGATGTATGGGTGGTGTAATGGATAATGGCTTGGAATTTTTAATCGGAAAGCTGAGATCCAATTCCCGCTGGGTTCGTTATATTGACTTCTGCGAAAATAGTCTTATGGAAGGTATGAATTCACCTTTTAGCCCCACAGCTATGGGTTAGACTTAGGGTATCACAAAATATTATTATCTTAAAAAAACAAACAATCTAAACATACTTTCTGGCTTTAAATAAGCGCAAATGGATTGATAAGCCTTAAAGAAGGAATCAGTCAAATATTTATGAAATAATATTGGGTAATTTTTATTTGAATTCAAACACATTTCAGATCCTTCAAACAGAATTAGGTTTTAGCTAGCTAAATGGATAGATAGATATATAGATATATAGATAGATAGATATGAGCAGACTGATAGATAGATAGATAGATAGGGGAAAGATTGAGATAGATAGATAGATAGATACTGAACAGACTGAGATAGATAGATAGATAGATAGATAGATAGATAGATAGATAGATAGATAGATAGATAGATATGAACAGACTGAGGTAGATAGTGAGATATAGATATCGAATGTACAGTGAGATAGATAGATAGTTAGATAGATACTGAACAGATTGAGATAGATAGATAGATAGATATGAAAAGACTGAGGTAGATAGGGAGATATGGATAGCTAATTTACAGAGTGAAATAGATTGATAGATTGATAGATAGATAGATATTGATAAAGAGAGAGGGAGTGAGAATGAGTGAGAAAGAGTGAGAGAGAGGTGGATGCATATGATGTTTACGATTTAACTTGAAATCTCCGAGCAGTAATAAAAAGCGAGCGTCTCTTCTGTTAAGTGCCTCTCTTGTTGATGTAAACCACTTTAAGTGAATCTCTTCAGCAATCTACGCATGTTCTCGATCTAAAACGACGAAGAATAACATCAATATTTACAGCTTTGACCCGGAGAGGATATCGACCTTCCCCGGCCGTTTTTACTCGCTTCTCTCTCTCTCTCTCTCTTTCTCCCCATTGTTGCTTTTCGACTTGACAACAATTGGACGCATGCGCATTCGTCTATGAATTTCGCGTCCTCATTTTAAGAGCGGCTATGTCTTCTGTCAAAGAAGTCAGTTGGGTCGATTAATTTCCAGGGGAAGACATTTAAATGCCTGGCGTTTTCTTGTTGTTGCTGTTAAGTTAATATCTCCAAGTTTTACCATGGTCAGCGAAGGCGCACATAAGCCGAAAGCTTAGATAGGATTAAAAAAACATGTATCAATATGGTGATTTTCTTTCGTCTTTCAATGATAATGTTATTAAGCTTAGACGATATGAAAGGAATTTGATTTAAA
>OZ038494.1:99290416-99440416 GCA_964036315.1 Acanthosepion esculentum | reverse complement strand
TATAAGGGTTGTGTTCTACAAAACATAATCACCTACAATTCCCATAGACGCTCCCTGATAAAAACTGAAAAGCGATAGTTTAGCAGATCCAACCCATATATGGCAGCAGTGCCCCAGTTTTGCTCTGGTCTTGCTTGTTCTTGATTTCCACTGACTTAAAGTGGAGCGACTATATCCAATCAGTTGCTGCATCTACTGCAAGGAAACTTGGTCCAATGTGTCGTGCCAGAAAATCTTTCTCGTCAGACTCCATCTTGCACATTTACAAATCTATCATTCGTCCGTGCATGGAATATTGCAGCCATATCTGGTCTGGTGCTTTTGCTGTATATCTTGAGATCCTTGATGAAATCCAAAAAGGGATACTTACCCGGGATCCCTACCCCCGTTATATTCTCACCATCATGACATGGCTTCTCTCTGACTTTTTTTATAAATATTTTCATGGCAACTGCTCTGACTAGCTTTTTTCTCTGGGGTCTCGAATACATGAAATTAAACGTGCTACTAAAATTGGCATCTAGGTCCCAACCGTTTAGTGTTGAAATAGTTAAATGTAACTTCTACTCTGACGGTTTATTTTCTTGCACTTCTCTCCTGTGGCATTCTCTTCTCTTTACTTGCTTCCCTAATAACTAAAATCTTTAAAAAATTAAATGCAATGTCAATCGTCATCTTCTGCCTTCTTGAACCATCTTTTGTCCATTCCTCAATCCTCCCTATTCTCAGTCTTCTTCTTCACTTTCACTTGTAAAATCTATGATAGTCACATTTGACCATGTATTGAATACTGCTACCAAAACTGGTCTGGTGCTCCTGCTGTAGATCTCAAGATTCTTGACCAAATCCAAAGAAGGATCTGTAACGTAATCAATCCTAAGCGCGCATCTCTACCCCGGTCTCTTTCTCACCAACATGGCATGGCTTCCCTCTGTCTTTTCTACAAATATTTTCATGGCAACGGCTCTGAGAAGCTTTTTTCCCTGGTCTCTCGAATACGTGAATTTAAACGTGCTACTAAATTGGCATCTAGTTCCAATTCTTTTACTGTTGAAATACTTAAATGTAATTGCCACTTCTATTCTAAGATTTTCTTTTCTCACACTTCCTGCCTGTGGAATTTCTTCCCTGTCAATTACAATCTTCAAAAATTTGAATGCAACATTAATCTCTATCTTCAATCTTTTTGAAGCTTGTTCATCTTTTCTCTTTTCCTCAATCCTCCCTCGACTCAGATTTTGCTCTCACTTTCACAGTCTGTAGTCCCCTGTGCACTAGTGGCATTCCTGCCTTGCTTCAGATGAAATGACTAAAAAAAGTGTTTTAGGACATAGAATCCAAACAAACGCAGGGAAAATTGGACAAATGAAAAAGGTTTTTATTGTCAACACATTTCACCTTCATTAGTTAGGTGTCTGGTCAGAATGAAAGGCAAATCTGTGTTTTTTTTTATATTAAAACCATTAATGTCTGTTTTATAGGTTGCTATCTAACATTTACCCGTGCATTGAATAATGCTGCCATATCTGGTCTGGGGCTCCTGCTATAGATCTCAAGATTCTTGACCAAATCCAAAGAAGGATCTGTAATATAATCAATCCTAAGCACGCATCTCTACCCCAGTCTCTTTCTCACCAACATGGCATGGCTTCCCTCTGTCTTTTCTACAAATATTTTCATGGCAACTGCTCTAACAAGGTTTTTTTTCCTGGTCTCTCGAATACATGAATTTAAACGCGTTACTAGATTGGCATCTAGGTCCCAACCTTTTAGTGTTGAAATAGTTAAATGTAACTTCTACTCTGATAGTTTCTTTTCTCTCATTTCCCTCCTGTGGAATTCTCTTCTGTTTACTTGCTTCCCTAATAACTAAAATCTTCAAAATTTTTTAAATGCAATGTCAATCGTCATCTTCTGTCTTCTTGAACGATCTTTTGTCTATTCCTCAGTTTCCCTGTTGTCGCTCTTCTCTTTCACTTTCATTTGTAAAATCTATGAGTTGTCCACGCATTGAATATTGCTGCTAAATCTGGTCTGGTGATTCCTGATGTATATCTTGAGATTCCTGATGAAATCCAAAGAAGGTCCTGTAATCTAATCAATCCTGACCAGGCATGTGTTCCGTACCTAGATGGATGACTGCTTGAGGATACCAGGTGCTGTCAGCTCCGATGTGGGGGTGGTGTAATGGGGAACGGCACGGAATTGAAAGTTCCAATTCTAGTCGGGTTCATTGTATTCACTTAATCGCAAATAAACGTGGGAAAAGTACAAATCCACCTCTTCACCGCCCCCTACATCTATGGCTTAATTAGAAGGACTTGTAGCAGTAAATCGCAGAGTTCGGTGTGGTCCAAGGAACATATACCATTTTTCCAACATTTTATGTAGGATTTTTACTTTCGGTCTGCAATTAACTCGAGTTCCAATGGGTTTTCAACTCTATTGTGTTCATATTCACACTTGTGGGGGGCATGAATTCATCTCTTCCCCTTTATGGGTTAAATAGTAAGGTTGTATTTCGTCTGTGAGGAAAATTTTGAATTCAAAATCAGTGACAGTGGGAAGTTACGCCACTATCTTTCCCAATAAGCCATGGAAATTCACAAATAATAAAGATAACTGTGGAGATTGGTTGTATTTTTAGCAGCATATTAAAACCTCTGTGGGTCATTTAATGCCGAAATCTAAATATTTTGTGCACAATTTCTTTTTTGTTTTGGGGAATAATAATGATTTATTGATGCAGGTCTTACTATTTAACCCATAAGTGGGGGATAAAAGGCGGATTCATAACTTTTTCTAGGGTCTTTGCACGTAAGTGAATATAACGAACCCGATAGGAACTGGAATTCGGTTCTCTGATTAGCAAATCCGAGTCATTATTTATTACCCCACCCACACATCTAAGCTTACACCACTTAGCCTTCCCAAGCGGTCACCCATCTAGGTACTGACAAGGTTCGACGCTTCTTAACTTGGGTGATTTTTTTTTTTTAAGCGTATCACCCCCAAGCAAGGCTGGAGGCCACTATCACGCAAGGGGTTATAGAAGGGTTGGAAGAAGAGCAGATAGGAGTGGTAAAGGAGAGGATGTGGAGAAAGAGAAAGACAGTGGGTCGATCAAGGCAAGGGGGTTACAGAAGATTTGGAGCGAGAGCAAATAGGAATGAAAGGTGTGGAGAAGGGAAGTGGATAGATCAAGGCAACTGGAGATGTCGATTGACGCTACATTGTACGGAAACCAGGTTTCACCGTGATACGGCCGTAATCGAACGTGTGTAGAGCGATGATAAGCTGAGTTCTGAAGGGAGATGGTATATAAAAATACCCGTGAAACGTTTTTAGTGTTTTGTGATATTAACAACCACTCGTTGTCACTTTCTGTTTTGGCCTTGTTAATGCCAGAAATAAAGACACAAAGAGATGAACTGAGTTAAATATATTAACAGTAATACAAACATATACAAAGGAGAGTGTTACAGCAAGAATGTTCGGTGCGACTGACAGAGCTGACTACTGGAAACTTCACCCTCCAAAAAAGGTAGTACCTGCTCCTATTTATAACTGGGATAGTCAATGCGTGCGTGGGTAAATTACACTTTCGTAATTGCTCTTTATAGTAGAGACTTTGTAATCGCAGATACAACTTATAGTGACGCCGTTGAACAATACTGGTGTCAGACGCCTTCGAATAACACTCGCACTAATAGTACTTGCTCGATATTAGCCGCTCGAAAAGTAACCACCAAATAGTGATCCGAATAGAGGGATAGTACAGTGAATAGAGTAGAGAATAGCGACCCATATAGTAATAGAGGATAGACTAGAAATAGAGATTGTTAGTCGTCTGCTACTTCCTACATATATGCGTTTCCTCTATGGCCACGTGGTCTACTTAATTCAATAATGGGATCGCCTGTGTTTTACTCACTGTCGATCTATGTTCAAACTCAATTGTCGGCAGTGACACTTTATTCCTATATATCAAAGTGCAAATATTATTCGGAAAATTAAAGCGTTATCAGGAGAAAAAGTGTGTGTATGTGGGGGGGGGTGACTGTGTCTTCAACAGAAAGAGAGACAGCGAAAAGTAGGGAATAAAGTTTTAGTGAAAGTAAAGAAAAAAAAAGTAGTGAAAACAGTCGGCGAGCGATACAGAATTTACATAGACTCTGCAGCTGTAAGCAATAATTCAATTCTCCTTGTTGAACTTCGACAAAATATAATCAAGTTTTAGCATTTGTGTAAAATCCACGCAAAACCGCTCAGTGAGTGAAAGAAATGAAATTACGATGTGACAAATTCATTTATTCCTTGTTAACCGACAAATGAGGAGGGAATTTAGGCCAACTTTTCTGTTAGTTTGAAAAGTGAAGAAACAATAAAAAAACAAAACAAAAAAAAAACAAACAAAAAAAATTGTGAAAATCTCTGACGTCTCTCTCAATTTCGTTTCCAGCTATAGAAACCTGACTGTACTCGACACTTTCCAGTGACAAAAATATATGCATTTACGTCAGAGGTGACTTCCCGATTATAAAAATCCACCTGATTAAACTTACACAAATAGTAATAAATATCTATCTATCCATCTATCTATCTATCTATCTATCTATCTATCTATTTCAGTATATATTGATTTGGTGATGGTTTGTTTTACGGCATATCAACCTAAATAGGTTATTTACTACCGACAAGATTTTTATTGCTGGTAATATTTTCTTTCTATCTATCTATCTATCTATCTATCTATCTATCTATCTATCTATCTATCTATCTATCTATCAATCTCTGTTTATTAATATCTATTTATCTATCTATATATCTATTTCAGTATATATTGATTTGGTTTGGTTTGTTTTAACGGCATATCAACCTCAATGGGGGTATTTAACGCCGACAATATTTTTATTGCTGGTAATATTTTATCTATCTATCTATCTATCTATCTATCTATCTATCTATCTATCTATCTATCTATCTATCTATCTATGTCTCTTCATTATCTATCTATCTATCTATCTATCTATCTATCTATCTATCTATCTATCTATCTATCTATCTATCTATGTCTCTTCATTATCTATCTATCTATCTATCTATCTATCTATCTATCTATCTATCTATCTATCTATGTCTCTTCATTATCTATCTATCTCTCTATCTATCTATCTATCTATCTATCTATCTATCTATCTATCTATCTATCTATGTCTCTTCATTATCTATCTATCTATCTATCTATCTATCTATCTATCTATGTCTCTTCCTTATCTATCTATCTATCTATCTATCTATCTATCTATCTATCTATCTATGTCTCTTCATTATCTATCTATCTATCTATCTATCTATCTATCTATCTATCTATCTATCTATCTATCTACAACAGTCCACATGCACTTAGTTGCAACAATCTGTTCCATGACTGCCATCTCCTCAATCATATTAATTGCATTATTAACAGATAAAAAGAATTAATATTACTTTTTAAAATGCCCTCAACTATTCCGTAAGTAGGGGATTCTGCGGCGGAAAAACTCATTTTTTAAAATTTTTATGTGCGAATTCAATATTCACTCACCAAAAAACGTATTCTTCGAAAAATCAAGAACAATGTTTCGGCTTTAAATAACCTAAAAATGTTTGATAAACTGTAAAAAATCTATCAGTTAACTTATACAATGAAATAGGCTTTCGGCTGTAGATTCAGTTTTTAAATTTCGTATTTTTCACATCTATGCAGTTGCGAAAGATAATGTTAGTTAAATAAATAATTTTTAACATTCTAAATTAACTTTTAAAAAATCTAAGACTAAAAATTGATTTCCATCAACATAAAATTACAATAAAAACAGTCACACACACACACACACACACACACACACACACACACACACACACACACACACAGACATACACACACACACACACACACACACATATATACATATGTAAAAGATATCTACTTACGGTTTATCCATTTAAAAATAAGCAAAAATTAGTTTTAGGCACATTTAATCAATCCATAACGCATTTGTTCAATGTTGATTTTATATTAATTTTAGTTTGTTTTTCAGTTAAAGATTAGTTTTATATCAGTGATTTTTCTATCTCTCTAATTCTGTTCATATCTATCTATCTATCTATCTATCTATCTATCTATCTATCTATCTATCTCAGTCTGTTCATATCTATCTATCTATCTATCTATCTATCTATCTATCTATCTATCTATCTATCTATCTATCAGTCTGCTCCTATCTATCTATCTACCTATGTATCAGTCTTTCACATATCTATCTATCTATCTATCTATCTATCTATCTATCTATCTATCTATCTATCTATCTATCTATCTATCTATCTATCCCCCCGCCATACTCTGTTGATTTCGAATTAATTCTTGTTTCAATCCATACAACATTCTCTAAATAGAATAACTGGAACTCTGCAAACACCGTTTCGACAAATTCCTCACCCAGAAGACGTCATGATCTGGGAGGGTCGAATAACGAAGCTATCTCAAAAATATAGAAATGTAGAGAAAAAAAAAGAGACATGTGACTGAATAGATCTATGTAAATATTCATCAATATTGTCTTTGAATTTCACCTAAAAATGCAGTTCGCGTATTAAACTATTTTATGAGATCACTGCAAATATTCCGGTGCGATTTTCATTGTTAATATAAAATGACTACAACTTGACTTTGGTATTTTTTAGGTGGGTGCCGATTTCTGGTGTGTTCGAGATTCAAAGCTTGTATCGTTCATTTGCGAGTCAGACGTTGTCCAATATCGACATTTTGTCTACGAATGCTTTAACGATGGATGATAGAAACTTTGCACATATTAAATTCCGAAAACGAGTAAGCGTCGGAAACTGCGACAACCCCCCCCCCAAAAAAAAATTTAGAAGGTTTATTTGATTCAGTCAAAAACTGGCTTCGCAGATTTCGTCATGAAACAGCCTGTCGCCTCTGAGTGTTGACTTCAATGTTCACTTTTATATTTATATTTACATACGCTCTATCTCTGATATTAAGCACTTTATCCCATGAATATAGCACACCTTAAAACTATATTTTTTCATATATATATATATATACATATATATATATATATATATATATATATATATATATATATATACACACACATTTCATTAAAAACGACTGACAAGGTGCTTTTATTTAGTTTTTTATATAATTTCTCGGGCGATTTAATAATGTTTTTCTTTTCAGATGATAAATTATATAAAAACTGTCCGAATGTTCTTTTTATCCAAGCGCTTTCGGCTATACATTTACCCATTTTCAAGTATTATATTTCAACTGTTAGAAATAGAAATAATTTCTTATATGTATGTTTTATAAAATGTTTCATTTTTTTTTGTTTCAAAACACGGTCAAGATATTATGTCCATGTTCCAAGTAAAATAAAAGCACCTTGACAGTCGTTTTTAATGAAATGTGCATGAAAGAAGGATTGCTCCTTAAATACACAAATGGTCTGGAGCCCCTGCTGTTTACCTCAGGGTTCTTGATAAGATCCAGAGACGGATATGCAATGTAATTGGCCCTGATCTGTCATCTCGTCTGCAGTCGCTCTCTCACAGACGCGCCGTTGCCTGGCTCTGTCTTTTTTACAAATACTTTCACGGTAATTGCTCCGATGAGCTGCTTTCGCTGGTTCCCAGGCATCATGAATTTAAGCGTCCTACGAGGCTGGCATCCCGTTCCCACCCCTTCACCGTTGAAACTGTTAGATGTAGACGTCTCTTCTACTCCAATACCTTCATGTCTCGCACATCTTGCCTGTGGAACTCCCTTCCTTATTCCTGTTTCCCTGACAAATATAATCTCCAACTATTTAAGTGTAACGTCAATCGACATCTCCAGTTTCCCTTCTCCACATCCTTTCCCCTTTCATTCCTATCTGCTCTCGCTCCAAATCTTCTGTAACCCGCTTGCCTTGATCGATCCACTATCTTTCTCCACATCCTCTCCTTTACCACTCCTATCTGCTCTTCCTCCAAACCTTCTGTAACCCCTTGCTTCCAACCTTGCTTGGGGTGAAAAGTTAAAAAAAAAAAATATATATATATTTATTTATTCACATATATATGCATTTATATATATATATTATTATATTTATTATATATATATGTGTGTGTGTGTGTGTGTGTGTGTGGAACCCGCGTCGATAGTCTGAACACACTCCTCATGCCAAGTTTAAGCATGAAACAGACGGTCGCCACTAGGTGTTGACCTCAGTGTCCGCTTTTATATTACGATAGGCTCTATTACCCTTTAACGCATAAATATAGTAAACCTTATAACTATATTTTTATCATATATATATATATATATATATATATATATATATACATATATGGTATAAAAATGATAATTGGAAAAAATCTTAGTACTTGCCGACGCGTTTCGTCTTCCGACCTTATCAAGGCAAACATTGAATGAAAAATGTTTTTGTTGTTTTCGCTTTCATTGTTTGCCTTGATGAAGTCAGAAGACGGAACGCATGGCCAAGAATTAAGATTTTTTACAATTATCATTTTTATACCAATTTGTCATCCACAAAATTATTCTGGGAAATTTAACTATATATATATATATATATATATATATATATATATATATATATATATATATATATTATTATTATTATTATTATGTGTGTGTGTATGCACTCAAGTAGGTTTCCTCATCATGTTCTCAATAAACCAAAAAGCAGAAAGTCTCACTTATTAGTAGGGACAGCATTCACAAAATTAAATCCAATAAATCGAGAGGGTCTTTGATGTTTTCATGCCATGATGCAAATTGTGTTTCATTTCATATTAAAGGTTCTTCAAAGTGTATGTCTTTCTTTATAGATGCACCGATCGGGTGCAGCAGCGTCCTAGTCAGATATACAAACAGATGGGTACATTCCCACATATGCACGCGATTTCCTATCTCTGGATCGCCTTTATATTTCAGCTCTCTCAATAAATACAATCTTTCAGGCCTTATTAGACGCACACTGAAAAACAAAAGCGAATTCAAAGTCATAAGATTATGGAGGATCTGTCGATATTTCTGAGATGAGGTATTATGTACACTATTTACATTATTCGGACTATTGTCCTCATCTTTGTCGCCATATTTATTACAACGTTTCGGCCTTTCAGTATCTGTCTATATTTCTGAGATGAGGTATTATGTACACTATTTACATTATTCGAACTAATGTCCTCATCTTTGTCGCCATATTTATTACAACGTTTCGGCCTTTCAGTATCTGTCTATATTTCTGAGATGAGGTATTATGTACACTATTTACATTATTCGAACTAATGTCCTCATCTTTGTCGCCATATTTATTACAACGTTTCGGCCATTCAGTATCTGTCTATGTTTCTGAGATGAGGTATTATGTTCACTATTTACATTATTCGGACTATTGTCCTCATGTTTGTCGCCATATTTATTACAACGTTTCGGCCTTTCTATATTCCTGAGATGAGGTATTATGTACACTATTTACATTATTCCGACTATTGTCCTCATCTATTTATTGCAACATTTCGGCCGTTGAACGCTCCGGTCTTCTTCAGGTGTTTCGTATGTCGAACTGAACCCTTTATTTCGCTCACTGTGGTAGACTGTTCTAGTTCCACGTGCCATGTTTAATGGCTGCCAGTTATCAGTTATCTCCTGTTAATTCCCCTCTCCAAGTTCTCCACTGTCTTAACCGGGAATTGAACTCACACTCTTTGGGTCCTGACACTGGATCTAACTAACGACTTTATCCACTGTGCTATGGGTCCTTGGTACGTGGAACTAGTCTGTTTATTCTTGTTCTTAGGACCCTCCATCCCGACGATTGTCACAGTCAAGGGACTGATGATTATGTTGATGACGATGATGATTCAAATCTGACATTGCTTCTAATAAGACCGTCATCTAAAATGGGCAAGTGGTCTGAAATCTGAGAGGTCCACGGTGCCACGCCCTGTCCAGTCCATGGAGTCCATTATTTTATGTCATGGCTCGAAGTAGGGTGAGCAGTTCCTTTCTTCGATACGAGGTGAATTTTTTTTTAAGTTCTAGATTTTACATAAAAGGGCAAAATCTATAAGAAAGCAGGAGGCTTGAATTTTCTTCTCCTAGACTGGTTGGCAACCACGGTGATAGAGCCCAGCCTGCCCTGCTATTTTCCCATAGCTATGCGAAAAAAATGGATTCATACCTTTCCCAAGGGTATTAGCACGTAGGTGAATGTAATGGATTCGACTGGAATTCGAACTCGGCTTTCCGATTCCTCAGCCCGAACCGCTATCCATGACACTACTTTGCCTCTCTCCAATAAGGTAATATATGAAATACGAAACCGGACACTGAAATCTGGGATTGTGATGCACGAACCGACAAATCTTGTTACAAAGCACGTCGTCATAGTTAGACAATTTGTCAACATAAAGTGAAACTCATTCGTAGCCTTCTAAATATAAGCTCTAAGATCATAGTCCTTGGAATTTTGTTGATCAATTCTGGTTATCTTCAAACGTCATCATTGCTTTTTATTTTTATAGATAATTTTTTTCCCAAAAATTAAACCCAAATATAAAGAAACTTGCGAGAAATCCAGAAAAAGAAACGAAAGATTATTAAACGGAAAAGTTTGGTAGTCTTATAATATATATATATATATATATATATATATATATATATATATATATATATATATATATATATATATATATATATATATATATATATATATATATATATATATATATATATATATATATATATATATATATATATATATATATATATATATATATATATATATTCTTTTTATAGATAAAAATATTTAAGTGAATGCTCTGTTTATAATAAACAGTATTAAGCAACATTTATTGTCCTGAATGTCCGAGAAATTTTTATAGAAAATATGCGTCCTCCGACAGGAATTGAACCTGTATCCTATACGGAACCGTCATATAGCCTAACGTGCAATAACCGAATCGTCCACAGGGGAGCGTTCGGTTAGCAAGGTCGATTTTACCGTCTTTAAACTTTAATCTTCCATGAATCTCTCACGTACATTCATATCTGCTCAAAGCGTATCCAAATGTAAATTATGAAATGGACAAAGTCCGACAATTATTTTAAGACATTTTTATGTTTATACATTCTTTTTCATAGATACAAATATTTAAGTAAATGCTCTGTTGATAATAAACAGTATTAACGACATGTCCGATAAATTTTCATAGAAAATATGCGTCCTCTGACAGGAATCGAACCTGTATCCTATACAGAACCGTCATATAGCCTGACGTGCTTTTACCGATTGAGCCACAGAGGAGCGTTTCGGTTAGCAAAGTCGATTTTACCGTTTTTAAACTACAAGTCTGCATTTCATAATGTGGGACGTCATTTGTTTACATTTGGATGAGCAATTTCTATGACAATTTCTCGGACATTCAGGTCGGTACATGATTTTAATACTGTTTATTATAAAACAGAGCATTTACTTAAATATTTGTATCTATAAAAAAGAATGTATAAATATAAAATAATATATATATATATATATATATATATATATATATATATATATATATATATATATATATATATATATCTTCGCAAACAAATTTATTAAGATACATTAATCCACGAACCTGTAGATGAATGTTATGATCCCTGTTTTTAATAAATTGCAGCTGCATAAGGTCTGGTACCCGTCTACGAGAGCGGCTAGATAGTCCCTATTGTATGCCTGATGATGTCTGTATGAACAGACGAAAGCTCGTATAAAAAGACCTTATGCAGCTGGAATGTAAAAATGCAGACACTCGCTCAGGCAAATTTGTGTTTGTTCAACACCCACAGAGTCAACCTGTGGTTTATACTGAATCTATACTGAGCAGACCTTAGTTACAGTTTCTGGGAGAGAGCGTGTTATCTAGAATGATCTACAAATCTTAACAACTCCAGCGCATTCAAACCTTCGAACAGCTATCGACGGCTGTGTTCCGTCTACTCAATTTTATTCACGAGTCTTGGTTCAGCTTGTGGTAGTTCCAAAGGTGTCGCATGCTGGGATCACCCCACACACCTCCAGACTGGTAATATTAGGAAGTTTTCTTCCTGACGAATGAACTGTGGTGAGATTCAAACCCGGGTCCTACGGTCAAAAAGCGAAAGTTTCAACCACTGGGCCACGCACCCAGACAATAATAGCTTGCCAATTGTATTCGAGGATACTCGTCTACTACGGCGGCTAGTCAATCCCTATTGCAGAGGCTCGCTCAGGCACATTTGTGTTTGTTCAACATCTAAAGAGCCAACCTGTGGTTTATACTGCGACTGTACTGAGCAGACCTTGGTTACAGTTGCCTCAATATATATATATATATATATATATATATATATATATATATATATATATATATATGAAGCTTTAAGGTGTGCGATATTTATGGGATAAAGTGCTCAATATCAAAGATAGAGTGTATGTAAATATAAATATAAAAGTGAACATTGAAGTCAACACTTAGAGGCGACAGGCTGTTTCATGCTGGACGCAATCGTCAGGCATGACGATTGCGTCCAGCATGAAACAGCTTGTTGCCACTGAGTGTTGACTTCAATGTTCACACACACACACACACACACACACACACACACACACACACACACATATATATATATATATATATATATATATATATATATATAACCTATGTTCGTTCAATGATGGGAGGTTCAGGAGAGTGAGACATGGTTGGTACAGACAACTGTAGAAATGTTTGCTGAAGTAGTAATTTTAATTTTGGTGGATGGTCAGGTCACTTCAGAATTATTTGTCAAAATCTACGTGCCTTTTCTTTTTTCAGAGGCTTCGTAACTTCATTGTTTCCGTTTTCGATGTCCACCAAAACAACTCTTCTTTTTTGTTGAGGTTTTGTGTTAAAGTCCGCTTTAGATCAGGTTCTTTTAACCGGAGGATTATACATATATTTAATCACACCAAACACTTTTATAGTATCTTGGTTCCTACCTGACCCCAGGGGAAATACTGCATTACTTAAAGTTCTTGCCATTTGTCGTGTGGCTATTTCTGTTTCAAAATGGCTTTAAAAATAAAAAGTAAATCCGACGATACTTCGCCTGAGACCTGAGACTGGTTGTGCAAATGGCGTGATCTGACCTTTTCCGCAAACGCACACACTAAGCACATAAAACACACATATGTACGTGCGTATATATATATATATATATATATATATATATATATATATATATATATATATATATATATATATATATATACACACGGCTTAGTTGTAGAATTTCCGACTGACGCCACATCAGTCGTGTTTCGATCCTAGGCTAGAGGCAACCGAACGTCTAGCCACACTGATGAGCTGTTATACAGAGAAACAGTCTGTCTGTGGATGACAATAATATTGGCTCCTGAAAATTAATTTCGGTTGAGCTCTGTGGGAATGAATCGTGGGTTTGTAAACAGTGACTATTAAAGCTAATATAGCATGACTCTTCGGCACAACTGAGTCACTGTCAGTCACTGTGTTTATCTAAATCTAAAAATAAATACGCTAAAATTCACCTTCATACCAGTCGTGCGCCGACGGCTTAGTGGGAGAAGTTCCGACTGACGCCAATTCTGTCGGGTTTCGATCCTAGCTAGAGGCAACCGGCTGTGATACAGCGAAATAGTCTGTCTGTGGTTGACAATAATATATATATATATATATATATATATATATATATATATATATATATATATATATATATATATATATATATGAAAATTTCTCAAATTTAACTTTTAGAGAAGACAATATTTGTAAATAACTGACAATAAGAAAACAGTAATTGCTGACGCGTTTCGTCCAATGCGGACTTTTTCAAAGCAAGAAACGAAATGAATTTAATCAAACAAAGAAAATTAATAAAAACAAAAAACAGAGTGTTCTTAGCAACGGGAATGTAGGAAACGCTATTTTCATATTGTTAACTGAAAATGACGTCAGTTAATGTCATGTGTGGAGAATATTTCATTAATCTGTGTTGATGGATTCAACCATTTTCTTTTGATTTTAATATGTTTTTGTGTACATTTGTTTGTGAGAGCAGTAATTTTGTTAGAAAAGGTGAAATAGGGAAAAAACCAGGGCGTAGATTAATATTTGGGTATTGTTCGATTGCGGCACTCTCTAGAATTTTCCTTCTGAGTGAGTTATTTTCTTTTTTTATAAGTATAGCATTTTTAAAATCAAAATTATGGTTGAATTTATTCCTATGTATTACTAAGGCATTATTTAAGTTGTTTATTCTAAGGTCTCTTTTGTGTTCATTGATACGTTTTTTTGTTTCTGCTTGTTTCTCCAATATATTGGGAGGAACAGTTTTGGCAATTTATTGTATAAATGCCTGCTTCAGAAATGTTATTGCTATTGTTGTTTGGAGATCTTATTATATCTATAATTGTTTTCGAGGTGTTTGTGACTATTTTAAGATTATTTAGATAGGATAGGTTATTCTGGATATTAGACGTAACAGAGTTGGTTGGTAGTATTATGTATCTGTTTTCATGTAATTTACTATTGTGGATTATGTTATTAGTTTTGTTTCGATTGTATATTTTGTATGCCTTTCTTCTTGCGTTATGCATGAAATGATATGGGTATTGTAGGTTTTTGAATGTATTTTCTATGTATGTTTCTTCTTTAAGTAAATATTGGGGACTACAGATTCTTAATGCTCTTAGATAGAAACCTATAATAATTCCAGATTTAGTTTTTGAAGAGTGATCTGAGTAGAAACTGATCAAATCATTTTTGTTCTGTAAACGTCAAAATTAAGTTCGTTATTATTTCTATGTAACAAAACGTCCAGGAAAGGAAGAGTGTAGTTGGTTTCAGTTTCGAAAGTGAAGTTTATAGTAGGTTCAACGTTGTTAAGTTTGGAAAGAAGATCGGTTAAATTGGTGTTTTGGGGAAATATTAATAATGAGTCGTCTATGTATCTGAAATATGAAGAGTTTGTAGGGAGAATATTTTTGAATGAGTCACTTTCCAGAAATTCTAAAAATAAACAAGCAAGAACGCCGCTGAGAGGAGATCCCATTGGTAAACCAAATTTCTGTCTGTAATTTTGGTTATTAAAAGTAAAACATTGCTTGGTGATAAGTTGGCATATTTTTATGATTTTGTATGTAGATAGGGGTAATTTAATTTTTGCATTTGTTAGGTGTTTTTCTAGTAGATTTAAGCATTTTCCTATGGGGACGTTTGTATAGAATCTAGCAGTAATCTCTTAATCACTTCAAGTGTAGGATTAACTGTTATCCGCCTACAAATCCTTACAATCTACAATTCTTACTTTCATGAAACAGTCCAAATTTAGTAATATTCTATCTTGAGTGACTATTGACCCTTGAATGAGGTCAACAATATTGTAAAATACTAATGGATTGATATCATTTTTTATATCTCTTAGCATGTATGCTCACTTATGCATGACTTTTATGTGACGGTAAATAAACTAGATTTGATTTCAGTTATCCATTGATTTCAATCTAAAATCTTCGTGGCTCAGAGATTATTTTTTCTTGTATAATTCTATTTATTTTCCTTAGTTCGCTTTTTGTTGGGTTTATTAGCATTCCCGTTTGAGTTAACTCTGAGGTTTTCTTTATGGCCGTTTCTTGGGATGAATTTCGATGATTTAGCGATGTAGTTTATGCGATAAAAGACGTTGAGGCTTTGTAGGATTTTCTCCCGCTTCCTGGGTTGATTTCGTGTTCTGTTTCATTTTAGTTGCGTTTCTGCATATTTGGGTCAGGCTTTCCTTGCGAAACTTGTTTTCATCTTCGGTTTCAGCTTCAGGTTTCCAGTTTTATTGGCAGGGAGACGAAGACATTTGCTGAATTTATTTGTTTACGTCCACTTTTAGTCTTCTTTGGAGTTCGCTTACGTTGTTATGAATATATACAGTGCTGTTCGATAAAAGTGACTCACCTGATTTTCTTTTACTTAAAAATCTTTTCGCCTTTTGTTTTTGGGGTCAAACTAATTTTCAGTCTTACTAATATAAAGACCCCTTCCCGACCACCTGTTAAAAAGGTTTACTCACCCTAAGGTATTCTATTGATAATTATAATTTTGGATATAAATGAGATTTAGGGAAAAACTCTGTGCAAAAAAGAGTGACTTACTTATTTCCTGCAACTAGTAATCAATAGAAACATAACCGAACAGCTTTAAATAAAGAATAATAGAGGTATAATTTATTTATAATAGGTAATATAGTTCGAAATATTTAATAATCTATGGGTCTTCTGTTATTTTGAATAACCTTTTCAACCCTTTTTGGCATTGACTTGATTAGGTTCTGGCAAATCTTCATCTCCAAGCATTGAATTCCATTCGGATAGGAAATTCACAATCAAATCCTCTTTGTTGCTCAACTGCTTTCTCGAGAGCCTGTACTTTATAATGCTCCATAAGTTTTCTATGGGGTTGAGGTCAGGAGATTGGGGCGGCCATGTCATAACACTCACCTGCTTCTTATCAAAGTATTCCTTCATCAATTTTGAGTTATGACAGGGAGCATTATCCTGCATAAAAATTAGCTTGGTGGGGTCGATTTGCACCCTTTCAACAGACGGGAGCAGACAAGATTCTAAAATTCTCTTGTACTTCTCGCTCCTGAGGGTCTTTTCAATAGGTTTTAAGAAACCAGTTCCATGAAAAGAAAAACATCCCCAGAACATTATACTGAACGGAAGCTTGACAGTACTTACTGCTAAATTCAAAGAGCTTTCAAAGCTTCTTCTTCGGATTTTAGATCGCTTACCCTTTGAATTTAGCTCAACTTTCGTTTCATCGGAGAAGAAAATATTTAGTAAAAAAATCAGGTGAGTCACTTTTATCGAAAAGCACTATATATATATATATATATATATATATATATATATATATATATATATATATATATATATATATATACAGACACACACACACACACACACACACATATATATATATATATATAGAGAGAGAGAGAGAGACAGAGAGAGATAGTACAGTTAATAGATCTGTTGGTATATAATCCTAGTGGATCCTAGTAATATAAAATATAAAAAAATGATCCACAAAGAGATATCAATGTATTTATTATAACAGAGCATGTATATTTCATAGCAAAATATCACAAATTATCTCAAGTGGGTATAGCCTATTTCAACCAGCGCAACATTGTGCCAGTCTTCTTCATCCCTGGACCCTGAATTTTTGCTGTATAATATATATATATATATATATATATATATATATATATATATATATACAAACACGCACACACACACACACACACATACACATATATATGTGTATATATATATATATATATATATATATATATATATATATATATGTATATAAGGCAGGGTGTGTATGTGTGTGTGTGTGTGCGTGTGTGTGTAACGAATGCACGCCCGCAATTTTCAATGGATTTGCACCAAAATTTACATGCACATGCTCAAAGTTAGTGGGAGGGCCCAGACCGACTTTGCATTTCCCAACTCCCATCGATAGTGAAAATAATCGATTTTTCATGCTTCTACGACAGTTTTCATGTAGTTTGCGGCCGTTTTCTACTGGCCAGAGTGAGAGACTATAGCTGGCTGCAACGAATAGGCAGGAAGATTCTATTGGCCAGCGTGAGAGCCAACAGCTGACTGACACGAATGTTAACTAGCATGCTAGCATGCAAGAAAAATCGATAGCTGCCTTCGTCACAAGTGGGAAATATTTAAATCTGCATGGCACTTTACTCCAATTGTCTCATTCGCTTGCTTAAACTCAACGTTGATTATGATTCCGCAGAACTGGGTTGGGTGTGAAAAAATATTTGTTGTTAACATTCTTTTTTCATTCGGTTTTTCCAGTTACGAATCCTTTTTTAAAGCTGATCGTTTTGTGTTCATTTTGTTTAGTTAATTTTTCGTAACAGATTTAATGTTTAGTATAGAGCTTAGAAAAAAAATTCGCAGTGTGAGATAGGCAAGAAGCAACATCACCACGGCAACGGGCACTCCTTTAAAGGCAAAGAAGGGCAAAAATATTTTAAGTCAAATGATAGCGATTGCTGTATGAGTCGTACGATTTTTGAATAAAGCACTGGCAACACCGGGCCATGCTGCTAGTATATATATATATATATATATATATATATATATATATATAAGCAAAGACTTTCTGTTTTCTGTTCGTTGAATATGTTAAGGTAAATTAATTAATTGCCCCGGCTATACTAAAAATAGAGTTTTTTCATTCCAGACAAGCCGAATCTAACGCATATTACGTCGGCGAAATGCGTCGTTAAAACTTTTAAACAGTACTTTTTCTCTACACACACTCACAATTATATACCTACATACACACACACACACATATATATATATATATATAATCGACTCTCCCGTCGAATTCGACGTATGAGGGTCAAGCAGATCAGTTCCTAGAAACTGAGAGCCCGACACCGACACATGAGATTTGATTATAGTGGTGAAGGTTTCGTGCAGGACCATCCACACTTTTTGAAGGGACGAATACAGAGACCTGGTGCACTGAGCGCCACAAGGTCCCCAAACGACCCTCCGGAGGTTTTGAATTCAGAGTTGTCCTTCTCCTAGACCAGTTGCCATCCAAGGCTATCCAGTCTGTCCTGCTATTTACAAATAGCTTCCAAGGGTATTAGCACGTAAGTGAATGTAATGGATTCGACTGGAATTCGAACTCGACTCTCCGATTCCTCAATTCAAGCCGTTATCCATTACTCCACAGTGCCGTGTATATATATACATGAGGGTTTTGACTCTTTGTAATCCTAAGTTCCTGTATCATAAATCGATGCAATTTTGTTCACATGGAATAAAAAACGCTTTCATTTATTTTGGTCTTTGAAAATGCCCGCCTCCCGGCCCAAAAAAACCCCCCAGAAGATCCGATTTTACTATATAGGCAATGTGTGTAAAAAATCACAATTCTTATGAAGCTTTATTTTAAATTTTTCTAAACATGTAATTGAATAGTGCTTGTCTATACTTTAACGCATTTCAAAATTTATAGCTCTGGCCTAACATACAAATTTACACATAAGCAAATTTTCCAACTTGTTGAGGTCTTACTTTTCAATTTGCTAATGGTGTAATTGAATAATACTTATGTAATAAACAATGACAAATTCTAGAAGCTTTCATAAATTTCTAGAAGTCTCCACGAAGTTCTAGACGGTTCCAGAAAGTTCTCGAAAAGTGCAGAAATTTATAATACTACTATACAGACATACGATTTTAGAAATTTTGTGTTAAGGTGATATTTAAAAAATATAAACTGAATTAAACCCTTCTTTATTATAGACAAATGTTCATCAAACTATGATACAAGAAATCATTTATTTTTCAAAATTTCATAAACCCAATTATATATATATATATATAGGAATTCAAAAATACCTCACTGTTATGATCATTTCACCTTACAAGTTAATATTTGCTTACAAGCATTTTCAAACCGATCAAGGTAGTAATAAGATAAAATAAAATTAAACCAGGCCTAAAGCAAATTTAAAACAAGGTAGAGGAAAATCTGCAAGTAAATCTTGTAAGGTGGAATGTTTATAACTATTGTAATTTATATGCTCTGTTGGAATAAATACATTGAGCTCTCTTTGTAGATCAGTTTTAATATTTTAGATTATTAGGATTAACTTGGATTATATACCAACGGATTATTACCTGTATACACACACACACACACGCGCGTGTGTGTGTGTGTGTGTTTTTGTGTGTGTGAGATATTAGTGTCACTGCCGTCGGACATTGACTAGCAAAATGTTTCGCAAGTTATTGTTTGTGTAATGCATTCAATTTTCTCTAGTTCCTCCTGTTCTATAGTCTTGTGCCAGACAAAGGTATAAGAAATAAAGTTTCTTTTCATATGTTTGTTGCGATGTTTCAATCAGGAGCGGAAAGGCGCAAGAAGAACTTTTGGACATCCATTGAAATTAGTATAACTAATAAAATGCGCATTTTAAACTCAAACGTCAATTTACTCCCGCTTTACAGTATGGGGGATGTAAAGGACGCCCAAAGTTTTCAGCAAAAGCAGCACGTATCTGAGGCGCAATTTCAACATCAGGTGTCAAGGCACGATCACCTGTAACGAACTGTAGCGAAGAGTGTAGGAAGATCCCTTTACCAATCAGATCTTGCGGAGTGGGCGGCTTTGGATCGGTCATAATCTCTGGGAAAATCTATCCATCAACCCCCGTTATGCCATAACCTTAAGCCCCAGAGGAAAAGGGAATGGCCAAGAAACACCTGGAGACATTTTATTGATAAAGAATTAAAGAGATAGAGAAGGAACTGAGCAGAAAAGCAGAGAGGCGATCCTAGAAGCGAGGTCGATGGAGAATTGGCATTGATAGCTTGTGCTCCTCTGGGTATGAAAGGGCTTAATGATATAGCATTTGTTTGATTAAATTAACCGTAATAAATAATTGAAAGGCGTTCTTGCAGTAAAGGGATATTTAACAATAATCTCGGAGACGCTTGTACCGATTATGGCTCTAATACTCAATGCAAATCTGAGTTGCTGTATCTGCGTATCAAGCTTAGGTAATGTAGATATGCATATAAAGCAATCAAAGAAAATAGCGGTCAAAATGCAGCGGATACAGAATAGATTTATAACTGAGATACGAAATTACTTTTTACAAGTCAAAAAACCAAAAACAACAATTGTTTTTTTTTTAACTGGGACAGTTGCTTACACTGCATTTCTGAGATGAGGTATTATGTACAGCATTTACATTATTCAAACTATTGTCCTCATCTTTGTCGCCATATTTATTACAGCGTTTCGGCCGTTGTACGCTCCGGCCTTCTTCAAGTGGTTGAAATGTCGAACTGAAGCCTTTATTATCTATCTATATTACTGAGATGAGGTATTATGTACACTATTTACATTATTCGGAGTATTGTCCTCATCTTTGTTGCCATATTTAAGGACACATGACCCAGTGGATATAGTCGTTGTTTAGATCCAGTGACAGTTATTTGAGTTCAATACCTGGTTAAGGCAGTGGTGAACTTTGTTAAGGGGAATTAACAAGAGATAACTGATTATCGGCACCCATTAGACATGGCACGTGGAACTAGAACAGTCAACCCCAGCGAGAAAAATAAAGGGTTCAGTTCCACATTCCAACCACCTGAAGAAGGCCGGAGCGTACATCGGCCGAAACGTCCTGATAAATATGGCAACAAAGATGAGGACACTAGTCTGAATAATTTAAAAATTATATATATATATGCGTCTTAACTGTTACAGAATGCGTAGGATGACCTCAAATATCAAACTACTGGTTATAAGTGTTGGTTTTACTAGACTGGCGTCGATATCTCAGCAATTTACAGTTGATCTGGCTCGATGTAGCCGTAACTTCTATGCCAACATATTCTTTTCTCGCACTTCTCGATTGTGGAACGTGATGTGGCTTCCCTCTGTCTTTTCTACAAATATCTTCATGGCAACTGTTCTTACGATGCCCTGACTGCATAAAGTTAAGCGTGCTTCTAGATTGGCAACTAGGTCTCACCGCTTTACTGTTGAACTAGCTAGATACAATCGCCAATTCTAGTCAAACAGTTTCTTTTCTCGTACTTCCTACCTGTGGAACACCCTTCCAATTTCTTACTTCCCTGATAACTAAAATCTTTAAAAAAAAAAATGAAATGTAGCCAATCGTCATAACTAACATTCTACCAGCCTCGGAACTCTTTTTGTTGTAAGCTAGGGGAGGTTACTGGATAGAATAATCAAACGAAGGTTGGTAATGAACGATAATACTTAAGACAAGAACAACACATATAAGATTCACCAGCAGGGCGTAGAAGAAGTAGTCAACTGCTAGAAGTGAGTCAAGTGAATTCCACAATGAATCTCCAACTGCAGGATATCTATCAACAAGCCCCACGCGATCAGATGTAGCACAAGGCCGAATTTAATGTGGGGTGTCTGATCCCGTAGGCTGGCCAAACATTTCCCGTATAAAACGGAGTCTGGTAGCTGGTTCCCGAGACGAGACTCTGCCCTTCGACATAGCCTCGTCTGAGGATTCACTCTGCCCGGATGCAGAGATTATGACCAGCGCAGCGGGAGACGAATCTTCAACTGCAGACCAACATACAGTATTTACTACTATATTTATTTGAAGGGGGACATACTCATTATCGCCGTAGGTAGGCTACAACACGCTTGTAACTCAGAAATCGACTTAATGTTTACGAAAAGTATGAAAAACATTACGACTGTCTTCCTAGCAAATTTGCAGGGCTAAAGGAAAAACTAAAAAAAAAAAAAGAAGAAAATTATGCAAATATGTTACTCGAATTGGTCTGCCATTGTAAATATCACAAAGACGTTCTGACGTAACATTACAAAACCTCACGCAATAAATGAAGACGAATAGATAATACGAACCTGATAGTAAACTGACTCAGTAGGCTGGGTAATAATCCTGTCTGTATTTATACTCTCAGCCTATGGACAATTTTTTTCCCTGTTTTAAAAGTTGACTAGATTTGAGAAAATATCTCAGAAGGTTATAAAAAAAAATATGAATAAACGCAATATTATGTCTTCTTGTCTCGAGAGTAATGAATACTTTCGACACGAAACTAAAATCGGTATCTTTATAAAAAGAAGCCATATTAGAAAAGTTTATTTAAATATTTTCTTTATTTCCACAGACTTTTTTAAAAATGGCGCATAGGATGTTTTGACTAATTTAAAACAATTCTGGTGTTCTGAATCCAAAAATAATATCCAATTTCTCCCATTAGCTTTAATATTCTTGCTCCAGAATTCCACATCCTACGCAAAAAGTGATCGTGATTTTTTTAGGTTACTGTAAACTTGAATAAAAAAGAAGTGCTCATGTGAACCTTAAGAACAATTTTTTAGTAAAGCAACACTTTTGAAATACAGAACAAGTATAATACTGATTAAAATTCGACTACTGAGAGAAATTGGTAACCATGGCAAAGATTTTCGTTTATTTAATTTTCCGGTATGTTTAGTGGATAACTTCTATTTTAAGTTACACCAGAATTGCGTCAATATTCTCCTGCTCCCTCTTCCATGACTTCATTTGTCAATACCTTTAAATGTCACGGTGGCATTTTTCATCTTGTTCATTATTCTATTTACTCAAGAACACATGGCACAGTGGATAGATCCAGTGAGAGTGTGAGTTCAATACCTGGTTAAGGCGGTGGAGAACTTTGTGAGGGGAATTAATAGGATCAACATCCATTAAACATGGCACGTGGAACTAGAACAGTCTACTCCAGTGAACGAATTAAAGGATTCAGTTCGACATTCCAACCACCTGATGAGGCCGGAAAGTACAACGGCCGAAACGTTGTGATAAACATGGCGACAAAGATGAGGAATATAGTCCGAATAATGTAAATAGTGTACATAATACCACTTCTCAGAAATATAGACAGATATTGAAAGGCCAAAACGCTGTGATAAATATGGCAACAAAGATGAGGATAATAGTCAGAATAATTTAAATAGTTTACATAATACCTCATCTCAGAAATATAGACAGATACTGAAGGGCCGAAACGTTGTAATAAATATGGCGACATTGACGAGGAAAATAGTCCGAATAATGTAAATAGTGTACATCTAAGAAATATAGACAGATATTCAGTTCGACATTCCAACCACCTGAAGAATGCCGGAGCGTACAACGGCCGAAACGTTGTGATAAATATGGCGACAAAGATGAGGACAATAGTCCGAATAATGTAAATAGTGTACATAATACCTCATCTCATAAATATAGACAGATATTCAGTTCGACATTCCAACCACCTGAAGAAGGCCGGAGCGTACAACGGCCGAAACGTTGTGATAAATATGGCGACAAAGATGAGGACAATAGTCCGAATAATGTAAATAGTGTACATAATACCTCATCTCAGAAATATAGATAGATACTTCACTAGCAGCACCTTAATTAAATTACAACAATGAAAACTCAAATATTCTATTACAAATGTTGTATGCAGATTATTTAAAGTGATAATGTGCAAGGACAATAAGATTCCCATTTATAACATAAAACAAGCCATTCGTCCATGCTTAGAAAATATTGCTGTCACAGATGGTCTAATGCTCCCGCTATTTACCCTGAGCTCCTTGATAAAATCCAAACAACAATCAGCAATATTATTGGTCTTAATCTGGTAGCTCGGCTTCAGTCGCTTTCCCACCGCCCTAAGGCTTCTTCTCTATGTCTTTTCTATAAATACATTCAATACCGACGAGTTACTTTCGCTGGTCCCAGAACTATATGAATTTAAGCGAGCTATCAGCCTTGCAACTCGGTCCAACCCTTTCACTGTCAAAACGGTTAAATGTAGAAATCTCTTCTACTCGAGCAGCTTCTTCTCCTGCACTTCCCGTCTGTGGAGCTCTCTTCCTCTTAATTGCTCCCCCGATGACTATAATCTTCAAATTATTCAAGTGTAATTCCAATCGACATCTGACACCTTGAGCTTGTTCCCTGTCCTTCTCTGTATCTTGTCCTCAAACACACCTCATTACTCTTGTTCTCAATCCTCCGTAACCCCTTGCGTGCTAATGGCACTCCCGCCTTGATTGGGGTGAATTGCCTTAAAAGATGTTAATTCTTCGATTATGTGTTGAAACCGAGTTTTCAAAAACAATAGTAGAAAACCTGAATTGCCTGAACAACAAGTTTATTACCTTTTCGTACAGGGAAACATAATATAGAATAGAAACTAGGGAAAGAGAATTTTTAGCAGTGTATTACTAATTGTTTTCAGCAAAAGTTACTACTCCTCCTGCTACTGCTCGTCCTGCTACTCCTCTTGATGTGGGAGTATATTTATGTCTTTCGTCCGACAGCCGAGTCCATACTTGTAGTGAAATATTCTCCCTCACATCGCTATGGTACCTAGATTGTTTGAATTTAAGCGCAGTACTAGACTGGCGTCGAGATCTCATCAATTTACAGTTGAGCTGGCGAGATGTAGCCGCAACTTCTATGGTAACAGTTGCTTTTCTCGCACTTCTAGATTGTGGAACTCCCCTCCTGGATCTATGCTTTCCAGTCAAAATTAATCTGCATAAAATTAAATGTAATGTCAATCGCTATGTCAATCGCTATCTACTGTCCTCCTGATTATTTTTTTCTCTCCCCACTCATTATTAATGATTCTGTTCCTAATCCTTACACACCCAGTAACCCCTAGCGTATTTACTACTTTGCATGGGGTGATAGAGATTAAGAAAAAAAAAAGACTGTTTCATGATCATTATGTATTATAATCAAATAAAGATCACGTGTTCAAATAAAGATCACGTGTGGGTGCCAATAACGTGCAACCTGATACAAGATGATCAATGGTTTCTGGATATTTATCACAGAATCTGCATTTTGTGCTAACAGAGTATTTTAGAATATGTGCTTAATAATTCCTAGTTAACAAGCATTGGTCCTGTGCAGCAAGGATAACACCTCCAGTTTCAGCTTTCAACCCTGCACTACGTAGCCACTGATGGATACGGTTTTTGTCTACGTCAGCTTGTTTGGTACGGGCAGAGTATTGGCCGTGGAGCGGTTTATCTTGCCATTATTTCTGTATCTTATCGGTTGCATCTGTCTTTGCTTTCTTTTTTTAAGTATTTTGCAGCTTCAGCCGGTATTGTATTTCTGCGCCCATTTGAAACTCCATTTTGAATTTGTTGGCTTCTTTTATTACGGAGTAAAGACGCTTACTGCTTTCATGTTCCTTGACACATATCATCATTCAGTCTTCTGTAGTTTCCAGGTATCTTTGGAGGCCAATTGTTGTAGTTTTATAGGACAGTTCTAGTTGAACTAATCCCCTGCCTCCTTCGGATCTGGGCACATACAGGCGATCAACATCAGATTTGGGATGATGCATGCGGTAGCAAGTGAGGAGCTTTCTCGTTTTGGCGTCTATTCGCTTAATTTCAGCTATGGTCCAGTTAAGGACATTAAAGCTGCATTGCACCACAAGGACAGCCAAGGTGTTTATGGCTGATATTCTGTTTTTTTTAGTTTAGCTCGGTATTTAGTACCTGGCGTACACGGCTGTAGTACTCCTTTCTTAACTTCTTCATTTGCGGGTGTTGCATGCCATCTCCCTCACTAATTCCTAAGTACTTATAAGCTTCATCATGCTCCAATTCTCTAATCTTTGTGACAAAATCTAAATCTATTAAGGGTGCTTTTGTAATTCTAACTTTCTTGAATGTAACTTTTGCACATTTATCTAATCTTCTTCTTCTTCTTCTTCTTCTTCTTCTTCTTCTTCTTCTTCTTATTATTATTATTATTATTATTATTATTATTATTATTATTATTATTTCCTTTGGTTTCGGGTGTATAATTATTTCTTTTCGGGTACCGACCAGAGACCAAAGATTAGAAATGGCATCATGATATTTCTACTGAGCAGTTTTGAAAAAAATTACACATATTTTACATAGATAAAGCCCTTCGTAAAGTGTGGGCTGTACACGTGAGAATAATTTTTTGTATTTCTTTAAGGCATGGGCTTCCAGGAATCCCTTCAACGAATCTATTGGAATCTTTTGCAATCAATCCTAAGGCTCCAACTAAAACAGGTTTTCTTGATGTTCTTATGTACCACATTTTTGAGATTTCGATGTCATGGTCCTTGTATTTTGATAGCTTCTTGAAGATCTTCAAAGATAGATTGCAGTCTGCAGAGACTGCATAATCAATAAGGAAACAATTCTTTTGTTTGCGGTCTCTAATAACAATGTCTGGGCGATTAGCTTTTATTGTTTTATCTGATTATTATTATTATTATTATTATCATTATTATTATTATTATTATTTGTACTCATTAAAAATCCACATCAGTTGTAAACGGTGGTTTACACAGAAGATGAATTGATAGAAAGTTTCTTACTACTCTCCCTAGTGTTTTATATTCAGTTGCTGCTAACGCTGTGTAAACTGATGCAAGATGGTCAATTGTTACCGGATGTTCATCATATAATCTGCATTTCCGGTTAACACAATTTTTCAGTAAGCATTGGTCTTATGCAGCAATAATAAAAGCATTGACTTCAACCTTTACTACTGCACTATGTAACCCACTGATGGGCATGTAGTTTGTCTACATTATGTTGTTTGGTACACCAAATCGGTTCTTGATAATAACTGCGAAAGTCGAAAGTACTTGAACAAAAATAACAAAATAGGAACTTCGGAAAATTTATCCATAACTTCGAGAACAATACTTAACACCTTATCCGTCAGAAAATTGGAAAAATGCAATAAATAATAAACAGATAAATCTTGTAGATTCTTTTTAATCAACTTTGTTTGTTATATATATATATATATATATATATATATATATATATTGGTACTGGCAGATTATTGATCAAGAACAGGTTTATCTTGTCAATGTTTCTGTATTGTATCTGTCTTCTTTCTTAGGTTCCTTGCCGCTTATGGTTTATTTTCATTTTTTTTTCACCCACTTGAAATTCCATTTTGAATTTGTTGACTTCCTTTATTACTAAATAAAGTTTCTTATTTCTTTCATGTTCTTTCACACAGATCATCATCCAGTCTTCTGTAGTTTCCAGGTATCTTAGAAGACCAATTGTTGGGGTTTTGTAAGACATTTCTTGTTGAACAAACCCTCTGAGCCTGGTTTAGGCGTCAGGGTACGTTCCTCTATCTTCTAGTCTTCAGATGTTTATTATTATTGTGATAATGTAAAAATAATAAAAATAAAATAAAATAAAAATACAAATTTACATTAAATTAATAAATAAATGGCATTCATTTTGTGCAGCCTCGTTCCCAATCGCCGTTACACATGACGTCACTCCAGACCATTTCAAACGTCAAATTTCCCCAAAAATACCAAGATGCAGACAAAGGAATTGTAACTCCAATCTAATACACCAAATCGGTTCTTGATAATAACTGCGAAAGTCGAAAGTACTTGAACAAAAATAACAAAATAGGAACTTCGGAAAATTTATCCAAAACTTCGAGAACAATACTTAACACCTTATCCGTCAGAAAATTGGAAAAATGCAATAAATAATCAATCTTGTCGGTTCTTTTTAATCAAATTTGTTATATATATATATATATATATATATATATATATATATATATATATATATATATATATATATATTGGTACTGGCAGATTATTGATCAAGAACAGGTTTATCTTGTCAATGTTTCTGTATTGTATTTGTCTTATTTTAGGTTCCTTGCCGCTTATGGCTTATTTGCATTTTTTTTCACCCACTTGAAATTCCCTTTTGAATTTGATGGCTTCATTTATCACTGAATAAAGTTTCTTATTTCTTTCATTTTCCTTGGCACAGATCGCCATCCAGTCTTCTGTACTTTACTGGTATCTTTGAAGACCGATTGTTGTAGTTTTGCAAAACAGTTCTAATTCAACTAACTCTCTACATCATTCGGATATGAATACATACAGATGATCAACAGCGGTATTATGATGATGCATACTGTGCCAAGTGAGAAGCCATGTCTGATATGGTTCACGTAAACGTGCTGAAACTACGAGGTCAACCAAAGTGTTAATATTCTATTTTGTGAATTCAATTTGGTATTTAATACCAGACGCACACGTCTGTAGTATACTTGTCTTACTTTCTCCTTCATTTGGGCATGCCGTATTACATCTCCTTCGATGACTTCTCGGTATTTACATGCATCTATGTAAGAGAATCGAGATCTAGTGAGTGTGCTTCGGTAACCTTCCCTTTCTTGAATGTTACTTTTGCGTATTTATCTAATCCAATGTAATTACCCTGTATAAAAAAGGGCGACCTCCCTTACTACGATAACTACCAGGCTACTTGCCTGTTAAGCATTGATGGGAAACTTTTTTCCCAAGTAGTTATTATTATTTTTAAAAATATTTTCTTTGATATCTGGTGTTTACACATTTCTTTCCGGGTCCCGCCCAGGGACCTAAGGTTAGAAATGGCTTCATGACACTTTCCACTGCAAAAATAAAATAATTACATAGATAAAGCCCTTCGTAAAATGTGGGCTGTACTTGTCAGAGCAATTTTTGGAATCTCTTTGAGGCATGAACTTCCAGGGATCCCTTCAATTAGTCTACTGGAATCTTTTCTAACCAGTCCAAGGGCTCCAACTACAACAGGGATTGTTGATGTTCCCATGTGCCACATTTTTCAGATTTCTATTTCAAAGTCCTTGTATTTCGACAGCTTTCCGAATATCTTCAAAGATACATTGCAGTCTGCAGGGACTGCCATATCAATAAGGAGGCACAATTTTTGTATGTGGTCTTTAATAACAATGTCTGGGCGGTTGGCTTTGATTGTTCTGTCAGTGTGTATTGTGTAGTCCCATAGAATTGTAACAGGTCCTATCTCCGTAACCGGGTCTGGGTAATATTCGTACCAGTTTCTTTCAGTTTCCTTCCCGTAGGAGTTGCATATTTTCCAGTGCAGTTATTGGCCCACTCTGTCATGCAGGGTTTTATATTTCGTGGGTGCCAATATCATGCAACCTTATACAAGATGATCAATGGTTTCTGGATATTTATCACAGAATCTGCATTTTGGGCTAACACAGTATTTTAGTATATGTGCTTGATAATTCCTAGTTAACAAGCATTGGTCCTGTGCAGCAATGATAAAACCTTCAGTTTCAGCTTTCAACCCTGCACTACGTAGCCACTGATGGGTACGGGTTTTGTCTACGTCAGCTTGTTTGGTACGGGCAGAGTATTGGCCGTGGAGCGGTTTATCTTGCCATTGTTTCTGTATCTGGTCGGTCGCATTTGTTTTAGCATTCTTTTTTAAGTATTTTACAGCTTTAGCCGGGGTACAGTGACGTATTTGCATTTCTGCGCCCATTTGAAACTCCATTTTGAATTTGACGGCTTCCTTTACTACAGAGTAAAGACACTTACTACTTTTATGTTCCTTGACACATACCATCATCCAATCTTCTGTATTTTCCAAGTATCTTTGGAGGCCAATTGTTGTACTTTTGTAGGATAGTTCTAGTTGAACTAGTCCTCTGGCTCCTTCGGATCTGGGCACATACAGGCGATCAATATCACCTTTGGGATGATGCATGCGGTAGCAAGTGAGGAGCTTTCTCGTTTTGGCGTCCATTCGCTTAATTTCAGCTATGGTCCAGTTAAGTACATTAAAGCTGTATTGCACCACAGGAACAGCTAAGGTGTTTATGCCTGATATTCTGTTTTTTGAGTTTAGCTCGGTATTTAGTACTAGACGTACACGCCTGTAGTACTCCTTTCTTACCTTCTCCTTCATTTGGGGGTGTTGCATGCCATCTCCTTCACTAATTCCTAAGTACTTATAAGCTTCATCATGCTCCAATTCTCTAATCTTCGTGGCAAAATCTAAATCTATTAAGGGTGCTTCTAAAATTCTACCTTTCTTGAATGTTACTTTAGCACATATATCTAATCCGAAGTTCATACCTATATCGTCACTGAAGTATTTTACTATTTATTTATTATTATTATTATTATTATTATCATTATTATTATTATTAAGCAAACAAAATCATTGTCCTAATTCTTTCAATACACTTAAAGAAGAGCGCAATTTATCAAAGAAAAAGAAAAGAAAAGAATGTGTTCGACAATATCTCGCCAGTATGTCTGCCTTCAAGTTATAGTTTCAAAATTGTATACAAGTATAATAAATATAAAAATCTGCAAAAAATTATAAGACTTTGTATAGATTTCCGCTTGTCTTGAGAAAAACACGGATGTAGTGGTAATCAGTGCTTCGAAACGAATGAAACGTGGCCAACGTGAATAGCCTGCAACTGAAACGTGCGTAACACGATGGTGATCGTGCTCATCTTGGAATTTTCCGTCAGCTGATTAGTTGCTAACAGGAATGAATCAAACAGCTTAATGTAAATCCTATGGAACACTCCTGTCATTCTGTTCATTACACCGAGCCGGAAGTAATGTAATAGTTAGCAACCTTGTCTCGCTAGAACAATTGAGACTGAACAGCGAGTTCGATCCTCATTGGGTTCTCCATTCTTTCGGCCTTGTGCCACATCCAAACAAGGCTTATAAAGCCATTGATGGCACCTCGACGTTGTATGATGGTTAGTTAGCTTGTCTCGCACGATCAGTTACAACTGAATAGTGGGTTCGATACTCACTGGGTGCCACATACTTTCGGCCTTGTGCCACATCTAGGCCACACTTAGAAAATCGCCACAACTATCCTTGTGCGTTTTAAGGGTGGCAGGGGTGTGTGATTTCTGGATGCTTTTGTTTCAGAATGGGCACCTTAAGATGTTCGTAGAAATTACAATCGATTGTCATAGAATGTTCCTCAAACCCGGGCTAATTCCAAGGTGAGCACGACCCTCATCACATTAAACACATGTTTCAGTTGGACGCCTTCACGCCGCCGTTTTTCACAAATCTCTAAGAAGTCTTGTAATTTTTTGGTAGATTTTTATATTTTTCTACTTGTATACAATTTTTAAACTTGACGAAGATATACTGTCAGTTATCTCCTGTTAATTCCGCTCTCCAAGTTCTCCACTGCCATGAACGGGTATTGAACTTACACTCTTTGGGTCCTGTCACTGAATCTAACAAACGCCTTTATCCACTGTGCCATTTGTCCTTGGGGAATTAACAGGAGATAACTGACAACAGACATCCATTAGACATGGCACGTGGAACTTGAACAGTCTACCACAGTGAGCGAAATAAAGGGTTCAGTCCGACATTCCAACCACCTGAAGAAGGCCGGAGCATACAACGACCGAAACGTTGTAATAAATTTGTCGACAAAGATGAGAACAATAGTCCGAATAATGTAAATAGTGTACATAATACCTCATCTCAGAAATATATATATATATATATATATATATATATATATATATATATAAAATTTTTATAAAAATTATTGATATGTCGCTCAGCAGAAAAACAACCAACGATCAAAACAATTGATTTTTATAGAGTTTGCGCAGCGTATTTTGCACTAATTTAGTCGACAATTCCTTAAGCTTAAATAGGATGGAACCAAGTGCTCTAATCACTACTGGGATAACTTTAACATTTTTCTTCACCATTTTCCACAATCTGCCATTTATTTGGCATTCATTGTTATTATTATTATTATTATTATTATTATTATTATTATTATTATTATTATTATTACTAATTAAAGAATTCTCCGAAAGACAAGCTCTGCCATTAAACTAATGAGTTGCTTGAATAACTGTGCGATTAGGTGGGCGTTAAGCGATTCCATTCATCTCTCTTCTGGGGGAAAATGAAAATATAAGGAATTGTTGCAAGGCCCAATTTAAAATTAACGTCTTATTAGTGATTAAATTTGTCAAGATTGTTTTATAGATTGACTTAATTCGTTCGATTTCGAGATATGTTTACACTTTTGGTTACCGATCGACCGAATAGATTGTCATATATTTCTTTCTTTGAATTTTTGTATCTAGTACTCTTTTAGAAGATTTAATACTTTTGCATTATCTATCTCATTCTCTTCATATCTATCTATCTATCTATCTATCTATCTAAAGATTACCGCATCTATCCATCTATCTGACTTTCTGAGTTTGCTCATAAGCAGGTATTTATAAGCTTCGATGGCTTCCAATGAGAAATTGTGTAAAAGGCTAAGTAACCTTTGCTTGGCTGTGAAAGTCTTACGTGTCTGAGCAGTCGAAAGCACATCGGGACAAATAATACAAATAAACTGCGCACACAAAACCATCTTTAACAAATAGCAAATGCACGAACAGCATATATATATATATATATATATATATATATATATATATATATATATATATATATATATATATTATAGAAATTGTCAGGAGGATTTGATAATTATAATTAAGTAATTCATATATATATATATATATATATATATATATATATATATATATATTGAACAATAAAAAATATTAAAAAATTAAAACTTTAGACACACTGAGTTGCATGTTAATATTCCTTCGTTTTTATTATTATTTCATTTAGATTCCTCATATATATATGTATATAAAAGGCAGGATGTGTGTGTGTGTGTGTGTCTGTGTGAGTGTGTGTGTGTGTGTGTGTGTGTGTGTGTGTGTGTGTGTGTGTGTGTGTGTAACGAATGCACGGCCGCAATTTTCGACGGATTTGCACCAAAGTGTACATGCACATGCTCCAAGTTGGTAAAATAGCCAAGACCGACGTTGCATTTCCCAACTCCCATCAATAGTGGAAATAATCGATTTTTCATGCGTCTACGGCAGTTTTCATGTAGTTTTCGGCCATTTTCTACTGGCCAGAGTGAGAGCCTATAGCTGGCTGCCACGAATAGGCAGGAAGATTCTATTAGCCAGCATGAGAGACAACAGCTGACTGACACGAATGTTAACTAGCATACAAAAAAAATCGATAGCTGCATTCGTCACAAGTGGGAAAAATTTAAATCTGCACTTTACTCCAATTGGCTCATTCGCTTGCTTAAACTCAACGTTGATTCTGATTCCGCAGAACTGGGTTGGGTGTGAAAAAGTATTTGTTGTTAACATTTTTTTTTCATTCGGTTTTTCCAGTTCCGAGTCCTTTTTTAAAGTTGATCGTTTTGTGTTCATTTTGTTTAGTTCTTTTTTCGTAACAGATTTAATGTTTAGTATAGAGCTTAGAAAAAATTCGCAGTGTGAGATAGGCAAGAAGTAATGCATGTAGCAACATCAGCACGGCAAAGGGCACTCCTTTAAAGGCAAGGAAGGGAAAAATATTTTAAGTCAAGTGATAGCGATTGCTGTATGAGTCGTACGATTTTTTAATCAAGCACGGGCAACGCCGGGCCATGCTGCTAGTATATATATATATATATATATATATATATATATATATATATATATATATATATATATATATATATATATATATCAGGCAATATACATACAGCAGGTTAAAAATGAGGTTTTTTCCAGTAACTTCAGTCTATTTACTTTTACTTTTGGTCTTTCTGTAGACTCCTCTTACTACCAAAATGTTCAAATTTGGAGTCGTTTGTCCACAATGCATTTTGATAAATTATGAATATTTTGTATGATTCACATATTTTTATTTCGCCATTAGCTCCTCCTCAAATCTTTTGAGATCATCAAAAGGTCTTCAGATTTGATTAAGGCCAAGTGAATCATGAAAAATGACCAAATATCATTCGATTTTGCAAAGTTATGCTATACCATCTGGTTTAGGTAGAATTGGAACAAAAATAACCTTTCAAATAGACATCGATCCAAAAACCTCTTCTAAATTATGTCAAAATTATCTTGAATCAAAAACAATTTTGGAAATTACGACTTGGCTGCCTCAGTCACCTGACCTTTCTCCCATTGAATTTGTATTCGAAAAACTGAACAGGAGAGTTCAAATAAAATGCCTGAAGTATGAACGTGAGCTATTTCAGTGCTGGGGAAGGAAAGGTTTAGTTTTGGTTTGGTTTGTTTTATGATATATCAACACCTGAATGGGTTATTTAATGCCGACAAGATTTTTATTGCTGGTAATATTTCTTTTCGAAAAATGTATTGTTGGTAATATTTGTTTCCCAAAAATGTGTTACTGGTAATATTTTTTTTATTAACCTGTTCCTTGATCTAAGCTTTCAGCTTACATGAGCCACCTTCATGGTGGTTATATGGACATTTAAAGAAAGATATTCACCATCAAAGGTCATATTCTGTTATGTTGATATATAAGATTGCTATGCGAGGACAGCGGTCGCGGAATAGCAGACGCAGGTCGTAAATTTATTATGGAGTTCTATGACGTCATACCACATTACATAGCATCTAGACATATGGTTCTGTTATTAATATTTCGGCCTCTCACTTAAAATGTTAATACAGGTTCTAAATGCTAACGCGACACTGGCTAATTTTTGTAAACAAGACATATATCGCTGTTTGTGTTTAAGAAAAGAAAATCATTAAAAATGAATATCATTCCATTTTGCAAATATATGCTATTCCATCCAAACACGATCCAAAACACTCTTGTAAAATATATCAAAATTAACTTGAATCAAAAACAATTTTGGAAATTATGACTTGGCAGCCTCAATCTCTTGAGCTCTTTCGAATTGAATTTGCATCCGAAAAACTGAACAGGAGAGTTCAAATAAAATACATAAAGAATGAGCGTGAGCTATTTCAGTGCTGAGGAAGGAAAGGTTTGGCTTTGGTTTGTTTTGTTTCACGGCATATCGACACCTCAATCGGTTATTTAATGCCGACAAGATTTCTTTTTATTGCTGGGAATATTTTTTTACAAAAATGTATAGCTACTAATATTTTTTTCCAAAAGATATTACTGGTATTAAATACTTTATTTGTATTTTTCAAAATTACTGATAATTTAAAAAAAAAATTAACCACTCGGTAGATCTTTTTGAGAAATTTTCAACTAAGTGTGAATACAGCTTCTAAATGCTAACGTGTGACACTGGCTAATGTTGTAAACAAGACATATACCGCTGTTTCAGTTTGAAGAAAAGAAAATCATGAAAAAAGAAAAACGTTATTCGATTTTACAAAGATATACCATCTGGTTTACGCATAATTTAAAAAAAAATAACATTTCAACAAGACAACTCCTCTAAGTTATGTTAAAATTACCTCGGATCAAAAAGAAAAAAAAATAAGATGGAACAGAATTTTGGAAATTATAAATTGCCCGCCATATTCATCTGAACTCCATTGAACTGCCATTGAATTAATGACATGAATTGGATTGGAAACTTCCAAGAGAATACCTAGAGAGTGCCTAGAGAGTACCCCGAACTTTTCCTTTATTGTGTACATCTCCCCGCTCTCTCTCTCTCTCTCTCTCTCTCTATATATATATATATATATATATATATATATATATGTATGTATATATATATATATATATGAAGAAATATATTCTTAAGGTGTGCTATATTTATGCGATAAAATGCTCAATATCAGAGATAGAGCGTGTGTAAATCTAAAAGTGAACATTGCAGTCAACACGCAGAGGCGACAGGCTGTTTCATGCTGGACGCAATCGTCAGGCCTTCAATGTTCACTTATATATACATATATATATATATATATATATATATATATATATATATATATATGTATATGTGTGTGTGTTTGTGTGTGTGTGTGAAAAAATATAGTTTTATGGTGTGCTATATTTATGGGGTAAAGTGCTCAATGTCAGAGATAGAGCGTATGTAAATATAAAAGTGGACATGGAAGTCAGCACTTAGAGGCGACAGTCTGTTTCATGCTAGTGCAATCGCCTGACGATTGCACTAGCATGAAACAGACTGTCGCCTCTAAGTGCTGACTTCCATGTCCACTTTTATATTTATATATATATATATATATAGTTGTATATTTAGGCAGCAATCCTTCTTTTATGCAAGTTTCATTATAAACGACAGACAAGGTACTACGGTTAAGTTTTTTATTTAATTTTTCTTGTGTACGAACAAGAGTTTTCTTTGCTGGACAAACGGTGTGTAAGAACTGTCCAAATGTTTTATTTTTCCGAGCGCTTTCGGCTATATCTTTAGCCATTATCAAGGATGATTTGATTTTTCTGCTTAATTGAGTGTGTGCATTATGTGTATGTCTTAGTGTGTAGTAGTGGTGTTTTAATTTCCGAATACGGTTAGCACGTTGTGGCTTTGTTCGTAGTTGATATTGTTAAGGGTAGGCTTTTTCTTTTTTATTATTAAAGCCTCCATTATTTTTAACCTTTTTTTACAGGTGGAAGCAATTAATATATTTGTGTTTTCTACTAGTATATTTCTAATGGAGTCTGGTAAATTTTTGTGTGTGTTTAAATGGGTTCTAATGGAGCTGTGATCGGATAGGTGTAATGTAAGACGACTGGATAAGCATGTGGTTGTGTAACCGATGTGATTATTTATGAGTCCGGTTTCGTTAGGAACGCAGTTCCTTAAGGGGCATTTGAACTCATAAATAATGTTTGTTCTTTGCAATTTTGACTTATCAGGCGTGTTGTTATTTTTGAGGATGAGGTTAGCTGTCTTAAATTTTTTATAATAGATAATTAATTTGATTTTTTTATTTGGGTCAATTGGGGTGGTGTATTTCTTTGTAATATGTCTTAGTGAGCATTCGTCTTGTTTGTAATTCTTATGCATTTGGTTTTTGTAATAAATGTGTATGTGATTTTTGACTGTGTTCACTTTCATTATTACTTATTAGGGAGAAATAGTCTTATTTGTTGGTCTATAAGATAGTTAGGGAAGCCGTTGTTGATTAGGGTTTGTTTTACGTTATTAATTTCTTTGAGGAAGAGTAGTCTAGAGGATGAATTTTGGTGTGCTCTTTCTAGAAAGTTTTTTATTTCAGCTATTTTATACCTAGGTGGACATTCGCTTTTAAAGTTTAGGTGACAAGAGTTCTTGCTGGTGGTTTTTTTGTATAAGGATGTAATGAAAGTGTTGTTGCTGTATTCAACGAGGACATCTAGGAATGGGAGTTTGTTTTTCTGGCTAAGTTAATAAGTGAAGTTAAGGACGGAGTTTTTCTCAAATGTGGTCTTAAGTGTGTCTATTTGTTTAATGTGTTTCGCTAAAATGAAAATATCGTCTACGTAGCGTACGTATATCTTCGGTTTACGGACTTATATATATATATATATATGATTGTTTGCTCGATTTCCTAACTGTTATAAGTAGGGAAAGGTAAATACTGAGCCTGTTTTGTTTACTTTGCCCTTGGGAAAGGGAGAAATCCATCATCTTCGAGCTATGAGTTAATATCATGGAAGTCTTGGATCTCTTGCCTTGGACAGCAACCAACAAAGAAATAATAAATCTCTGATTTCAAAACCAACTTCCTGAACTGATCTTCTTTAGAGACGCCCACTACTATAGGAGTCCGGTCTTGATTTGACCAGAGAGAATACTGTGATTAGTGCAGTTACATACCGGAACCCCATATACGATATCACCAATCTTGATTTGACCAGAGAGAATACTGTGATCAGTGCAGTTACATCTACATACTGGAACCTCATATACGATATCCCCAATCATCAATAAAATGATTACTAGTACACTGTCGTATATAAACTAACGAAACAAAAAAAACAAAACAAGACAAAAAAAACAGCAATCTAGTTGGCTAATTTCAAATCCAGGAAACGTTAACTGCTTCAGTAGTAGTATAAACGTTCTGGCCGGAGCATCTGATGAGGCTAATTTTTATCTATTTTTCCTATTCCAAAGCTTTTACATGAATTTGTCTATCATTCCGATCTGAAGAAGCCTACCGGAAGAGACGAAACGCGTTATTTGAATAGCTTTTCCATTTTGTCTAATTGTCGTCACATTTACATCCTAGTAGGTTCTCAAAGGGTTTTATGTTTAAGAAGCAAACTTTATTTATGTAGAAATATACAGTGTATATTGGCAAAGGTATGAGGCCACTAAATCACTAAATAATCAATAATTATCTATCTATCTATCTATCTATCTATCTATCTATCTATCTATCTATCTATTTCAGTCTGTTCATATCTATCGATCTATCTCAGTCTCTTGATATCTATCTGTCTCTTGATATCTATCTATCTATCTATCTAATCGCAAACTTTTAATATCTATCTATCTATCTATCTATCTATCTATCTATCTATCTATCTATCTATCTATCTACATACATGAATGCATACACACACACACACACACACACACACATATATATATATATATATATATATATATATATATATATATATATATATATATATGTCTGTCTGTCTGTATTTAATGACAGCTAATTACAATTTTTTAAATAATATGGATTACTGCAATACCGTAACGGATATTTTATCCTGAGGACAATCTTCCTATGTAGTTTAAACCGATAAGATGGCAGGAAAAAAATGCAACTCCCTCCGCTAAAACATATAGTTGACTTACGCGGTAAACATGACCGATTTTAAAACTTATTTGAACTTTCCGTCAGAATCTGACAAGTAAGGATTTGGCGGACATTTACGTTTAAATTTTATATGTTATAAATACAAGTAGTCTCAATAAATAATATCATATATACATCACATTATACCACTTAGAATTTGTCGACTTTTATATTTAAATGACAAGAAAATGTGTTTAAATACTTTTGAACTCTTTCCATATCAGGATTATTTCATATTTAATGCGAAGAGTAAAGCTCATTAGATTTATAAATTAAAGAAAATAAAGAATATAAAAAATCAATGTTATTTCATTCTCGACAATGAGTTTCATCGACTAAAATTGGGATTACCGATGGGGTTGCCAATTATCGGTGATTTAGCGGGGGTTCTTTCATTTTATTTCTAGAAACATTTCCCTCACAAAATATTTTACTAAACATTCAACATATTTTTTGATATAGCGATGAGTGAAGAGTTATTAATATTTTTTTAAATCATTTCACTCTAAGTAAGACAATAAAGCCACTAAGACGCAATGTGTTAGTAAGTTTCCAAAGAATGAGAAAAAGAAATAAAAACATTATAAAAGAAGAGGTATCAAGATGGCAGTAGATAACGATTGACATTGCATTTAAATTTTTGAAGGTTAACTGGAAAGCAAGAATCCGAGAGAAGCTAACACAAGCGAGAAGTAAGAGATAAAACTGTTAACATACACCCTTGTACAAATTAATTGAACTAACCACTTTAGTTTACTTTCTTTCACCATACTGACAGTTTTAGACCTACTGGAGTGACAGGGTGTAATCGAGTTCTATTTTTTCTCAGTTTAGGTCATTTGCAGTGGTGTGCAATAATATGAATCTATTTTCGTGGTGTATGATAAAATTCGTTTGGATTTGAAAAATATTGCGTCATCCGTGATTGCATTAGATTTTTATCACGGTCAGATATATTGTTTCGACTGTCGATTAGTTGTCCTATGACCATTGTCTGCGATGGACGTTACTCCAAGGAACATATACAAAAATTGTAATGCTGCACAAACACACTGGTAAATCTTACCAGTGAGCAAATCAAAGTACTATAGACCGGTAATTTTCCTGATTTGGATCCAATTGAGAATCTGTGGTCAATGTGCAAGGAACAACTTCGTGGAATGGACATACGAAATACTGACATGTGCATTGGGTCATGTTTCATTGGAAAAATACAAAAAAAGTAAATAATAACGGAATTATTCGTTTTGTTTCAATTAATTTGCACAAGGGTGTATAATTTATGGTTACATTTAGCCAATTCAAGAGTAAAATGATAAGACCTAACTGCCAGTCTAGTACCGAGCTTAAATTCATAAAGTCTAAGTGACATAGAGGAAATTTCATCATCCATGAAAATTTTTATATAAAAAGCTGAGGGCGAAATGCCAGGTCAGGACCAATGACATTGCGGGTTTTTCTTTGGACTTTTAATAAGACTCTCGTAGTGGTAATAAAAACAGAAGCAGTAAGTAGCTGAATGCTGGTGAATCCATCCTGGACACCGGCAGGCGGTGGAGCCCGCTCTTTGCGGACAAGCCGCCAAACCCGACGCGGTCGACAGCAGTATTCCATCAGAGCAAAACTCGACTTGTTGCCCGTTTCGTCTCGGAGCAGAAGATAACAACCACAACACGCCTTACGGCAAAGTCGATTGCCACGCACGAGACATGGAGGCAGACATTAACGGGGCGGGGAGTAAGGCATGTGGGCGTGTCATTCACTATCTGTGCTGTTAACAGAAGTGGATGCACATCCGCGCATGTAAAAAAAACCCCAAAAAACAAAAAAACATATGGACTCACATTGAGTTATCTTTGTACATAAAATATAAGTGAATATATACCATTTAAATCTCTGTCTTTTTTACAAATACTTTCACGGTAATTGCTCCGAGGAGCTGCTTTCGCTGGTTCCTAGGCCTCATGAATTTAAGCGCCCTACGAGGCTGGCATCCCGTTCCCACCCCTTCACCGTTGAAACTGTTAGATGCAGACGTCTCTTCTACTCCAATAGCTTCATGTCTCGCACATCTCGCCTGTGGAACTCCCTTCCTTATTCCTGTTTCCCTGACAAATACAATCTCCAACTATTTAAGTGTAACGTCAATCGACATCTCCAGTTGCCTTGATCTATCCACTTCCCTTCTCCACATCCTTTCCCCTTTCATTCCTATTTGCTCTCGCTCCAAATCTTCTGTAACCCCCTTGCCTTGATCGATCCACTATCTTTCTCCACATCCTCTCCTTTACCACTCCTACCTGCTCTTCCTCCAAACCTTCTGTAACCCCTTGCGTGCTAGTGGCTTCCAGCCTTGCTTGGGGTGATAAGCTTAAAAAAACCAAAAAAAACAAAACAACTTTCATGGTAATCGTTCTGTTGAACTTTCGTCTATGGTAATGATTCCCAACGTGGGGCGCATGCCCCACCAGTGGGGTATAGTAATATTTTGGCGGGGCATGTGTAGGAAGTGCACCCTTCGGCTTACTATACCAACAGAATAAGGGGGCAATTCGAGAATGAGTTGTTAACAGTGAATTGTTTTCTAGTGAGCTCAAATTTCATTTTGCATTATTATTTCCTGATTAAAATGATCAAAGTATATTACAGAATAAGCTTTCATTCAAATATTTTATATTTCTGCCTTTCAGTTCTCTATTATATGTTTTGAAACTATATATATTTAACTGTCTTTTTGTTTTTTTTAATTTTTCTCTTTCATGGACGCCATTGTCTTTGGGGGCTTGTTTAGAGATCGAATTAATGGCCTTTTAAGCTTCCTTCATGTGAATTGCAGTAAAATGTTGAATATATAAGAATTAAATATTACAGGAGGGGGAAACAGAATTTTAGAAATACCAAAGTTAGACATAGACCTAAATCGGTTGGGAATCACTACTCTATGGTAAAAAAACAAACAAACATTCCTTTATGGTTTTAAAAAAGTTGTTATTATTACTCTCCACCCTCGACAGACAAATTGTACACATGGGAACTAGTTAGGACTTTATAGAGACTTGAGGTATTATGGTGGCTGTAGTAAGAATGTGTTGTTTTGGTGTAAGGAATACTCTGGTATGTTTTGGTCTGTAACTATAGCTAGCTAAGTTTAAAATAAGAAAGATTGAAGACCAGATTTCCCCTATCCCCTTTTCGTCTTGTGCTACATTTTTATATTATAACAAAATTAATATTACTTTCCTATATGTTGGTTAATATTACCCCCTCCCCGCAAACAAATTATACATATGGCGACTATTAGGATTTCATAGAGACCTGAGGTATTATAGTGACTGTAGTAAAAATAGTAAGTAACAAGTTGTTTTTGTGTAAGGAATACTGTGGTATGTTTTGGTCAGTAACTGTGGCTAGCTAAGTTTAAGATTAGACAAATTGAAGACCAGTCTCGCCTATCCCCCTTTTGGCCTTGTGCCATATTTTTGTATTTTTAAAATAAATATCACTTTACTCTATGGTATCTAGGTTTTATGAATTTAATCGTAGTTCTATCTCATCATTTTACAGTTGAAATTGATAGATGCAACCGTAAGTTCTATGCTAAGAGTTTCTTCTATCACATTTCTTGCTTCTCGCTTCCCAGTCAAGTTTGATCTTCAAAAATTTAAATGCAATGTCAATCGTTACCTACTGTCCTCTTAATTATTGTTCTTTTAATGTTCCCTCTACATAATATTGTATTTATTTCTGGTATTCCCTAACACTTAATAACCCATTGCGTCTTGGTAGGTTTATTGCCTTTCTTGGGGTGAAATGATAAAAAATGAATATATAAATACTTAGATGTATGTGCGATTTTTATATGTAGTTGTATTTGTGTATTTTAGTGTCCATCTATTGTTACGACTATTTTGTCCAGATTAGGATGCAATCAACTGACAATATATCTAGTTAATATGCAGCGGATTATAGCGGCAAGTGAATGAGATTAAGATGAAATTTAAAATTTAGAAAATGTTCCATTTCTAATTTTGCGGTTGAATAACGAAAATAGACGACAAATTTTCTTTGTGTCTCTTTACGACGCCATTTTATTTTTTATTTTTTGCTTCCAACTTCATCATTTGCTTGCGTCGAGGATATATTTCCGCTTTGTTTATTTCGAAACAAGATTTTTTGTTAAAAATCTGACACTCAACAGACCGGACAAGTACATATCAACAAAAAAGTAATAAAGAAGGATAAACTTTTGGTAGAAAAATAAACATTAAACCTTTTTTTTTCATTAGTTGAAGGAGACAGAAGTAAGAGCAAATACAGAACGCGAAATCCTCATACGTTATTTTTGGTTCCTGGGAGAAATTAGTGCCACAAAAACTTAGAAAAGAAAGAAAAATGCAGTTTTTAACAAAAAAAAAAAAATAAAAAAAAGATTGGTAGCAAAGAAAGTGGGAAGAAGAAAAAAAATAAAAAGACAAAAAGAAGAAATAAAAGAGTAAAAGAAAATGAAAATATAAATTATTACATTGCTCGGACTCTTGTCTTCATCATTATTGCCATATTCACGACGTTTCTGTTGTTGTACGCTCCGGCCTTTTTCAGGTAATTGGACTTTCTAACTTAACCCTTTATTTCGTCCATCGACGCAGATTGTTCTAGTTCCACGTGCCATGCCTCTTCCGGATGTCTCAGTTATCTCCCTTTAGTTCAAAGTTTTTGTTCACCTCTGCAGTAGCCAAATATTGAACTCACAACTCTTTGGGTCAAGTCATTGGATCCAACCAATTCTTTTATCCACTGAACCATGTGTCCTCATGGAAAATACCTGGCTACTACAGTAGAAGAGAAGGAACTATTAGAATAGAAACTACGGTTGCATCTAGCAATTTCAACAGTAAAACAACGAAATCTAGTTGCCCCTGTAGTATTATGCTTAAATTCATGCAATCTCGATACGAAAGACGAGAGCCTATTAGAACAATTGCCATGAAAATATTTATAAAAATGACACGTCACGGTGGCGGGAAAATGACTAACGTCGACATGCCAGATCAGGACCTGTAGCATGGCAGAAACCTGCTTTAGATTTTGCCGAATGGCAGGTTTATAAGATGGATTTCGGCGAGAAAATGTATCTGTTACGACATCTTTCCTAGCTGCAAACGCTTAGGCACCTCACTCTGTTTCTATAACTTGGTTTAAAATGAAATTTTTAAAATGAAAAAAATAATTCTTAAAGCTTTCTTTTTTAGCTTTACTTGAAAGCTAAAGGATTAAATTTACTGTTTCCAGTAAGCAAAACAACCTGGTGTATTTCAAATAGAAATTATATTGATTAGAATCTCAACTTTTTGCTCACTTTCAGAAATCGTTTAAGTTCAGCCATTTTTTATACGTTTATAAACAAAATTTAATTCTCGGTTTTAAAAATCTTCCAAAAATAAAATATTCTTTTCTGAAACTTTATTTGAAGATTATTAGCTGATTTAAAGTATAATTAATCTGATTTGAGAAAAATTATTTACTTTAATTTTAAAATAACGGAGAGATTGATTTTAAAAACAAACAGTAGCGCGATTAAGTGCTTTTCAACACATCATAAATCACTTGATGAGGTGATGACATTTTTATTATTGTTCTGAGGAAACCTTATCTGTTAAAACATAATTTAATACAATGACGGGTGAAGACGTTTTTATATGATTTTTAAATACTTAAGAATGTTGGAAAATATTATCCGTAATCTAATTTTAGGAACGTTGAATTTAAATTTACTAGAGTCATCACTCTTATTTTCTAATTATGTTGTGCATGTTCACCATACTTTCAAACAGAAGAACGTTACGTGTACATACAATATTGGGTGTATATGTCTTTTAATGGGCTTTTCAGTTTTTGATTCTTAAATGTAGTTTTCACTTAATAAGAATATCACCTAATCGCCTTGAAGTAAGGCAGAATTTTAAACGATTTATGATATTTAAAATTATTTAATCAAAATTTTAAAAAAATGAAATAATTCTTGTAAAAGTTCATTATTCATCGAAAAAAAGGTTTTGTTAAGACAACAGTGTTCTTAACAAATGCTATTTATAAAAGCAATTAAAAGCTTTTATAATTAAATAGTTTTATTGCATTTTTTATTTTACGATTCAGAGCAGATTTTTCGTTACTGGGTTAACTGTTTTACAAAAAAAAAACAAAAAAAAACAAAAAAAACAAACAAAAATACTGATGATTTAAAATTTCCAAGGAGTCCTGCTTCTAAATAATAAAACAAATTTTCGCCCTATAATTTAATTTCTGAAATTAAGTAAGTGGAGGGTAACATATGTAAATATATATATATTTTACCACTATCTTCTAAAAAAGAAACATTTCTGAAATACTTTTCTAAAAAAGAAACATTTCTGAAATACCTTTCTAAAAAAGAAACATTTCTGAAATACTTTTTTAAAAAAGAAACATTTCTGAAAAACTTTTCTAAAAAGAAACATTTCTGAAATACTTTTATAAAAAAGAAACATTTCTGAAATAATTTTCTAAGAAAGAAACATTTCTGAAATACTTTTCTAAAAAAGAAACATTTCTGAAATACTTTTCTAAAAAAGAAGCATTTTTGAAATACTTTTCTAAAAAGGAAACATTTCTGAAATACTTTTCTAAAAAAGAAACATTTCTGAAATACTTTTCTAAAAAAGAAACATTTCTGAAAAACTTTTCTAAAAACGAAACATTTCTGAAATACGTTTCTAAAAAGGAAACATTTCTGAAATAATTTCATTCGTTTGTGAATAAGTTTTGAAAGCTTCATTAAAATCTTACAATTATTTGATATTTGCAAGAATTGGACAGAAAAAAATGCCCAAAGCACTAATCGTAATTATTACGTCAATCTCTGACGTAAAAAACAAGATTTTTACCAAAAATGTCGAAAGTGCTAGAAAGGATTAAAAAGTTTAAAAAATAATTTTAAAAAATACTTGGGTCTTTCCTCTTAATAATAACACAAACATTTTTATGATAAAACTTTTTTCATCAAGCTTTATTGTTTGTTTTTTTTTTCAGCGAAAAAGTGGAGGTACCTATAGAAAATAATTCAAGATAATCTTTCCACTTGATGTCAGTGAAAAAAACTGAGACCAAGAAGATGCAGTGAGTTTTCTCTTGGAGGTTAGCATCAGCCATTTTTACCTTTCATCAAGACAGCAAAAATGATTCTCTATGAATCATTTCGTTTTTGAGGCATTAAAATTTATAAATGATTTCTTGCTTCAGTTAACAACTGACTGGAGGTCATTTCCGAGAGCAGCTGTCCGTTTTACTTTGTTGAAGATATCTAATTTACTATAAAGACAGGAATAAATATTTGCGTCATCGGTGTTATAAAGTCAATATGATAGCTTAAGTTTAAAACAAAGCAAACACATCACAAAATCCAGAAAGGAAATATACCTCCCATATCAAAAATTCCAATGCACATAAAACCACAGGAAATCAACTGCACCGTCCAACACTCACACTTCAAAATAATCCCATCGTATTAAAAAAAAACGTTGCGTCACACGTGCGTAGTGGGGCGATTGCAAATGGCCGCTTCTCGAGATTACGCGTGACATCGTCGCTACCTCGCGACGTCGACTATGTTGGATTTACACGACAAACAGCTAGATATCCGCTTTGCCCGGCGTGGTAAGTATATTCTCTCACTACAATCAGCATAGATACAGAGTTGAGAACTGATGACACCTGGAGGCTATTTGATGAATATAAGTATATAAGCGATACCGGAGATTGAAGGATAAAGCCATAGGGTACGCAGAAATTAATGCGAAAATATCTAGAGCGTTCAACATGATTTTCATTATACGATCAGTTAAGGAAGATTGGAATAAGTCAAATATACAGTCGCCTTTCAGCTTTTGACGAAGTCTATCATGCCAAACTCTACCAAACGCCTTCGAGATATCTAAACCCACAGCCCTAGCCTCGCCGTTCTTACCTAAAACTTGATAAACATTATCAGTAATAACGGTTAATACATCAGCGGTTGACCTAGAGAAACCAAATGTTCATCTGAAAGGCCTTGTGAAGTGAGATGCTTAATCAATTCAGAGTCGATTAGATCTTCTGGTACGTTGCCAAAAATAGATAAAAAAAGTCTAATAGGACAATAATTCGAGGGACCAGAAGGTTCAGCAGAGCTTTTAAAAATAGGAAGTACAGATTGTCTATATTTCTGAGATAAGGTATTATGTACACTATTTACATTATTCGGACTATTGTCCTCAATTTGTCGCCATATTTATTACAACGTTTCGGACTTTCAATATCTGTCTATATTTCTGAGATAAGGTATTATGTACACTATTTACATTATTCGGACTATTGTCCTCATCTTTGTCACCATATTTATTACAACGTTTCGGTCTTTTAATATTTGTCTATATTTCTGAGATGAGGTATTATGTACACTATTTACATTATTTGGACTATTGTCCTCATCTTTGTCGCCATATTTATTATAAAGTTTCGGCCTTTCAGTATCTGTCTATCTTTCTGAGATGAGGTATTATGTACACTATTTACATTATTCAGACTATTGTCCTCATTCTTGTCGTCATATTTATTACAACGTTTTGGCCTTTCATTATCTGTCTATATTTCCGAGATAAGGTATTATGTACACTATTTACATTATTCGGACTGTTGTCTTCATCTTTATAGACATATTTATTACAACGTTTCGGCTTTTCAGTATCTGTCTATATTTCTGAGATGAGGTATTATGTACACTATTTACATTATTCGGACTATTGTCCTCATCTTTGTCGCCATATTTATTACAACGTTTCGGCTGCCCCCTTAAGGTATGGCTTCAAGGACAACAGAAAGCTGTAACACGAGAAGTGGGAAAATCAGCCGTGGATGATGACATATGGAGAGAGAAGGGTTGCTAAAGACATTAGGTTTGCAATAATGTAAATAATGATGAATTTCATATTTTGTATTCAGCACAGTTCACACTCATAGGTCGGATAGAGGTGCGTATTCTAATTGATCACTACATTCGTATGGAACTAGACCAGTCTACCCCAGTTCAGTTCGACATTGCAACCACCTGAAGAAGGCCGGAGCGTACAACGTCCTCATCTTTGGTGACATATTTATTACAACGTTTCGGGCTTTTAGTATCTGTCTATAACTCTGAGATGAGATAGTATGTACATTATTTACATTATTCGGACTATTGTCCTCATCTTTGTCGCCTTATTTATTACAACGTTTCGGCCGTTGTACGCCCCGGCCTTCTTCAGGTGGTTGGAATGTCGAACTGAACCCTTTATTTCACTCACTGGGATAGACTGTTCTAGTTCCACGTGCCATGTTTAATGGGTATCAGTTATCCGTTATTCAATACCCGGTTAAGGTAGTGGAGCACTTGGAGAGGGGAATTAACTGGAGATAATTGATTACTTACGTCTTGAAAGTGCATTTAATTTTTAAAAAAATGTTGGACTACGTACATATAATTGATCAAGTATATCTGTTTAATTTCGTATGTTTAGGTAACATATCATATGCTAAATATCTATAAGGATTTGAATTCTCGGAATGTATTTTTCTATGTAAGTATATTGATTGCAAGGTACGCTCATACTTCGGCTTGTTACTCTATTGGGCAATGCATATGTCATTATATGTGTCTATTTGTATAGACATTTCGTCGTTGTCTTATGTCCTATAAAGTTTTGTTTTGTAACATGGCCTGGTCAAAAATTTGTATTTAGTCCACGGGTTTATGCAATTTTTTTTTGTCTCGGAACCACACAAAAATTTCATAGTTCGTCCACTCTCTCTTTTTCTCTTTATATGCAGCATCTCTTCAGGATGTAGTCAATCATGTCTCTCCACAGTTTCCTGTCCTTCGTAGCTCCGAATGTTAGAAACTCCAAGTGCTTCCTCATTACATATCCAAGAAAGTTCAGTTGTCTCTGTGATTCTGTGTTCTAAGAAAATGGAAAAAGGTTTAAATTTAACGAGGCTTCCATGCCGAACACAGTGCTTCTTTCATATCGCAAAATAGGAAGTAAAAGACATGGATTTCTGCTTTTTCCATGTGGCGGGTTTGTTTAGAACTTTGGCGATCATGGCTCTCCACAATTTCCTGATCTGCATAGCTCTTAGTAAATTTTATTTCTTTGTTATCTCTCCTAAGTTGTCTTACCCCATCTATTTACTCATGCCCGTTAAGTTATGCGTTGTTTTCTTGTCTTTCTTACGATCAATATGCCCTGTGAGTATCATATTTTCCAAGCCCTCTATCTTCAGTATGTGCCCTAGAAATATCAACTGTCCCTTCCTGATGTTAATTCTAAATGTCCTTATTGTTTTCCATTTTCTCGCTGCTCATATGCCCTGTTCACAGAAGTTAAGCAACGTCGAGTCTGGTTTGTACCAAGGTGGGTAACCGCTTGGGAATATCAGGTTCTGTATGCTTGGATGTGCGGGTGGTGTCATTGATAAGAGCTCGGAGTTGGAGAACCGATTTCCAATTCCAGATGGTTTCGTTAAATTCACTGATGTGCAAATACTGTTGGGAATGGTACGAATTCACCTCTTCTCCCCCCAGCTGTGGGTTAATTAGTAGGACTTGTATCAGTAAATCATTATTATCCCCCAAATATTCTTACAATCCAAATATATTCTCTGCCTTTAAATAACCTGCAAAAGGTTGATAAGCCGTAAAATATAACCAATAAATCAAAATCTCGTCTCTTATTTTCTTTATTTATTTACTTTTCTTCTCGTTTTTATTTATTTTTCATTTTGGTCTTCTTTTAAGTTTTTCATTTCTCTTTTATTTCTTTTTCCTTCGTTTAATTTTAATTTCTGTTTTTTCTCTCTTCTTTTTTTTCAAGATGACATTACTTCATTTCATGCAAATCTTTTGGTTCTAATTTCTCCCCCAGACCGAGTATAACAGTTAGGGATATCACGTTCTGTATTTTCCTATATTTCTTTCTCTATCAAATAAAGTTTTAATGGCTATTTTACTACGAATTTTTCATTCTTATTTATTACCTTTTAGTAGCGTTTTTCTTGTGTGGTTTATTGATTCTCGAAATGTTTATGAACTTCTTTCCAAATAAACAAAGCGGAAATATATCTTCCATCTAAGCGAATAATGGCGTTGGAAATTTTAAAATAAAATAAAATGGCGCCGTACAGAGGCAGAGAGTTTGTCGTCTGCTATTTTCATTATTCAACCGCAAAATTACAAATTATTCCATTTCGAATTTCTCCTGAGAGTATAAATCTCCGACATTTTCTCTGATGAAAAATTGGAACCAACTTTTACCAGCAGGAAATACAAATCTACACAGGTTTTTCGGTATACAATCGTCTTAGCGTTTATTAACCTTTAATATCACTTTAAAAAAAAAATCTGTTTTATGAAACCTTTCAATTCTAACTGGCTTGAATAAATATTACAATGGAAATATAAAAAATATGTTTCAATATCCGGCATTCCAGCTTCTGAAAGTGGAATCGGCCTGGACACGAAACATCTCATGCATGAATAAACTTGAGGTTCCAATTTTCGATCGTTCATTGCTTATTCATTTAAACACAATTTTATTTGGGAAATATTTTATTTGCAAACGATGTAATATTTTGTAATGGAAAAAAGGTATTGAAAAAAGAATGGAGGCAAAATATGTTTCCAAATATTATTTAAGAAAAAACAGATTTGTTTCAGATTTGTGAAATTAGCCAAGTTTGGTTTCTCTGACGGTAGAAGAAAAAAGAAAAAAATCGAATCTAGGAAAATCATGAAAAATTGACCAAATGAAGAGAGAGAGAGAGAGAGAGAGAGAGAGAGAGAGAAAGAGAGAGAAAGAGAGGGAGAGAGAGGGAGAGAGAAAGAGAGGGAGAGAGAGGGAGAGAGAGACAATATGACAAGCTATCTTCGTTTTATTCATCAATAAAATAATTGAAAATAAAAGAAAACGTAAGAGAACGAAGAGATAAAGGAAAAGGGATAAAGAAAAAGAAATGAAGAAAAAAGAAGGAAGAAAGAAAAAAGAAGAAATTAAAAAAGAAAGAAAGAAAAAAGAAGAAAGAAAGAAGAAAGAAAAAGTGATAAAGAAAAGAAAGACGTGATAAACAAAAAAGAAAAACAGATAAAGGAAATAACGAAAGAAAGAAAGAAGAACGAAGAAGGAAAAAAACAGACAGAAAGAACAAAAAAACTAACAAAAGAAAGAAGCCCGACTAACGAAAAACAAAGAAAGGAAAAAGAAGGAAAGAAAGAAAGAAAAAGAAGGAAAGAAAGAAATAAGACAGAAAGAAAGAGAAAAGAAAAGAAAGAAAGAAAGAAAGAAAGAAAAAAGAAAGGAAGGAAGGAAGAAAAAAGAAGGAAAGACAAATAGAAAGAAGGAAAGAAAGAAAGAAGGAAAGAAATAAAGGAAGAAAAAAGAAAGAATGAAAAAAGAAGGAAAGAAGGGATAAATAACAATAAAGAAATAAGGAAGGAGAAAGAAAGAAAGAAAGAAAGAAAGAAAGTGTTGAGTCTTGACTCAATGTTGAATCTCGCCTAATGCATGGAATAATAATGCAACACAAAATGTACTTAGAACAAGAATGTATTATAACAAGAAAGTGTACACAATAAGTACATATAGTATTTCTGTATATTTCTGGGAAGACGTTCCTGGAGAATGTGTTGACTAGTCGCAGTCGATCAGAGTCTCTAGTTGGATCTCGTGATTCCACCCTCGTCTTCCGGTATCAACCATTATTTATATAGTTGGTAGTCACCTATGCAGATTAGGTGGATCCCACCACAACACCCCCCTCCCAAGCCTTGGAATCCTATTGGATTTCAAACTGGCTTCTATATGGGATGATGATATGGTTATTTCTTTGTAGATCCCCTTTGCATAGTTCCTATGTATATCTGTTTTTTTTTTTTCAATATCTTTTTCGTTTCGGATTCACGTCCAATGGGTCCGTGAACTTTCGTTTCCTACCGGATCTTCTCGGTTCATGAGCACTCTGCGGAGGTTCTACTTGAAAAGTATCATACATTACATCAATGGTATCTTCCTCCTCATCCGGTATACTCTCTTCATGCTCTAGCGCGTAGCATTTTTTGAGTTGGTTCTGGTGCCTTTTATGAGTATTCTTCGGCCCTTTTATTATGTAAATCAGGTCACCGATTCTCTTATCCACTATGCCTCGCTCCCAGAACTCAATGTTGTTTCTATAGCACTTGAAAAAGACCTTCTCTCCTGTTGAGTCTTGACTCAATGTTGAATCTCGCCTATTGCATGGAATAATAATGCAACACAAAATGTACTTAGAACAAGAATGTATTATAACAAGAAAGTGTACACAATAAGTACATATAGTATTTCTGTATATTTCTGGGAAGACGTTCCTGGAGAATGTGTTGACTAGTCGCAGTCGATCAGAGTCTCTAGTTGGATCTCGTGATTCCACCCTCGTCTTCCGGTATCAACCATTATTTATATAGTTGGTAGTCACCTATGCAGATTAGGTGGATCCCACCACAACACCCCCCTCCCAAGCCTTGGAATCCTATTGGATTTCAAACTGGCTTCTATATGGGATGATGATATGGTTATTTCTTTGTAGATCCCCTTTGCATAGTTCCTATGTATATCTGTTTTTTTTTTTCAATATCTTTTTCGTTTTGGATTCACGTCCAATGGGTCCGTGAACTTTCGTTTCCTACCGGATCTTCTCGGTTCATGAGCACTCTGCGGAGGTTCTACTTGAAAAGTATCATACATTACATCAATGGTATCTTCCTCCTCATCCGGTATACTCTCTTCATGCTCTAGCGCGTAGCATTTTTTGAGTTGGTTCTGGTGCCTTTTATGAGTATTCTTCGGCCCTTTTATTATATAAATCAGGTCACCGATTCTCTTATCCACTATGCCTCGCTCCCAGAACTCAATGTTGTTTCTATAGCACTTGAAAAAGACCTTCTCTCCTGTTGAGTCTTGACTCAATGTTGAATCTCGCCTATTGCATGGAATAATAATGCAACACAAAATGTACTTAGAACAAGAATGTATTATAACAAGAAAGTGTACACAATAAGTACATATAGTATTTCTGTATATTTCTGAGAAGACGTTCCTGGAGAATGTGTTGACTAGTCGCAGTCGATCAGAGTCTCTAGTTGGATCTCGTGATTCCACTTCCTCGTCTTCCGGTACCAACCATTATTTATATAGTTGGTAGTCACCTATGCAGATTAGGTGGATCCCACCACAACACCCCCCTCCCAAGCCTTGGAATCCTTTTGGATTTCAAACTGGCTTCTATATGGGTTGATGATTATGGTTATTCCTTTGTAGATCCCCTTTGCATAGTTCATATATATATCTGTTTTTTTTTTCAATATCTTTTTCGTTTTGGATTCACGTCCAATGGGTCCGTGAACTTTCGTTTCCTACCGGATCTTCTCGGTTCATGAGCACTCTGCGGAGGTTCTACTTGAAAAGTATCATACATTACATCAATGAGATCTTCCTCCTCATCCGGTATACTCTCTTCATGCTCTAGCACGTAGCATATTTTGAGTTGGTTCTGGTGCCTCTTATGAGTATTCTTCGGCCCTTTTATTATGTAAATCAGGTCACCGACTCTCTTATCCACTATGCCTCGCTCCCAGAACTCAATGTTGTTTCTATAGCACTTGAAAAAGACCTTCTCTCCCGGGGTGTATCTTTTTCTAGCTGTATACATAGTGTTCTTTATTCTATTTCTTCCTGGAAAAAGCTTGTCAAACACTGACTTAACTTTCCTAGCGAACATTAGTTCAGCTGGTGCCATGTTTGATGGTGTTCTCTGGTTAGGCGTGATTCTGTATACTTGTAGGAATTGCTGAAGCGCCTTTTTCCGTTGGAACTCCTGAGGCTTTCTTCAGAGCGCGCTTTAACGTATCTACAAATCTTTCTGCGAGTCCATTGGATCTCGGATGATACGGCGGCGTCGTTATGTGGTTAATTTGATATAACTCACAAAATTCCTTAAAATCGTCAGAAGTGAATTGTGTACCATTGTCACTCACAATACACTCTGGCACACCGAACCGTGCAAATAGTTAATGCAAAAAAGTTGTTGTGGTATTGGACGTAGGCTTTTTGCAGCGTAGTACTTCCGGCCATTTTGTAAAGCTATCTACCACTATTAAGTAGTAATAATCTTCTACTGGACCAGCGAAATCAATGTGTAATCTTTCCCACGGATGATCCGTCTTTGGCCATGGTTTGTGTACTATAGGTGGTGCCTTAGCTGCTAACGCACACCCTTTACATCGATGAGCCATGTTTTCGATATCCACATCCATTCCTTTCCAATATACAAAACTTCGCATTAAGCTTTTTGTTCTATTAATCCCCGGGTGACCCATATGAAAGTCCCGTAGGATTGTTTTCTGCAACTTTTTTGGTACTACTATTTTCTCTACACTTGCGAAAGGCACGTTTCGTTTCTTTTTAAATATAGGCATAGTATTTTCTTTTAATTCAAATTTAGCTTCAAACTTGTTACATCTTCCAAGACCAGGTGTAAAGGTTTCTGGAAACTTTTTCTTTAATTCATCTTTAATGTCCTGTCTTGTTTGCGTATTACTTTCTACTTTTCTGCAGAATGAGTTTAACGGTTTATCCCACAATTCGAATGTTTCAATAAAATCTGTACCCAACAAGTTTTCTCCATTTCTCAGAATGAAAACTTATTTTTTTAACGATCCCATTCAATTTCATTGGAAGTACAACCTCGCCTTCGAAGTTAATTTGCTTTCCAGTTACCGTTCGAGCGAGTTTCGTTGACTTCATTATTGTAGGCCTTTTTAACATTTTCCATGTTTTATCGTTCATTATTGTTAAATCTGACCCCGAATCGAGTTGAAATTTGATATTCTTCTTGAATATTTCAGTCGTCACATATTTCCTCAAATCTCTATCTGATTTGATATTCGAATTTGTTTGTCTAATTCGGTTCTTGCATTTTTTCGTTTTACAACAAGATCCTTTGTGACCATTCTTTTGGCACACGAAACATTTCTTATTTCTATATGGGCAATTTACCTCCCAATGTCTTTCGTTACAACGTCTGCAATTATATGGTGGGACTTTTTTATTTTCGTTCTTTTTATTTTCTTGTCTATTATTAAAATACGCTGATTTTTTTCTCCAATTTTTCTGTAATGGGTACTTTGACTGCTTTTTTATTTTTTTAATATAAGCAATACCAGCTTTTTCCATTTTTTGCGACTCTTTCTTTAACTTTACGGCCCGTTGACACTCCTCTGCTAACTTTTGCAGGGTAAGGCCTTGTTCAGATTAGAGTTTAGACAAAACTCGACGTCTTATTTCGGCACTCTTACTGGATACCAGTCCTTGAGCAAAAATTAAACACTTGAATTCTTCAACCGTAATCTCTGCCAATCTGAAATTGTCACAATGTCTATTCACTATAGATGCATATGTTAAGTAATCCTGATCGTCGGATTTAGAGACATTCATGCATAACCATCGCTTATGCCAAAGCGACATATTTGCTCCAAACAGCTCTTTTAGCAATTTCACTGTTTCCGAGAATTCCAATTCAGTTGTTTTTCTCGGTAGAATAAAATCTACAAATTTGCTATGTTCTGCTGTACCTAGCTTTCTTAGTAATAGACTGACTTTTCTTGAATTCGACCAGTTTTCACAGTCTGTGTAGAAAATATCTTCATATCGTTTAAAGTACGCTTCAAACGTTTTTTCTTCGTCTGGCACATAGTTGAAAGTTTCCAGCGAATTAAATATGGTGTTATTAGAATATGAAGAATTTCCCTCATTTGCCTGATAGTTGTTTAATTTCTCCAGTGTTAACTTTTGAATTTCCAAAAGTCTTTCATCTTGTTTTTCCTGATATTTTTGCAGCGCTATTTGTTGTTTTTGTTGTCTTTCATCTTGTTTCTCTTGATATTTTTGTTGTCTTTCATCTTGTTTAACTTGATATTTTTGCATCGCTATCAGTTGTTCTTGCTGTGCTATCTGTTGTTCTTGCTGACGTTGTTGACTCAACTGCTGGGATTTTAATAATTCAGATATGACTTTGGATAGTTCCTCCATTTTTAGCTGATAGTGTTCATGCAACAAGGAATATACTTTTAATTTGTGTATCCCCGAATATCATATAAGCTGACCAAAAATCGAAACAAACGTACGACTTTTTAATTTTATGACTTGCTTTTACATTCACGCCCGTGCTAATCAACTTTGGTATTTTTTTTTTTCGTGAACAGTGAGCGTCGGACTTTTTTTTTCGACTTCTGTTCGCGTATTTCAATGACAACGTCTGATTTTCTTATCAGAGGTAATTCGTCACTATATTGTTGAACAAATAATTTAAAAAAATAATTTTTTAAAGTTTGTTACCTTTCAAAGTCGACACGGTGTATTTGTGCTCCTTTTAATCCATGCATGTTTTTGTAGTCGGCCAATTTTTCTTTTTAGAGGGTGTCTCCGTGTAGATATTTTTTTAATTTAAAATTACCGTTATTCGTTTACGACACCTTTGCAATTTTTCTGAGTGAACGTTCCTTTATGCTTAGTCGTCTTTTAACGAGTTCTACATATCCAGAAGTTTAGAATCCTTCGTCGTTACGTTAACGTTGGACTTTTAATTAATAGCTTTTTTTTTCAGCCTGGGTTCTTCAATGACTTGTCCCAATTGTTGAAAACTCTCACTATTAATTCTTTCTTCTTTCCTTATGGTTCGTTCTACTTCTTTGCCATTGTTGAAACTTGGCGTATGGTTCGTTCTACTTCGTCGCCATTGTTGAGTCTTGACTCAATGTTGAATCTCGCCATGGAATAATAATGCAACACAAAATGTACTTGGAACAAGAATGTATTATAACAAGAAAGTGTACACAATAAGTACATATAGTATTTCTCTATATTTCTGGGAAGACGTTCCTGGAGAATGTGTTGACTAGTCGCAGTCGATCAGAGTCTCTAGTTGGATCTCGTGATTCCACCCTCGTCTTCCGGTATCAACCATTATTTATATAGTTGGTAGTCACCTATGCAGATTAGGTGGATCCCACCACAACAGAAAGAAAGAAAAAGAAAGAAGAAGTTATAAAAAGCACTGATAAAGATAAAAGAAAGAAAGAAAGAAGAACGGGTAAAGAAAGAAAGAAAGAAAGAAAGAAAGAAAGAAAGAAAGAAAGAAAGAAAAAAGAAAAAAGAAGGAAAGAAAGAAAGAGAGAAGGAAAGAAATAAAGAGAAAAGAAGGAAGGAAGGGAGGAATGAGGAATGAAGAAAGGAAGAAATAAATAAGGGACTGGAGAAATGAAGGAAATACTAAGTAAATGTTAAGTAAGAAGGAAATAAAAGAGGAAGGAAATAAAAGGAAGGCAATAGGAGAGTAAGGAGGAAGAAAGAGTCGAAGAAAGAAAAAGGAAGAAATTAAATGCAATGAAGGGGAGGGGGAAATAAAAAAGCGAAGAAAACAGAGAATAACATGAAGGAAATGAATTATGGACAATCGACAGAAGTTAACAAAGAATGAAAGGAAAGGGAAGAATATCAGAACAAAAAATGAAGACGAATTCTTGGGGAGAGTTGAAGAAAGCACGCATTCTCTTTAAGGAAAAATACTTTTCTTTCTTTCTTTCTTTGCTTTCTCTCTTTTTTCTATTTTTGATTATCTATCTATCTATCTATCTCATTTTGTTCAATATCTATCTATCTATCTCATTTTGTTCATTATCTATCTATCTATCTATCTCATTTTGTTCATTATTATCTATCTATCTATCTATCTATCTATCTCATTTTGTTCATTATCTATCTATCTATCTATCTATCTCATTTTGTTCATTATCTATCTATCTATCTATCTATCTATCTATCTATCTCATTTTGTTCATTATCTATCTATCTCATTTTGTTCATTATCTATCTATCTCATTTTGTTCATTATCTATCTATCTATCTATCTATCTATCTATCTATCTATCTATCTATCTATCTATCTATCTATCTATGTCATTTTGTTCATTATCTATCTATCTATCTATCTATCTATCTATCTCATTTTGTTCATTATCTATCTATCTATCTATCTATCTATCTATCTATCTATCTATCTATCTATCTATCTATCTATCTATACCATTGCCTTTAATTTCTATTGTTCTTACTATTTTTTATAACTTCTCACCTCTTCTTTCTTTCTTTCTTTCTTTCTTTCTTTCTTCTTTCTTTCTTTCTTTCTCCCTTCCTTCGTTTCTTTCTTAATTTCTTTCTTTCTTTCATTCTTTCTTTCTTGTTCCAAATTCAAATTTGTTTGTTTGTTTGTTTCTTTCTTTCTTTCTTTCTTTCTTCTACCGTTACTATGTTGAAGTCATTGCATTTGTCGCTACAAATCTTCAATCTTAGGCAACAATTACATTCCTCATTTCTATGAAAGTTTGAAAAGTTTTCGAGTGATTATTTGCAACCCATGACTTTTGTTGTTCTCTGAAGCCGACCATAGCTAAATGCGATGTAAGTAATATTTCCGTTTTTTTTCTTTATTTCTTTTCCTTAAATGTATGGATGTTATACATCCAGAATAATTATTGATAATTTTGAAGATTTCTTCGTGAGATAAACGACAGATGGTGAAGTCAGCCTAAAATAAAATTAATAATTATTATATATTTTTTCCCTTCATTTCCTTCACTCTTTTTACCGTTGCTATACTCGACCAAGCCGAGCAACCAATTTTCTCCGGAAGAGAAAATCACGAAAGGAAACAAGAAATTTAAAGAAACCAGAAGAAAACTTTTTAATGTTCTTTGTCATAAGAGAACGCATTTCATGAGGCGAACGGTCAGTTCGATCGATGCTAAAACCTCGACGTAACTCATTTGGCAGATAAAGCGTACAGTTTGGCGGGAAAAGTTTTAAAAGCAAATGAGAGTTGGTTTTTTTTTCTATTCTGGCAACGAGGTGAGATTGATAATGGGGTTAGACAGACGGACAAATAGATGAATTGACAGACGGACAGATAGAATCAGGCGAATAGTTGAAGAGACGCTTTGACTAGGAAATGATGGAGATTGTTTTCGTGTGCGTTCACTTTGAGGTGTGAGGAATGAAATTGATTGATGTAAAAGGAGAGATTGAGTCTGTATCAAATATAAAGGTTCCAAAGGATGGGTTTGGGGATGAGAGGTCAACAGGGCAGGAAAGTTTAGAAAGAGAGAGAGCGAGAGAAAGAAATAATAGAATGTCCGTGTAAATAAATAAAAAAAACCCTAGAAAACAGAAGAGGAAAAGATGGAAGTAAAAGGGAGGAAAGAAGAAGAAGAAGAAGAAGAAGAAGAAGAAGAAGAAGAAGAAGAAGAAGAAGAGGAAAAGAGTAAAAGTGATGAAGGAGGGGAAGTAAGAGTAGTAGTGGTAGGAGACAGACAATAAGATTGGATTGAAGAAGAAAACAATTTAAAAAAGGGAAACACAGAAAAGCGTTAGATGAAGAAAAGAAGACGAAGAAGAAGAAGATTAGGAGAGAAGGACACGAAGAAGAGAAAAAAAAAGAAGAAAAAAGAGGAAGAAAAGATTGAGGATAAAAACAGAGAAAAAGGTTTAAAAATAATATTGATATTTATTAAGAAAAACATTAACGCAGTGAAATATGAAAAAGGAAGAAGAAAATGATTATTATTATTATTATTATTATTATGCAAGGGCAGGAGATGATGATGATGATGATGATGATGATGATGATGATGATGATGATGATGATGATGAAAAAGGAGATGATGATGATGATGATGATGATGATGATGATGATGAAGGAGGAGGAAATGATGATGATGATGATGATGATGATGATGATGATGATGAAGATGAAGAAAAAGGAGGAGATGATGATGATGATGATGATGATGATGATGATGATGATGATGAAAAAGGAGGGGGATGATGATGATGATGATGATGATGATGATAAGGATGAAAAAGGAGGAGGAGATGATGATGATGATGATGATGATGATGATGATGATGATGATGATGATGAAAAAGGAGGAGGAGATGATGATGATGATGATGATGATGATGATGATGATGATGATGATGAAAAAGGAGGGGATGATGATGATGATGATGATGATGATGATGATGATGAAAAAGGAGGAGGAGGAGATGATGATGATGATGATGATGATGGTGATGAAAAAGGAGGAAATGATGATGATGATGATGATGATAAAAAAGGAGGAGGAGATGATGATGATGATGATGATGATGAAGATGATGATGAAAGAGGGTGAGAAGAAGATTATGCTGCTGCTGCTGCTGCTGATGATGATGATGAAAGATGTGGAGAAGAAGATAGTGACAAACGGATTTAAAATTTAAAACTGGATTAAAAATGAAACGCAGTTAAAAAAGGGAAACATGAAATTCAGAGAAGAGGAACAAAAAAGGAGGAGGATGAGGAGGAGGAGGAGGGGTGGAGGAGGAGTTGGAGGGGTGGAGGAGGAGGAGGAGGGGCGCAGTGGATGAAGTCTGAAAATAAAACTGGATTAAAGAAAAGCGCGGTAAGAGTAGAAATGGTTAGAAGGAGAAAAAGTGAAAGAATAAAGAGAATGAAAAAGAGAAATGAAACAAAAAAGTGAATAAGAAAAATGAAAGTGTATTCAAAGAAGAAGAAGAAGAAGAAGAAGAAGAAGAAGAAGAAGAAGAAGAAGAAGAAGAAGAAGAAGGAAGAGGATAAGAACAAGAAAGAGAAGAAGAAGAAGAAGGAAGAGGATAAGAACAAGAAAGAGAAGAAGAAGAAGAAAAAGAAGAAGAAGAAGAAGAAGAAGAAGAAGAAGAAGAAGAAGAAGAAAGAGGAGACGAAGAAGAAGAAAGAGGAGACGAAAAAGAAGAAGGAAGTGGATAAGAACAAGGAAGAGAAGAAGAAAAAGGAGACGAAGAAAAAGAAGAAGAGAGAGGAGAAAATAAGGAAAAGAAAAATGAAGGAAGAAGAAAAAGGAGAAGAAGAAAAAAAGAAGAAAGAGAAGAAGAAAAAGAAGAAAGAGAAGAAGAAGAAGTATAGGAAGAAGGAAGAGGAGAAGAAGACAAAGATGAAAGAGGAGTCGAATAAGAAGAAGAAGGAAGAGGATAAGAACAAGAAAGAGAAGAAGAAGAAGAAGAAGAAGAAGAAGAAGAAGAAGAAGAAGAAAAAGAAGAAGAAGAAGAAGAAGAAGAAGAAAGAGGAGATGAAGAAAAAGAAGAAGAGAGAGGAGAAAAATAAGAAAAAGAAAAATGAAAAAAGAAGAAAAAGAGAAGAAGAAGAAAGAGGATAAGAAGAAGAAGAAGAAGAAGAAGAAGAAGAAAGGGGATAGTTCACAGCACAGTGATAGCGAAGAAGCAAGCCTTGAAGGATGAAGAATAAGTGACAATCGGATGGATAATGGATCAATTAAAGAGCGAAGTATTTTGAGCAGACGACGAAGAAGTCAGATAAACTAGAAGAAATAAAGCGGGCGTGAAACAATGAACTTTGTTTGAAGTATTTTCCTGGCTGCAAATGAGGCATCCATTTGCAACTTGAACAAGATTAACAAATATAGCTCGAATCAAATGGGAACCTTGTAAAGAAGAAGAAGACGAACATTGCCCTTGATTTCATTTTAATCGATGTGGTTGAAATGGAAAAGTATTTATGATGCGAAAAATAAATGAAAGAGAGAATGAAAAAAAGATCCAGCAATAAACAAAGGAAACGAATCTAAAACAAACAAACTTTTATTCAATCAAGAAAAAGAAGCAGATATGAAAAGAAGCAGATATGAAAACGAAATCGTGACTGAAACAAAAGAAAAATCGATTTAGTTTATTGGGTTTCCCGACATTTTGCAAATGATTTGTTGGAATTTTTTAGTGAAATTGCACCAGTTTTTTATTTTTTATTTATTTATTCATTTTTTTTTTATTGAAAATTCGACATATTTTTCTCTCGTTTGAATAGCAGCAGAAGAAAACGATAAACTGGAAAGTTAACAAGTAAAAAGGTACACCAGAAAGATTTTCAAATGACAACATACAAAATGAAGAAAGAACGAACATAAAAATAAAACGAAAACAACACTCTGCTTCTCACATGAATCGTCTCCCTTTCAGGACGTACGTGATTATAATTCTCCACCATTTATCTTCGTTTTTAGCTCATAGCAATATTTACACTCCCCTCTCAGGCTCTATTTTAGACATCCAATTAAAACAGGAACGCACATATTCTTTTCTCCTAACCTTTACTATGCCCTGTGAGTGTGACATTTTACAAGCCTTCTTTTCACATCATTCGTTTCTGTCTATATCGCTGAGATGTGATATTATGATTACTTACATTAATTACATTATTCGGACTGTTATCCTCATCTTCATTGCCATATTCACAACGTTTCGGCCGTTGTACGCTTCGGCCTTTATGTCTATGTCTCTCTATATATCTGTCTATATCTCTGAGATGAGGCATCATGATTGCTTGCATTATTTAGATTATTCGGACTGTTATCCTCACTGACGTATTCACAACGTTTCGGCTGTTGTACGTCCCGGCCTTCTTCGGGTGATTGGAATTTCGAACCGATCCCTTAATTTCGTCTACCGAGGTAGATCAAGGACACATGACCCTGTGGATAAAGACGTTGGTTAGATCCAGTGACTACACCCAAAGAGTTGTGAGTTCAATACGAGGCCACAGTAGTGATTAACAAAAACTTGAAGAGTTGAGTTAAAGGGAATCTAACAGAGACATCTGAAAGAGACATGTCACGTGGAGCTAGAACAATCTACCCCGCTGAGCAAAATAAAGGGTTCGTATCGAAATTCCAATCACCTGAAGAAGGCCGGAGCGTACAACGGCCGAAACATTGTGAATATGGCAATGAAGATGAGGATAACAGCCCGAATAAAACAACTAATGTGAGTCATCATAATACATCATCTCAGAGATCTAATCACCTGAAGAAGGCCGGAGCGTACAACGGCTGAAACGTTGTGAATATATACACTATTTACATTATTCGGACTATTGTCCTCATCTTTGTCGCCATATTTATTACAACGTTTCGGCCGTTCAGTATCTGTCTATATTTCTGAGATGTGGTATTATGTACACTATTTACATTATTCGGACTATTGTCCTCATCTTTGTTGCCATATTTATTACAACATTTCGGCCTTTCAGTATCTGTCTATATTTCTGAGATGAGGTATTATGTACACTATTTACATTATTAGGACTATTGTCCTCATCTTAGTCACCATATTTATTACAACGTTTCGGTCTTTCAGTATCTGTCTATATTTCTGAGATGTGGTATTATGTACACTATTTACATTATTCGGACTATTGTCCTCATCTTTGTTGCCATATTTATTACAACATTTCGGCCTTTCAGTATCTGTCTATATTTCTGAGATGAGGTATTATGTACACTATTTACATTATTAGGACTATTGTCCTCATCTTTGTCACCATATTTAGTACAACGTTTCGGTCTTTCAGTATCTGTCTATATTTCTGAGATGAGGTATTATGTACACTATTTACATTATTAGGACTATTGTCCTCATCTTTGTCGCCATATTTATTACAATATTTCGGCCTATCAGTATTTGTCTATATTTCTGAGATGATGTATTATGTACACTATTTACATTATTCGGACTATTGTCCTCATCTTTGACGCCATATTTGTTACAACGTTTCGGCCTTTCATTCTATATTTCTGAGATGAGGTATTATGTACGCTATTTACATTATTCGGATTATTGTCCTCATCTTTGTCGCCATATTTATTACAACGTTTCGGCCTTTCAGTATCTGTCTATATTTCTTAGATGAGGTATTATGTACACTATTTACATTATTCGGACTATTGTCTTCATGTTTGTCGCCATATTTATCACAACGTTTCGGACGTTGTATGATCCTGCCTTCTTTTACGTGGTTGGAATGTCGAACTGAACCCTTTATTTCGCTCACTCGGGTAGAATGTTCTAGTTCCACGTACCATGTTTAATGCATGTCAGTTATCAGTTATCTCCTGTTAATTCCCCTTTCCAAGTTCTCCACTGCCTTAACCAGGTATTGAACTCACTCTCTTTGGGTCCTGTCACTGGATCAAACTAACACCTTTATCCACTGTGATATGTGTGCCCAAGGACCCAAAGAGTGTGAGTTCAATACCAGATTAAGGCAGTGGAGAACTTGGAGAGGGGAATTAACAGGAGATAACTGATAACTCACATCCTTTTTTTTTTTGTTTCTCATTTTTCATTCCGTTTTTCAGCACCTTACCTAGTTTTCGGAATGCTTCTTTCACTAGTCCAATACTGGCAGCAGCAAAATGAAACTGTTGATGGCCCAATATTGATCGAGTCTATCTATAGCCTAACTCCTTTGCAAAGTCGATGGAAACACTAACGAATGCCTACGGTAGAATGTAAGTCAAGAAACATTCTGTATTTGAATAATTTCCCCAGGTTAATTTCTGTTTCTGGAATATTGAAAGATAGGCAGTAGACCCTCTTGTTCTATATTCTGTAATGATTGAATAAGCTCGTAACAAGTTCTACGATTTTAAATTAAAAATAGTAAAAATTTGTGCTGGGTACTATATACCCATGGTTTGTGTCCTAGGGTTTTAAAATATTTGAACCTCCTCAAGCAAAAGGGCCGAGAAGAACAATCGCCAAAAATCCAATTACCATAAATTAAATAAGATATGCTGAATTATTTTAAAATTATTATTAAGAGAAAAGTTCGTAAGATGGGGATTTGGCTAGAAATAAATAAATAAGGTAAGATAAAAGTGTTTAACGTCTCCTGTCAATACCTTATGTATAATGGACTATTCCGTTTTGATTGCATAGAAAAACAAGACAAACGAATGAAAAAAAGAAGGAAAAATACAGATGTTTAAAGTCTGTTTCAATTAAATGGCAAATGTTGTCAATTTCAAATCTTTTCATTTGTACCCCCTTACTTCTTAAAATAATGGCCAACATTCATATTCATGATTGTTATTGCAATATTTTGTTAAAGTCGTAAAGCTCAAATATTTAATGATACGATAGGGTGTGTGTTTATGCATATGGGTTTTTACAGATATTTTATCATCGTAGAACTTGCCACGAGCTTATTCAATTATTAACTTAAGATTTAAGAATTAAGATTCATCATAAATTTTAAATAGGAAATCCGTGAAATTTGTCACGGGTTAAAACTATTTTATTATCGTAGAACTTGCCACGAGCTTATTCAATTATTAACTTAAGATTTAAGAATTAAGATTCATCATAAATTTTAAATAGGAATTCCGTGAAAATTGTCACGGGTTAAAACTATTTTATTATCGTAGAACTTGCCACGAGCTTATTCAATTATTAACTTAAAATTTAAGAATTAAGATTCATCATAAATTTTAAATAGGAAATCCGTGAAATTTGTCACGGGTTAAAACTATTTTATTATCGTAGAACTTGCCACGAGCTTATTCAATTATTAACTTAAGATTTAAGAATTAAGATTCATCATAAATTTTAAATAGGAAATCCGTGAAATTTGTCACGGGTTAAAACTATTTTATTATCGTAGAACTTGCCACGAGCTTATTCAATTATTAACTTAAGATTTAAGAATTAAGATTCATCATAAATTTTAAATAGGAAATCCGTGAAATTTGTCACGGGTTAAAACTATTTTATTATCGTAGAACTTGCCACGAGCTTATTCAATTATTAACTTAAGATTTAAGAATTAAGATTCATCATAAATTTTAAATAGGAAATCCGTGAAATTTGTCACGGGTTAAAACTATTTTATTATCGTAGAACTTGCCACGAGCTTATTCAATTATTAACTTAAGATTTAGGAATTAAGATTCATCATAAATTTTAAATAGGAAATCCGTGAAATTTGTCACGGGTTAAAACTATTTTATTATCGTAGAACTTGCCACGAGCTTATTCAATTATTAACTTAAGATTTAAGAATTAAGATTCATCATAAATTTTAAATAGGAAATCCGTGAAATTTGTCACGGGTTAAAACTATTTTATTATCGTAGAACTTGCCACGAGCTTATTCAATTATTAACTTAAGATTTAAGAATTAAGATTCATCATAAATTTTAAATAGGAAATCCGTGAAATTTGTCACGGGTTAAAACTATTTTATTATCGTAGAACTTGCCACGAGCTTATTCAATTATTAACTTAAGATTTAAGAATTAAGATTCATCATAAATTTTAAATAGGAAATCCGTGAAATTTGTCACGGGTTAAAACTATTTTATTATCGTAGAACTTGCCACGAGCTTATTCAATTATTAACTTAAGATTTAAGAATTAAGATTCATCATAAATTTTAAATAGGAAATCCGTGAAATTTGTCACGGGTTAAAACTATTTTATTATCGTAGAATTTGTCACGGAAAAAAAATAAAATAAAATTACTTGCAATATAATTGTGAAAGAAAAATTACTAGTAATATATTGCATTGGTGCATAATTAGCAGACGTTTTTGTAAGCGAGTTATTTGTTAATAAAAGTGGTTGTCTTGTTTACTTTTTTTAATAAAAAAATTACTTTATTTTCAGGTTCTAAAAATGCGTGTCGATAATCATACGCTCCGAAATAATCATTTAAAAATGTTATTGTTGAATTGTTAGGTTTCTTTTTCCATAATAAATATTCTTCAAAAACGCTTGATAATTATGCACCATCCAATATTTTTGGGAAAAAAAAATTCCAGCAGTACATTTTTAAAAAAAATTAGGAGCAATATATTTAAAAAAAAACAAACCGAAAAAAGTATATCAGTTGTACATTTTTGAAAAAAAATACACTGCCAGCAATAAAAATCTTGTAGGCATTAAATAACTGATTGAGGTTGATATGCCATCAAACAAAATAAAACAAACCAACAAACTAAACCAAAGCATCCAGAGGTGACTCAGCAAATCAGACAAGAAGAAAACTTTAAATTTTAAAAGATTATATGCCCTATTTGTGTTCATTTATAGAAACTATGTTCTAATTGTTCTAAATCTTTTTTCCAACTCGAAAGTTAAAAATTTCTGTTACTTTACTGAAGTTGAATCAGTTTTTAAACCTTTTGAAGGGACATCAGAGGCGGGGCTATTATATCTAAAGAAAGAAAGAGCTTCGCCCCGAGATAGAATAACCTTGCCAATATTAACCATATGTCTATCAAGTTTTGGCTTGTACTGTCTCCAGAAATAAGATAGTTATGAAACAGCATTGCTTCCATCTAATCGCTGACTCAGTTTCTTTGTCATGCAGTGTGACATATCAGCGTGAAGTCTACTAGGGCAGAGAGCATGTCAAACTTACGTCTTTCCAAAGAGCAGAATCGCTTTCTCAGATTAATGATTAAATACGTGCGAATGAAGTCCGAAAGGATAGAGAGAACCAGGCCTATTCAAACCTCATAGACGGTTGGTACACCATCCCAAATAAACGTCTGTATCAAATAGCAGAAAGCACATCACCTGAGAAATTTCGATAGCAGCCACAACCAAAAAGGATAGTACAAGTAACTCGAAAAGAAAATAATGGCATAATCAAGGTTTTGGCTTTCAATACAACTCAACACCATCAATTCAAAGTCGAATGAGCACTGGGACTAATGAGGACTGAGACAACTCAGGAATGAGACAACTCAGGACTGCGATAACTCAGGACTGAGATAATCCAGGACTAAGATAATTCAGGACTGAGATAATCCAGGACTGAGATAAACCAGGACTAAGATAATTCAGGTCTGAGATAATCCAGACTGAGATAATTCAGGATGGAATTATCCAGGACTGAGATAATCCAGGACTGGGATAATCCAGGACAGAGATTATTCAGGACTGAGATAATTCCGGACTGAGATAATCAAGGACTGAGATGATTCAGGACTGAGATAATCCAGGACTGAGATAAATCAGGACTGAAATAATCCAGGACTGAGATTATTCAGGACTGAGATAATCAAGGACTGAGATAATTCCGCAGTGAGATAATCCAGGACTGAGATAATTCAGGACTGAAATAATCCAGGACTGAGATTATTCAGGACTGAGATTATCCAGGACTGAGATTATTCTGGACTGAGATAATACAGGACTGAAATAATTCAGGACTGAGATAATACAGGTCTGAGATAATACAAGACTGGGATAATCCAGGTCTGAGATGATACAGGACTGGGATAATCCAGGACTGAGATAATCCAGGACTGAGATAATCCAGGACTGAGATAATTCAGGACTGAGATAATCCAGGATTGAGATAATCCAGGACAGAAATAATTCAGGACTGAGATAATCCAGGATTGAGATAATTCAGGACTGAGATAGTCCAGGACTGAGATAATTCAGAACTGAGATAATCCAGGACTGACATAATTCAGGACTGAGATAATCCAGGACTGAGATTATTCAGGACGGAGATAATTCCGGACGGAGATTATTCAGGACTGAGATAATTCAGGACTGAGATAATCCAGGGCTGAGATAATTCAGGACTGAGATAATCCAGGACTGAGATATTTCAGGACTGAGATAATTCAGGATTGAAATAATCCAGGACTGAGATTATTCAGGACTGAGATAATCCAGGACTGAGATTATTCAGGACAGAGATAATCCAGGACTGAGATAATACAGGACTGGGATAATTCAGGACTGAGATAATCCAGGACTGAGTTTATGCAGGACTGAGATAATTCCGTACTGAGATAATCCAGGACTGAGATAATTCAGGACTGGGATAATTCAGGACTGAGATAATACAGGACTGGGATAATCCAGGACTGAGATAATTCAGGACTGTGATAATTCAGGACTGAGACAACTCAAGGGTGAGATATATCAGGACTCAAACAAATCAAGTCTGAGACAAATCAGTACTGCTAAAACTCAGGACTCAGACAAATCAGTACTGCTAAAACTCAGGACTCAGACAAATCAGGACTCAGACAAATCAGTACTGCTAAAACTCAGGACTCAGACAAATCAGGACTCAGACAAATATGTACTGCTAAAACTCAGGACTGGGGCAACACATTACTGAGACAACTCAGGACTGGGATAAGTCCGGACTGAGACAACACAGGATTGAGATAACTCGGGGGTTAGACATATCATGTTTGAGGCAAATTAGGACTGTGATAATTCATGACTGAGACTGCTCCGGTCTGAGAGAATTCAAGAGTGAGATAACTCAGCATTGAGATAACTCGGGACTCGGACAACTCAAGAATGTGATATCTCAGGATTGTCACAACTCAGGACTGAGATAACTCAGAACCAGAAAAACACAACTGATACCCGATAGTTCAATAAAATACGCTTGTTTCTAATTATTTTTTATTAAAGTAAAGTTTTCAATAAAGTAAATCGAAATTCTAAAAATATTTTATAAAAAATAATTTAATAAAATACAAAATTTAAGAAAAAACAATTATTTTTTAAAATTTGTATTATATAAAAATAGTTTTAAAAATTTAACGAACTTAAAGAATTACTCAAACCTGTATGCAATTCCTGCAAATAATTATTTTTTTTATATATCAATTTACTTTTTTAAATAATTTCTTTACGATTTACTTTATTAAAAATAATTAAGAACAAAAAAATGATTCATATTTTACATTTATTCTTTTTCAAATGCCTTATTTGAAAAAAGATATTTACTAATTAATGTTTTACTCATTAATAGATTACTTTTATTCGGTTATAAAAAATTCGGTACTGAGTTGTCGTGGCGTTCAGTCAGCGGTGTTGAGTTGTCCTGCATCCGTTTTTAGAGCTATCAAAGATCATAGGTTTTCAAGAACAACTTCGAACCATCCTCAGACGAATGGATTGATTAAATTTGCACACAGGGCGATAAAAGCAACGATAATTGCAAGGAAGGAATCATGACTATATACATAATGCCTTTTCAAATGCCTTATTTGAAGAAAGATATTTACTAATTAATGTTTTAATCCTTAATAAATTACTTTTATTCGGTTATAAAAAATTCGGTACTGAGTTGTCGTGGCGTTCAGTCAGCGGTGTTGAGTTGTCCTGCATCCGTTTTTAGAGCTATCAAAGATCATAGGTTTTCAAGAACAACTTCGAACCATCCTCAGACGAATGGATTGATTTAATTTGCACACAGGGCGATAAAAGCAGCGATAATTTCAAGGAAGGAATCATGACTATATACATAATGCCTTTTCAAATGCCTTTTGAAATGCCTTATTTGAAGAAAAATATTTACTAATTAATGTTTCAATCCTTAATAAATTACTTTTATTCGGTTATAAAAAATATTATGTTTTTCAGGTGCTGAGTTGTCTCGGTCCTGAGCTGTCCAGGCGCTTAGTCGGCGGTGTTGAGTCGGCAGTGTTCAGATATCCATTCCCGTAAATATACTTTATACATACGAATAAAGGGAGAGATAGAGAAAGAGAGAAGTAAAGTACGACTGACAAAACGAGAAAACATTAGACAGCAAAGCTTAGAAATTTCTGAAATCGAAGCGCACTCCTTACTTCGGTTGGATTGGCGCTCTATCGACCAATGCACAATTCACGCGTTCTCTGTTTGTTCCTTTATTAGCTGTATTTTTGCGGGTGTTGGCGGGAAGTGTTCAAACGTAAAACATTTTATCCTACACTTTCCCTAGCATCCTTCTTCCTTGCTTCCAGCTGAACGATCTCTAGAAAAAGAACACAGTTATTGCATCGATTAGCTACACATTTCTCTCTTATTTTTTTTAGACAGACATCACGGTAACATGCGCGCACGCTGGCGTACATGTTTGCGCTCGTTTGCTGTCAACTTTTCCTTACCCATGCAATGGAAATGCACGCAGTCTCAGGTCTGATCATCAACAGTGCTTCAGCATTTCAGGACTTGCAAATTCGTAAGATGGACGTGGATGAGTCGTTATCGGCGCGGACAGTTGAATCGAAGTATTAAATTCGAAATCTGTTACAAGGGAAATACATGACGCCACCATATCACGCACCAGATGTGGGTTAAATAATAAGGCAGCCAAGAAGGAGCCAAATAAAGCTAGACAGACTTCGGTGACAACTAATCTATGAGAAGGAAAACCATAAATTCCAAACTCTAGAGAAGGCAACGAGCCCATTTCCTTTTCCAGAAAGTGATGGCAATTCAAAGATATTAAAGAAAAGGAATCTGTGGAGAATGTTGTTCATGATGACGGTAGTCTTTGAGTATAGAATTCAGAGGTTGGCAGTGAATATTTCGAAGACAGTAGTGAAGCGTATGTCAGGTTAGCAGTGGATATCCCGATAAAGTAGCAGAGCGTAGTTCTTTCTTCCGTTCTTTTGCCTGACAGATTGGTACTGGTTATTCGGAGAGAGTAATCAAAATGGCCGCTTTTATACACGACGGATTGAATATTTCACGTCTCCTGATTGGTTAACCTTCTTTTGGGGAACTATAAAGTGAGTCAAGTCATTTGGGTTTGCTCACTAATATATAGTGGTACACAAAAATTGTAACAGAGAAGGCATCGAGAAACAACACCAATATCTTTTCCAGGAAGTGATGGCAATTCAAAGATATTAAAGAAATGGAATCTGTCGAGAAGGCATCGAAAAACCAATCCATTATCTTTTCCAAGAAGTCATGGCAAATCATAGATAAGACCCCCCCCCCACAAAAAAATCAGATCAATCTACTGAAAGACAACATAAATTAAACAAAATCAAAGCAGAAAAAATTACAGAATACGTTATTAACATGAAAGCTAAAAAGATCGCCCAAACATTTGACCTAGACGATCGAAAAAATTATTCGAAAATTCACAAGCATTCATTGTACTGAATGACCACAAATAAAACTTCAAAGCAAACCCAACATGTAGACTCATAAATCCAACTAAATGAGATAAAATAAGTAAAACAATACTAGAATGTATCATCTGACGTAAGTACGCAGTTATTAGTAATCCGGTGGAAATGCACAAAAACAATTATAGACTGTCTATATTTCTGAAATGAGGTATTGCAAATACCTATTTATATTAAGGCCACAGAGTAAAACAGCAGAAACGTCGTGGTTATGGCAATAAGATGAGGAAAACAATCTGAATGATGTAAATAGTGTAAACTATAGAATAGTCCCGTAACCTAAAAACGAACATGATTGCAAATTTACACAAAACCAATGCTAGATAAGGCTAACTCCTTAGAACCACAACATGTACAAATAAGCACAAACGAATTAAAAATCGTTAAACACCCCTGGCGTTCATTTACATGTGCAATTACACACACAGGCACATTCACATGCATCGATATACACAGGTACTTATGTATATTCATATATCAATACTTACACATATATTTTCAAATATTTACACATCCAGCGTCCTTTAAAAGGGCTATGGTGAAATAAATTATTAAATGGAGCCTTAAAGTGGTCTATTTTTCTTTAAATTATTAGCTCTGAATTGACGTTGAGCTCTCAAGATTTCATCCACCTTGGGACTATCCATACGGATTCGACAACGAAGATACTTGGCTAAAGAAAGCAGGAACATTCGATGTTATAAAGAGAAGTTTAGATGGTGTTTCTAAATTAAATTTATACACTTAATACAGTTAATAAGCAAAATAATCGATAAAAATGATATTAGCCCTTACAGGACGACGGTCGCATAATATTAAGAGACTGTAATCAAGAAAATCAGAAAAAAAATCAGAAAATCTTTAAAAAATATAGGATATAGGATTCATCATAGAAATAAAAAACCCTAAAATATTTCCTAGTCATCACATTCAATTTAAGAAAAATGACATATCAATCATATAGGAAACCCAACGACAAACTAGTTTATATACTCACATATTCCAACCAGGTGCCAAGTATTCTCCACAAGATATTGAACTGGAAAAAAGGGACGGCTACATAGAGAACATGATATAAATAATAAAAGCCTGTAACTAACAATTGTACATTAAATGACAATTGCTTGCAGATAAATATAGTAAGACACTGTAGAATCAGTAGGTAACGAAGAAACAATATATATAGGAGTAACGGTAAGACTCTGAAAATGGAGAAAGTACGCACCCGAAAGATCCTTAACAAATAATAAATAGACGTACAACATGTTTTCTAAACATATATGGAACATGAAAAACAAACGCCAAATTAAATTAAAAAAATATTGAAATATGGAAAACAGCACCAGCCTACAACAATAAACGCAAAAACTCTGACTGGAGGAGAGAATTTCTATAATCACGTTCCCAGACCATCAAAAATTAGTAAATAAGCGTGCAGAATTTATCTCACGAAGCAGACATGAAAACAAACTTTTACTACCTTTCTTAAAACCGAAAAGTAAAAATGAATACCTTGTAAAACATTATGAAAATGCAAATATATGCAGTATATAAAACGCAGATAATATAACGTATTTTAAGCAAAGCCAATACTTTAAAGAAATAAGAAAAACTAAACACAAAAAAAGGAATAAAATATCTAAAAAAAATAATTAAACAAGTTAAATATACAATAAACAAATGAACAAACTATGAAGCCAACCATAAGTACAAGTATTTGTAATAATAATAATAATAATAATATTAATAATAATATTATTAATAATAATAATGATGATAACCTCAATAAATAATTAATCAATTAATAATACATAATAAGTAAAAAGTTAACAACACTACAAAATAGTCACAACTAACTGCATTCGGATCGACAATTGTTCCTACTCAGTAGCCTCTAGAACAATTTGGAACATAACTGTCACCGCCTGCCCAGTAAATAAATAGACCTCGGTACCCATAATGCATGATAGATCAGAATATATAAAAAGTCCGGCACAATGACCTGAAGATGGCTTTCCAGTTTGCTGCTCGGTGTTGACCTCAGGGTGCACTTGATATACCTTTAAAGACATATATATGTACAGACATACACACATACACACGCATATATATATATTATGAAATGGACAAAGTCCGACAATTATTTTAAGACATTTTTATGTTCATACATTTCTTTTATAGATACAAGTATTTAAGTAAATGCTCTGTTTTATAATAAACAGTATTAAACAACATTTACCGGCCTGAATATCCGAGAAATTGTCATAGAAAATATTCGTCCTCCGACAGGAATCGAACCTGTATCCTATACGGCACCGTCATTTAGATTGACGTGCCTTAACCGATCGAGCCACGGTGGATCGTTCGGAGGACGCATATTTTCTATGACAATTTCTCGGACATTCAAGCCGGTAAATGTTGTTAGTACTGTTTATTATAAAACAGAGCATTTGCTTAAATGCACACACACACACACATATATATATATGCAAATATGTGTGTGTGCGTGCAAATATATAATTGATTAACAATCAAATTAAAGAAAGAAATTGTCATAAAAAACATTCGTCCCCCGACAGGAATCGAACCTGTATCTTATACGGAACCGTCATTTAGATTGACGTGCCTTAACCGATCGAGCCACAGAGGATCGTTCGGAGGACGCATATTTTCTAAGACAATTTCTTGGACATTTAGGCCGGTAATGGTTGTTAGTACTGTTTATTATAAAACAGAGCATTTTACTTAAATATATATTCACACACACACACATATATATATATATATATATGTGTGCGTGCGTGCGTGTGTGTGTGTGTGTGTGTGTGTGTGTGTGTGTGTGTGTGTGTGTGTGTGTGTGTGTGTGTGTGCAAATATATAATTGATTAACAATCAAATCCAAAATCACCTCATATTGAGAATAGCCTATTTCGGCAGACGAAAACACAGGTTGTGTGTCTCATCAGCCCCAGCGTGAACTGAGTTCGTATCAGAAATAGTAATTTAACTGTGAAAAAAAAAAACGATCGGCTCTGTAATAATAAATATGTTGAACTCTTTTTGCGGATCAGTTTTAATATTTTATATTGCAAGGATCTACTTGGATTATTTACCAACAGATTTCTTACCTTTACTATATATATATATATATTTATATATATATATATATATATATATATATATATATATATATATATATATATATATATATATATGTGTGTGTGTGTGTGTGTGTGTGTGTGTGGATTAACGATATACACATTTTTATATATCAAGAAGAATTTTAGATGAAAGATATATGAACGTGTGGTAAAATGACCTCACGCGACGCGGCCCGGCCACCACTACCCAATCGGCCCTCTTCGGAGCCGCTCGGACTAAGTTTATGTTTACGTTGATGCCACTACACATGCGCACGAACGACGCCAGACATTTCTAATTTAAATAAATATTTTTTTATTTTTCTTACATGTGTTTTGTGCACAAAATCTAGCCGATTTCATTTCGAGGCTTTTTTTTTTGTGCGTCACCTCTGATAACGAATGGCGAAACGTTGCAGGAACCCGAATGCAAATCCACTGTGGTTGATGTCACGATCAAAGAACCCTTTAAACATCTCCGTCTTAGAGGATTGTTTTCACTTTCAACCAGAAATGCGGTATTTTTTTTAAACCGAAATTGTGGCCAATCTCATTACAGTGAACAACTAATGAATTTAATGTGTTGTTCTATAAAAGATCCCTTTCATGTTCATATAATCTTTTATTGAAATCGGGTCAATTCTGTTCAAAACTTATATAATAAAAACTATCCGAGTGGGGCCTTGGGGGACGAAGCGCCTCAAAGAGGAGCTTATTCATTTTTTCATATATATATATATATATATATATATATATATATATATATATATATATATATGTATGTATGTATGTATATATATATATATATATATATATATATATATATATATATATATATATATATATATATATATATATTAAAGAAAATCAGACCACTTTAAGGCTCCATGTAATAATTTATTTCACCATAGCCCTTTTAAAGGATCATCAGACTACACTCCCAAAAGGTGAAAAGAAAAATGAACATTTACACTTTTGACGGGTAGTATTAATTTTATATAATTTAACAGAGAGGGTAGTGAGGAGTGATGTGAGAGACATGATCGAGTTTAGAGAGGGTTTATTTTAATATTTCTATCTATCATACTTAGTATTAGCGAAGGAGGGACCAGACACTGACCTATTTAATCGGTTAACTTAACGGAAGTGATATATTGAAAGGGAAGGGGAGAAGAAAGAAAAAAATAAAAATAAAGAAAGAAGGGGGAAGTAAGGAGAAAGAAGCTGTAGTTAGGTTTTAAGAAGGAAGAGGAGGGGGTTATATTTAGCAATTTATGTAAAAAAAAAAACAGATTTTAATGTTTGATAGTAATTTAAAAGTTTAAAAAATCACTGAAGAAATGAATTTGATGTTTGCTAGCAATTTAAATATTTAACTCTTTTACAAATAATTTAGGGATTTAATATGAATAAAATAGTATATTTAAAAACACATTCATAGAAAGTACATTAAAAACATTTATTTAAAATATAACAGTTTACTGATAGTAATCTTTTAATATTGTAAATGATTGGTAAGGTAACATCTCTCTCAGTTTGAATCTAATTTATGAATATAAATTTGTGACTATTTTTAGATGGGTAATCTTTTTTACTTAAAGTTTAGGTTTTAAATTAAGATGGAGTAATATTGGAAGGCAATATTAAAGATTTTGTTTTATCATATATATATATATATATATATATATATATATATATATATATATATATATATATATATATATATATATACTTCTGTAAATCTCACATATGCATACGTTCATTTACATGTGCAATTACACACACAGGCACATTCACATGCATCGATATACCCAGTACTTATATATATTCATATATCAATACTTACACATATATTTTCAAATATTTACACATCCAGCGTCCTTTAAAAGGGCTATGGTGAAATAAATTATTAAATGGAGCCTTAAAGTGGTCTGTTTTTCTTTAAATTATTAGCTCTGAATTGACGTTGAGCTCTCAGGATTTCATCCTCCTTGGGACTACCCATACGGATTACCAAGTTTTTCGTAACTTAACTATATATATATATATATATATATATATATATATATATATATATATATATATATATATATGCGTGCCTGTATGTGCGTGCGATAAATATATATATTCAAGGTATGCAATATTTATGGGATAAAGTGCTCAATATCAGAGATGGAGTGTATGTAAATATAAAAGCGGACACTAAGGTCATCACCCAACTGCGATAGACTTTTTTTTATTCTTAAACACAATCTTCAAGTTATCCAGTTTTACATATATATATATATATATATATATATATATATATATATATATATATATATATATATATATATATGTATATATATATATATATAGGTAGATAGATAGATAGATATTACCCCGAAAACATGTAAAAAATGGAAATTATCAGTCATTAAAAAATCCTTATTAAGTCAAAGAAATGAATTAACTGTAAATTGTAAACATAGTTTACCTTTTACCTTACAATTTAGTTAAACTTTGAAATTTGATTATGCTTTCTCTTATATTTAGTTGTTCTTCGTTGTACCATATATGGCTCATCTTTCTATTTGTAAGATTAATTTAGATTTATTATAATTTTGTATTAATCTCTTGGTAGTATTAGTAACATCTTGTATGGATGTATTGGTATTTGGTTGGTACTTTTGGCATTTTACATTGGTTGGCTATTGTTATTAACTTTTTATATGAAGAATCTTTATTTAACATTTGCTTATTAATTTACCAAATAATTCTATACGTTTAAATTAGTTACTGGTTTCTTAAAGAAGCTATTGATTTATCAACTACAAAATATTTTTATATAGGAAACTCACAAAGTATATAACTTGTTTAGCATTTTTGGAAATGGCATTGTATTTTATGTAAAATTTATGTCTCCATTAACATGCGCTCCTGTTTATGTTTCTGCTGCTGTTAGCTGCCAATCTACAGGTCATGACCCATGTATATAAAAAAACATTTTAATTTTTGCTTCTTTGCTTCTTTGCTTAGTTTAAATTTAACATGGGTCATATTTGATTGGTCAATCCGGGTAAAGCCTACAAACCTTATAAGAATTTTCTTATTTGAATTTTCGTAAAAAAGATGTATTTTGCGTTTAAATCTATATAAATCGTTCACTCGCCAGTAAGTTACAATTCGCTGATGAGACGCATTGATGCGCATTGAAACACGAGTGCAATTGTGTAGCGATTTTGACAGGTTTCCGGTTTAATATCCTAAAATAAATAATACTGCTCTACTTTGTATTGAGCCATCTTTAAAGTTAAATGTTACGGATTTACATATATATATATATATATATATATATATATACAGGGGTTGGACAAAATAATTGGAACACTTGTTAAATTCAAAGAAAATTTATTTAATATGGAGTTGGTCCTCCTTTAGCGTCACATACAGCTTTAATACATCTAGAAATGGAATCCTACAGCTCCCGACTTCATCCAGAGGAATTTTCAGCCATTCTTCCATGAAAGCCTGCTCCAGCTCTTTAAGAGACGATGGTGGAGGATAGCGGCTCCTAACTTGTCGCTCCAAAATGCACCACAAATGTTTAATAATATTGATATCTGAAGATTGGGGAGGCCACTCCATGTGTTCTAGTTCAGTTTCTTGCTCTTCATACCGATTCTTAACCAATCAAGCGGTATGTATTGGAGACCTATCGTCTTGGAAGATGTAGTCACCATCAGGAGATCAAATCTTGGCCATTGGATGAACATGATCTCCCAAAATGTTCAGGTAATCTTTGCTGTTGATTCTACCACGCAGTGCAACTATTGGACCGAGACATTTCCATCATATAGCAGCCCAAACTATCACTGATCCATCACCATGCTTCACTGTTGGAAGAAGGCAGTCAGGGTTGCAAGCTTCTTTGGGCTGACTCCACACATAATCTCGCCCTGAAGTTGGGAAAAGAGAAAAACTGGACTCGTCTGAGAATATGACTTGCTTCCATTGGTCTACAGACCAGACATTGTGATCTCTGCACCACTTCAACCTCTTCTGAATGTTGAGAGTGGAGAGAAGAGGTTTCCTTATGGCGGCTCTTCCATGATATCCAGCCTTATGGCGCTCACGACGAACAGTTTTAGTAGAAACTGGACTATTCAGATGATTATTCAACTCAACAGTCACTTTGGCCGCAATAGTCCGATGATGTTTCGCCACATTGCATTTCAATGCACGTTGGTTCCTGTCAGTAATTTGCAAGTCCAACCCGAATTGATACAGTTTCTAGAGGTTTTGTCCTGTTTCTCGAATTACGTCATAGTTCTTGATATGGTCGCTCTTGAAAAACCAAACAGTTCAGCAACCTTAGTCATCGAGGCTCCTGCCATTCGAGCTCCAACAATTTGCCTTTTCTCGAACTCGGAGAGGTCACGCATTTATCTTAAATTTTACTAAATTCTAAAAATAAATAAGACAAAGACAGTAAATTAGATAAATAAACGTATTTACAATATATATATAACCTGCAATTACGAAGTTTTAGTTAAATTTCTTAATAGAATAGGTCTTTGAAATATAGGAGTGGAATTAGCACCGTTCCAATTATTGTGTCCAACCCCTATATATATATATATATATATATATATATATATATATATATATATATATATATATATATATATGTATATATGTGTGTGTGCGTGTGTGTGTGTGTGTGTGTACAGTTATTGTGTCTATTTTAAAATGCTCTTTTCTTCAGAAGTTACATGGGTGTCTCAATTCATATATCCCAATAAATTGATATTTAATGAAGACAACTTGGTTTAGTGACACTTAGACTTTACCAAATGCCTCGTCTGCTGTCATATTTCGAAGGTCAATCATTCATTATTGTGACTCTAATCAATTGCCACATTCTTTGTCATTTATTACAGAGAAAGTCGTCGGAACTAATAAGAGTGTCTGAGATATAGAAATCAATACATACATAGACATGAATAAAATGAACGAGTTATAAAGATATTAATAGACTGGGATAGATAGATAGATAGATAGATAGATAGATAGATAGATAGATATGAACATCCTGAGATAGATAGATAGACAGACAGACACACGGATAGATAGATAGATAGATAGATAGATATGAACATCCTGAGATAGATAGGTAGATAGATAGATAGGCAGACAGATAGACAGATAGATAGATATAAACATCCTGAGATAGATAGATAGATAGATATGAACATCCTGAGATAGATAGATAGATAGATAGATAGATATGAACAGAATGAAGTGTGTGTGTGTGTGTATATATATATTCATATATATATATATATATATATATATATATATACAGAGAGAGAGAGAGAGACAGAGAGAGAGAGAGACAGAGAGATAGATAGATCGATAATGACCAGATAGATAGATAGATATGAACAGAATGAAGTGTATAATGTCTGAAGACCAACTTCTCGAGAGCTCCTCTCTGCGGATGCTCGGTCTCACGCTGTCCGCTGATCTGAGATGGAACAAATACATCGTGTCAGTTGCATCATCCACCGCAAGGAAAGTTGGTTCCCTGTGCCGAGCCAGGAATTTTTTCTCCCCGGAATCGATCCTCCAAGTCTATAAATCCACCATTCGCCCTTGCATGGAGTATTGCTGCCATATATGGTCTGGGGCCCCTGCTGTTTGCCTCAGGGTTCTTGATAAGATCCAGAGACGGATATGCAATGTGATTGGCCCTGATCTGTCATCTCGTCTGCAGTCGCTCTCCCACAGACGCGATGTTGCCTCGCTCTGCCTTTTTTACAAGTACTTTCACGGTAATTGCTCCGATGAGCTGCTTTCGCTTGTCCCTAGTCTTCGTGAATTTAAACGTCCTACGAGGCTGGCATCCCGTTCCCACCCCTTCACCGTTGAAACTGCTAGATGTAAACGTATCTTTTACTCCAATAGCTTCATGTCTCGCACATCTCGCCCATGGAACTCCCTTCCCTATTACTGTTTCCCTGACAAATACAATCTTCAACGGTTTAAGTGTAGCGTCAATCGACATCTCCAGTTGCCTTGATCTATCCACTTCCCTTCTCCACATACTTTCATCTTTCATTCCTATCTGCTCTCGCTCCAAATCTACTGTAACCCCCTTGCCTTGATCGACCCATTGTCTTTCTCTTTCTCCACATCCTCTCCTTTACCACTCCTATCTGCTCTTCCTCCAACCCTTCTATAACCCCATGCGTGATAGTGGCCTCTAGCCTTGCTTGAGGTGATACGCTTAAAAAAAAAAGAAAAAAGAAATATATAAATATATATATATATATATATATATATATATATATATATATATATATATATATATATAGAGAGAGAGAGAGAGAGAGAGATAGATAGATAGATAGATAGATAGATAGATGGAGTCATATATATATATGTAGATAGATAGATAGATAGATAGAATGAACAAGAGAGAAAGAGACAGAGAGATAGGGATAGCGAGATAGATGTTAATGTCGGTCGATATGAACTGATTGATATCGATCGAAGTCTAACGAAGTAAACGTCGAAGACGAAAATATGAAAGTCAACATTGTTGTTGCTTCATGCAGCTTTCTCTTCCATTTACTGAACAAATAGCAGTCGAGGCGACGTCAAAAATGCATCGTTTTACCGAACCTAAAAGCAAGTCAATGCGTTCAACTCGCTCGAGACCTTTCGAAAGGAAATTAAGCATCTGCCATTGAACAGATCTATGAAACTTTATGAAAACAAATCCCATCGTCACTGATTGTCTTGGATCTATATTGGATACGAGAAACAATCAGCCTGGAAACTGGGCGACGTCGACGAAGCCAATACGTTTAATTTGATCACGAGATACTCTTAGATGTTTCTTAATCAAGTGACTTCAGATTCACAATCATATTAATGCCGTTCGGGCCTCATTATCGCTCAGAATTCTGCGGACAGATATTTTGATGGTGACACATTTGGCGATGTGTTTGCGAGCAACGGTTTATGCAAAGAAAACCAATACCAAATACATTTGGAATTTGGTGTCCTTTCTTTAGTCTTTTGTTTTAAACCCCTCACTCTCTATATTTCCCTCTCCCTCACCCTCACACATTCAATATCTATCTATCAGTTGGTTCCTATCTATCTATTTATCTATCTATCTATCTATATATCTATCTATCCATCTCTTTAAATCTATCTATCTATCTATCTATCTATCATTTGAAATTTGGAGTCCTTTTTTCAGTCTTTTGTTTTAAACCTCTCTCTCTCTCTCTCTCTCACTTTATCTATCCCTCTCTCTCATACACTCAATATCTATTTATCAGTCGGTTCGTATCTATCTATCTATCTATCTATCTATCTATCTATCTATCTATCTATCTCTTCAAATCTATCTATCTATCTATATATCTATCTATCTATCATTTGGAATTTGGAGTCCTTTTTTCAGCCTTTTGTTTTAAACCTCTCTCTCTCTCTCTATCTCTCTCTCTCACTTTCTCTATCCCTCACTCTCACACACTCAATATCTATCTATCAGTCGGTTCGTATCTATCTATCTATCTATCTATCTATCTATCTATCTATCTATCTATCTATCTATCTATCTATGATCATTATTTCAGTCTGTTCGTATCTATCTATCTATCTATCTATCTATCTATCTATCTATCTATCTCAGTCTGTTCATATATTTCTTTCTCTCTCTCCCTCTCTCTCTCTCTATCTATCTGCCTATCTATCTCAGTCTGTTCATATCTTTCTCTCTCTCTCTTTCTCTCTCTCTCTCTATCTATCTATCTATTTAGAATTGTTTACACAATACCTTTGTCATTCTTATAACTGAGAGGATTACATGGGTGTAGAGATAGAGAGGGAGGGAGGGAGACAGAGAGGGAGATGGGGCTAGAGGGAGAGAGAGGGAGAGGGAGAGAGTAAGAGAAAGAGAGAAAGAGAGAACCTGAAATTCCTGTTTCATTCATGTCCATGACAGATAGAAATTAGCAACCGGTAACCATATTGACGAAAATCATTTGTGTTGCCTAATTGTTAACATGACATGTTTGTGTGTTTCCTTTTTTAATTTTTTTTGGTGGCTGTTGCTTGCAGGGAAAATGAATTTTCAAGTCAACAATGATGAAGAAAGAATGAAACTCGTAAGCAATGGATAATGCAAGTGTGAAAATCAAAATCAAACAAGACGGTCTCAAAGGTGAATTTTCAAAAAAAAAAAAAAAAAAGAGAAGAAAAAAGTACAGAAATGAAAAAAAGGGAAAGAAAGACACAAAAACTGCAGAAACATGTACAGACAGGCGGTTATATACAGGGTGCGGCTGGTATTTGCGGACATACAGATTTAAGATTAATACTGCTTCCCACTAACTTCTAATGCTTTTATTTTTCAGAAATCAAGAATGGCAAAACCTATGATACCAAATGAAATGAAAAGGCATACTGTGATTGTGGCATTAAAGGCTGATCATAGCGATTTGGATATTGCACATTTCCTCAGAGTTGCAAGATCGTTTGTCCATAAGATACGAAAAGAGTTAAAAGACGCTGACAGTTCCCCAATGTCTGTATCAAAACGAAAAAGACATTCTGCACGTTCTGATAAAGTGAGAATATCCGAATTTATTTAGGAAGTCAAGAAGACAATTGATGAAAACAGAGGTCAATCAATGAGGTCAATTGCCAAAAAGCTGCATGTGTCTAAAAAAAAACACACTTTTTTCCACAAGGTCTTAGAGTAAATGGGTTGTTTGGAGTGATCGTGTTTTGAAAAATGACAACATTTTATAAAACATACATACAACAAACTATTTCCTATTTAACAGTTAAAATATTTAATCCTTGAAAAGGGCTAAATGTATAGATGAAAGCGCTCGGATAAAAAGAACATTCGGTCAGTTTTTATATCATTTATTATCGGAAAAGAAAATTTTTTTAGATCGCATGCGAAATTGTATAAAAAAACTAAATAAAAGCAACTTGTCTGTTGTATTCAATGAAATATGCATATATATATATATATATATATATATATATATATATATATATATATGTCAATTTTGTAGTGCGTAATCAATTTATGTAACGTAAATCATTCAAACGAAAAACAAATACTGAAGCTAATTATACGGCGAGAATCACTCTCACAAACAATATTTACTAATAAAATACAATCAACTTCGAATCTGTTAATGAATGGTGTGATCCTTGTTCATAAATTCCGGGTTTATCTGGTCTTATTTTTTCTACGAGCCGGGCTTTCAGTCGTACCAAACGACCATTTAGTGTGTTTTTATTAAATTCATGAATTAAATTAAATTCAATTTAGTTCATGCCACTTTTCTCCAGTACAAGAACGCACATTTTTCAAATTTAAAAAAAATTCAACCACAGCGTTGCGTCTGTACGCTCCAAAATTATTCTAACATTTCACAATATCTCATTGCTAAAAAAACACTATTTCGGACCGTACTACCTTTCGATGTCGCATTACCATTCGGAATTTAATAAAAACACACTAAATTGTCTACCTGAGGATGGTCGTTTGGGACGACTGAAAGCCCGGCTCGTAGAAAAAATAAGACCTGATAAACCCGGAACAAGGATCACACCATTCATTAACAGATTCAAAGTTGATTGTATTTTATTAGTAAATATTGTTTGTGAGAGTGATTCTCGCCGTATAATTAGCTTCAGTATTTGTTTTTCGTTTGAATGATTTACGTTACATATATATATATATATATATATATATATATATATATATATATATATATGTATATGTGTGTGTGTGTGTGTGTGTGTGTGTGTGTGTGTGTGTGGAAAAAGGTGGTTTTAAAAAACAGCGGCTGCTACTGCTATGAAGTATTAATCTTCAAGTAAAATGGAATTGAGTTCTATGAGCTGCTGGCGTGTTTCGTATAGAGAAAGACGTTAATATTCCCTTCCTTTGCTGCCGTGCGACGATGGCCTAGAGGTAAAGAGACCTTCCTGGCTTGAAGCAACCGGACGTACAGCGAAAGTCTGTGGATGACTATATATATATATATATACACACAGTGTAACCCGGATATAAGAGAAATCCGGATATAAGAGAGATTTTCTATGGTCCAAAATTAGAGCCTGTGTTAATGTATATATAATAGACCAAAACCGGATATAAGAGAAACCCGTATATAAGAGACTTCTTCTCCGGTCCCGACAACTCTCTTATATCCGGGTTACACTATATATATATATATATATATATATATATATCCTCTCCGACACTTGGTTGGTCCAGTCGGATGACGATGGTCACATATCTTAACTGCAGCAAAGAGACACAATCTTTTCATGGGCTTACGGCCGTATCACGTTGTAACACCGGTTCTCGTACGATCACCGAAGTTAAGCAAAGTCAAGCCTGGTCAGTACCGCTTGGGTATATCAGGTGCTGTAAGCTTGGATGTGTGGGTGGTGTAATGGATAACGGCTCAGAATTGGTAATCGGAGAGCCGTGTTCCAATTCCAGTTGTCTTCGTGATACTCACTTACACGTACCCTTGGGAAAGGTATGTACCCACTTCTTATCTACCCAGTAATGAATTAATTAGTAGGAATTTTATAAGAAATTATTATTCCCAGAAAAATTCTTAAAATCTAAAAAATTATTATGGCTTTAAATAACCTGATATGCCGTAAATAATAAATAAATCTTTTCATAAGTTGCTCCAATAATGTCCTGTGTTCATGGCATCTTGCGCGACAGACATATTCGTAGAAATAGCTCTGAGTGCGCCAACCACAGAATGGAAAATTTGTGCTGCGTGGTTTATTTCTCTTATTTGACTTGCTATTTGTGGCGCCTGAGCAATCGTCTGCAATGGGGATTGGCTAGCGGTCATGTCAGGCTCCCTAGTAAGACGGGTATCCTTGAATACGGGTAGCCGGCTATACATTACTAACTACAGAGTTTTCTGTTGTTATATAAAGCAATAGATGCCAAGAAATATTCGCCCGACATTAAACAGGTGGTACGATCTTGCAAACAATAATGTGTGCACTGAAGAATTGAAATGGTCAGTCGAAAGGCCACTTGTGGTTGAGGGATGAAATCCACGGAATCGGTAAGGAAATATCCGGAATTTCTAGCAGTTATGAATCGAATATTTGGAACTTAAACGGTCCATTCTTTTTCTTTCTTTTCTTTTATACAACGGCAGATGTTTTATGCATAAATCATGAAAGATTGCTTAAGCAATGTTTTCGGTTAGGGAAGAAATCGAAGAATACACACACACACACACGCACACACATACATACATACACGCATACACAAACACATAGACACAGACACACGCATACACACAGCCACACGCACGTACGCACACACACACATACACACATACACAAACACATACACACATACACATGCATACACACATTCACACGCACATACGCACATACATGCATACACGCATGCGCAAAGACACACAAACAAATACACATATACACACGCTCATACGCACACACATATATGCAAAGCCAAACATATACACACATACAAACGCACACACATAAATACACGCATGCACAAACACATACACACACATGCACACATACGCATATTCACACGTACATACGAACACGCATACATGCATGCATGCACAAACACACACATACACACACATGCACGCACACACGCACATAGGCACACCCATACATACACGCATGCACAAACACATACACACACATAGTTATTTTTCTTGGAGCAGCTTTCCATAGTTTTTGGTTTATTTCAAAATAAACAACTCAAAGTCAGGTTCTTTCAATTTGAGGAGATTGCATATCGTGGGTTTCTTCCAGTTGAAAGATTCATTCATCCTATTTTGCTAGTAATGCCGAATACATGCGTTTCAGATGAAAGAAATGAAGAAATGCTGGAAGGAAGGAAGGAAGGAAGGAAGGAAGGAAGGAAGGAAGGAAGGAAGGATAGTAGAAAGAAAGAAAGAAAGAAAGAAAAGAAATAGAAAGAAAGGAAGAAAGAAAGGAAGAAAGAAAAGATAAAGAAAGAAAGAAAGGAAGAAAGAAAGAAAGAAAGAGAGAAAGATAGAAAGAAAGAAAGAAAGATGAGACAAGAAACAAGAAAGAAAGAAGGTGAAGAAAGAAAGAAAGAAAGAAAGAAAGAGAGAAAGAAAAGAAATAGAAAGAAAGGAAGAAAGAAAGGAAGAAAGAAAAGATAAAGAAAGAAAGAAAGGAAGAAAGAAAGAAAGAAAGAGAGAAAGATAGAAAGAAAGAAAGAAAGATGAGACAAGAAACAAGAAAGAAAGAAGGTGAAGAAAGAAAGAAAGAAAGAAAGAAAAGAAATAGAAAGAAAGGAAGAAAGAAAGGAAGAAAGAAAAGATAAAGAAAGAAAGAAAGGAAGAAAGAAAGAAAGAAAGAGAGAAAGATAGAAAGAAAGAAAGAAAGATGAGACAAGAAACAAGAAAGAAAGAAGGTGAAGAAAGAAAGAAAGAAAGAAAGAAAGAAAGAGAGAAAGAAAAGAAATAGAAAGAAAGGAAGAAAGAAAGGAAGAAAGAAAAGATAAAGAAAGAAAGAAAGGAAGAAAGAAAGAAAGAAAGAGAGAAAGATAGAAAGAAAGAAAGAAAGATGAGACAAGAAACAAGAAAGAAAGAAGGTGAAGAAAGAAAGAAAGAAAGAAAGAAAGAAAGAAAGAAATAGAAAGAAAGGAAGAAAGAAAGGAAGAAAGAAAAGATAAAGAAAGAAAGAAAGGAAGAAAGAAAGAAAGAAAGAGAGAAAGATAGAAAGAAAGAAAGAAAGATGAGACAAGAAACAAGAAAGAAAGAAGGTGAAGAAAGAAAGAAAGAAAGAAAGAAAGAAAAGAAATAGAAAGAAAGGAAGAAAGAAAGGAAGAAAGAAAAGATAAAGAAAGAAAGAAAGGAAGAAAGAAAGAAAGAAAGAGAGAAAGATAGAAAGAAAGAAAGAAAGATGAGACAAGAAACAAGAAAGAAAGAAGGTGAAGAAAGAAAGAAAGAAAGAAAGAAAGAAAGACAGAAAGAAAAGAAATAGAAAGAAAGGAAGAAAGAAAGGAAGAAAGAAAAGATAAAGAAAGAAAGAAAGGAAGAAAGAAAGAAAGAAAGAGAGAAAGATAGAAAGAAAGAAAGAAAGATGAGACAAGAAACAAGAAAGAAAGAAGGTGAAGAAAGAAAGAAAGAAAGAAAGAAAGAAATAGAAAGAAAGGAAGAAAGAAAGGAAGAAAGAAAAGATAAAGAAAGAAAGAAAGGAAGAAAGAAAGAAAGAAAGAGAGAAAGATAGAAAGAAAGAAAGAAAGATGAGACAAGAAACAAGAAAGAAAGAAGGTGAAGAAAGAAAGAAAGAAAGAAAGAAAGAAAGAGAGAAAGAAAGAAAGAAATGCTGGGAGGAAGGAAGGAAGGAAGGAAGAAAGAAAGAAAGAAAGAAAGAAAGAAAGAAAGAAAGAAAGAACGGAAGAATGAAAAAAAGAAAAAAGAAAGAAAGAAAGATAAGAAAAAGAAAGGAAGACAGAAAGAAAGAAAAAAGAAAGAAAGAAAGAAAAGAAAAAGAAATAAAGAAAGAAAGGAAGAAAGAAAGAAGATGAAGAAAGAAAGATAGAAAGAAAGGGAGAAAGATAGAAAGAAAGAAAGAAAGAAAGAAAGAAAGATGAGACATAAAACAAGAAAGAAAGAAAGTGAAGGAAAGAAGAAAGAAAGAAAGAAAGAAAGAAAGAAAAGAAAGAAAGAAAGAAAGATGAGACAAGAAACAATAAAGAAAGAAGGTGAAGGAAGGAAGAAAGAAAGAAAGAAAGAAAAGAAAGAGAAAGAAAGAAAGAAAAGAAAGAGAAAGAAATAAATAAAGAAAGAAAAGAAAGGGAAAGAAAGAAAGAAAGATGAGACAAGAAACAAGAAAGAAAGAAGGTGAAGGAACGAAGAAAGAAAGAAAGAAAAGAAAGAGAAAGAAAGAAAGAAAGAAAAGAAAGAGAAAGAAAGGAAGAAAGAAAAGAAAGGGAAAGAAAGAAAGAAAGGAAGAAAGATGAGACAAGAATCAAGAAAGAATGAAGGTGAAGGAAGAAAGAAAGTAACAGGAGAAAGAAGCGATCGATAATAAATAAAAAAAAAAGTACGGTGAGAAAAAAAGAAAGAAAGAAATACTGAAAAAAGTAAAATAGGAAAGAAGAAAAGGTAGAATAAGAAAGAAAGAAAAAAAGAAATGTGGAATAAGGAAGAAAATCAGGTAAAATAAGAAATAAATAAGTAAAAAAGACGGTACAACGAGTATGAAAAAAAGAAAAAATGGAATAAGAAAGAAAGAGAATCAGAGAGACAGAAAGAAAGAAAAAAGAAAGAATATAGATATATATCTGTGATCCAAATACCCTTCTATTCCATTCCGATTGTGAAATTGAATGATTACCATTCTCGCTGATGAAACCAAATGCAAACGGTTCATTAATAGAATAAGACAGATACCGTGAGTCGAAAGAGCAGTTTTATTCAAAGACAAAAGATACAAATCAAGAATTTACTCTTGTAACCTAGACGGTTAATGAATGAAGAATAAACAAAACGGGAGTTCGAAATGAAATGATAATCTTTATAACATCAACAAAATGCGATACTCGCCAGCGGCGTGAAGTAGGTAAACCACTGCTGGTGGTGGATTACTTATACACCATATTATCCCCCACTTACAATAGTGTCCAAGATATTCACGAGGATTGGGACGTATCAATTAGTGCTCATAGATACGGTAGATAACACTATCTATCTATCTATCTATCTATCTATCTATCTATCTATCTATCTATCTATCTATCTCAATCTGTTCATATCTATCTATCTATCTATCTATCTCATTTATAATTGTAACGTCTTCACATATTTTCATCCGGCGTCCTAGGTAAGACGATAAACTACATCCCCGTCCTGGGTAAGACGATAAACTACACCCCCGTCCTGGGTAAAACGATAAACTACATCCCCGTCCTGGGTAAGATGATAAACTACACCCGGCGTCCTGGGTAAGACGATAAACTACATCCCCGTCCTGGGTAAGACGATAAACTACATCCCCGTCCAGAGTAAGAGGTTAAACTACGTCCCCGTCCTGGGTGAGACGATAAACTACATCTAGCAGTAAGGCCTCTGATCAGGTGTTTTTGAGGAGCGTGGAACCACCTCTTAATTGTTGGTGTTCCCAGGTCTGCCCTAACCCAGGGTGATAGCACCTGCTAGGTTCACAGCTATGGGTCAATAGTTAACTATTACAAGCAATACTTTAAAAAAAAATATTACCAGCAATACAATTTTGAAGGAAAAATATTACCAGAAACAGGTTTTTGACGAAACAAAATATTACCAGCAATAAACAATGTTGCCGGCATTAAATAACCCATTGAGATTGATATGCCGTAAAACAAACCAAACCAAATTATTACATTTGTATTTACATTCATTAACATGCCTCAGAATTGTTCTGAATTCAAGAAAGGCCAAATGGCCGCTTTTCATGATCTTGGGCTGTCGAATAGATCGATAGCTGATTAGATTAATCGAAGTGAGTCATGTGTCCACAAGTTAATCAAAAAGAGAAATCAAACTGGAATATATAATAGACGTAGCGGATGTGGTCGACCGCTAAAAACTAGCGACAGGGCAGATAGAAACTGGGTTCGTCAATGCAAAAAAGATCGATTCGCAAAAGCACATGATGTTTCCAAAGCGGCTAGTTTGATGATTTCTTCAAGAACAGTCAGAGGCAGGCTTAAAGCAAAAGGCATTGTTTCCAAATACATAAAAAAGAAATATTTCGAATCTGGAAAAAATCGACAGTCATGGTTGGCTTGGTGCAAAGCTCATTTACAATGGACTAAATCTGACTGGGAAAACGTTATGTGGAGTGACGGCAGCCCTTTTACTTTTAGTTACGGTTATTCATAGTTGGGATAAGAATGGTCTTGAATAAAAACTCAACATTCTTTATCAAGTATTCCAAGAAATAGGACTCAAGCTAAACCTTTCCAAAACAGAAATGAAATTATGATATATATATATATATATATACAATACGAGGCAAAAAAATGTACACCCCCATAGAAATGATTATAAACAAAATACAAAGTTTATTACATTTGTATTTCCATTTATTAACATGCCTAAGAATTGTTCTGACTTTGAGAAAGGTCAAGTTTCCATATATATATATATATATATATATATATATATATATATATATATATATATATATATATATATATATATATAGTACAAGGCAAAAAAAATAATGGACGCCCCCATAGAAATGATGATGAACGAAATATAAAGCTTATTAGATTTGTATTTAAATTTATTAACATGCCTAAGAATTGTTCTGACCACGAGAAAGGCCAAGTGGCCGTTTTTCATGATCTTCGGCTGTCGAATAGATCGATAGCTGATGAGATTAATCGAAATGAGTCATGTATCCGAAAGTTAATCAAAAAGAGAAATCAAACTGGGACATATAATAGGCGTAGCGGATCTGGCCGGCTGCTAAAAACTAGCGACAGGAAAGATAGAAACTCGGTTTGTCAAAGCAAAACAGATCCATTTGCAACAATACAAAATGTTTCCAAAGCGGCTAGTTTGGTGATTTTGAAAGAAAAAGTGGATGTAAATCTCCATGAAACTCAGAGTAGGGACAGATAAGTGAACATTTGAATGTATTTGTCACTATTATTAATGCTTTATCTTTTGATATTGTAGCACTTTAATTGCAAAAACTGGTTGTCTTAAAAGCAATATCTTTCAGAAAGACATTATTATTACTAGATAGATAACGGCTAGTTTGGCAGTTTTTTTCAAGAACAATCAGATGCAGGCTCAAAGCAAAAGGCATTGTTTCCAAATACATTAAAAAAGAAACCTTTCGTAGCTGGAAAAAAAATCGACGGCCACAGTTGGCTTGGTACAAAGCTCATTTATACCGGACTAAACTTGATTGGGAAGGAGTGACGAGAGCCTCTTTAAGCTTGGATATGAAGGACGAATACCTGTTTGGTGTACGCCCGGTGAAACGAATACTCCTGTGACTACCAGGGGTACTGTTAAACATGATTAAAAAAAATCAACGTTTCGGGTATATTCTCAGCAGTAGTAACCTTCAGGCTTTACCTTTCTTTGCCAACTCTACCCTTCTGGCTGGTGCTAATCTTAGGGCTGCCGGAGTTTAAATTTTAGTTAAGCCTTTTCTAAAACACTAATCGGTTAAATATCTCCAGCATCCTCGCTTTAAAGCAAAAGAAGGCATGAGACTAACTAATCATTCATTTGAGAGGAGTCCAAACTTTAGGCCTTTTTCTCTGATGGATTCATATAATTGTTTTCCTTTCCATTTCTACTTTCTCATATCCTGAATTTTTCACCGTGGAAAGTACGGGGCACCCAGTAAGTATCGAACTCACTTTTCAATTGCTCTAGCGAAACAAGTTTGCTAACTACTACACCAGGTAGAAGTGCGTCTCCAAAACATTTATTCTTTTTTCTTCAGACACAGAATGTGGGCGAACCTTAGTTGTAGATTCTACAAGAACGCATAATCTGGAGGTATTTGAACAAGACCGTTACGCTCATAGCCTCGGTCACGATGACTTCATACTAACACAACCATCAACGGATATCGAACAGTTCTGTAAACAGAATTTCACTCATTTTCCATCGCTATCGATTTTAGAAGAAATAAGCTCGACAGATTGTTAATGGTAAGATTCGAACTCGGGTCGCGTGGTCTAACCACCCAGCCATTTTGCATAACGTGACTTTGAGAAACGACCTTCTCTAACAAGAATTTGACAAGGTTAAATTCTATGACTTGAGACTGTGTTTTTGGGGTTTTTCTTAAGCGTTTCACCCCAAGCAAGGCGGAAAGCCACTAGCACGCCAGGAGTTACAGAGAGTTGGAGCGAGAGCAAATAGGAATGATAGAGGAAAGGATGAAGAGAAGGATAGGGGATAGATCAGGGCATCTGGAGACGTCGATTGACATTACATTTGAATAGTTGGAGATTATAGCTATCAGGAAAAGGGTTGGGAGTTCCACAGGCGAGAAGTGTGAGACATGAAGCTATTGAAGTAGAAAAGACGGCTACATTTAACAGTTTCGACAGTGAAAGGGTGAGAGCGAGATGCTAGCCCAGTAGAACAATTAAATTTATGAAGTTTGGGAACCAGCGAAAGCAGCTCATCGGAGCAGTTACCATGAAAGTATTTGTAATAAAGACAGAGGGAGGCGACGGCACGTCTGTGAGAGAGCGACTGCAGACGAGATGCCAGATCAGGGCCAATTACATTGCATATCCGTCTCTGGATCTTATCAAGAACCTTGAGACAAACAGAAGAGACACCGGACCATATATGGCAGCAATACTCCATGCAAGGGCGAATGGTTGACTGGTTGATTTGTAGATTTGGTTTAATTTATTTTGTTTTATGACATATCAACATCTTAGTGGGTTATTTAATGCCGATAAGATTTTTTAGGATAGGTTTTTATGAATAGAATGTATTACTATTTCTTTTCTTTGTCGTGCAGATTTTCGGCTTTTGTAAGTGGCTGTTATTATGGATCGGTAGAATAATGTAGGTATAGGAATTTGCTCAAACAAGAGCGTAAAAGGGAATAACCTCAGAAGGTCTCGTTCGGACGCCGGCGTGCTGAACTATCCACAATTCTCCTCCATCCGTGGCGATCATGTGAAAGAACTTGGGTCACCACGAATGGTTTCTTGATGTGCTCATCTTGTGGCGTGTCTTCTGCGTTTTAACCTGGCGAAGCACATTCTTCTCCAAGTTAGGCCACAGTCGATGTCATCCATCTAGGTGGCTCGCCTTGGTCGAGAACACGGTCCGTTGGAGTTCATCTGAGGAACCTTTCCACCCTAACCGGTGACCTGCGGTGAGGAAGTCCTTCGCCCACTGGTATCCTGCTAACAGCACCTCCTCAAGTGAGTTTCGCCCGCCAGATGAAAATGTTTACTGGGGCGTTCAACTTGGAGTCATTACCGGATAGATTTAGGAAGCGTGCTGGGCTTATAACCTGTAGAGGGGTTAGCTATGGGCAAAGCCAAATAAAGAAGAAAACTATCCAACAAACAGAATTTTAAAAATGTTTGCAAGAAAAAGAAAAAAGAAACGGGACAGAAAATGAAATAATATCAAACAAACAACAGAAGCAAATTAACAGTAATAAGGCAAAAAGTTCAAAAACTAAGAAATGGCGTCGACAGACAAAAGCAAGTTCGGAGAAGCGAACGTATTGTTCTGTCTTCGAGACAAGGCAGATCAAACTGAGACATTTCAAACTGCTTACCGGCCTATTTTATTACTAAAAAAAATACCAGCACGTATTTGCGTTCTTTTGTCTATAAAAGCGAAGTAACAAGAGTTATGAAGTCATTCCTATTGAGGATAAAATCAACAATTGAGGACCAGTGATGCCCGTCTACCCGAAGGTTCAGCGTGCCAGACATCACAGCTACTACATCTATCCAGAGTTCCCTACGTACGTTTGTATAAATGTCCTACGATAGATTGTGAAAGACTTACCTTTGTGAAGACAGCTTTATCTGTTAGTTTGGTGGAATTATGAGATATGCCTGCGTATAGTTACGTAAGAATATGGCATTGTATACTGGGTGATATTTTTGTCATGTCTTGCGCGATATGTGTTTTTACTGTACTGGTAACGCTATCTAGCGAGCATTGGTAGAAGTTCTTTAGCACACAAGTGGAATAATTCTTATCAATTTTCGTTTAGTTGTCCAGGTGACAGAGTTCTTCTCTTGTCGAGTTTAAAAAGTGTCCAGAGTACATCCTGAGTATATCACAATGAAAAATGGCCAGGTATTTTCTCCTTAAGTTTTCATTGTAGTTCCTTGTTCTTCTAGTGTAATATTTTCCTGGCTTTTCCCTTCATCTTTTTTCTTCTTGATAGTTTCTACTTTTTAGATATCCAGGTATTTGAAGCCATATTTAAATGTGTTGCTTCATTAAAAGTTTTTCTTCCTCCCTAGTTGATTTCAATTCTTTTTTTTAATTTTCTACGGTAAGGGAAAATATTTAATGAACAATAACATTTTATGGTGTCCTGAATAGATCTTTACTAAAAATCAAACGTTGTTAATATCCGTATTCATTTAACTATGGTCGTAGGAACAAAAGGTATATCTCTCTTTCCATTTCGCCATTTTTATAAACGTTCATGTAAAGTAACTGCGCCTCGACTCATGAGAGAGTGAAATCAACCCCCACATGGTCGTTTACAATAGCATACCTTTGAGGATATTTTCTTTTTATAAACGTAACTGTACCACGACTCATGGAAGAATGAAATCAATCCCCACATTACAGGAGAGAAACGTTGGTTGTTTACAATAGCATACCTTTCAGGATATCGAATTAAAATCTGACTAGTTAAGACATGTAATAGCAGGGAGACTGACAAAAAATGAATATGGCTTGAGATAATAAAATAAAACATGGTAGATTCTTGTTGTTTCCCTTCAATACGTGGCTCTCCACAAGTTCCTCTACTTTGCAGCTCTTAGTAAAAAATTATATTTATGTAGCGATAGCTATTCTAGTTTTAAAGTTTACAGAAAATTAAGTAAGGTGGGTATCAGACTTAAAAAAAGATTTTTTACCATGACTTTCTAAAAGACAAACATTTCTAAAATAAACTCATTCATTTCGGAATAAGTTCTGAACGTTTCACTAAATTGCGACAATTATTTGATTTTTACAATAATTTCCAAAATTATGTGTTTTTTAAGTGAAAAAGAAGTTACTGCAAAATATTAGGTGATCTTTGACCTAAAAAAAAGATTTTCAACCATAAATTTAACGTTGTAAAAAGGAAGAAAAAATTTCAAAAAATAATTAAAAAATACTTTGGTCTCTACTCTTATTAATAACATAAAGTTTTTTGTGATAAAACGTTGTTTTTATTAAGTTTGGGGCCTTTTTACATCAGGATATGCCACTTTTTTTGCGAAAAATTGGATATTACTATATTTATGCTTTCTCTCTTAATCCCTGTTTTGTCAATCATTTACAGAAGGTCGTTAGGCTGATTATGCATTGCTTTTATCTGTTCTTTTACTTTTATATGCCTAGTGAATGTCAAATTTTCTAAGCCCTCTTTTCTTATTATGTGCCGTAGAAATTTATACTGTCTCTTTCTGATAGTACATCTAAGTGTTCTTTTCCCTTCATTTTCTCTGAATCTTTGTCGTTGAACAGCTTTTCCGTCAATAGTATATTCAAAAATCCTCCCGAAGAACCATATTTCTATTTCCTCATGTCTCTTCTCCATCTGCGACATTCTTGCTATATTCTGGATGTTGATAAACGCCACCAGAACATCAAAGGCCCATTTTTCTTTATGCATTTAACCCCAAGCAAGGCGGGAGTGCTACTAGCCCGCAAGGGGTTGCAGAGAGTGCGAGCAAGATTAAAGAGACGTGATTGAGGAAAGGATAAAGAGAAAGACAGGGAATTCGATCAAGACATCAGAAGATGTCGATTGACATTACATTTGAATATTTGAAGACTATAATTGTCAGGGAGGCAAGTAAGAGGAAGGGAGTTCCACAGATGGGAAGAGCGAGACATGAACCGATTGGAGTAGAGGAGACGGCTACATTTAACCATTTCGACAGTGAAAGGGTGGGACTGAAATACCAACCTAGTAAGACGCTTAAATTTGTGCCGTTTGGGAACCAGCGAAAATGGCTCGTCAGCGAAGTTGCCGTGAAAGTATTTGTAGGAAAGGCTGAGGGAAGCAACGGCACGTCTATTAGAGAGCGACTGTAAATGAGATGCCAGATCAGGACCTATCACACTGCATATCTGTCTATGGATTTTGTCGAGTACCTCAAGATGAACAGCGATGAGAACCAGACCATATATGGCAACACTATTCAATCCAAGGACGAATGGTTGATTTGTAAATTTGAAAGATGAACTCAGGCGAGAAAAACTTTCTGGTGCGACACAGTACGTCTGTGAGAAAGTGACTGTAGACGAGATGCCAGATCAGGGCTTATCACGTTGCATATCTGTCTATGGATTTTGTTGCGGACCTCGAGATGAATAGCGGGGTCACCAGACCATATATGTTAACACTATTCAATCCAAGGACGAATGGTTGATTTGTAAATTTGAAAGATGAACTCAGGCGAGAAAAACTTTCTGGTGCGACACAGTAAGTCTGTGAGAAAGTGACTGTAGACGAGATGCCAGATCAGGACCAACCATATTGCATATCCGTCTCTATCGTAAACTTTTAGAAATGAAAAACAGTTCAATTCGATTGCACACAGCAACGAGTAAAAACACTGTTTTTTTTTTAAATTACAGACAAAATCACCCGAAGAATTCTACTGACTAAACAAATGTCTTCGTTTGTAAAAAATCATTTTCGTAGAGGCGGTGACATTTTTAGCCGATTCATGACATTTGTTTTAAGGGAAATACAAGAGATATATCAGACTAGAATAAATGTATAGTGGTTTTATTGACAAGCGCGTTCGGAACTGAGTAGGAATCTGGACAATATTAAACAAGCTGGCATCTCTATCAATGTTCGTTATCATGAAACAGCCGTTTTCCAATTTCCACTCAGACAGTTTTTCTTTTCCAAGAACAACCTCGTGGATGCATTCCTGAACACTTCAGTCTTAACCATTGTTAACCCAAGAACACTAACCATGGGTATATAGTACCCAGCGCAAATTTTCCTATTTTTAATTACAATTTTCAGTACCTGATTTTCTTACCTAAATAATGTTTTTCAGTTCCTATTAATGTTAACTCAAAGTACAAAGTTTGAAGTGCCTGCATGTAAAATATTTCAAATAAAGATTTATATTTAATAATTTTTTTTTATATGTTCAAAATCGGGTATAATATACCCATGGTTAGTAGTGGTGTAACTTTAATTGATGGTTAGTGTTCTAGGGTTCAATCAAGTGGCAATTGGTATCTATGCCTCTTATTATCATAATCTTCCCGTCCCATCACCTCTTCGGCCACTCACACCACCACTCATACATCATAACCGTTTTAAGAGTAACGCTCTACCTTGAGTGGCTCTCGAACTACAAAACATCAACTTTCGACCCTTTTAACGATGGGGATATGATCAGCTACTAAATTAGACCTGCTGATTCGTTAAATATTGAAGAATGAAAGATGTATGCGAAGAGAGTGATCACAAGGGGATTTGCTCAAATGTCTCTTCTTTCAGTGTTATGTCTGGTATCGATAACAGTTTCTGATGGATAATCGATTGGGCGTGCCTGTAGAACATGCTCGGCAACGTCTGGGGTACTGTTAAAGTATCCCACTACTTCATTGTATCGGATATCCCTATCCGGTTTTAGTTTCAACAACATCACACACCGATATTCGATAGAAATATCGAACAAAAGCGAGAAGACACGGCCGATTTCGGAGACTTTTTTTTTCATTTGATAATTCCTAACAAAACGTGAGGAACTGATATTTTTTTAATTGTTATTGTTATGGGAACTTACCCATAATATTAATAGACTGTTCCGTAGCTCATAAATACTGCGCCTCAAGAGGGAGCAGAAGACGCTGCCTCAGTGTCGGAAGCCCACACTAAACCGGCCTTGTGCCACATCCGACACACGTGGGAGTGTTGTTAAATACCGACGCTGCCTCAGTGTCGGAACAGTCGTTCAGACTGTTCTTTGCTGTCGAACTCTCCGCCTCGGCAGGGAGGAACTCGGACGGGGCTTTGCCGCAGGGCAAAGTGCCGTCCGGGGAGGTTGACAGTCCCTGAACCCGTGTATACGGGTTCTAATGGGTATATTTTTGCCCGAGCCTACGGGCTCGGTAAGCCCACACTAAACCGGCCTTGTGCCACATCCGACACACGTGGGAGTGTTGTTAAATACCGACGCTGCCTCAGTGTCGGAACAGCCGTTCTGACTGTTCTTTGCTGTCGAACTCTCCGCCTCGGCAGGGAGGAACTCGGACGGAGCTTTGCCGCAGGGCAAAGTGCCGTCCGGGGAGGTTGACAGTCCCTGAACCCGTGTATACGGGTTCTAATGGGTATATTTTTGCCCGAGCCTACGGGCTCGGTAAGCCCACACTAAACCGGCCTTGTGCCACATCCGACACACGTGGGAGTGTTGTTAAATACCGACGCTGCCTCAGTGTCGGAACAGCCGTTAAGACTGTTCTTTGCTGTCGAACTCTCCGCCTCGGCAGGGAGGAACTCGGACGGGGCTTTGCCGCAGGGCAAAGTGCCGTCCGGGGAGGTTGACAGTCCCTGAACCCGTGCATACGGGTTCTAATGGGTATATTTTTGCCCGAGCCTACGGGCTCGGTAAGCCCACACTAAACCGGCCTTGTGCCACATCCGACACACGTGGGAATGTTGTTAAATACCGACGCTGCCTCAGTGTCGGAACAGCCGTTCAGACAGTTCTTTGCTGTCGAACTCTCCGCCTCGGCGGAGAGGAACTCGGACGGGGCTTTGCCGCAGGGCAAAGTGCCGTCCGGGGAGGTTGACAGTCCCTGAACCCGTGTATACAGGTACTAATGGGTATATTTTTGCCCGAGCCTACGGGCTCGGTACGCCCACACTAAACCGGCCTTGTGCCACATCCGACACACGTGGGAGTGTTGTTAAATACCGACGCTGCCTCAGTGTCGGAACAGCCGTTCTGACTGTTCTTTGCTGTCGAACTCTCCGCCTCGGCAGGGAGGAACTCGGACGGGGCTTTGCCGCAGGGCAAAGTGCCGTCCGGGGAGGTTGACAGTCCCTGAACCCGTGTATACGGGTTCTAATGGGTATATTTTTGCCCGAGCCTACGGGCTCGGTACGCCCACACTAAACCGGCCTTGTGCCACATCCGACACACGTGGGAGTGTTGTTAAATACCGACGCTGCCTCAGTGTCGGAACAGCCGTTCAGACAGTTCTTTGCTGTCGAACTCTCCGCCTCGGCGGAGAGGAACTCGGACGGGGCTTTGCCGCAGGGCAAAGTGCCGTCCGGGGAGGTAGACAGTCCCTGAACCCGTGTATACAGGTTCTAATGGGTATATTTTTGCCCGAGCCTACGGGCTCGGTAAGCCCACACTAAACCGGCCTTGTGCCACATCCGACACACGTGGGAGTGTTGTTAAATACCGACGCTGCCTCAGTGTCGGAACAGCCGTTCAGACAGTTCTTTGCTGTCGAACTCTCCGCCTCGGCGGAGAGGAACTCGGACGGGGCTTTGCCGCAGGGCAAAGTGCCATCCGGGGAGGTTGACAGTCCCTGAACCCGTGTATACGGGTTCTAATGGGTATATTTTTGCCCGAGCCTACGGGCTCGGTAAGCCCACACTAAACCGGCCTTGTGCCACATCCGACACACGTGGGAGTGTTGTTAAATACCGACGCTGCCTCAGTGTCGGAACAGTCGTTCAGACTGTTCTTTGCTGTCGAACTCTCCGCCTCGGCAGGGAGGAACTCGGACGGGGCTTTGCCGCAGGGCAAAGTGCCGTCCGGGGAGGTTGACAGTCCCTGAACCCGTGTATACGGGTTCTAATGGGTATATTTTTGCCCGAGCCTACGGGCTCGGTAAGCCCACACTAAACCGGCCTTGTGCCACATCCGACACACGTGGGAATGTTGTTAAATACCGACGCTGCCTCAGTGTCGGAACAGCCGTTCTGACTGTTCTTTGCTGTCGAACTCTCCGCCTCGGCAGGGAGGAACTCGGACGGCGCTTTGCCGCAGGGCAAAGTGCCGTCCGGGGAGGTTGACAGTCCCTGAACCCGTGTATACGGGTTCTAATGGGTATATTTTTGCCCGAGCCTACGGGCTCGGTAAGCCCACACTAAACCGGCCTTGTGCCACATCCGACACACGTGGGAGTGTTGTTAAATACCGACGCTGCCTCAGTGTCGGAACAGCCGTTAAGACTGTTCTTTGCTGTCGAACTCTCCGCCTCGGCAGGGAGGAACTCGGACGGGGCTTTGCCGCAGGGCAAAGTGCCGTCCGGGGAGGTTGACAGTCCCTGAACCCGTGCATACGGGTTCTAATGGGTATATTTTTGCCCGAGCCTACGGGCTCGGTAAGCCCACACTAAACCGGCCTTGTGCCACATCCGACACACGTGGGAATGTTGTTAAATACCGACGCTGCCTCAGTGTCGGAACAGCCGTTCAGACAGTTCTTTGCTGTCGAACTCTCCGCCTCGGCGGAGAGGAACTCGGACGGGGCTTTGCCGCAGGGCAAAGTGCCGTCCGGGGAGGTTGACAGTCCCTGAACCCGTGTATACAGGTTCTAATGGGTATATTTTTGCCCGAGCCTACGGGCTCGGTACGCCCACACTAAACCGGCCTTGTGCCACATCCGACACACGTGGGAGTGTTGTTAAATACCGACGCTGCCTCAGTGTCGGAACAGCCGTTCTGACTGTTCTTTGCTGTCGAACTCTCCGCCTCGGCAGGGAGGAACTCGGACGGGGCTTTGCCGCAGGGCAAAGTGCCGTCCGGGGAGGTTGACAGTCCCTGAACCCGTGTATACGGGTTCTAATGGGTATATTTTTGCCCGAGCCTACGGGCTCGGTACGCCCACACTAAACCGGCCTTGTGCCACATCCGACACACGTGGGAGTGTTGTTAAATACCGACGCTGCCTCAGTGTCGGAACAGCCGTTCAGACAGTTCTTTGCTGTCGAACTCTCCGCCTCGGCGGAGAGGAACTCGGACGGGGCTTTGCCGCAGGGCAAAGTGCCGTCCGGGGAGGTAGACAGTCCCTGAACCCGTGTATACAGGTTCTAATGGGTATATTTTTGCCCGAGCCTACGGGCTCGGTAAGCCCACACTAAACCGGCCTTGTGCCACATCCGACACACGTGGGAGTGTTGTTAAATACCGACGCTGCCTCAGTGTCGGAACAGCCGTTCAGACAGTTCTTTGCTGTCGAACTCTCCGCCTCGGCGGAGAGGAACTCGGACGGGGCTTTGCCGCAGGGCAAAGTGCCATCCGGGGAGGTTGACAGTCCCTGAACCCGTGTATACGGGTTCTAATGGGTATATTTTTGCCCGAGCCTACGGGCTCGGTAAGCCCACACTAAACCGGCCTTGTGCCACATCCGACACACGTGGGAGTGTTGTTAAATACCGACGCTGCCTCAGTGTCGGAACAGTCGTTCAGACTGTTCTTTGCTGTCGAACTCTCCGCCTCGGCAGGGAGGAACTCGGACGGGGCTTTGCCGCAGGGCAAAGTGCCGTCCGGGGAGGTTGACAGTCCCTGAACCCGTGTATACGGGTTCTAATGGGTATATTTTTGCCCGAGCCTACGGGCTCGGTAAGCCCACACTAAACCGGCCTTGTGCCACATCCGACACACGTGGGAATGTTGTTAAATACCGACGCTGCCTCAGTGTCGGAACAGCCGTTCTGACTGTTCTTTGCTGTCGAACTCTCCGCCTCGGCAGGGAGGAACTCGGACGGCGCTTTGCCGCAGGGCAAAGTGCCGTCCGGGGAGGTTGACAGTCCCTGAACCCGTGTATACGGGTTCTAATGGGTATATTTTTGCCCGAGCCTACGGGCTCGGTAAGCCCACACTAAACCGGCCTTGTGCCACATCCGACACACGTGGGAGTGTTGTTAAATACCGACGCTGCCTCAGTGTCGGAACAGTCGTTCAGACTGTTCTTTGCTGTCTAACTCTCCGCCTCGGCAGGGAGGAACTCGGACGGGGCTTTGCCGCAGGGCAAAGTGCCGTCCGGGGAGGTTGACAGTCCCTGAACCCGTGTATACGGGTTCTAATGGGTATATTTTTGCCCGAGCCTACGGGCTCGGTAAGCCCACACTAAACCGGCCTTGTGCCACATCCGACACACGTGGGAGTGTTGTTAAATACCGACGCTGCCTCAGTGTCGGAACAGCCGTTCTGACTGTTCTTTGCTGTCGAACTCTCCGCCTCGGCAGGGAGGAACTCGGACGGGGCTTTGCCGCAGGGCAAAGTGCCGTCCGGGGAGGTTGACAGTCCCTGAACCCGTGTATACGGGTTCTAATGGGTATATTTTTGCCCGAGCCTACGGGCTCGGTAAGCCCACACTAAACCGGCCTTGTGCCACATCCGACACACGTGGGAGTGTTGTTAAATACCGACGCTGCCTCAGTGTCGGAACAGTCGTTCAGACTGTTCTTTGCTGTCTAACTCTCCGCCTCGGCAGGGAGGAACTCGGACGGGGCTTTGCCGCAGGGCAAAGTGCCGTCCGGGGAGGTTGACAGTCCCTGAACCCGTGTATACGGGTTCTAATGGGTATATTTTTGCCCGAGCCTACGGGCTCGGTAAGCCCACACTAAACCGGCCTTGTGCCACATCCGACACACGTGGGAGTGTTGTTAAATACCGACGCTGCCTCAGTGTCGGAACAGCCGTTCAGACTGTTCTTTGCTGTCGTACTCTCCGCCTCGGCGGGGAGGAACTCGGACGGGGCTTTGCCGCAGGGCAAAGTGCCGTCCGGGGAGGTTGACAGTCCCTGAACCCGTGTATACGGGTTCTAATGGGTATATTTTTGCCCGAGCCTACGGGCTCGGTAAGCCCACACTAAACCGGCCTTGTGCCACATCCGACACACGTGGGAGTGTTGTTAAATACCGACGCTGCCTCAGTGTCGGAACAGTCGTTCAGACTGTTCTTTGCTGTCGAACTCTCCGCCTCGGCAGGGAGGAACTCGGACGGGGCTTTGCCGCAGGGCAAAGTGCCGTCCGGGGAGGTTGACAGTCCCTGAACCCGTGTATACGGGTTCTAATGGGTATATTTTTGCCCGAGCCTACGGGCTCGGTAAGCCCACACTAAACCGGCCTTGTGCCACATCCGACACACGTGGGAGTGTTGTTAAATACCGACGCTGCCTCAGTGTCGGAACAGCCGTTCTGACTGTTCTTTGCTGTCGAACTCTCCGCCTCGGCAGGGAGGAACTCGGACGGGGCTTTGCCGCAGGGCAAAGTGCCGTCCGGGGAGGTTGACAGTCCCTGAACCCGTGTATACGGGTTCTAATGGGTATATTTTTGCCCGAGCCTACGGGCTCGGTAAGCCCACACTAAACCGGCCTTGTGCCACATCCGACACACGTGGGAGTGTTGTTAAATACCGACGCTGCCTCAGTGTCGGAACAGCCGTTCAGACTGTTCTTTGCTGTCGTACTCTCCGCCTCGGCGGGGAGGAACTCGGACGGGGCTTTGCCGCAGGGCAAAGTGCCGTCCGGGGAGGTTGACAGTCCCTGAACCCGTGTATACGGGTTCTAATGGGTATATTTTTGCCCGAGCCTACGGGCTCGGTACGCCCACACTAAACCGGCCTTGTGCCACATCCGACACACGTGGGAATGTTGTTAAATACCGACGCTGCCTCAGTGTCGGAACAGTCGTTCAGACTGTTCTTTGCTGTCGAACTCTCCGCCTCGGCAGGGAGGAACTCGGACGGGGCTTTGCCGCAGGGCAAAGTGCCGTCCGGGGAGGTTGACAGTCCCTGAACCCGTGTATACGGGTTCTAATGGGTATATTTTTGCCCGAGCCTACGGGCTCGGTAAGCCCACACTAAACCGGCCTTGTGCCACATCCGACACACGTGGGAGTGTTGTTAAATACCGACGCTGCCTCAGTGTCGGAACAGCCGTTCTGACTGTTCTTTGCTGTCGAACTCTCCGCCTCGGCAGGGAGGAACTCGGACGGGGCTTTGCCGCAGGGCAAAGTGCCGTCCGGGGAGGTTGACAGTCCCTGAACCCGTGTATACGGGTTCTAATGGGTATATTTTTGCCCGAGCCTACGGGCTCGGTAAGCCCACACTAAACCGGCCTTGTGCCACATCCGACACACGTGGGAGTGTTGTTAAATACCGACGCTGCCTCAGTGTCGGAACAGCCGTTCAGACTGTTCTTTGCTGTCGTACTCTCCGCCTCGGCGGGGAGGAACTCGGACGGGGCTTTGCCGCAGGGCAAAGTGCCGTCCGGGGAGGTTGACAGTCCCTGAACCCGTGTATACGGGTTCTAATGGGTATATTTTTGCCCGAGCCTACGGGCTCGGTACGCCCACACTAAACCGGCCTTGTGCCACATCCGACACACGTGGGAATGTTGTTAAATACCGACGCTGCCTCAGTGTCGGAACAGCCGTTATGACTGTTCTTTGCTGTCGAACTCTCCGCCTCGGCAGGGAGGAACTCGGACGGCGCTTTGCCGCAGGGCAAAGTGCCATCCGGGGAGGTTGACAGTCCCTGAACCCGTGTATACGGGTTCTAATGGGTATATTTTTGCCCGAGCCTACGGGATCGGTAAGCCCACACTAAACCGGCCCTGTGCCACATCCGACACACGTGGGTGTTGTTAAATACCGACGCTGCCTCAGTGTCAGAACAGTCGTTCAGATAGTTCTTTGCTGTCGAACTCTCCGCCTCGGCGGGGAGGGACTCGGACGGGGCATTGCCGCAGGGCAAAGTGCCGGCATGGGAGGTTGACAGTCCCTGAACCCATGTATACAGGTTCTAATGGGTATATTTTTGCCCGAGCCTACGGGCTCGGTAAGCCCACACTAAACCGGCCTTGTGCCACATCCGACACACGTGGGAGTGTTGTTAAATACCGACGCTGCCTCAGTGTCGGAAAAGTCGTTCAGACTGTTCTTTGCTGTCGAACTCTCCGCCTCGGCGGGGAGGAACTCGGACGGGGCTTTGCCGCAGGGCAAAGTGCCGTCCGGGGAGGTTGACAGTCCCTGAACCCGTGTATACGGGTTCTAATGGGTATATTTTTGCCCGAGCCTACGGGCTCGGTAAGCCCACACTAAACCGGCCTTGTGCCACATCCGACACACGTGGGAGTGTTGTTAAATACCGACGCTGCCTCAGTGTCGGAACAGTCGTTCAGACTGTTCTTTGCTGTCGAACTCTCCGCCTCGGCAGGGAGGAACTCGGACGGGGCTTTGCCGCAGGGCAAAGTGCCGTCCGGGGAGGTTGACAGTCCCTGAACCCGTGTATACGGGTTCTAATGGGTATATTTTTGCCCGAGCCTACGGGCTCGGTAAGCCCACACTAAACCGGCCTTGTGCCACATCCGACACACGTGGGAGTGTTGTTAAATACCGACGCTGCCTCAGTGTCGGAACAGTCGTTCAGACTGTTCTTTGCTGTCGAACTCTCCGCCTCGGCAGGGAGGAACTCGGACGGGGCTTTGCCGCAGGGCAAAGTGCCGTCCGGGGAGGTTGACAGTCCCTGAACCCGTGTATACGGGTTCTAATGGGTATATTTTTGCCCGAGCCTACGGGCTCGGTAAGCCCACACTAAACCGGCCTTGTGCCACATCTGACACACGTGGGAGTGTTGTTAAATACCGACGCTGCCTCAGTGTCGGAACAGCCGTTCTGACTGTTCTTTGCTGTCGAACTCTCCGCCTCGGCAGGGAGGAACTCGGACGGGGCTTTGCCGCAGGGCAAAGTGCCGTCCGGGGAGGTTGACAGTCCCTGAACCCGTGTATACGGGTTCTAATGGGTATATTTTTGCCCGAGCCTACGGGCTCGGTAAGCCCACACTAAACCGGCCTTGTGCCACATCCGACACACGTGGGAGTGTTGTTAAATACCGACGCTGCCTCAGTGTCGGAACAGCCGTTCAGACTGTTCTTTGCTGTCGTACTCTCCGCCTCGGCGGGGAGGAACTCGGACGGGGCTTTGCCGCAGGGCAAAGTGCCGTCCGGGGAGGTTGACAGTCCCTGAACCCGTGTATACGGGTTCTAATGGGTATATTTTTGCCCGAGCCTACGGGCTCGGTACGCCCACACTAAACCGGCCTTGTGCCACATCCGACACACGTGGGAATGTTGTTAAATACCGACGCTGCCTCAGTGTCGGAACAGTCGTTCAGACTGTTCTTTGCTGTCGAACTCTCCGCCTCGGCAGGGAGGAACTCGGACGGGGCTTTGCCGCAGGGCAAAGTGCCGTCCGGGGAGGTTGACAGTCCCTGAACCCGTGTATACGGGTTCTAATGGGTATATTTTTGCCCGAGCCTACGGGCTCGGTAAGCCCACACTAAACCGGCCTTGTGCCACATCCGACACACGTGGGAGTGTTGTTAAATACCGACGCTGCCTCAGTGTCGGAACAGCCGTTCTGACTGTTCTTTGCTGTCGAACTCTCCGCCTCGGCAGGGAGGAACTCGGACGGGGCTTTGCCGCAGGGCAAAGTGCCGTCCGGGGAGGTTGACAGTCCCTGAACCCGTGTATACGGGTTCTAATGGGTATATTTTTGCCCGAGCCTACGGGCTCGGTAAGCCCACACTAAACCGGCCTTGTGCCACATCCGACACACGTGGGAGTGTTGTTAAATACCGACGCTGCCTCAGTGTCGGAACAGCCGTTCAGACTGTTCTTTGCTGTCGTACTCTCCGCCTCGGCGGGGAGGAACTCGGACGGGGCTTTGCCGCAGGGCAAAGTGCCGTCCGGGGAGGTTGACAGTCCCTGAACCCGTGTATACGGGTTCTAATGGGTATATTTTTGCCCGAGCCTACGGGCTCGGTACGCCCACACTAAACCGGCCTTGTGCCACATCCGACACACGTGGGAATGTTGTTAAATACCGACGCTGCCTCAGTGTCGGAACAGCCGTTATGACTGTTCTTTGCTGTCGAACTCTCCGCCTCGGCAGGGAGGAACTCGGACGGCGCTTTGCCGCAGGGCAAAGTGCCATCCGGGGAGGTTGACAGTCCCTGAACCCGTGTATACGGGTTCTAATGGGTATATTTTTGCCCGAGCCTACGGGATCGGTAAGCCCACACTAAACCGGCCCTGTGCCACATCCGACACACGTGGGTGTTGTTAAATACCGACGCTGCCTCAGTGTCAGAACAGTCGTTCAGATAGTTCTTTGCTGTCGAACTCTCCGCCTCGGCGGGGAGGGACTCGGACGGGGCATTGCCGCAGGGCAAAGTGCCGGCATGGGAGGTTGACAGTCCCTGAACCCATGTATACAGGTTCTAATGGGTATATTTTTGCCCGAGCCTACGGGCTCGGTAAGCCCACACTAAACCGGCCTTGTGCCACATCCGACACACGTGGGAGTGTTGTTAAATACCGACGCTGCCTCAGTGTCGGAAAAGTCGTTCAGACTGTTCTTTGCTGTCGAACTCTCCGCCTCGGCGGGGAGGAACTCGGACGGGGCTTTGCCGCAGGGCAAAGTGCCGTCCGGGGAGGTTGACAGTCCCTGAACCCGTGTATACGGGTTCTAATGGGTATATTTTTGCCCGAGCCTACGGGCTCGGTAAGCCCACACTAAACCGGCCTTGTGCCACATCCGACACACGTGGGAGTGTTGTTAAATACCGACGCTGCCTCAGTGTCGGAACAGTCGTTCAGACTGTTCTTTGCTGTCGAACTCTCCGCCTCGGCAGGGAGGAACTCGGACGGGGCTTTGCCGCAGGGCAAAGTGCCGTCCGGGGAGGTTGACAGTCCCTGAACCCGTGTATACGGGTTCTAATGGGTATATTTTTGCCCGAGCCTACGGGCTCGGTAAGCCCACACTAAACCGGCCTTGTGCCACATCCGACACACGTGGGAGTGTTGTTAAATACCGACGCTGCCTCAGTGTCGGAACAGTCGTTCAGACTGTTCTTTGCTGTCGATCTCTCCGCCTCGGCAGGGAGGAACTCGGACGGGGCTTTGCCGCAGGGCAAAGTGCCGTCCGGGGAGGTTGACAGTCCCTGAACCCGTGTATACGGGTTCTAATGGGTATATTTTTGCCCGAGCCTACGGGCTCGGTAAGCCCACACTAAACCGGCCTTGTGCCACATCCGACACACGTGGGAGTGTTGTTAAATACCGACGCTGCCTCAGTGTCGGAACAGTCGTTCAGACTGTTCTTTGCTGTCTAACTCTCCGCCTCGGCAGGGAGGAACTCGGACGGGGCTTTGCCGCAGGGCAAAGTGCCGTCCGGGGAGGTTGACAGTCCCTGAACCCGTGTATACGGGTTCTAATGGGTATATTTTTGCCCGAGCCTACGGGCTCGGTAAGCCCACACTAAACCGGCCTTGTGCCACATCCGACACACGTGGGAGTGTTGTTAAATACCGACGCTGCCTCAGTGTCGGAACAGCCGTTCTGACTGTTCTTTGCTGTCGAACTCTCCGCCTCGGCAGGGAGGAACTCGGACGGGGCTTTGCCGCAGGGCAAAGTGCCGTCCGGGGAGGTTGACAGTCCCTGAACCCGTGTATACGGGTTCTAATGGGTATATTTTTGCCCGAGCCTACGGGCTCGGTAAGCCCACACTAAACCGGCCTTGTGCCACATCCGACACACGTGGGAGTGTTGTTAAATACCGACGCTGCCTCAGTGTCGGAACAGCCGTTCAGACTGTTCTTTGCTGTCGTACTCTCCGCCTCGGCGGGGAGGAACTCGGACGGGGCTTTGCCGCAGGGCAAAGTGCCGTCCGGGGAGGTTGACAGTCCCTGAACCCGTGTATACGGGTTCTAATGGGTATATTTTTGCCCGAGCCTACGGGCTCGGTAAGCCCACACTAAACCGGCCTTGTGCCACATCCGACACACGTGGGAGTGTTGTTAAATACCGACGCTGCCTCAGTGTCGGAACAGTCGTTCAGACTGTTCTTTGCTGTCGAACTCTCCGCCTCGGCAGGGAGGAACTCGGACGGGGCTTTGCCGCAGGGCAAAGTGCCGTCCGGGGAGGTTGACAGTCCCTGAACCCGTGTATACGGGTTCTAATGGGTATATTTTTGCCCGAGCCTACGGGCTCGGTAAGCCCACACTAAACCGGCCTTGTGCCACATCCGACACACGTGGGAGTGTTGTTAAATACCGACGCTGCCTCAGTGTCGGAACAGCCGTTCTGACTGTTCTTTGCTGTCGAACTCTCCGCCTCGGCAGGGAGGAACTCGGACGGGGCTTTGCCGCAGGGCAAAGTGCCGTCCGGGGAGGTTGACAGTCCCTGGACCCGTGTATACGGGTTCTAATGGGTATATTTTTGCCCGAGCCTACGGGCTCGGTAAGCCCACACTAAACCGGCCTTGTGCCACATCCGACACACGTGGGAGTGTTGTTAAATACCGACGCTGCCTCAGTGTCGGAACAGCCGTTCAGACTGTTCTTTGCTGTCGTACTCTCCGCCTCGGCGGGGAGGAACTCGGACGGGGCTTTGCCGCAGGGCAAAGTGCCGTCCGGGGAGGTTGACAGTCCCTGAACCCGTGTATACGGGTTCTAATGGGTATATTTTTGCCCGAGCCTACGGGCTCGGTACGCCCACACTAAACCGGCCTTGTGCCACATCCGACACACGTGGGAGTGTTGTTAAATACCGACGCTGCCTCAGTGTCGGAACAGCCGTTCTGACTGTTCTTTGCTGTCGAACTCTCCGCCTCGGCAGGGAGGAACTCGGACGGGGCTTTGCCGCAGGGCAAAGTGCCGTCCGGGGAGGTTGACAGTCCCTGAACCCGTGTATACGGGTTCTAATGGGTATATTTTTGCCCGAGCCTACGGGATCGGTAAGCCCACACTAAACCGGCCCTGTGCCACATCCGACACACGTGGGTGTTGTTAAATACCGACGCTGCCTCAGTGTCAGAACAGTCGTTCAGATTGTTCTTTGCTGTCGAACTCTCCGCCTCGGCGGGGAGGGACTCGGACGGGGCATTGCCGCAGGGCAAAGTGCCGGCATGGGAGGTTGACAGTCCCTGAACCCGTGTATACAGGTTCTAATGGGTATATTTTTGCCCGAGCCTACGGGCTCGGTAAGCCCACACTAAACCGGCCTTGTGCCACATCCGACACACGTGGGAGTGTTGTTAAATACCGACGCTGCCTCAGTGTCGGAAAAGTCGTTCAGACTGTTCTTTGCTGTCGAACTCACCGCCTCGGCGGGGAGGAACTCGGACGGGGCTTTGCCGCAGGGCAAAGTGCCGTCCGGGGAGGTAGACAGACCCTGAACCCGTGTATACGGGTTCTAATGGGTATATTTTTGCCCGAGCCTACGGGATCGGTAAGCCCACACTAAACCGGCCCTGTGCCACATCCGACACACGTGGGTGTTGTTAAATACCGACGCTGCCTCAGTGTCAGAACAGTCGTTCAGATTGTTCTTTGCTGTCGAACTCTCCGCCTCGGCGGGGAGGGACTCGGACGGGGCATTGCCGCAGGGCAAAGTGCCGGCATGGGAGGTTGACAGTCCCTGAACCCGTGTATACAGGTTCTAATGGGTATATTTTTGCCCGAGCCTACGGGCTCGGTAAGCCCACACTAAACCGGCCTTGTGCCACATCCGACACACGTGGGAGTGTTGTTAAATACCGACGCTGCCTCAGTGTCGGAAAAGTCGTTCAGACTGTTCTTTGCTGTCGAACTCTCCGCCTCGGCGGGGAGGAACTCGGACGGGGCTTTGCCGCAGGGCAAAGTGCCGTCCGGGGAGGTTGACAGTCCCTGAACCCGTGTATACGGGTTCTAATGGGTATATTTTTGCCCGAGCCTACGGGCTCGGTAAGCCCACACTAAACCGGCCTTGTGCCACATCCGACACACGTGGGAGTGTTGTTAAATACCGACGCTGCCTCAGTGTCGGAACAGTCGTTCAGACTGTTCTTTGCTGTCGACCTCTCCGCCTCGGCAGGGAGGAACTCGGACGGGGCTTTGCCGCAGGGCAAAGTGCCGTCCGGGGAGGTTGACAGTCCCTGAACCCGTGTATACGGGTTCTAATGGGTATATTTTTGCCCGAGCCTACGGGCTCGGTAAGCCCACACTAAACCGGCCTTGTGCCACATCCGACACACGTGGGAGTGTTGTTAAATACCGACGCTGCCTCAGTGTCGGAACAGCCGTTCTGACTGTTCTTTGCTGTCGAACTCTCCGCCTCGGCAGGGAGGAACTCGGACGGGGCTTTGCCGCAGGGCAAAGTGCCGTCCGGGGAGGTTGACAGTCCCTGAACCCGTGTATACGGGTTCTAATGGGTATATTTTTGCCCGAGCCTACGGGCTCGGTAAGCCCACACTAAACCGGCCTTGTGCCACATCCGACACACGTGGGAGTGTTGTTAAATACCGACGCTGCCTCAGTGTCGGAACAGCCGTTCAGACTGTTCTTTGCTGTCGTACTCTCCGCCTCGGCGGGGAGGAACTCGGACGGGGCTTTGCCGCAGGGCAAAGTGCCGTCCGGGGAGGTTGACAGTCCCTGAACCCGTGTATACGGGTTCTAATGGGTATATTTTTGCCCGAGCCTACGGGCTCGGTAAGCCCACACTAAACCGGCCTTGTGCCACATCCGACACACGTGGGAGTGTTGTTAAATACCGACGCTGACTCAGTGTCGGAACAGCCGTTCAGACTGTTCTTTGCTGTCGAACTCTCCGCCTCGGCGGGGAGGAACTCGGACGGGGCTTTGCCGCAGGGCAAAGTGCCGTCCGGGGAGGTTGACAGTCCTTGAACCCGTGTATACGGGTTCTAATGGGTATATTTTTGCCCGAGCCTACGGGCTCGGTAAGCCCACATTAAACCGGCCTTGTGCCACATCCGACACACGTGGGAGTGTTGTTAAATACCGACGCTGCCTCAGTGTCGGAACAGCCGTTCAGACTGTACTTTGCTGTCGAACTCTCCGCCTCGGCGGGGAGGAACTCGGACGGGGCTTTGCCGCAGGGCAAAGTGCCGTCCGGGGAGGTTGACAGTCCCTGAACCCGTGTATACGGGTTCTAATGGGTATATTTTTGCCCGAGCCTACGGGCTCGGTAAGCCCACACTAAACCGGCCTTGTGCCACATCCGACACACGTGGGAGTGTTGTTAAATACCGACGCTGCCTCAGTGTCGGAACACCCGTTCAGACTGTTCTTTGCTGTCGAACTCTCCGCCTCGGCGGGGAGGAACTCGGACGGGGCTTTGCCGGAGGGCAAAGTGCCGTCCGGGGAGGTTGACAGTCCCTGAACCCGTGTATACGGGTTCTAATGGGTATATTATTGCCCGAGCCTACGGGCTCGGTAAGCCCAAACTAAACCGGCCTTGTGGCACATCCGACACACGTGGGAGTGTTGTTAAATACCGACGCTGCCTCAGTGTCGGAACAGCCGTTCAGACTGTTCTTTGCTGTCGAACTCTCCGCCTCGGCGGGGAGGAACTCGGACGGCGCTTTGCCGCAGGGCAAAGTGCCGTCCGGGGAGGTAGACAGTCCCTGAACCCGTGTATACGGGTTCTAATGGGTATATTTTTGCCCGAGCCTACGGGCTCGGTACGCCCACACTAAACCGGCCTTGTGCCACATCCGACACACGTGGGAGTGTTGTTAAATACCGACGCTGCCTCAGTGTCGGAAAAGTCGTTCAGACTGTTCTTTGCTGTCGAACTCTCCGCCTCGGCGGGGAGGAACTCGGACGGGGCTTTGCCGCAGGGCAAAGTGCCGTCCGGGGAGGTAGACAGTCCCTGAACCCGTGTATACGGGTTCTAATGGGTATATTTTTGCCCGAGCCTACGGGCTCGGTACGCCCACACTAAACCGGCCTTGTGCCACATCCGACACACGTGGGAATGTTGTTAAATACCGACGCTGCCTCAGTGTCGGAACAGCCGTTCTGACTGTTCTTTGCTGTCGAACTCTCCGCCTCGGCAGGGAGGAACTCGGACGGCGCTTTGCCGCAGGGCAAAGTGCCGTCCGGGGAGGTTGACAGTCCCTGAACCCGTGTATACGGGTTCTAATGGGTATATTTTTGCCCGAGCCTACGGGATCGGTAAGCCCACACTAAACCGGCCCTGTGCCACATCCGACACACGTGGGAGTGTTGTTAAATACCGACGCTGCCTCAGTGTCGGAACAGCCGTTCAGACTGTTCTTTGCTGTCGAACTCTCCGCTTCGGCGGGCAGGAACTCGGACGGGGCTTTGCCGCAGGGCAAAGTGCCGTCCGGGGAGGTTGACAGTCCCTGAACCCGTATATACGGGTTCTAATGGGTATATTTTTGACCCGAGCCTACGGGCTCGGTACGCCCACACTAAACCGGCCTTGTGCCTCATCCGACACACGTGGGAGTGTTGTTAAAAACCGACGCTGCCTCAGTGTCGGAACAGCCGTTCAGACAGTTCTTTGCTGTCGAACTCTCCGCCTCGGCGGGGAGGAACTCGGACGGCCATTTGCCGCAGGGCAAAGTGCCGGCCGGGGAGGTAGACAGTCCCTGAACCCGTATATACGGGTTCTAAAGGGTATATTTTTGCCGGAGACTACGGGCTCGGTAAGCCCACACTAAACTGGCCTTGTGCCACATCCGACACACGTGGGAGTGTTGTTAAATACCGACGCTGTGTCAGTCTCGGAACAGCCGGTCAGACTGTTCTTTGCTGTCGAACTCTCCGCCTCGGCGGAGAGGAACTCGGACGGGGCTTTGCCGCAGGGCAAAGTGCCGTCCGGGGAGGTTGACAGTCCCTGAACCCGTGTATACGGGTTCTAATGGGTATATTTTTGCCCGAGCCTACGGGATCGGTAAGCCCACACTAAACCGGCCCTGTGCCACATCCGACACACGTGGGAGTGTTGTTAAATACCGACGCTGCCTCAGTGTCGGAACAGCCGTTCAGACTGTTCTTTGCTGTCGAACTCTCCGCTTCGGCGGGCAGGAACTCGGACGGGGCTTTGCCGCAGGGCAAAGTGCCGTCCGGGGAGGTAGACAGTCCCTGAACCCGTATATACGGGTTCTAATGGGTATATTTTTGCCCGAGCCTACGGGCTCGGTAAGCCCACACTAAACCGGCCTTGTGCCACATCCGACACACGTGGGAGTGTTGTTAAATACCGACGCTGCCTCAGTGTCGGAACAGTCGTTCAGACTGTACTTTGCTGTCGAACTCTCCGCCTCGGCAGGGAGGAAGTCGGACGGGGCTTTGCCGCAGGGCAAAGTGCCGTCCGGGGAGGTTGACAGTCCCTGAACCCGTGTATACGGGTTCTAATGGGTATATTTTTGCCCGAGCCTACGGGCTCGGTGCGCCATCCTAAACCGGCCTTGTGCCACATCCGACACACGTGGGAGTGTTGTTAAATACCGACGCTGCCTCAGTGTCGGAACAGTCGTTCAGACTGTTCTTTGCTGTCGAACTCTCCGCCTCGGCGGGGAGGAACTCGGACGGCGCTTTGCCGCAGGGCAAAGTGCCGTCCGGGGAGGTTGACAGTCCCTGAACCCGTGTATACGGGTTCTAATGGGTATATTTTTGCCCGAGCCTACGGGCTCGGTACGCCCACACTAAACCGGCCTTGTGCCACATCCGACACACGTGGGAGTGTTGTTAAATACCGACGCTGCCTCAGTGTCGGAACAGCCGTTCTGACTGTTCTTTGCTGTCGAACTCTCCGCCTCGGCAGGGAGGAACTCGGACGGGGCTTTGTCGCAGGGCAAAGAGCCGTCCGGGGAGGTTGACAGTCCCTGAACCCGTGTATACGGGTTCTAATGGGTATATTTTTGCCCGAGCCTACGGGCTCGGTACGCCCACACTAAACCGGCCTTGTGCCACATCCGACACACGTGGCAGTGTTGTTAAATACCGACGCTGCCTCAGTGTCGGAACAGCCGTTCTGACTGTTCTTTGCTGTCGAACTCTCCGCCTCGGCAGGGAGGAACTCGGACGGCGCTTTGCCGCAGGGCAAAGTGCCGTCCGGGGAGGTTGACAGTCCCTGAACCCGTGTATACGGGTTCTAATGGGTATATTTTTGCCCGAGCCTACGGGATCGGTAAGCCCACACTAAACCGGCCCTGTGCCACATCCGACACACGTGGGAGTGTTGTTAAATACCGACGCTGCCTCAGTGTCGGAACAGCCGTTCAGACAGTTCTTTGCTGTCGAACTCTCCGCCTCGGCGGGGAGGAACTCGGACGGCCATTTGCCGCAGGGCAAAGTGCCGGCCGGGGAGGTAGACAGTCCCTGAACCCGTATATACGGGTTCTAAAGGGTATATTTTTGCCGGAGACTACGGGCTCGGTAAGCCCACACTAAACTGGCCTTGTGCCACATCCGACACACGTGGGAGTGTTGTTAAATACCGACGCTGTGTCAGTGTCGGAACAGCCGGTCAGACTGTTCTTTGCTGTCGAACTCTCCGCCTCGGCGGAGAGGAACTCGGACGGGGCTTTGCCGCAGGGCAAAGTGCCGTCCGGGGAGGTTGACAGGCCCTGAACCCGTGTATACGGGTTCTAATGGGTATATTTTTGCCCGAGCCTACGGGATCGGTAAGCCCACACTAAACCGGCCTTGTGCCACATCCGACACACGTGGGAGTGTTGTTAAATACCGACGCTGCCTCAGTGTCGGAACAGCCGTTCAGACAGTTCTTTGCTGTCGAACTCTCCGCCTCGGCGGGGAGGAACTCGGACGGCCATTTGCCGCAGGGCAAAGTGCCGGCCGCGGAGGTAGACAGTCCCTGAACCCGTATATACGGGTTCTAAAGGGTATATTTTTGCCGGAGACTACGGGCTCGGTAAGCCCACACTAAACTGGCCTTGTGCCACATCCGACACACGTGGGAGTGTTGTTAAATACCGACGCTGTGTCAGTGTCGGAACAGCCGGTCAGACTGTTCTTTGCTGTCGAACTCTCCGCCTCGGCGGAGAGGAACTCGGACGGGGCTTTGCCGCAGGGCAAAGTGCCGTCCGGGGAGGTTGACAGGCCCTGAACCCGTGTATACGGGTTCTAATGGGTATATTTTTGCCCGAGCCTACGGGATCGGTAAGCCCACACTAAACCGGCCCTGTGCCACATCCGACACACGTGGGAGTGTTGTTAAATACCGACGCTGCCTCAGTGTCGGAACAGCCGTTCAGACTGTTCTTTGCTGTCGAACTCTCCGCTTCGGTGGGCAGGAACTCGGACGGGGCTTTGCCGCAGGGCAAAGTGCCGTCCGGGGAGGTTGACAGTCCCTGAACCCGTATATACGGGTTCTAATGGGTATATTTTTGACCCGAGCCTATGGGCTCGGTACGCCCACACTAAACCGGCCTTGTGCCTCATCCGACACACGTGGGAGTGTTGTTAAATACCGACGCTGCCTCAGTGTCGGAACAGCCGTTCAGACAGTTCTTTGCTGTCGAACTCTCCGCCTCGGCGGGGAGGAACTCGGACGGCCATTTGCCGCAGGGCAAAGTGCCGGCCGGGGAGGTAGACAGTCCCTGAACCCGTATATACGGGTTCTAAAGGGTATATTTTTGCCGGAGACTACGGGCTCGGTAAGCCCACACTAAACTGGCCTTGTGCCACATCCGACACACGTGGGAGTGTTGTTAAATACCGACGCTGTGTCAGTGTCGGAACAGCCGGTCAGACTGTTCTTTGCTGTCGAACTCTCCGCCTCGGCGGAGAGGAACTCGGACGGGGCTTTGCCGCAGGGCAAAGTGCCGTCCGGGGAGGTTGACAGGCCCTGAACCCGTGTATACGGGTTCTAATGGGTATATTTTTGCCCGAGCCTATGGGCTCGGTAAGCCCACACTAAACCGGCCTTGTGCCACATCCGACACACGTGGGAGTGTTGTTAAATACCGACGCTGCCTCAGTGTCGGAACAGCCGTTCTGACTGTTCTTTGCTGTCGAACTCTCCGCCTCGGCAGGGAGGAACTCGGACGGGGCTTTGCCGCAGGGCAAAGTGCCGTCCGGGGAGGTTGACAGTCCCTGAACCCGTGTATACGGGTTCTAATGGGTATATTTTTGCCCGAGCCAACGGGCTCGGTATGCCCACACTAAACCGGCCTTGTGCCACATCCGACACACGTGGGAGTGTTGTTAAATACCGACGCTGCCTCAGTGTCGGAAAAGTCGTTCAGACTGTTCTTTGCTGTCGAACTCTCCGCCTCGGCGGGGAGGAACTCGGACGGGGCTTTGCCGCAGGGCAAAGTGCCGTCCGGGGAGGTAGACAGTCCCTGAACCCGTGTATACGGGTTCTAATGGGTATATTTTTGCCTTAGCCTACGGGCTCGGTACGCCCACACTAAACCGGCCTTGTGCCACATCCGACACACGTGGGAATGTTGTTAAATACCGACGCTGCCTCAGTGTCGGAACAGCCGTTCTGACTGTTCTTTGCTGTCGAACTCTCCGCTTCGGCGGGCAGGAACTCGGACGGGGCTTTGCCGCAGGGCAAAGTGCCGTCCGGGGAGGTTGACAGTCCCTGAACCCGTATATACGGGTTCTAATGGGTATATTTTTGACCCGAGCCTACGGGCTCGGTACGCCCACACTAAACCGGCCTTGTGCCTCATCCGACACACGTGGGAGTGTTGTTAAATACCGACGCTGCCTCAGTGTCGGAACAGCCGTTCAGACTGTTCTTTGCTGTCGAACTCTCCGCTTCGGCGGGCAGGAACTCGGACGGCCATTTGCCGCAGGGCAAAGTGCCGTCCGGGGAGGTTGACAGTCCCTGAACCCGTGTATACGGGTTCTAATGGGTATATTTTTGCCCGAGCCTACGGGCTCGGTAAGCCCACACTAAACCGGCCTTGTGCCACATCCGACACACGTGGGAGTGTTGTTAAATACCGACGCTGCCTCAGTGTCGGAACAGCCGTTCAGACAGTTCTTTGCTGTCGAACTCTCCGCCTCGGCGGGGAGGAACTCGGACGGCCATTTGCCGCAGGGCAAAGTGCCGGCCGGGGAGGTAGACAGTCCCTGAACCCGTATATACGGGTTCTAAAGGGTATATTTTTGCCGGAGACTACGGGCTCGGTAAGCCCACACTAAACTGGCCTTGTGCCACATCCGACACACGTGGGAGTGTTGTTAAATACCGACGCTGTGTCAGTGTCGGAACAGCCGGTCAGACTGTTCTTTGCTGTCGAACTCTCCGCCTCGGCGGAGAGGAACTCGGACGGGGCTTTGCCGCAGGGCAAAGTGCCGTCCGGGGAGGTTGACAGGCCCTGAACCCGTGTATACGGGTTCTAATGGGTATATTTTTGCCCGAGCCTATGGGCTCGGTAAGCCCACACTAAACCGGCCTTGTGCCACATCCGACACACGTGGGAGTGTTGTTAAATACCGACGCTGCCTCAGTGTCGGAACAGCCGTTCTGACTGTTCTTTGCTGTCGAACTCTCCGCCTCGGCAGGGAGGAACTCGGACGGGGCTTTGCCGCAGGGCAAAGTGCCGTCCGGGGAGGTTGACAGTCCCTGAACCCGTGTATACGGGTTCTAATGGGTATATTTTTGCCCGAGCCAACGGGCTCGGTATGCCCACACTAAACCGGCCTTGTGCCACATCCGACACACGTGGGAGTGTTGTTAAATACCGACGCTGCCTCAGTGTCGGAAAAGTCGTTCAGACTGTTCTTTGCTGTCGAACTCTCCGCCTCGGCGGGGAGGAACTCGGACGGGGCTTTGCCGCAGGGCAAAGTGCCGTCCGGGGAGGTAGACAGTCCCTGAACCCGTGTATACGGGTTCTAATGGGTATATTTTTGCCTTAGCCTACGGGCTCGGTACGCCCACACTAAACCGGCCTTGTGCCACATCCGACACACGTGGGAATGTTGTTAAATACCGACGCTGCCTCAGTGTCGGAACAGCCGTTCTGACTGTTCTTTGCTGTCGAACTCTCCGCTTCGGCGGGCAGGAACTCGGACGGGGCTTTGCCGCAGGGCAAAGTGCCGTCCGGGGAGGTTGACAGTCCCTGAACCCGTATATACGGGTTCTAATGGGTATATTTTTGACCCGAGCCTACGGGCTCGGTACGCCCACACTAAACCGGCCTTGTGCCTCATCCGACACACGTGGGAGTGTTGTTAAATACCGACGCTGCCTCAGTGTCGGAACAGCCGTTCAGACTGTTCTTTGCTGTCGAACTCTCCGCTTCGGCGGGCAGGAACTCGGACGGCCATTTGCCGCAGGGCAAAGTGCCGTCCGGGGAGGTTGACAGTCCCTGAACCCGTGTATACGGGTTCTAATGGGTATATTTTTGCCCGAGCCTACGGGCTCGGTAAGCCCACACTAAACCGGCCTTGTGCCACATCCGACACACGTGGGAGTGTTGTTAAATACCGACGCTGCCTCAGTGTCGGAACAGCCGTTAAGACTGTTCTTTGCTGTCGAACTCTCCGCCTCGGCAGGGAGGAACTCAGACGGGGCTTTGCCGCAGGGCAAAGTGCCGTCCGGGGAGGTTGACAGTCCCTGAACCCATGTATACGGGTTCTAATGGGTATATTTTTGCCCGAGCCTACGGGCTCGGTAAGCCCACACTAAACCGGCCTTGTGCCACATCCGACACACGTGGGAGTGTTGTTAAATACCGACGCTGCCTCAGTGTCAGAACAGTCGTTCAGATTGTTCTTTGCTGTCGAACTCTCCGCCTCGGCGGGGAGGGACTCGAACGGGGCATTGCCGCAGGGCAAAGTGCCGGCCGGGGAGGTAGACAGTCCCTGAACCCGTATATACGGGTTCTAATGGGTATATTTTTGCCCGAGCCTACGGGATCGGTAAGCCCACACTAAACCGGCCTTGTGCCACATCCGACACACGTGGGAGTGTTGTTAAATACCGACGCTGCCTCAGTGTCGGAACAGTCGTTCAGACTGTTCTTTGCTATCCGCCTCGGTGGGCAGGGCAAAGCGCCGTCCGGGGAGGTAAACAGTCCCTGAACCCCTCTAATGGGTATATTTTTGCCCGAGCCCACGGGCTTGGTAAGCCCACATTAAACCGGCCTTGTGCCACATTCGACACACGTGGGAGTGTTGTTAAATATCGACACAGAGTCAGTGAGTGAGTCAGGCAGTCGGCCAGTCAGCCAGAGTCAGTGAGTCAGTCAGTCAGAGACAGAGTCGCGTCAGACGATTACTGTAAGACATTGGAATAGTGATACTTCAAGACAACATAGTTCTCTCTGACCTAACCTGATTGTTATTACTAACACTTCTACTCTTTTGTACATATATTCTATTTGTAATATATATCTGTGTTATTCCATACATGTGTTCGTGTTATTCTTCATTGCTTCTAACTTGGTACAAGGAACCTGGACCATAACAGTGGCGACGAGGAAATCCTCAGGGAAATACGAACTCTATACGCGGAGGACATACTTTTTTGCTATACGTCGCACATAACAAGTGGCGACCTGGAAAACCCCAAAAGAAAAACAAATTCTCTACGCGGAGGACATACCTTTTTTTGCTATCCGTCGCACATAACAGTGTCGACGAGTAAACTCTTAAAAAAAAACCCCAAGTTCTACGCGAGATTCTAAAAAAAAAAACTAGTTCTACGCGAACACACAAAAAAAGAAAAAGAATTTTCTTTTTGGATATCAAATTTCACTGGCAACAAAGGAAATTTTTTTGCGTACACAGGTCACAGAATATCAGGTTACACAAAAATACGTCAACATGGAAGATTTTAAGTCAACCATTGTGGAACTTATCAAAATCCAATTTGAACAGCAGCAAAAGTACGAACAGAAACATCTGGAATTGCAAGAATTATTGCTACGTGTAATGACAGATAAGGAGCAAAAAATCTGAGAACGAAACAGTTCTCTCCCAAGACACTATTTGGAGTACTATCGAAGATTTCAAGCACGCACCCGACGAAGATAAAACTTTTGCAAACTACTTCCAAAGGTATGAAGATCTATACGAATTTGACTGCAAAGATTGGTCAGACGCACGTAAAGTACGTCTATTGCTAAGGAAATTAGGCACATGCGAATATACCAAATTCGTAGATTATATCCTTCCAAGAAAAAAAATGTGTTAACGTTCAAAGAAGCCATTAAACTGCTAACGGAACATTTCAGCCATAATACTTCACTATTCCACAAAAGATGGAAATGCATGAACCTTACAAAAAAGGACAACGAAAATTACATAACTTTCGCGTCTATTGTTAATAAATATTGTGACGACTGGCAGTCGGCCAGCCAGTCAGTGTGAGTCAGTCAGAGTGAGTGAGTCAGTCAGTACAGACAGCGTCGCGTCAGGCGATTCCTGTAAGACATTGGAATAGTGATACTTCGAGACAACATACTTCTCTCTAACAGAACCAGATTGTTATTACAAACACTTCTACTTCTTTTGTACATATTCTGTTTGTAATATATCTGTGTTATTCCATACCTGTGTTCGAGTTATTCTTCATTGGTTCTAACTTGGACCGTGGTACAAGGAACTTGGACCATAACAGTTATATGATGACATTACGTGCGACCAACTTTGGCTCATTTATTATAAAGAAGAGGTTTTTTTCGAGTTTGTTTTTACGGTGATTTTGTCAGCTTAGCCTAGATGGGGCACAAGGCTGAAAGCATAGGGCGCTCAGTGAATATCGAAGAAAATATTCAGTCGTAAATTGATTTAGCGAGACAGGTTTGCTAACGATTCCACCACATCAAGGTAGGCAAAATGATTTTCTAATCGTTAGTCTAAATGTGGCACATGGTGCAGCCAATGAGGTTCCAACTCCCTATTCAGTCGTAAAATGATCTAGCGAGACAAGCTTGTTAACCATTACACCACGGCGTTTGTTTTTATGATGGTTGACAAAACATTTACACTACTGTCAGAAGCATATTAACCACTGGAAAGCATTTATTTTGTTTCGATCACTGATTTTATTGATGAAGTGACGGAGATAGATAGATAGATAGATAGATAGATAGATAGATAGAGAGATAGATAGATAGATAGATACGAATGGACTGAGAATAGGAATAGACTGAGATAGATAGATAGATAGATAGATAGATAGATAGATAGATAGATAGATAGATAGATAATGATCTAAGATATATAGACATCAACAGACTGAGCTAGGTAGATAGATATATAGATAGTATGAAGAGATAGATAGATAGATAGATAGATAGATAGATAGATAGATATGAAGTGACTGGCATATATATATATATATATATATATATATATATATAGAGAGAGAGAGAGAGAGAGAGAGAGATAGATAGATAGATAAAGAACAGATTAAGATAAATATGAAGAGATTGTAACAGATATATCGATAGATAAGAAGATAATTAATTGCATGACATAGATAGATAGATAGATAGATAGATAGATATGAAAATGAGAGAGAGTGATTGCCAGATATGTAAAGAATGAGATATATAGATAGATAGATAGATAGATAGATAGATAGATATGAATAGACTAAAATCGATAGATAGATAGATATGAAGAGAATGAAATAGCTAGCTAGCTACATAGATAGATAGATAGATAGATAGATAGATAGATAGATAGATAGATAGATAGATAGATAGATAGATAGATAGATAGATATGAATAGACTGGAATAGATAGAGAGATAGAAATGATGTGAAACGTGGCAGATACAGAGAGAAGGATCCAAGCGTTTGAGAAGAAATGCCTGAGAAAACTCCTTTGCATTTTGTATTGGGAACAAATATCAAAGGCATTTGTCCGGAAAAGGGTTGAAAGTTTTGTGGGCCACCAGGAACCTCTTCTCGCCACTGTCAAACGGAGAAAAATGGCGTGGTTTGGACACTTTATAAGGCACCGTTGAAGGTGGACATAGAAGGGGAAACCATCGCAGGAACTGGATGGACAATATCAAACATTGGACAGGTATGTCTGTAACAGAATTGCTGATGGCTGCCGTTGATAGACCGTTGTGGAAATGAGCTTGTCGGAGTTATCTCCTCCTCAGTTCCTTAATGCTTCAACAAGAGTCTCTCTCCCCTAGCTATAAATACTGGCTGATCCTTCGCCTCCGTCTCTCTTTTCCACTTAGGTCTTGGGTCGTCACCTCACGTGGAGGTGAGGTAAATCTCTCTTTTCAACTAACACCAATATGTGACCTGTCACAGATGCAGCATTTCCCAAATTCTGGGAACAAGCTAAGAACAATACACGTACGTACGAACACTCACCACAACACACACACATAATTTCTCCACACAAACACTATGTAACTGTTTATGTTTTTGTTTAACTTGTTATTAATATATATTTGTTTACCCATATATATCGGTCTTGTTTGTTTTCTTTGTCTTCTTTGGGCGTAATTAAAGTCCAACATTCTCATGGAGCTGGACCGGCTATCAGGAAATTTTAACCTTCTGATATCTCTTCACACCTTCACCTCACGGTCCACTACAAGCTCGTGTGGCTTCTGTATTTGGATCTGCCCTACGATTACAAAACTCAAAGGGAAGATGACAATGATGATTATAGTGAGTGTCTATAAAGACGATGTAAACTGATATTTTATAATCATTTTTAACGTGACCATGACAATACTAAAATCTTTAATGTGTCTAATAGTACAAAAGCACTGATTATGGCTATCTATGTGTTGTGGATTCCGGGATGAAATTCGGTATCAAATAATAACAAACGCCAAGAATGAATATAGGAAATAAATGTATTAACGTAATAATATAAACTGGTAATACAGGTTAGTAGTTCCAGGAATGCGGGGTTAGTTGACAAATATATATAAAGTCTTTGGTATCGACGTATCGCTGTATGACTTCTTACTGAGTCTACGTGACTCTTGCCGCTAGGTTATTCTACCGACCGACTCTACGTTCTACTACTGTTACTTGACTTAACGTACTGCCGGGTATTCACTGGTAGTAGTATATGTATACCCTGGGTGAGTCCATTTGTGTAAAAAGGGGAGATCCTTCAACACTATGTATTGCTGGTAACATTTTTGTCAATATGTATTGCTGTTAATATTTTTCTTTTTCAACATGTATTGCTGGTAACATTTAAAAAAAAATGTATTGCTGGTATTTTTATTATAAAAATCTATTTATATATTTTGATAATGTTTTAACCCCATTTTAGGAGCTAACTATTTTCCCATACCTGGGAACCTAACAGATGCTACAACTACGGGTCAGGTTAGATCTGGAAAGAACATCAATTACGAGTTGATTGTACGCTCCTCAAAACCTCCAAATCAGAAGCTTTGCTGCCGGATGTAGTTTATCGTCATACCCAGGACGTTTGAAACTGTGTCAGGACTGTGTTCGATAACAGTCAAACCTGACTGACTTTATTCTATTCAAAATGAAGGGCTCCCGTTTAGACTCACAAAAGAAAGCATATTGACACCCGATATATTTTTTCTAAAGAAAGTATATAAATTTTTATTAATCCGATATATTTTATAGTAATTTAAACGTGATTTTTTAGTGGATACTCGTATATTTATTTATTAAATAGTATATTTATTTAATAATATATATGGAAATGAGAGAGAGAGAGTGATTGACAGATATGCAAAGAATGAGATAGATAGATAGATAGATAGATAGATACGAAAGACTGAAATAGATACATGTATAGATAGATATGAATAGACTGAAATAGATATATAGATAGATATGAATATACTGATATAGCTAGGTAACTAGCTAGCTAGATAGATATAAATAGAATAAAATAGATAGATAGATAAATAGATAGATAGATAGATTGATAGATAGATAGATAGATATGAAGAGACTAAGAAAGATAGATAGAAGAAGAAATAAATGATAACGAATTCCTACTTGAAACTGGCGTAATCTCGCGGTGGCAAGCGTTTGTGACAGATTGCAACAAAAAAATATAAAATCAAATCAAATAAAACACTATATGTTGCCTAAGTAATTGTCTTTTTGGAAGTAACTTAAGAAAATAAAGAGTTCGGATTCTTATTAACAGTTTCGCTAAAACGTCCAGTCAGCTTCACTTTGCTGTCTTCAGTGAAAATTTATAGAAATGAGTTCCAGATGACCCCGTCTGATTGAAAGGGAGACAAAATTTGCATGTGTGTCCGAAGAAAGATATAAAATGCTAAAATAGCCAAAGGCTGTAGTATTTTTTCCTTCTTCGTTACGACCGTACTCTCTCTTTTGAAGCTGACTGAACGTTTTAAAGAAACTCTTAATAAGAGTCATAACTTTTTATTTTCTTAAGTTACTTCTACAAAAAAAATTACTTGTAGGCAACATATAGTCCTTTTTCTTGTTGCAATTTGACACAAACAATTGCCACCGTGAGATTACGCCAGTTACAAGTAAGAATTCGTTATCATTACTTTCTTTCTGCGCTGAGTTTTGCTTCAAATGCTAATAGATAGATTATAGTCTTTCACCTTTCCTTTCCCATAACAGTCGGACTTGAAATCCCGACAAATAATAATAATAATAATAATAATAATAATAATAATAATAATAATAACATTCTTATTAGAGTCTGCAAACAAAAAAATAATGCCTCCTTATTGATATGGCAGTCCCTGCAGACTGCAATGTTGTGACGAAAATATAATGAAAGCTATTATTTCGTCTTCACAAAAAATTGATAGAAATGAGTTCCAGTCGATCGCACCTGATTGAAGGGAGACAAAATTTGCATATGTGTTCTATGAAAGATATAAAATATAAATAGTTAACCAAAAGCTGTAGTATTTTTTCCATCTTCGTTACAATCTTTCTTTCTCTTTCGAAGCTGACTGGACGTTTTATCGAAGCTGTTGATAAGTGTCCTAACTCTTTATTTTCTGTCGTTACTTTTACAAGAAAAATTACATGTAGGCAACATATAGTCCTTTTTTTTTGTTGCAATTTGACACAAACAATTGCCACCGTGAGATTACGCCAGTTACAAGTAAGAATTCGTTATCATTACTTTCTGCGTTGAGTTTTGCTTCAAATGCCATTATAGTTTTTCTACCTTCCCTTTCCCATAAGAGTAGGATTGTAATGCCGACAATATGAAACATACCACTACCACTGAGTAGACGTCTTACATGCCACATGTCGCCGCCAATTTCGATTAATAAATACTTATTAACTCATAACTTCCAAGAACCTTTAAGAAAAATTCTAGTTGATAATTCAAGGATTCTTTTCAGGTCATGTAGTTGTACACAGCTCGTCATTAGGGAGGATCTACTTATTAAACTTTATTTTCCCACTGTCAATCTGACATTATTTAGCAGAGGAGACGGCGTGTTAAAAGTGTTCTAAAAATAAAGTAAGAATTCGTTATCATTTCTTTCTTTCTGACCAAACCCTAAACGGAGGCCGTAGTATTTTGGGGGTTCTTCGCTATGACTTTGCTCTCTCATTCGAAGCGGACTGGACGTTTTAGCAAAACTGTTAGTAAGAATCCTAACTCTTTATTTTCTTAAGTTACCTCCATAAGGACAATTACATATAGGCAACATATAGTGTTTTATTTTATGTTATTTTATATTTTTTGTTGCAATTTGACACAAACGATTGCTACCGCGAGATTACGCCAGTTCCAAGTAGAAATTCGTTTCATTTATTTATTTCTGCACTGAGTTTCGTTTCAAATGCTAAAATAGTTTGCCATTTTAGTTTTCTACATCGTGTTTTCCTTTACAGTAGGACGTGACAAATAATAATGATAATAGCATTGTTATGTCTGTCCTGTCACTAGATCTAACTAACGCCTTTATCCACTTATTAAGGCGTTGGAGAACTTGGAGAAGGGAATTAACAGGAGATAACTAATAACTGACCTCCATTAGACATGGCACGTGGAACTAGAACAGTCTACCCCAGTGAGCGAAATAAAGGGTTCAGTTCGATATTCCAACCACCTGAAGAAGGCCGGGGCGTACAACGGCCGAAACGTTGTAATAAATATGGCGACGAAGATGAGGACAATAGTCGGAATAATGTAAATAGTGTACATAATATCTCATCTCAGAAATATAGACAGATACTGAAAGGCCGAAACTTTGTAGGAAATATGGCAACAAAGATGAGGACAATATTCCAAATAATGTAAATAGTGTACATAATACCTCATCTCAGAAATATAGACAGATACTGAAAGGCCGAAACGTTGTATAAATATGGCGACAAAGATGAGGACAATAGTCCGAATAATGTAAATAATGTACATAATACCTCATCTCAGAAATATAGACAGATACTGAAAGGCCGAAACGTTGTATAAATATGGCGACAAAGATGAGGACAATAGTCCGAATAATGTAAATAATATACATAATACCTCATCTCAGAAATATAGACAGATAATGAAAGGCCGAAACGTTGTATAAATATGGCGACAAAGATGAGGACAATAGTCCGAATAATGTAAATAATGTACATAATACTTCATGTCAGAAATATAGACAGATACTGAAAGGCCGAAACGTTGTATAAATATGGCGACAAAGATGAGGACAATAGTCCGAATAATGTAAACAGTGTATATAATACCTCATCTCAGAAATATAGACAGATACTGAGTGGCCGAAACGTTGCAATAAATATGGCGACAAAGATGAGGACAATAGTCCGAATAATGTAAACAGTGTACATAATACCTCATCTCAGAAATATAGACAGATACTGAGTGGCCGAAACGTTGCAATAAATATGGCGACAAAGATGAGGACAATAGTCCGAATAATGTAAACAGTGTACATAATACCTCATCTCAGAAATATAGACAGATACCGAGTGGCCGAAACGTTGCAATAAATATGGCGACAAAGATGAGGACAATAGTCCGAATAATGTAAATTGTGTACAATAAATATACATTTCTTTCTCACATATTGCGTTGGAAATGAAACTGAGTTGTGTTTCCAATGAAGAAAGATGTATGCATGTATGTATGTATGTATGTATGTATACATATATGTACGTGTGTGCGTGAGTACATGTGCGTGCGTGTGTGTGTGTTTGTGCTTACCTGTGCACCTGTGTGTATAGCTGTATAAAAAGAGAGAGCATTTATATTTAGATGCCTAGGAAGTCATCTCTTTACAAAATGTGGATAGAAGAGTTTAGAAATTAGAATAAGATAGCGTTTAATGTATTTCCATATTTATATTTCGTTTCTATATCTGTGATTATTAAGTCGTTTCTTACATTGTGTGGCCGCCATTTGCCCGAACTCAGCCGCAACACAACGCGTGGTGGAGTTGAACGGTTTTAAGCAGACAGATCTTGTAACGATTCAATGTCTTCTTCAATGAAAAACACATTTGTTGCACGCAATCTGTCCTGTCATGCCGTAATATTTCACCTGCTATATTTGGTGATAAGCGAGACCTTCGAAAAGTAATATGTTTTTTCTCTGGACACGATTTTTATCAATTTCCTTACATCGGTTTCTTTTGATGTTACCACATTCCATCAGACACACCACCTCAACCATCGAATTTTAAACTCTTCTCAAGCATATCCGATAATTACTTTTACCGTGTGGTCTTCGAATACACTCTCTTACATTCTTATATTAATCAATTTTTTTTTCATCACAGAAATATCCACATCCTGGCTATTACGGTAAACTACATCCATCGTCCTGGGTAAGACGATAAACTACATCCGTCGTCCTGGGTAAGACGATAAACTACATCCCTCGTCCTGGGTAAGACGATAAACTACATCCGTCGTCCTGGGTAAGACGATAAACTACAGGCCAGAGTCTTGCATGACACACGTGATCTATGCTCCGATGGGAAATGGATGAGGCAATAGAACGTCTTTTCGTTTGCCCAGCACGTACGCAATAATCATATTTGTTAAACGTTTAAATTAGTAGCGCTTCCAAAGAGAAGCACTCGCTGCAATTCCATTTACTTTAATCCGACTTAACCAAAAAAGCGAGGACGGCTTGAAACTAGCAATATTCTCCAAAGAAATGGTACTTTCGGGGATAAACATGAGTGCTGATGCTTCCCAGAAAACTACAATAATAAACTCTTCAATCTACTAGGTCTAACAGCAAAATTGCCCATCCCACAAAATGTTTCATATCTATGACACCATTTGTCTAAAGAATCATTGAAAAACTTTTTCAGTTATTCAGCTAGGAAGAGAAGAGGATAAATCGTTTTATGTCAGCATCACTGTCTTCCCAACTGAGCAATGGTGAGAGAAAGTCTGGGTCTTAATTATTTGCCCATATCTGGGATCCTAGCAGGTGCTACCACACCGAGTCATGGTGGACCTAGGAACACCCGCAATTAAGAGGTGGTTCCACGCTCCTCAAAACCTCCTGATCAGAGATGTATTGGTCCAGCAGAATTTAGAAACCGGGCGATGTTCTATCAAAACTTACATTTTTCAGAACAGACTCCAATACTGAAGGAGACGTTCGAAGAAATATTCTCGTTATCCTCGGTCTCCTTAGAACTATCAACAATGAATATGGCTTCCACTGAGGAACGACGATACTATATCAATCCTTTATAAAATCTATGCAAAAGCCGATATCTTCTTTAAGGCCAACTTATATTCTGGAATTCTTTAGTAGATAAATCAGTTGGTTATCTCTTCCCTGCAGATATGAGTGCAGATGTTTCACAGAAAACTACAATCATAAACTCTCCAATCAACCGGGTGTAACCCATTCAGGTGTTGATATGCCGCAAAACAAATCAAACCAATTCAAACTTTCTCAATTATCCGTATATCGATTTTCCGTCCACCCCACAAAATGTTTCATATCTAAAAAAAAAAAAAGCCTAAACTAACTGAGTTGCTTTTTTCTTAGTCATCTTGACACCATTTGCTGAAAGAGTCACTGAAAAACCCTTACAGTTATTCAGCTAGAAACAGAAGAGGTTAAAATCGTTTTGTGCCAGCCCGACTCTCTTCCCAACTGAGCAATGGTGAGAGGAAAAAGATCATTCAGGTCTTCAGTAATGGTACCAACATTCATAGTCTGGCTTGCATCTTCAAGTACCATCAAGAGAACGCTGAAAAAGCTTTTAAAAAAAGAGGGAACAGTAGAGAGGAAAATTGAATCAGGAGGTGACAGCATGAAGCGGGATCATCATTTCAACTTAGAGCTAAAGAGATCTATTAGAAAAGATCCAACACAATGGATAAAACGTTTGGCACATGAGAAAGGAGTTTCAGCTATGACAGTCCAAAGAGCAATGAAAAAAGACTTGAAAATGAAATCGTACGTGAAAAATCTGAAGCACCTGATACTCCAGGACAGAAGTTCAGAAGGTTAAAGGGCGAAGATCATCTTCAATAAGTTGGGAAATGAACCTGGAATAATATATATATATATATATATATATATATATATATATATATATATATATATTGTGTATATTCAAGTGACCTTTGGGAGATTGTATCACCAATGGATTAAATAATATTTATGTTGGTCACACCACAAACTCACTTTCACGACGCTTGACTCTACATTTGAATGATAACTCTAACATCTTTACGCATTTAAAACAACATGCCTGGCCGCGTACATAATTCCGGAAAATCCTTGTTGCAAACACAACTATACTTAAACATGAAAACAATAAACAAAAACTAAACATTCTTGAAGCTATATACATACAACTGTTGAGACCTAACCTGAACAAAATAAACTATGAAATCTCCACAAATATTCTTAAATGCCTATAATTGATAACAGAAGCCATTGGTTTATACCAACGGCTTCCCATACTTAAAAATTCTCGTTTTACTCTCGCGTGCCCATGTGTGACGTCACGAGCTGCGATGCGATTTTCGCTTCCGCGTCTCGTATACCTGAGTTTGTCGTTGCTTTGAAATTTTTCATGCAACAAAAACAGACTATCATTACTGTTTCGTCTGTGTATTGTTTGATATATTGAAATGTAATTGTCATCTTTGATGATGGCTTATGTAATCAGAAAGCTTAGATAGGATTAAAACATGTATCAATATGGTGATTTCCTTTCGTCTTTCAATGATAATGTGATTAAGCTTATCTGACAATATGAAAGGAACATACTTAAAATAAATAGACACAATTTGTCTATATTATTCAATGAAACATGCATCAATTTATATATATTTATCTATAAAAGGCAGGATGTGTGTGTGTGTGTGTGTGTGTGTGTGTGTGTGTGTGTGTGTGTGTGTGTGACGAATGCACGGCTGCAATTTTCGACGGATTTGCACCAAAATTTACATGCACATGCTCCAAGTTAGCGGAAAGACCAAGACCAACTGTGCATTTCCCAACTCCCATCGATAGTGGAACTAATCGATTTTTTCATGCTTATACGGCAGTTTTCATGTAGTTTGCGGCCATTTTCTACTTGCGTGAGAGCCAACATCTGACTGACACGAATGTTAACTATCATGCTAGCATGCAAAAAAATCGATAGCTGCATTCGTCACAAGTGGGAAAAAAATTAAATCTGCATGGTACTTTACTCCAGTTGGCTCATTCGCTTGCTTAAACTCAACGTTGATTCTGATTCCGCAGAACTGGGTTGGGTGTGAAAAAGTATTTGTTGTTAACATTCTTTTTTCATTCGGTTTTTCCAGTTACGAGTCCTTTTTTAAAGCTGATCGTTTTGTGTTCATTTTGTTTAGTTCTTTTTTCAGTTTAGTATAGAGCTTAGAAAAAGTTCGCAGTGTGAGGTAGGCAAGAAGTAAGGCATGTAGCAACATCAGCAAGGCAAAGGGCACTACTTTAAAGGGAATCAGAGGACTTGCTGTTGGATGTAGTTTATCGTCTTACCCAGGACGATGTATTGGTCCAGCAGAATGTGGAAATCGGGTGATGTTCTATCAAAACTTACATTTTTCAGAACAGAATCCAAGACTGAAGGAGATGGTCCAAGAAATGTTTTCGTCAAACTTGATCTCCTTAGCACCATCAGCAATGAAAGTGGCTACCACTGAAGAACAATGAAACTATATCAATCCTTTATAAAAATCTATGCAAAAGCCGATATCTTCTTCAAGACCAACTTATATTCTAGAATTGTTTAGTAGATAAATCAATTGGTTATCTCTTCCCTGCATAAGTAGTCAATTTTCCAATCCCTGACAAACTCCAGATGCTGCTTCTTCAAGTGACACAGCAATTCTTTTCTTTGCTTCAATTGACAGTAATTGACGACTTCAAAGATTGAAGGTTGCTTGGAGCATGAGACAGACAGTCAACATCCAGTATTGCTTCTTATGTCCACAATCTATATGTATCTCGGTCTGTCTGTCTGTCTGTATCTCTCTCTCTCTCTCTCTCTCTCTATATATATATATATATATGTATATATATATATATATATATATGTATGTATATATATATATATATATATATATATAAAGTATGTGGTGCAGTTCAATTTATATTACATGAATCATTCATACAAAAAACTCTCCTTCAGTCTTGGATTTATTGAACAATTTAGTTCATGCCACATCAACTGAAAAAACGTACTACTACAAAAGAATTCTCCTATTACCATATTAGTACAAAAACGCACACTTTTAAATTTAAAATAAAATTCAACCTCAGCGTTGTGATCACACGCTCCAAAATTTCTTACCGTTAACAATAAGACATTTCTAAAAATAAACATATTTCGGGTCACATCTAATCTTTCGTTGTCCCGTTATTACCTGGATCTAAAAAACAAATCTATTTCCATACCTGTATGGACAGACGAAATTACTTGTATAAAAAGACCTTATGCAACTGGAGATCGGGTTCGGGGTTAATGTATCTTAATAAATTTATTTGCGAAGATGTATTTTCGCCATGTATATCATTAACTTCATTATCTGCTTTTTGTATGTATGATTCATGTAATATATATATATATATATATATATATATATATATATATATATATAGTGAGAGAGAGAGAGAGAGAGAGAGAGAGATCGAACGATCGTATACAAATACATATAAACACTATTTACATTATTCGGATTATTTTCCTCATATTTGTCGCCATATTTATTACGTTTCGGCCGTTGTACGTCTCGGCCTTCTTCAGGTGGTCAGGAATGTCGAACTGAACCCTTTATTTCGCTCACTGGGGAAGACTGTTCTAGTTCCATGTGCCATGTATGATGGATGTTACTTATCAGTTATCTCCTGTTCATTACCCTCTTCAAGTTCTCCACCGCCTTAACCAGATATTGAACTCACACTCTTTGGGTCCTGTCACTGGATCGAACTAACACCTTTATGCACGATGCCATGTGTCTTTTTAAAGAAGTAATCGATTTTCTATTTATCAATGCGACAGATTTTTATTATTTGACCTCCATTTTAATGGATACTCGTATTTGAGTAGACGTCCTGTTTATTTATTAAACAGTATATTTATTTATTTTTGTCTACCGGCCTAAATGTTTGAGAAATCTTATTTAAAAAAAATGTGCACTCTCCGATAGGATTCGAATCTACGTCTTCCGTACGTTGTAATGAATTTTTTTAGTCATCCGTGAGATTTTATACACTTTAAACAGTCATTTTAGTGACTACTCATATTTGAATAAACGCTCTGTTCATGCCTGTAGATATAAATAATTAAATATATTGTTTAATAAATAAATGGAGCGTCTACTCAAACACGGGTAACCACGAAAAATAGCATTTAAAGTGATAAAATCTGTCGGATTTATAAATAAAACAAATCATTACTTCGTTAGAAAATTGATTTGTTTACGTTTGGATATGAAACTTATAAAGAATGATAATAGGAAAAAGATATTAGATTTTGCCGACGCCTTTCGTCTTCCCACTTTATCAAGGCAAAAATGAAGGAGAAATGTTTTTGTTTACATAGTTACAGTAAATCCCAAATTTACAAACAGAGACACGCTTTTACATAAGCCTCTTCCTGGCTAAAAGCCTCTTCCTTTATACTAAAAGTTTTTTTTTATGTCGACAATATAGTAAAATTTCCAGAACAATTCTGTGGATAAGATAAATTGGTAGAAGAAAGACAACAGGAAAACATCTTAGATTTTGCCGACGCGTTTTGTCTTCTGACTTTACGAAGACTTTCATTTTTGACTTGATAAAGTCGGAAGATAAAACACGTCGGTAAAAAATAAGATTTTTTCCAATTGTTTTTCTTACAGCAATTAGTTTTATCCACAGAATTGCTCTGGGAATTTTATTATAAAAAAAACTGAGCAGATATGAAACATTTTAAGAGTCTATGATGACAAGAATTTCGCTTAAAAACATTATTCAGCGTTGCCTGATCAGTTAGGTTCTTCGAAGCACAGTCGGTCTAGAGCACGTCAAATCTAACGACGGTTCCCTTTGTCCAGGAGGACGCACGGTCAAATCCTGCCAGCGAGAGCATATTTTCTTTTACTAAGATTTCTGACTAACTAGGCCGGCAGACAAAAATAAGTAACTATACTGTTTAATCAATAAATGGGGCATCTACTCAGATACGAGGGTCCACTAAAAATAGGGTTTAAAGTTAGATAAAATAATTATATAAGTATATAAGTATTTTCGGCAAATCAGTTTTATTGTGAAAACATTGACGCTTAATAAAAACGTGAAATTGAAATGTCTATGTTTTGTCTTACAGTGTAACCCGGATATAAGAGACTCGGATATAAGAGAAACCCGGATATAAGCTACCCGAATATAAGAGAAACTCGGATATAAGAGAGATTTTCTCTGGTCCCAAATTAGAGCCTGTGTTAATGTATATATAATAGACCAAACCCGGATATAAGAGAAACCCGGATATAAGATAAACCCGGATATAAGAGACTTCTTCTCCGGTCCCGACAACTCTCTTATATCCGGGTTACACTGTATATCACATGTCTTTATCTTTGTCTAAACACACTTTATATTCGACGATTTTCATTTATACCTTCGCTGAAACAATTGTCTGTTTCACTGAAACTTCTGACTTGGAAGAGAGTTTGTGAAACGTGCGACATGCGGAAAAAATAATGAACAAAATCAATTTTGCCCAACGAATGATTTGCATCTTTTTACATACTGAGAAAGTACGAAACATTTAACATTCACGTCCAGCCCAATGACTCGAACAACACAGTTAAACTCAATATACGAAGCCTGTTTAGAAAGTATCGGCTCTGGTGCAATAAAAAAAAAGAAACTACAACGCATAGCATTTATTCAGCATTTAATCTCCTTCGAAGACGTTCCTCTCAGAAGATGCAGGGTTTATCCAGCGCCGTTCGCATTGGTGGGAGAAAGCCCGGAAATCCGCTGCCTTGTCGTATTCTCTTGGATTTCCCTGACGTCTTGAAATCCTTTTAATTTCAAGTGGGATTTGATTTTTGGAAGGAGAGAAATGTAGAAAAGGACGGCGTCGGGGGGGAAATGGTGCTTGTCGGTCCGGGGGAATGTTGTGCGCGGCCAAAAACTGCTGCAGAGTCTGCACTGAATGGGCAGATGAATTATCATAACGCATGTCATTCTGTGCTTTTTCCAGGAAGAGCATTCCGCAAATGCCGCAACACATTATGACAGTGCATCCGTCGTCCTGGGTATGACGGTAAACTGCATTGGCGCCCTGGGTATGACGATAAACTGCATTGGCGCCCTGGGTATGACGATAAACTAAATCCGCGTCCGGGTAAGACGATAAACTGCATCCGTGTCCTGGGTATGACGATAAACTACATCCGCGTCCTTGGTAGGGTGATAAACTGCATCCGCGTGCTGGGTAGGACGATAAACAGCATCCGCGTCCTTGGTAGGGCGATAAACTGCATCCACGTCCTGGGTATGACGATAAACTGCATTGGCGCCCTGGGTATGACGATAAACTAAATCCGCGTCCGGGTAAGACGATAAACTGCATCCGTGTCCTGGGTATGACGATAAACTACATCCGCGTCCTTGGTAGGGTGATAAACTGCATCCGCGTGCTGGGTATGACGATAAACAGCATCCGCGTCCTTGGTAGGGCGATAAACTGCATCCACGTCTTGGGTATGACAATAAACAGAATCAGCGTCCTTGGTAAGGCGTTAAACTGCATCCGCGTCCTGTGTATGACGATAAACTGCATCCGCGACCCGGGTAAGACGATAAACTGCATCCGCGACCCGGGTAAGGCGATAATGTGCATTCGCGTCCTTGGTATGACGATAAACTAAATCAGCGTCCCGGTAAAACCATAAACTGCATCTGCGTCCTGGGTATGACGATAAACTGCATCAGCGTCCTTGATAAGGCGTTAAACTGCATCCGCGTCCTGGGTATGACGATAAACTGCATCTGCGTCCTGGGTATAACGATAAACTACATCCACGTCCAGGGTAAGACGATAAACTATGTCCAACAGTAAGGCCTCTGATCAGGAGGTTTTGAGGAGCGTGGAACCATCTCTTAATTGTTGGTGTCCCAAGGTTCACCCTGACCCGGGGTGGTAGCACCTGTTAGGGTCCGAGCTACGGGCAAATAGTTGACCCAACAACCTGACTCAAAACACTATGAAAGTGTAAAAATAGATTTTAATACCAGAAATCATTGAGTTTAATATGTCACAAAACAAACCAAACCTAACTATATATTTTTTACAAAAAATATTACTAGCTATACATTTTTGAAAAAAAAGGAAACTTCGTCGGCATTAAATAACCCATTGTGGCTGATATGCCGTAAAACCAACCAAATGAACAATGTCCTTGTAGTCGAAGAAAACTGTCAGCATTCACATTGCTTCGTGCGTTTTTCGGTCTCATGGAGGTGGTGTCTTCCATTGCGAAGACTACGCCTTGGTTTCGGGATCATAGCCAGAGAGCCATGATTCCTCACCTGTCATCGCCGTTCTCAAAAGGTTTTCAGTTGTGTGTGAGGCGACCACACTCTACACACTTTCCTTCCAAGCAATGCTATATACAACGGTAGTGAACGAGAACGTTATAAGTTAATGTGAATGCGCGATAGCAATCAAGCTGAATCTGTGGTAAGCGGCTTCATTCTTCGTACTTACGATCCGTTAATACAGCAGACCAAATCCTTTTGTTCAGACTTCGTGTATATAACGGGCGTAACAGGAAAATTGTCCGAATCGTGTAACAGCATGATTGACCTTCCCTCAAAAGGTTTACTATCTAAAAAACTACTAAACTAATTAAGTTTCTTTTTTCCTGATTTTCAGATAAGACTTTTAGCCATCTTGATACCATCTGTCGTAAGATTAATTGAAAATCATTTTGAGTTTTTCAGCTAGAAAAAGAACAGGTTAAAATCGTTTCGTGTCACCCCTACTCTCTTCCCAACTGAGCAATAGTGAAAGGAAAAAGATCATTCAGGCCTTTATTAATGGTACCAATATTCATACTCTGGCTTCTATCTTCAAGGATTCAAAAATCATCCAGAGAATGGTGAATAAGTTTAAAAAAGAGGGAACAGTAGAGAGGAAAACTGGATCAGGAGGTCACAACAGAAAGAGGGATCATCACTTCAACTTAGAGCTAAAGAGATCAATTAGAAAAGATTCAATTCATTCTATAACACATTTGGCACGTGGAAGAGGAGTTTCAGCTATGACAGTCCAAAGAGGAATGAAAAAAAGACTTGAAAATGAAATCGTACGTGAAGCATGTGAGACACTCTGTTACTCGAGGAGAGAAGTTCAGAATGTTAGAGGACGGAGATCATGTTGAATAAGTTACGAAATGGTCCAGGAATATATATATATATATATATATATATATATATTTGAACTGTATTTCAATCCTTAGCTATGATTAATTAATGATGAACATTTCATTTGTGTTTACGATCGATTTCATCAAGATTCTTCTCTTAAGCTTGCAGAACAATTATTAAAAAAAGATCTAAATGTATTTATTATAACAGAGCCTATAAATAGTATTATACCCCAAAAATCCCAAATTACCTCATCTGGTGGGGGAAATAGATCTATTTCAACCGACGAAAACTACGTCAGTCTTATTCGACCTCGTTTAATACACTGGGTTGAATAAGACTGACGTCGTCCACGTCGGTTGAAATAGATCTATCCCCTCTCTATATGTAATTATTTATGAGTCCCGTTTGACCGGACTCATAAATAATTATATCGGTTACACAACTACATGCTTATCGAGACGCCTCACGTTACACCTATCTGATCACAGCTCCATTAGAACCCATTTAAACACACACACAAATTTACCAAACTCCATTAGAAACTTACTAGTAGAAAACACAAATATATTAACTGCATCCACCTGTAAAAAAAGATTGAAAATAATGGAAGCTTTAATAATAAAAAGAAAAAGCCAACTCTTAACAATATTATCTACGAACAAGGCCACAATGTGCTAACCGTATTCGGAAATTAAAAACATCCCTACCACACACTAAGATATATATAATGCACACACTCAATTAAGCTGAAAAATCGAATCGTCCTTGAAGGTATAGCCGAAAGCGCTCGGAACTATACAACATTTGGACAGTTTTTACACACTCTTTGTCCTTCGAAGACAAAAAAATTAAATAAAAAGCTTAACCGTAGTACTTTGTCTGTCGTTTTTAATGAAACATGCATAAACGAAGGATTGCTGCCGAAATATAAAACAATATATACACACACACATATGATGCACATTTACGAAGATAGGTGGGTATGACTTTTTGCAAAAACCAAGGAAAAGTTTCGCGCGCTCAGAATTTGAACTGGATGGGCTGATGCACTTTGCACTTAATGCAAAGCATTGATCTCTCCATAAACTCGAGGTTTATGGAGAGAGCTACGTGCTTGATAGTTTTTCTGAGACATTGAGTTCACATAAAAAATTGAAAAACCTGTGAAAAAATCGGGTTTCTTGTCCTACTTAAAATTAAAAAAAATGAATAACTTCCCCATTTTTATCCGATTTTCTTCAAACATGTCGCACAAAATTTGCTATCAAGTAAGAAGTTAGATAGTGGGGCTTTAGTCCCGTTCGCTTCCCTGTGTATAACAAAAAATACGAAAAGCTGTTCAAAAAACCTCTTTTTTCAGCCATAACTCCCTCGTTTTTTATCCGATGCTTTCCAAATTTGCCATGTCAATTACATATGAAACACAACTTATCTTGCGTGAATGTTTGGTTTAGATTATTTCAGTGAAGTGGACGAAATCTGCGACAAACCAGATCAAAAACTGGCTTTTGCCATTTAGCAAAGAGTGTCTTCATATGATTCCATCCTAAATTGGCATTCGAATAAACTTTGATGCAAAGATTGTTTGAGAAGGAATATTGAAGCGTTAAAAGGGAAAGAATTCCCAAAAAGCCTCTTATTAACCCCAGCTTTACAGTAAACGAGCGTATAAGGAAAGGGGCGTTCATGAGTTTCTATTTGCAATTGAATCAAGCTCTGGCGTTTCATTCCTGTTTCCGTCTGATTATTAGATTTGTGAACAATGTAATACTATTTGAATGTTATTACGGCCATAAGAAATTTATTGAATATCTAAAACATTGAAACAACGTAACCCGAGCAACGAGCACACAAGAAAGTTTTATCGCTGGAATTCCTTTATTAAGAACAATCAAACACTTGCTAAGGACAAGATTAGAAGTGATTAGCTTGGTATACCAATGCATGATAAATACAAGCGGAGACGCAAGCAGACATTTCTAGACAGTAGAGGGCGGGTATATATGTGTGTGCGGTTATGCAATTGCAACACAATGTACACTCGGGCAACGCCGGGTACCTCGGCTAGTATATATATATATATATATATATATATATATATATATATATATATATATATATACATATATATATATATATATATATATATATATATATATATACATATATATATATATATATATATATATATATATATATATATGTATATATATATATATATATATATATATATATATATATATATATATATATATATATATTCCAAACGTTATTTTCGTTAATACTGGTATTTGAATGCTCCGTTTAATTTAAAATGTATTTATTTCATCTACAAGCTTGCATACGTGAGAAAACTTAATAAAGAAAATATACAATATGACAGAATTTGAACCTGCATCCTCCTTTGTAGGAGAAACCATCATATGATCCGGCGTGCTTTGACCGATCGGCTACCGAGAGCTTAACAATCGGGTAAGGTTCTATATTACCTTTAAAGAGCACACTGACTCGTTCAGATTTTCCCGAAGCACATTTTTTTTCGAAACGTAAAAACTCACATGGCACCGTGGATAAAGGCGTTAGTTAGATCCAGTGACAGGACCCAAAGAGTGTGAGTTCAATACCTAAATTTACATTCGAACAACGTTTTGATTGTTTCAGAAGGATTATTAAAGCGTTAAAATGGAAAAGAAATCCTGAAGAAACTCTTATTAACCCCAGATTTACAGTAAATGTGCGAAGAAGGTGTGGGGAGATCATGTGTTTGCGCTTGCAGTTGAATCTGACCCTGTATTTTTGTTTTATTATTAGATTAGTGAACAATGTCATAGCAATTGAAAGTTATTACAATCATAGGAAATTTACTGAATATCTAAAACATTGAAACAATTTAACCCAGAGCAACGACTACACAAAAAAGCTTTTATCGATGGAAATCCTTTATTAAGAACAATCAAACACTTGCGAAGGACATGACGTAATAAAAAAAGATGAGGTGGGGAGTAGCTTAATATAGCAAAGGACGGTGTATGCAAACGGAGATACAGGCAGTCATTTCTAGAGAGATGCGGGTATACGGGTGTGTGCGATTATACAATTGCAGCAATGTACACCCGAGCAACGCCGAGTAGAATGGGTAATATATATATATATATATATATATATATATATATATATATATATATATATATATATATATATATATAATGTTAATGGCTATACTAGGTTGGTGTAAAAATCCCGGATAACACAATTTGTAATGAAAAATATATTAAAACAAACAGGTATCTGGGAAAACAATTGAGAAAAAAAAGGACTAAAAACATCCGAGTATTTTAAGAATATATATATATATCGTGCCCTGACGATTGCGTCTAGCATGAAATAGCCTGTCGCCTCTAAGTGTTGATTTCAATGTTCACTTTTATATATATATATATATATATATATATATATATATATATATATATATATATATATATACACACAAATATTTAACGAAATGCTCTGTTTATAATAAACAGTATTAACATTTACCGGCCTGAATGTCCGAGAGATTTTCATAGAAAATATGTGTCCTCCGACAGGAATCGAACTTGTATCCTATACGGAGCCGTCATATAGCCTGACGTACCTTAACCGATTGGGCCACAGAGGATATTTCGGTTAGCAAGGTCGATTTTACTGCTTTTAAGCTACTATCTTCCATGAATCTCCTACGTACATTCATATCTGCTCAATGCGTATCCAAATATAAACAGCTGACGTCACACATTATGAAATGGACAAAGTCCGACAATTATTTTACGACATTTTTATGTTTAACATTCTTTTTATAGATACAAATATTGAGCATTTACTTAAATATTTGTATCTATAAAAAGAAATAAAATAATTGTCGGACTTTGCCCATTTCACAGTATATATATATATATATATATATATATATATATATATATATATATGTACAGTGGTGTTCGATAAAAGTGACTCACCTGATTTTTTTTACTAAATGTTCTCTTCTCTGATGAAACGAAAGTTGAGCTAAATTCAAAGGATAAGCGATCTAAAATCCGAAGAAGAAGCTTTAAAAGCTCTTTGAATTTAGCAGTAAGTACTGTCAAGCATCCGTTCAGTATAATGTTCTGGGGATGCTTTTCTTTTCATGGAACTGGTTTCTTAAAACCTATTGAAAAGACCCTCAAGAGCGAGCAGTACAAGAGAATTTTAGAGTCTTGTCTGCTCCCTTCTGCTGAAAGGGTGCAAATCGACCCCACCAAGCTCATTTTTATGCAGGATAATGCTCCCTGGCACAAATCAAAATTGATGAAGGAATACTTTGATAAGAAGCAGGTGAGTGTTATGACATGTCCGCCCCAATCTCCTGACCTCAACCCCACAGAAAACTTCTGGAGCATTATGAAGTACAGGTTCTCGAGAAAGCAATTGAGCAACAAAAAGGATTTGATTGTGAATTTCATATCCGAATGGAATTCAATGCTTGGAGATGAGATTTGCCAGAACCTAACCAAGTCAATGCAAAAAAGTGTTGAAAAGGTTATTCAAAATAAAGGAAGACCCATAGATTATTAAATATTTCGAACTATATTACCTATTATAAATAAATGATACCTCTATTATTCTTTATTTCAAGCTGTTCGGTTATGTTTCTATTGATTACGAGTTGCAGGAAATAAGAGAGTCACTTTTTTTGCACAGAGTTTTTCCCTAAATCTCATTTATATCCAAAATTATAATTATCAATAGAATACCTTAGGGTGAGTAAACTTTTTTATTAGGTGGTCAGGAAGGGGTCTTTATATTAGTATGGTTAAAAATTAGTTTGACCCCAAAAACAATAGGCAAAAAGATTTTTAAGTAAAAAAAAATCAGGTGAGTCACTTTTATCGAACAGCACTGTATATGGCGAAACTGAAAAAATCCATTAGTTAAATAATTTTATTACTAAAACAATAAATAAATATATATAGGCTCCTGGTGAGTACAGAAGCTGAAGAAAAAAAGTGTACTCACGATCCGCTCATGAAATACAGTGAACGAATAAAATTTTCCTTTTTTCCTGCGGAGACGGTTTTTAGAAGTTGTTCATATCAAGCTTCATCGACCGACTTTAAAAGGCAGAAGAACTTTCTTCGCTGTCTTTCGAGTAGGTCGTGTGTACAAATTCTTTTCTGTTTATACAAACATGGAGCTTATTTACATTGATTTATTGTTTTAGCAATAAATTTATTTTAGTAGTGGGCCGTTATTTACTCCTTTTCCAAGCACTTTTTAGTTTCATCGTTTTTGATTGTTTTTTTCATTCAGTGAATCTTTCTACAAAAGTGCAGGACGAAGAAGGTTTCCTTTACAGAAAAAAGAATACGCTCCGTCATATTTAAAACAATATGTAAATTCTGTGGTATACAATTTTTGTTAATGCATATATATATATATATATATATATATATATATATATATATATATATATATATATATATACGAGGGTAATTCAAATAGGTAAGTTTTTTACATCCAGGTAATAACAGGACATCGAAAGATAAAGTGTAATCCGAAAGAAGTGTTTTTAGAAATGTGATATTGTTAACCGTAAGAAATACTTTTGGAGCGTGCGACAAAAAAAAAAGACCTTATAAAACCGGAATTCATAAACAAGGATCATACCATTCATTAACGGATTCGAGGTTAATGTATTTTATTATTAAAAATTGTTTGCGAGAGTGATTCTTGCCATATCATTAACTTCATTATCTACTTTTCGTATGAATGATTCGCGTAATATATATATATATATATATATATATATATATATATATATATATATATATATATACGAGGGTCATTCAATAAATAACGTGAAGTTTTCGGTATAAGGACTTCTAATACAGATAGATGTTTACTTTTTTTTTGTTTTACTTCTTTTTCACATGGATTTAATTTCTTTTGCAGATTAAAAAATAACTTTGAGAGTTTTGGCGATTACCAAAGATGGCCAAACAAGAAGCAGGCTCCAGGATTGAACAGCGGTCAGTTATCAAGTATTTGGTTGCTGAAGGGTGCAAACCAGTTGAAATTACATAGGAGAATGTCAACTGTGTATGGTGCCACATGTTTCAGCAAAAAAAATGTCTACAAGTGGGCTAAATTGTTTAAAGAAGGACGGAGCAGTGTTGAGGATGAAGACAGGCCTGGGAGGCCTACTGAAGTGAGGTCTCCTGAGGTGATCGAATCAGTCAATGACCTCATTCAGTCTGACAGAAGGTGACAGTGGATGACATTGCAAGGACTTTGAGCTTATCTGTTGGGACAAGCGCAGGGGTCATCAGTCAGAAGGAGTCATCTTGCATCATGACAACGCAAGGCCTCACACAGCAGCCCAAACGGTGCAGACCATCAACGAGCTGGGCTGGGAACTGCTCCCTCATCCCCCTTACAGCCCAAACTTTGCCCCTTCAGACGTTCACCTGTTTGGTTCCTTGAAAGCGTTCACGAGAGGCACGAAGTTTAAAAGTGACGATGAAGTCAAAAGTGTTGTGAGCGACTGGCTGAGACATCAGTCAAAAGATTTTTACGCTGAGGGAATACGGAAGTTTGTGCACAGAAGGGAAAAGTGTGTGACAGTGCTGGGAGACTACGTTGAAAATTTAAAAAAAAAGTAAGCTTCTATCTGTATTAGAAGTCCTTATACCGAATATATATATATATATATATATATATATATATATATATATATATATATATATATATATATATATATATGTATTTGTATATCAAGTATGTGGTGCAGTTCAATTTACATTACATGAATGATTCATACAAAAAAAAACAGATATTGAAGTTAATGATATAAATGGCGAGGATACATCTTCGCAAACAAATTTAATAAATGACATTAACCCCGAACCTGTAGATGAATGTGTTGAATCTCGCCTATTGCATGGAATAATAATGCAACACAAAATGTACTTAGAACAAGAATGTATTATAACAAGAAAGTGTACACAATATGTACATATAGTATTTCTGTATATTTCTGGGAAGACGTTCCTGGAGAATGTGTTGACTAGTCGCAGTCGATCATAGTCTGTAGTTGGATCTCGTGATTCCTCCTCCTCGTCTTCCGGTACCAACCACTATTTATATAGTTGGTAGTCACCTATGCAGATTAGGTGGATCCTACCACAACAGAATGTTATGATCCCTGTTTATAAATTTCAGTTGCATAAGGTCTGTTTTTATTTTTTTTAAAGCTTTCATCTGTGCATACAGACATCATCAGGTATGAAAATATATTTGTTTTTTGCATCCAGGTAATACCAGGACAACGAAAGAATAGATGTAATCCGAAAGATGTTTTTAGAAATGTGTTATTGTTAATTGTAAGACCGCACACTCCAAAATTTCTTACAGTTCGACATTCCAACCACCTGAAGAAGGCCAGAGCGTACATCGACCGAAACGTGATAAATATGGCAACAAAGATGAGGACAATAGTCCGAATAATGTAAATAGTGTACATAATACCTCATCTCAGAAATATAGACAGATATTGAAAGGCCGAAACGTTCTAATAAATATGGCAACAAAGATGAGGACAATAGTCCGAATAACGTAAATAGTGTACATAATACCTCATCTAAGAAATATAGATAGATACTGAAAGGCCGAAATGTTGTAATAAATATGGCGACAAAGACGAGGACAATAGTTCGAATAATGTAAATAGTGTACATAATACCTCATCTCAGAAATATAGACAGATACTGAAAGGTCGAAACGTTGTAATAAATATGGCAACAAAGATGAGGACAATAGTCCGAATAACGTAAATAGTGTACATAATACCTCATCTCAGAAATATAGACAGATGCTAAACAATTCCAGAATATATGTTGGCCTTAAAGACGATGCAGCTTTTGCATAGATTTTATAAAGGATTGATATAGTTTCGTCATTACTCAGAGGGAGCCACTTTCATTTTTGATGTTTCTAAGGTGATCAAGTATGACGAAAACATTTCTCTTTCAGTCTTGGATTCTGTTCTGAAAACTGTGAGTCTTTATAAGATTTTTTTCCCAACTCCCTACTCAAATACTGGACTTCCCTACTCATTTGCTTAGCCAAACCGGACACCAGTCTTCTGTATTACATCTATTTCCTACCCACTGTCCTCGTTCTTGCCGAGCTTCGTAATACTGCCTTCTTGGTAACTCAGACCACTCCGAGATAGCTATTGATATCCCCTTCCAAGCATCCATTGAACAGGAACCCCCTATCCATAAGGCCTCTTTTCATCGCCTACATGCCGTTTGGAACTCATTTTGGGATTTTCTTCGTGACGCCTCTTGGACAGACAACTTCAACCTCCCAAATGAAAATTGCCCCTCCGAGGTTTCGTCTTGGGTCAAAGCCGGAGTGGACGCTTTCATCCCTTCTCGGAAATACCACGTGAAACCGCAATTGTCTCTATGGCTCACACCAGCATGCACGGCTGACATATCACACAAGAAACACTATTTCCGGCTATACCTGTTTGACAGCTCGCGTCATATTATAGTTCGGGAGCACACATCTTAATGACTGTAATAGTCATTAAGATGTGTGCTCCTGAACTGACTCCTGTTCTCTCTAAACTGTATGATAAATGCCTCGTTGTCGCCTTTCCTGTCCACTGGAAGTCATCGCCCGTTGTTCCAGTTTTAAGACCTCTGGTGAACCGCCCACCCCTTCCATCTATCTACCAATTAGCCTTCTACACCTTTTTCAGGAAACTCCAAGAGGCCCTAATCAGTGCCGAATTGATCACTCATCGCAGTGCCTTTTTTTCGGACAACGAATACGGATTTCGTTTCTCCAGGGCAACAGCCGATGTACTAACGTTAATTTCGGAAAGATTCTACCATGCTATAGATAAAAACGATGAATCCGTGGCTGTAGTAGTGGACATCTCGAAAGCTTTTGATATCGCAAGGCATTCAAGTTTTCTCCACGAGCTGAAAAGTTACGGTATCTCCGGGCATATTCGTCGCAAAAAAATCACGTAAACAAATCGCCGAAAACAATCGCAGTAATGAAAAATTGTGAATGCAAAATGTCATGATTGCGGGTCCGGATCCGGGTCGGAATGTTTTTAATTTGCGCATGGAGTCGGCTTAATTCCAAAATGGTATAATAAGTTATGCTATGGCCTCTTGGAGTAAGGGTAAAAAATTGTAACCTAGTGACACAGACATTCTATTATTATTATATAGAAGAGGCATAGGGAAATTACGTTACGGCAGTGGGAAAGTGAATGAAGCCGAGATGCTAGGTCACGACCGATAATATTGCAGATTTTTATTTGATCAGCAATCTCTATGTATTCAGCAAAAGCGCCATACCAGATGGTAACACTATTCAATGCACAGACGAATGGAAGACTTCTAAAAGTGAACAGAGATTCGCGTGAGAAAAATTCGTAAATTTTATTGTTTCTTTGATTCTTTTCTCGTAGTCTTCTTTAAGCAGTATGTTTCTTTTGCTTATTGTTATATAAGAATAAAATGTCACTGCAGACATTTGAGTTTGAACGTAGATCACCAGATAACAAACACAGGCGATCCCATTATTGAATTAAGTAGACCACGTGAACATAGATGAAAGGCATAAGTCGCGTGACGTCTAGATTGATCGTTATTTCTAGTCTATCCTCTATAATATTCGGATCGTCATTTCTAGTCTTTATTAATATTTGGATCTATATTTCCTATTCTGTCCTCTATTACTATAAGGAACGCTATTCTCTACTCTATTCGCTATACTATTTCTCTATTCAGATCATTATACGGATTACTTTGCATATATAGGAATTACTATAATTACTGCAGCATAAATTTTTGATATTTGTTGCAAATGTTTCTCAAAGTATATGTGTTATATAAAAATAAAGTGTCGCTGCCGACCCTTGAGTTTGAACATAGATCGCCAGTGAGCAAACAAAGGCGATCCCATTATTGAATTAAGTATACCACGTAACCATGACGTCTAGATTGATCGCTATTTCTATTCTATCCTCTATTGCTATACGGATCGCTATTCTCTACTCTATTCACTATACTATCGCTCTATTCGGATTACTTCGGAAGTGTACTGGACAAACACTCTGCTTCCGGGCAGAGAAGATCTCCAGACAAGGCTATGTCGAAGGATAGAATCTCGTTTATTTACAGTGTCTACGGGGAATTTCTGGCCTAGGCTGCGGGCTCGGAACCCCGCAATAAACTCGGCCTTGTGTCACATCCGACCGCGTGGGGCTGTTAGTGAATATCTCACTATACGGATAACTGTTCGAGCGAGTATTATAGAGCAAGGACTATTAGTGTGAGTGCTATTCGAAGGCGTCTGACACCAGTATTGTTCAACGGCGTTACTATAGTTGTATCTGCGATTACAAAGTCTCTACTACAACGAGCATTTTCGAAAGTGACAACGAGTATTCGTTGACACCACAAAATAATATAAGATAGATATTTAGATTGAGCAAATAGTATTAGCCTCCTATATATATATATATATATATATATATATATATATATATATATATATATATATATATATATATACTACCTCCTAATATATATATATATATATATATATATATATATATATATATATATATACTACCTCCTAATATATATATATATATTTCGCAATTCTTTTAACTATACTATTTCTTTATTTGGATTACTATACAGATTACTATTCGAGCGAGTATTATCGAGCAAGTACTATTAGTGCGAGTGTTATTCGAAGGGGTCTGACATCAGTATTGTTCAACGTCGGTAATATAGTTGTATCTGCGATTACAAAGTCTCTACTACAACAAGCATTACGGAAGTGACAATGATTATTCGTTGACATTACAAAGTTAGTCCTCATCGTCAGAATATTACTTTTTATTCATTAAACATTATACATAATAATTTTGTTAGTATTGGTTCTCTGTTTAACAAATTGATTCTCTTGTTAGCAAATGTGTTGAATCAAACGAACGTAATCATATGGAAGTTTGTTTTAAAAGAAGATGGTAGACATTTTTAAAGGTAACGTTCAGGTAAATAACTCTTCTCGATGTTGAAACGATGAGAAGAAAAGAAAAGAGAACGATAGGAAAAAAAAAGGTCACGTCAGCCCGCCTTGAAACAATAATACCTCGCCATTCAAATACGGGATTCTTATCTAATTAT
>OZ038494.1:99275416-99287916 GCA_964036315.1 Acanthosepion esculentum | reverse complement strand
TTTTGATATAAAATGAGGAGAAAAATTAAATTGATAACAGAATATCGTCTGAAGTCATGTGAAAGGCTTCGTTTCTGTTCACCGCGTCCAGCGTTGAAGCTTTTCGTTAGTATAAAATTACACGTCAATTATATTATCCTCCTTAACCAAGTAGGCGGCATTTTAAGAACTTTCTTTCAATAATCTAAATATTTCAAACTATCATTCCTCGTCTATGTATGGAACCTTATGTCACTTATGTCAGCAAGAAACTCTGTTATGTTTGTTATAAACATTTTTTGATATTATTTTGTGTGGTTGGTGGAGCTTGAACACATTTTCTCTCTTGTCCACTTACGCGTGGACTTGTGGTGAGTACAATATAATAATAACTCCCTTTACTCACATCCTTCAAATTCAGGCGAGCTGAGGAAAAAGATGGAAAGAAATTCGCGAGCCTATGTGAAATTTTCTTTAGACCAATGAAAACCTAGTCTTCACAGAAATTAGCTGTTGAGCTAAAAAGAAGAAAGAAAAAAGTCGCGAGCCTGTGCTAAATTGTTTTCGAACGTTATTTTCGCAGAAATTAACTGTTGAGTCAAGAAAATAGCGAGCCTATGCCAAGTCCTTTTTTTATGTATAAAATGAGAAAAAAAAATTAAATTAACAAGAGAAATGTGTCTGAAGTAATGTGAAAAGTTTCGTTTTTGTTCACACGTCCAGGATTGAAATTGTTGCCAGTGTAAAACTACTCACCAATTATACTATCGGTTTTTAACCAAGCACGTGGCACCTCAAAGGATTTTCTTTCAACAATCCAAGAAAGCTAAATATTTCAAACTATCTCTCTTCGTTTAATTTGGAATGTATGCAGCCGTATATCCCTTCTGTGAACAACGAACTCTTTTATCTTTGTTTTAAATATTTTTGAATATTATTTTGTGTCAGATCATTTAATCTGTTGTAGGAACATTTCCTCTTCATGACAATTCGTTAAAACTACAGATTTTTAAAATGTCTGATTTATTTTCCTGAAATGAGTGACTGACACAACTCCAAGCGAGTAAAATCATAAATAAATTCCTTATTTTGTTTTGTTAAAATTCCTCGTTTGTATCTCCGTCATTATCACCTTTCATTAATCTTCTTAGCGTGGGTAAATCAATTAATCATTTTAATCCCGAAGCCCCACGCCACCATAAACTAGCGAGAAAGATTACCAAAAATGGATTCTTTACTAAATAGTTTTGACTGGATATTATGAGGACAACCGACATTTTTTTGTTGAGAAACCAGTGTAGTGAGTGTGAAATAATAACTCCTTTTACTCACTACCTTCAAGTTAAAAAAAAGACGGAAAGGAATTCGTGAGCCTATGTAAACGTTTCTTTGAACCAATGAAAACCTTGCTTTCACAGAAATTGACTGGTGAGCTGAAAAGGAGGAAATAAACTCGCGAGCCTATGTGAAATTGTTTGTGACCAATGAAAACCTTGTCTTCACAGAAATTACCCAGTGAGCAAAGAAGAAAAAACGAAAAAAAATTGCGAGGCTATTCGAACTTTTTTTCATATAAAAATAACATAATTATTTTTATATAAAATGAGGAGGAAAATTAAATTAATGAAAGAAGAATGCCTGAAGTTATTTCGTTTCTGTTCACCGCGTACAGCGTAGGTCTTGCCAATGTAAAATTATTCGCCACTTATATTATTGGCTTTTAACCAAGCACGCGGCACTTCGAAGAATTTTTTTTTTCTGAAAAATCCAAGAAAACTAAGTATTTCAAACTATCTTTCTTAGTTTACTTTTAAAAATATATATTCTTTCGGTGAGCAAAGACCTCTTTCACATTTGTTTTTAAAATTTTTGAATATTATTTTGTATCAGATCATTTAATCTATTGTATGAACATTTCCTCTTCAAGACAATTCGTAAAAACTACGGACTTTAAGAATTGCTGAAAAGAGCTACTGACAAAACTTCAAGCGTGTAAATTCGTAATTACATTCCTTATCTTGTTTTGTTAAAATTACCCATGTGTTTCCTCGTCATTATCGTCCTTCATTAATCTTCTTGGCGTGGGTAATTCAACTGATCATTTGAACATCTAAGCCCGATGCCACCCTAATCTGGTTACCCTCGATGTGCGAGGGAACACACACATATTCTTACGGCATTCACCACAAGAGAACATGTCTAACAACGGACAGAGGATGAATCAATCATCCACGGAGGTCGGCGAATCGATACAAACAATATCCATTAAACCATCCGAGTTCATTGAATCGAATTTGATTCCATGGTTCTCAGTTATGGAGGAACAGTTCAGCATTATGAGGATAAGGACACCCATACAGCAATTATATCACGTGATGGCTGCATTATGGCCGGAGATAGTTTGAAAGCTACAAACTACCATTTTACAATCAGGAGATTATAGCAAACTTAAAGAAGCGATCACAACGTTTCATAAGAAATCGAAACTTGAGATGCTTGACAAATGAATAACTTCTTTCACTCTCACAGACAGACCATCGGTTTATTAAAACGAACTGATGTTTGCCTATATTTCTGAGATGAGGTATTATGTACACTATTTACATTATTCGGACTATTGTCTTCATTTTGTTGCCATATTTATTACAACGTTTCGGCCTTTCAGTATCTGTCTATATTTCTGAGATGAGGTATTATGTACACTATTTACATTATTCGGACTATTGTCCTCATCTTTGTCGCCATATTTATCACAACGTTTCGGCCTTACAGTATCTGTCTATATTTCTGAGATGAGGTATTATGTACACTATTTACATTATGTCCTCATATTTGTTGCCATATTTATTACAACGTTTCGGCCCTTGTACGCTTCGGCCTTCATCAGGTGGTTGGAATGTCGAACTGAACCCTTTATTTCGCTCACTGGGGTAGACTGTTGTAGTTCCACGTGCCATGCCCCAAGGACCCAAAGTGACAGGACCCAAAGAGTGTGAGTTCAATACCCGGTTAAGGCAGTGGGGAACTTGGAGAGAGGAATTAACAGGAGATAACTGATAACAGACATCCATTAAAACATATGATCGTATGCAAACAATATATCACTTCGCTAGGCAACGAACACTTTTACCTTTGTCTTAAACATTTTTTGAATATTATTTCGTGTCAGATCATTTAATTTGTTGTATGAACATTTCCTCTTCATGAAAATACGTTAAAAACACGGTCTTTACGAATTTTGATTTATTTTCCTGAAAAGAGCTACTGACACAAATTCAAGCGTGTAAATTCGTAATTACATTCCTTATCTTGTTTTGTTAAAATCACCCATGTGTTTCCTCGTCATTATCACCCTTCATTAATCTTCTTGGCGTGGGTGAATCAACTGTTCGCTTAAATCCCTCAGTCCTACGCCATTATAGCGGTTGGATACAGCTAATCGTTTAAATATTTCTGAATTGTTTTAGCGTCTGACGTAACATCCATATGAAAGTCCCGATCTGAGCGGGCGATTGAAAAACATGACTCGAGTTTTTTTCTGTTCATGTTTGGGATTTGTGAACCGTTTTGCGATACCGGGACGACGTTGACTCAATATGTTATATAAAATACCATATTGTACAATAAACCAAACATTACAGCTCTGTTGTACAAAAACAGATGGATACTTTTTCTTTTTATATGCCGTGTCCCTTCAGGACGTAGGCGATCATGGCCCGCCACTTCCTCCTAACCCTTGTAGCTCTCAATAAGTTTCGTCTCATTGCTACTTCCCCCAGGCCACGTTCTGTCGTACATTTGCTTAAGCTCGCCACGTATATCTTGCGTTGTTTTCCATTGTCTCTCTTTCCCTCTATCCGACCTGTGAGTATTAGATTCTCCAGGCCCTCCTTTCTCATTACCTGTCCCAGAGATTTCATCTGCCTCCTCCTTGTGTTAAGCATAAGCTTCCTCCTTGTTTGTATCCTCTCCAAGACCTCATCGTTGCTCACACGCTCGGTCCATGATATCCTTAGCATCCTTCTGTAGAACCATACCGCCGTTGCCTCGAGTCTCTTCTTCATACAATTGCCTTTTTTTTCTGATGGCACCAAAAACATCTCCACCAATCTAGTCTACTTCCTAATCCAGGGATTGATCACATGACTTTGGAGAAATTGTCAAGTATATCAGGAGAAAAAACATGTCACTATCCACTAATCTATGCACTCGTATGACCTTTGCTTGGTGCATAAGTCATCGCTGAGATTTAGTTAAGAAATGGAAGATGCGTGTACATCAGGCAGAATATAACAAATTTATTCCACCTTGTCATATATATATATATATATATATATATATATATTACTTATCTTTTTTATGTCTGTCATCATTTCCACTCGTTTAATATTTCTTTCTTTTCTTTTATGTGCCGTGTCCCTTCAGGACGTAGGCGATCATGGCCCGCCACTTCCTCCTATCCCTTGTAGCTCTCAATAAGTTTTGTCTCATTGCTACTTCCCCCAGGCCACGTTCTGTTGTACATTTGCTTAAGCTCGCCACGTATACCTTGCGTTATTTTCCATTGTCTCTCTTTCCCTCTATTCGACCTGTGAGTATCAGATTCTCCAGGCCCTTCTTTCTCATTAGATGCCCCTTATTTTGTTTTGTCAAAATTCCACCGTGTGTCATCTCGTTATCATCATCGTTCATTAATCTTCTTGGCGTGGGTAAATCAATTGTTTTTCCTAACCCTGAAGCGTCACGCCACTATAAGTTTGTGACAGTAAAAACGCTGAGAAACAAAGGAAAATGCACGAAAAAAAAAACAGGAATAAATAAATAAGAATCTATAAATAAATAAATAGTCCATACGATGGCGTTTCAACCTTAGGACCTGCTTCGAAATCGTGACAGGCTTGACTTAACATAGTTGATAACAACAACGGCCTGAGGAGAGATTGGCGGCAAGGTCACACTATTTTACAATTGAAATAGCTATATGTAACGATAAGTTCAATACTAACAGTTTTTACTATGGTACTTCCAGTTTATGGAGCTCCCCCCAACGCCGGTTTATTGCTTCCAGGATAACTTCGTTAGTCATAAATATAAATGCAATGTCTATCGATATCTTCCGTCTTCTTAATTCTTGTTCTTTTATCGTCCTCTCTCCTTAATAGTAGTTTTTCTCATATTCTCTAACACTCAGTAACCCCTTGCGTCCTAGTGGCTTTATTGCCTTTGATCTTCAAATATTTAAATGCAATGTCAATCGTTATCTTCTGTCTTCTTAATTTTTATTCTTTTATTGTCCTCTCTCCTTAGTAGTAGTTTTTCTCATATTCTCTAACACTCAGTAATCCCTTGCGTTATAGTAGCTTTATTGCCTTTGATCTTCAAATATTTAAATGCAATGTCAATCGTTATCTTCTGTCTTCTTAATTCTTCTTCTTTTATCGTCCTCTCTCATTAATAGTAGTTTTTCTCATATTCTCTAACACTCAGTAACCCCTTTCGTCCTACTGGCTTTATTGCCTTTTATCTTCAAATATTTAAATGCAATGTCAATCGTTATTTTGTGTCTTCTTAATTCGTGTTATTTTCTTCTCCTCTCTCCTTAATAGAATTTTTTATATTCTCTAACACCCCTTATACCCTTTGCATTCTAGTGGCTTTATTGCCTTCCTTGGCGTGAAAAAATAAAAAAAAATAGATTAAATATAAAATATGAAAGAAAAATGAAAATAACAATTTAATTATCCCTAAATTTTGAAAGTGCTTCATGAGAGTGTGTTAGTTTATAGGTTTCACTGTTCGCATTTAATAAACACTAGCAGCATGGCCCGGCGTTGCCCGTGCTTGATTCAAAAATCGTACGACTCATACAGAAATCGCTATCACTTGACTTAAAACATTATTGCCCTTCCTTGCCTTTAAAGGAGAGCCCTTTGCCGTGCTGATGTTGCTACATGCCTTACTTCTTGCCTATCTCACACTGCGAATTTTTTTCTAAGCTCTATACTAAACATTAAATCTGTTACGAAAAAAGAACTAAACAAAATGAACACAAAACAATCAGCTTTAAAAAAGGACTCGTAACTGGAAAAACCGAATGAAAAAAGAATGTTAACAACAAATACTTTTTCACACCCAACCGAGTTCTGCGGAATCACAATCAACGTTAAGTTTAAGCAAGCGAATGAGCCAATTGGAGTAAAGTGCCATGCAGATTTAAAGTTTTCCCACTTGTGACGAATGCAGCTATCGATTTTTTTTGCATGCTAGTTAACATTTGTGTCAGTCAGCTGTTGGCTCTCACGCTGGCCAGTAGAAAATGGACGCAAACTACATGAAAACTCCCGTAGAAGCATGAACAAATCGATTATTTCCACTATCAATGGGAGTTGGGAAATGCACAGTCGGTCTTGGCCGTTCCGCTAACTTGGAGCATGTGCATGTAAATTTTGGTGCAAATCCGTCGAAAATTGCGGCCGTGCATTCGTTACACACACACACACACACACACACACACACACACACACGGGCGCGCATCATGCCTTTTATAAATAGAGATTTTGATAAAAAAGAATACTTTTTCTAATACTGTGATTGACCTAATAATCAATCAATCGCCAGTGTCGATAAACAGGCAATAAACTTTTCGTTTAATTGTATAATTTCATTCACAAGTGAACATCGATAAGCAATTTTTAGATCCTATTGTATCGTCCTATTCCATCGACTTTTAAAAGAATAACTAAACAGTGAATGAGGCAATAACCACAACATTTAAAATATTTTAGAATTCGTTTTATAAACCTGTTAATTTTATTTATTTCATGACCATTCGTTGTTTTTATGTCTATTTTCTTTTGTTCGCTCGGACCGATTTGTGATGTGACTTTCAAAGAGCAATATTTACTTCATTGAAAAATTTATGTTCAAACGTAAATTTTGCCAAGCTTCTGTTTTTTGTTTGTCTGTTTGAATGTTCAGTTTTTATGCCACATAATTTGCGCGTATATTTATTTTTATATTACTTTCTTTTTCTGTGGGACGCCTGTTTGTGCAATATGGAATAAGCCATTTCCAAAGCAAAAATAAAATATGATTTATGAAAAGCTATTCTGTTTTGGCAGTGAAAGTAGAAAAAAATGGCGAAATTAATAGACAGACGCATGCGCATAGCGCTTATAATAACTGTCTTATTCTCGCAGCCGTACCAATAAAAAAATCTCTTATTCATATTCTTTCTTGGGTGTAAGTAAAAAAAATACCATTGCAGACATGAGCAAAATGGTTTTCTCTGTTACAGAGAAGTGTTATACTTATTTATGGCGCTGTCAATTGGTATTGAATATGAACTCAAGCTTCAGTGGGGATCGATTTTATAACCATGAAGTTTTAATATAATTACCTCAGAAATGTGTGCTTCGTACAAAAAATAAAGAATAAAGTTCATTGAGATATAAATATTCAGTTATTAAAGGCTTGCATTAATAATTCTTATTCACTTTCTCCTTCTTATTCTTTCTCTCACTCTTTTTCTGGCGTTCGATCCCGGCTTGAAGCAATCGGATATCTACCCACACTGATGAGCTCTGATAGAGCGAAACAGGATTGTATGTGTATTACTCTCTCTCTCTCTCTCTCTCTCTCTCTCTCTATATATATATATATATATATATATATGTTTCAAAAATGGAAGCTAAAAGCTTCGAATTTAATTTTGTAATTAAATTAAAAAGGAAACAGTAAATTATGAATTTCCCTTACTGTTAAAACTGAGTAAATTTAAAAAATAAGTTACTCCAATATTCGCTTGAGGATGAAATGGAACTAATGTTTTTAATTTAATTACAAAACTGAATTTGAAGTTTTTAGCTTACATTTTTGAAACATGGTTATTACTATGTAGCGAAAATATATTTTAAATAAGTTAATTTATAATATTAATGCTCTGTAAATTTGCATTGAGCACTATTTTGTAAAAATAAAAATAAAAAATATCAATAAGAACATATATATATATATGTGTGTGTATTTAGGCAGCAATCCTTCATTAAAAACTAAATAAAAGCACCTTGTCAGTCGTTTTTAATGAAATGTGCATATATATATATATATATATATATATATATATATATATGTGTGTGTGTATGTGTGTGTGTGTGTGTGTTGTCATCCACAGACAGACTGTTTCGCTGTATCACCGCTCTTCAGTTTGGATAGACGTCAGATTGCTTGAAGCCAGGATCGAAACTCGACCGATTTAGTCAGAGACTCTGCTCCTGCCGATTTGACATATGTCAGAGATCCTATCCCTATGTTATCGTCGTACGGCAGAGAGGAAGGGACATTTTAACGTTTTCTATACAAAATACGCCTGTGGCTAAGAGAACTCAATTCATATTTGAAGAGTAATGCATTAATAGCAGTAGGAACCGCTTTTTAAAAAAAGTCCCTTTCTCTCAAGAACTGAACCGGATCTCCCGGGAGCATATATATTGTCATCCACAGACAGTTCAGTGGCTAGACGTCAGATTGCTTCAAGCCGGGATCGAAACACGACCGAAACCTGAATCTATTGCATTGATTTACGTGTAAATACCGTTGGGAAAGGTGTGAATCCTCTTCTTCTCTTTCCAGCTATGGGTAAACTGTAGGACAGACTGGGTTCTATAGCCTTGGATGGCAACTGGCCTAGGAGAAGGACAAATCTGAATTCAAAACCTGTGGAGGGTCTTTTGGGGACCTTGTGGCACTTGGTGCACCAGATCTCTGTATTCGGGTACCTTCAAAATGTGTGGATGGTTCTGCACGAAACCTTCACCACTGGCGTCGGGCTGTCAGTTTCCTGGGTACTGATCTGCTTGACCCTCATACGTCGAATTCAACGGGAGAGTCGAGTATATATATATATATATATATATATATATATATATATATATATATATATATATATATGACTCAAAACATATCTGTAAATATATCATTTAGCCTTATATAAGAGAAATATATGACTTAGCATTATCCATAATTTACCTTGACTTTCAGTTAGGCTGAAATATAATCATGACTTGGCAAATATTGAATTCTTGTTGAAAAATAAAGATGAAACACATCGTTTAAGATAAGTTTTCTTTATTCTGCATTCATATATATATATATATATATATATATATATATATATATATATGTCTATATTTCTGAGCTGAGGTATTATGTGCACTATTTACATTATTCTCCTTGAGGTAAAGCTTCAAGAACACCAGAAAGCTGTAACACGAGGGGAAGTGGAAAAATCAGGCGCGGCTGGCCACATATGGAGAGAGAAGGGCGATCACCGCCCTCTGTGGGATCAGGTTGAGATCATAGACAAAGAACGCCATTGGAAAATTCGTACACTTACGGAATCAGCACATATGCTAGGCCACAAAAATCTACTGAGCCGACCAAGCATAGAAATGAATAAATTAAGGGAACCTTCACCACTATAATCAAATCTCATGTGCTGGTGTCGGGCTGTCAGTTTCATATGAACTGATCTGCTTGACCCTCATGCGTCGAATTCGATGGGAGAGTCGAGAGTATATATAAGATAAAATATTCTTTTAGGCTATATATATATATATATATATATATATATATATATATATATATATATATATATATACATATATATATATATTTATAGGGTAAAAGTATTTAATCTTCAGGATAGAGCGTATGTAAATATAATCATGTGGATATAGAGTTCAGCACCGAATGGTGACAGTCTGTTTCACGCTTAAACGCTATCTCCAGGAAATATAGAATTGAGACAGTCTCCTTCATAATTGAACGCAACCTTCATGGTCTGAAAAATGCGTTTAAGAATATATATATATATATATAAGGATTAAATATATTGTTTAAAATTTCCTATATTTGTGCTGGAAGAGAGCTTAATATCGAAAATAGAATATTTATACGTATAGACAATGTGTACATACAAATTAGCACTGCAAGGTGTCATCTCAAGCAATCTTTCGATCACGTGTAATTACGCATTTGGTGGGTTCTATACATAGGCCACTAACCTGTCCTAGTTCTTTTGCTTATTTCAAATACCAAAACTTAAAACAAACATATATACGGAAGAGAAATATACAAAACAAATAAATTAATGTTATAAATGAATGAATTAATTAATATATTAATAAAATTAGCAATCTTACAATAAATAAGCAAAATAGTACGAGCTGAACAAAAGTACAAGATATTTGTATATTATTGAACGAATGACTCATTAAACGGCGCGATAATGTAGTGTTTCTGTAAGCAATGTATATTTTTTGTATTATTGTTATTATGAGAGTGCATTCTCCTAGTTGGTAGCGAATTCATAGACAGTATTGATTTGTTGAGGATTTGAATTTTTGGTATGTACAACACAGCGCTCACTAGTTTTACAAATCCTAGATAGATAGATAGATAGATAGATAGACAGATAGATAGATTATTCTGTTAATCTTTTAAAATATATTATATAGAGGTCTTATATCTATTAATCTATATTCTGTTTAAAAAATAATGGTGCCTTTATAAATCTATGGGAATCTCTTTATCTTTACGTTCTACCATCCCCCATTTCATCTTAACATTTAATAGTAATCCTCTACCTTGAGAGGCCCTCGAAATTTTAACTGTTTGTTGGTTAGTTTTGTTTAGCAGCATATCAACACCTCTATCGGTTATTTAATGCCGAATCTACATATTTTGTGCATAACTTTATACTTTCAATGTGTTGTAATGGAATGTCACACACTCCCTATCGCCTATGTGGATTGACTATATCAGTAGATATATATAGTAAGCGATCTGTTCCAGCAAGACGGTCGAACTCTCTGCCTCTGAGAAGGGCAGAGTCTCATTCGGGGAGGTTGACCAACCCGATTCTGTTTTTACAGTTTCTACGGGCATTTTTTGGCCGAGCCTACGGGCTCGGAATACCCACGTAAAACTCGGCCTTGTGCCACATCTTTCCCCCTTGGGGGAGAGGGCAAGTAAATATCACTTGCTTCGGCAATTAGTTGGAGATTCGTCTCCAACTGTGCTGGTCGAACTCTCTGGCTTCGGGCGGAGAGGAACCCAGCCGGGGCTGCGCCGAAGGGCAGAGTCTCGTCTGGGGTGGTAGACAGCTACCCGACCCCGTTATTTACGGGGTCTACGGGGAATTTTTGCCCAAGCCTACGAGCTCGGATACCCGACGTTAAATTCGGCCTTGTGCCACATCTGACCACGTGGGGCGCTTGGCAAATATCCTTGCTTCGGCAATTAGTTGAAGATTCGTCTCCAACTGTGCTGGTCGAACTCTCTGGCTTCGGGCGGAGAGGAACCCAGCCGGGGCTGTGCCGAAGAGCAGAGTCTCGACTGGGGTGGTAGACAACTACCTGACCCCGTGTATACGAGGTCTACGGGGAATTTTTGCCCGAGTCCACGGGCTCAGTTTTAACCCCGCATTAAAAACGGCCTTGTGCCACATCCTGCCTGGCGTGGAGGTAAGGTGAATAACCTTGCTTCGGGAATTTCTAGCCTGCTAACCATTTCCCTGTCTTTCAGTAGTGTATTCTCTTTTACAATAAAACTCTCTTTCTTTCGTCTACGCGCGTGTTACTGTTCTTTTCACTCGAGTACCCCTTTTGTCTGTAGCCTTCTTTAAGGATACAACATAAAGATATGTTTACTTTAAGGTTGTTTGTAGATGATACTATGTATTGTTCCTAATTCTACATTGATTGTCATTTTGCTATAAAAATCTATTGTTGCTCATTTCAGTATGAAAATGTACTACTGATTTTTGTTTGACGGGGGTCACTATTTGCCCATAGCTGGGATCATAACAGGCGCTACCACCCTGGGTCGGGGTGAACATGGTAATAACAGCAATTAAGAGATAGTTCCATGCTCCTCAAAAGGTCCAATCTCCAGATCAGAGGCCTTGCTGCCGGATGTACAGGGTGCGGCTGGTATTTGAGGACATACAGATTTAAGATTATAACTGCTTCCCACCACTAACTTCTAATGTTTTTATTTTTCATAAAATCAAGAATTGCAAACCCTATGATAACAAATGAAATGAAAAGGCATGCTGTGATTGTGGCATTAAAGGCTGGTAGTAGACATTTGGATATTACACGTTTCCTCAGAGTTGCAAGATCGATTGTCCACAAGATACGAAAAGAGTTAAAAGACGCTGACAGTTCCCCAATGTCTGTATCAAAACGTAAAAGACATTCTGCCCGTTCTGATAAAGTGAGAACATCCAAATTTATTCAGGAAGTCAAGCAGACAATTGATGAAAACCGAGGTCAATCAATGAGGTCAATTGCCAAAAAGCTGCATGTATCTGGAAAAAAAAACACACACTTTTTTCAACAAGGTCTTACAGTAAATGCTGCTGTTTACATTGAGGTTCTGGAAACAGTCGTCCAGTCCTGGTTTGACAACATATGCAAAGGCAGGCCTTACATATTCCAGCAAGACTCGGCTCCATT
>OZ038494.1:99267916-99270416 GCA_964036315.1 Acanthosepion esculentum | reverse complement strand
AGAGAACTATTATTTTAATTTTTTATCACATCCGTTAGATTTTATCTCTTCATTTTTTTATCACGTGCGTTCTTTTTTTTTTTTTACTTAAGTATCTTATTTCATGCTGCCTCGTTTATCACATCCAGGGTCTTTCTTAAGAATTTTAAACTAACGTATTTGACGGCATATAAGGCGAACTTTTTTTTACTAAAAATATCTTTCAAAATTCCTCTGCGTCTTATATGCCATATATACAGTTGTGTTCGATAAAAGTGACTCACCTGATTTTTTTTTACTTAGAAATTTTTTCGCCTATTGTTTTTGGGTTCAAACTAATTTTTGATCTTACTAATATAAAGACCCCTCCCCGACCACCTAGTAAAAAAGTTTACTCAGCCTCAGATATTCTATTGATAATTATAATTTTGGATATAAATGAGATTTAGGGAAAACTCTGTGCAAAAAAAGTGACTCTCATATTTCCTGCAACTAGTAATCAGTAGAAACATAACCGAACAGCTTTAAATAAAGAATAATAGAGGTATAATTTATTTATAATGGGTAATATAGTTCGAAATATTTAATAATCTATGGGTCCTCCTTTATTTTGAATAACCTTTTCAACCCTTTTTCGCATTGACTTAATTAGGTTCTGGCAAATCTCATCTCCAAGCATTGAATTCCATTCGGATATGAAATTCACAATCAAATCCTCTTTGTTGCTCAACTGCTTTCTCAAGAGCCTGTACTTTATAATGCTCCATAAGTTTTCTGTGGGGTTGAGGTCAGGCGGCCATGTCATAACACTCACCTGCTTCTCATCAAAGTATTCCTTCATCAATTTTGATTTGTGACAGGGAGCATTGTTCTGCATAAAAAATGAGCTTGGTGGGGTCGATTTGCACCCTTTCAGCAGAAGGGAGCAGACAAGACTCTAAAATTCTCTTGTACTGCTCGCTCCCGAGGGACTTTTCAATAGGTTTTAAGAAACCAGTTCCATGAAAAGAAAAGCATCCCCAGAACATTATACTGAACGGATGCTTGACAGTACTTACTGCTAAATTCAAAGAGCTTTCAAAGCTTCTTCTTCAGATTTTAGATCGCTTACCTTTTGAATTTAGATCAACTTTCCTTTCATCGGAGAAGAGAACATTTAGTAAAAAAAAAAATCGGGTGAGTCACTTTTATCGAACAGCACTGTATAAAAAATCAGGTGAGTCACTTTTATCGAACAGCACTGTAGGTTTACTAATTTTACTAATTTCTAACTTTTTCTTGATGTGCCCCGTTGAAATTGGGGTCCGTCTTATACACCGGTAAGTCTTATATGCCGTCAAATACGGTACTTGTATTCTTATGTAGTCACTCCGATTTCACTTTGGTGCTGATATATTTCGTCCTCCGTTCGGACCTAGGATCTTTATCGCTTTCTGTCTGAGAATTGTCTTCCTCGAGTGAGCGCAATCTTTTAGAAAACCTGTACATAGTGACAATGGAAAGCAAGAACAAGCGTATACCAGTGCGAATTGTGATTGCAACTGTTGCTGGAATCCTGGTGCACTGCATAATCGAAGAAAGTCTTGAGACACCTTTGAATACTAAGCAGTCTGATATTACATGGATAGTCGCTTAACGTGACAACATGCCAAGAATTCCAACGACTAACACCTAGAATGAAAGAAAAAATTCTGTTTAAAATTCCTCAATCGTAACTGCACACGATAAACACCTTAAGAAGGCTTTAGGGTAAAATTACTGAAACATTGTTAGAATATGAGGCAGTGGTCGCGTGGTTAGAATAAAATCTGAAAATGAATTCAAAGTTCGAATCTCAGGGTCGATTAATGAAGGGGCTGATTTATTGAGTTTAGTGGCTCATGGAAGACGATCCTGGCGTGTGACACCGTCTCAAGTTGTCTGAAAACAATACCACGGGTGGACAGAAACCTTTTCATTGAAACTGAGTAGAAAAAGCCGGCGATGTTTAGGATAACGCAAAATTACAGATCCTCTATACTGTTACGCTTTGCTTGGTAATCTATCTAGATAAAGTATCTGGATAAAAAAAAAACAAAAAAAAAAAACAAACATACCCCAGCTGTCTTCTCACTCGCGGAAATCCATCTTCCCTAAAAACACACAATGACAAGAATTCTGAAAAATAAATTCCACGTGATTTCGCTGTGTGTCGCCATTATTATTATTATTATTATTATTATTTACTTGCATTTTAAAAATCATTCTTTGACCATGTAGGAAGGCAGAGTGCGATTATCTCCCTTTTTAGTGGTGTTATTAGATGGCCGCTGAAAAACGTCACTCACGAAAGTAACGACAGCTCACGGAATGACTAAAACCAGTTGTCGCAAGAAAAACACACATGATAGCCCGCGGTTTTTAGGAGAACGAATGGAATTCACTTGGTCCAAAGACAAAACATAAAAGACATCGCCGGGTCAGTTCAGTTTTTTTTCCAGGTTATATTACAAGAATCACCTTCTCTATATTCGCCTTTCAT
>OZ038494.1:99230416-99262916 GCA_964036315.1 Acanthosepion esculentum | reverse complement strand
TTTATTCGCGTCCTTCTTTTTTTCATATTCTTTTGTCGCCTGTTTTTGTTTTTTTTTAAGTTTAAACTTGTTTTTATTTATTTCATTCTATTATTCGCATTGTTCTTTGATCGATTTTCAAAAGACTTTTACTTCCCGCATCCAACCTTCTTTCCTATTGATTATGTCTTTGTTTTCTTCCAGGTTTCATTCTTTAAATATATACTCTTTCTTTTCTTCATTCCTTTTTTCCTTCCTTTTCATTTCAGTTTTTACGTATTTATTTATTCATTTCCTCTGTCAATCTTTCTTAACACTTTCTCTTTCTTTCTTACTTTCTTTCTTTCTTTCTTTCTTTCGTCACATCCCCTTTTTCATTCTTTCTTTTTTCGTAATATTTTTCTTAATATTTCTGTCGTTTAATATTGCTTAATATTTTCTTTCTTTCTTTCTTTCTTTCTTTCTTTCTTTCTTTCTTTCTTTCTTTCTTATGTTCCTTTTTCATTTACTCATTCATTCATTTTTCTTTCTTTCCTTCGTAACATTTATGCGTGTGCTTTTCTTTTTTCTTTCGTTTTTCTTTCTTTCTTTCTTTATTAACATTCCCTTTTCTTTCTTTCTTTCTTTCTTTCTTTTTCATTCATTTATTCATTCAGTCATTTTTTCTTTCTTTATCCTGTGTGCTTTTCTTTCTTTCTTTCTTTCTTTATTGTTATTTTTCTTTCTTTAATTTTTCATTTATTTATTCATTGATTTTTCTTTAATTTTTATGTATGCCTGACGATTCTTTCTTTCTTTATTTTTTCCTTTCTTTCTTTCTTTCTTTCTTTCTTAACATTCAAATGTTTTACATCTTTTTTTCCTGAATATATTTATTTATATTTTTTAATAATTTCGGTTCCTTTGTTTAATATTTTCTTTCTTTCTTTCTTTCTTTCTTTCTTTTTTTCTTTCTATCTTTTTTTAATTTTTCATTTATTTATTCATTGATTTTTCTTTAATTCTTATGTATGCCTGACGTTCCTTTCTTTCTTTTTTCTTTCTTTCTTTCGTTCTTTCTTTCTTTCTTTCGTTCTTTCGTTCTTTCTTTCCCTTCGCCTTTCATTCTTTCTTTATCCCTCTCCTTTAAACTTCATTCCTCTTTCCATTTGTTGTTGTTTTTTCCACTCCTTATCTCTCTTTCTTTCGTCCAATCTATTTCTTTCCTTTATTCTTTTTTTTTGTTTTGTTTTTGTCAAAATCTTCCATTTCTACCCACCCGCCGGCACTGACAGCATCACCTTATTAATTTTTCTTTCCCTGGCTTTTCCTGTTATTCCCTCCTAACAAATGTCTTTTCTTTTCCCAAGAGAACGGCGTCCATACACAAAAAAATGCAACATTCCTTTTCTCGACCCGAGTTGCAAATTGCAATTCATACTGGGATCTCCGACTGGATATTTAGCCCGCTTGGATATATATATATATATATATATATATATATATATATATATATACACACACACACACACACACACACACACACACACATATATATATATATATATATATATATATATATATATATAAGAACTTTATATATTCTTATATATTATATATGATGTACTTTCTTTTCTTTATTGTCATATATATATATATATATGTTTTTATACATATATATATATATATATATATATATATATATATATATATATATATATATATATATATATATCACAAAATTTCTTTTAAGATAAACAATATCTTTCCGCATAAAAAAGCAATACATTGCTTTTCGGAATGTCTACACCGTACTTTTGCTATTCTCTCGCCACATTTTCAACATCGAAGTCACATTAAGAGCCCAAAAATAAATAGAAACGTGTAAAAATGATTGATCATCAAAAGGAACCTGGACAGAGAAAAGTCTTTAAAAAATATGAATAATCAACATCTAAAAATACATAATCTTGTCCGGGCGGTTAGAACATTAAATTTTCCGGGTTCGAATCGCACCATGGTCGATTAGTCAATGAAAGATAACGTTTACAGCGTGTGGCACCATTGGGAAGTGACGAACACATTTGTAAATTAAAAAAGCGTGCGAAAAACGAAGAAAGAGTATCTTTAATCATAGCTCTACAAATTTAAATAATTCTATTACTGAGTATTTGTTTTCCCACAAAAATATGTTGTTTTTCTTCTTAAAAACACAACAGAAATATTTGCGTTAGAAAAGCATACAGAGAGAGCCACGTATTTACATTGTTTTATGAATGCGTGTAATTTTCCAACAGTCGGCAGAGAGCTGTCGGTGAACGGGAACTCAGTTATAAGTACTACTTAATATTTTTGTTTACAAATACATCGTTCTTATGTTTTTATTTTACTTAATTTACCTTTAAAACGCGAGGTTAGTGAAAAAGTTACTCGATAAAATATGTGACATGTTGATTAATTAATTATACGAAAGGTGTGCGTAATGAGATTGTGCATAAAACAACAATCCTTGGTCAAAGGTTTTATGGAAAAACTTAAAATTAACTTTGTGAATTTACGCAATCTTATTTTTAAGAAAATATAGGCTCCAGAGATCTAAAAATTAGAATGACTAAACTCAGAAGTTTATTGGTTAATAAATATTTTCTCCAATTTTTAAATATTTATTTTAAGAGGAAAAATATTGTTGATCATTTTCTAGAGTGATCTTTCAAATTTCGTAGCAGACAACGAACATAGTTTTCTCAAATTTCAAAGCCGTAAGCGCCTTTTAGATAAGGTCGCTGATTGGTTAATAAATATGAATGTGCAAATTCAAATTTAGAGCTTATGTTTTGCACAAAATGAGTCAAGATTCTTAGTGATATTACTTAAATTTTTAACTATTAACCTAAATCTTTGTGGGCGCAATTGGGTAAGTTCTAACAAATTGCCCCAAGCCTTCTATATGAAACTGGTTAGGAAGTCATCGATGGTTGTGCGACCCAGTAGACCCAAGTGCTAATTGTCAGAAGGAAGATTTTTAGCTTTGGCCATCCAACTAGAGATGATTTCTCGATAAAACGCCCATCCACAAGCAGGCTGGCCACTCTGGGTGATGTATGTGCCTGAAAAGCTCACAATGACTGAAATTTTTAATAAAAAGATCTCCCGTAATTTTTGCAATTTCGAAATAGTGTAACATGGTGATAAAACGTACATCGGTGTAGATATCAGAAGTTTTTCAAAAAGTCACTCTTAAGAAAATGATAATTGAATACAATCTCAATACAATTTTAAAACCTTTTTTTTACCCATTAGAATCGACTGGAATCACAGACTTCTTGATGATTATCACGGACCTGCGACATCATTACATTCGTCATCCTTTCTTTGTCCGACATTAATTGACTTTTTACTGAAGAATAAACAACTTAAGCTAGCACAAGGATATCACGGAAAGAACAGACGTGACTAAAGATCTAGACGTTGCTCACATCTTTTGTTGGACGAAAACAGACCTGCATACACTCACCGCAGTTTGAGTATATAACCCTAGCATCCCGTTCCCACCCCTTCACCGTTGAAACTGTTAGATGTAGACGTCTCTTCTACTCCAATAGCTTCATGTCTCGCACATCTCGCCTGTGGAACTCCCTTCCTTATTTCTGTTTCCCTGACAAATATAATCTCCAACTATTTAAGTGTAACGTCAATCGGCATCTCCAGTTGCCTTGATCTATCCACTTCCCTTCTCCACATCCTTTCCCCTTTCATTCCTATCTGCTCTCGCTCCAAATCTTCTGTAACCTCCTTGCCTTGATCGATCCACTATCTTTCTCCACATCCTCTCCTTTACCACTCCTATCTGCTCTTCCTCCAAACTGTCTGTAACCCCTTGTGTGCTAGTGGCTTCCAGCCTTGCTTGGGGTGAAGCTTAAAGAAAAAAAACAACTTTGGTCTGAGAACCAGTACTGAGAAAACCAAAATATTGTTGGTGGACAACAATACCAACCAAGTTGCTCTTACTAACTGGATACACTAGTTAAATGTCAAGGTTTTAGACCACTATACTTCTCGGTAGCATCATGAACAATGATAGCAGTATGAAGGTGAACGTTAACAATCGAATAGGCAAGATAGCAACAGTCGTCTAACAAATGCATCCCTTTTGGTAATCAGCTTCTATTAGTACCAACGCCAAGATCATATTCTTCAAGGGAATTGTATTAGCAATTACCATCTATGCAAGAAAAACAAGGAAACATTCAGCCATCACAATCAAACTGAAGGTTTCCTATCAAAGATGATCGAGGAAGATTTTGAAGATTAACTTGCCTTATTACCAAGGAATAAATCTTGAATGGCATAACATTGAAAGAACACCAACTGATCGATGCCATGGGGTAGGGTGCGAGAGAGAGCTTAATGCCCAATGGGCCCAACAGTAGAGGCGGACCTGAAACAAAATCTTGTTTCCTGCTTGCATTTCGGTCCTAAAAATAAATGGTGAACCGAGATGCCAACGAAAACTGTTACTTTCACGTTTACTACACCTTTCGAAAAGTCATTCATCCTTGTCTTGCTCCACCCCTGTGATGGATGTGGTTTCAGGGTAGATCCGGCCTCCCATCCTTGTTTGATAGCCAGTTTACGAGAACGACAACTTCGAATTGAACATCAAAGATATGTCAACAGGAAACATCTCCACCACTATTTATTCATATTTCCGCTTCCAAACTTCCTTCTTTCTTTCTTTCTTTCTTTCTTTCTTTCTTTCTTTCTTTCTTTCTTTCTAATACACATTTTTATTCAATCATTCTTTCTCTCTTTCTTTCTTTCTTTCTTTCTTTCTTTCCAATACCCTTTTTCATTCTTTCTTTCATTCTTTCTTTCTTTCTTTCTTTCTTTCTTTCTAATACACATTTTTATTCAATCATTCTTTCTCTCTTTCTTTCTTTCTTTCTTTCTTTCTTTCTTTCTTTCCAATACCCTTTTTCATTCTTTCTTTCTTTCTTTCTTTCTTTCTAATACACATTTTTATTCAATCATTCTTTCTCTCTTTCTTTCTTTCTCTCTTTCTTTCTTTCTTTCTTTCTTTCTTTCCAATACCCTTTTTCATTCTTTCTTTCTTTCTTTCTTTCTTTCTTTCTTTCTAATACACATTTTTATTCAATCATTCTTTCTCTCTTTCTTTCTTTCTTTCTTTCTTTCTTTCTTTCTTTCCAATACCCTTTTTCATTCTTTCTTTCTTTCTTTCTTTCTTTCTTTCTAATACACATTTTTATTCAATCATTCTTTCTCTCTCTCTTTCTTTCTTTCTTTCTTTCTTTCTTTCCAATACCCTTTTTCATTCTTTCTTTCTTTCTTTCTTTCTTTCTTTCTTTCTTTCTAATACACATTTTTATTCAATCATTCTTTCTCTCTTTCTTTCTTTCTTTCTTTCTTTCTTTCTTTCTTTCCAATACCCTTTTTCATTCTTTCTTTCTTTCTTTCTTTCTTTCTAATACACATTTTTATTCAATCATTCTTTCTCTCTTTCTTTCTTTCTTTCTTTCTTTCTTTCTTTCTTTCTTTCCAATACCCTTTTTCATTCTTTCTTTCTTTCTTTCTTTCTTTCTTTCTTTCTTTCTAATACACATTTTTATTCAATCATTCTTTCTCTCTTTCTTTCTTTCTTTCTTTCTTTCTTTCTTTCTTTCCAATACCCTTTTTCATTCTTTCTTTCTTTCTTTCTTTCTTTCTTTCTAATACACATTTTTATTCAATCATTCTTTCTCTCTTTCTTTCTTTCTTTCTTTCTTTCTTTCTTTCTTTCTTTCTTTCTTTCTTTCCAATACCCTTTTTCATTCTTTCTTTCTTTCTTTCTTTCTTTCTTTCTTTCTTTCTAATACACATTTTTATTCAATCATTCTTTCTCTCTTTCTTTCTTTCTTTCTTTCTTTCTTTCTTTCTTTCTTTCTTTCCAATACCCTTTTTCATTCTTTCTTTCTTTCTTTCTTTCTTTCTAATACACTTTTTTATTCAATCATTCTTTCTCTCTTTCTTTCTTTCTTTCTTTCTTTCTTTCCAATACACTTTTTCATTCTTTCTTCCTTTCTTTCTTTCTTTCTTTCTTTCTTTCTTTATTTCTAATACACATTTTTATTCAATCATTCTTTCTCTCTTTCTTTCTTTCTTTCTTTCTTTCTTTCCAATACCCTTTTTCATTCTTTCTTTCTTTCTTTCTTTCTTTCTTTCTAATACACTTTTTTATTCAATCATTCTTTCACTCTTTCTTTCTTTCTTTCTTTCTTTCTTTCTTTCCAATACACTTTTTCATTCTTTCTTCCTTTCTTTCTTTCTTTCTTTCTTTCTTTCTTTCTTTCTTTCTTTCTTTCTTTCTTTGTAATTGCCTTTTGCTTTCAAACATTCATTTTTTCCTTCTTAATATGTCTCATTCTTTCTATTGCCATTTTTCATTCACGTCTTCATTCTTTCTTTCTTAATATTTCCTTTCTCCTTCTTCCTCAGTATTTTCCGACGAGTCATATAAATTCACAGATACAGATCGAAGAGTTACAATCACCTGAATCTTAAAATGAGAATTACAGTGAAGATGATGATATACACTCTTCCAAGACTTAAGCGATAATAATGAATGTATATATAGTGATTGAATTTTCATCGCAGAAAGCCCGATTGGCGCGTTTTTGCATATTAAATTTATGCTTAAATATTCTGATATTTTATTCATTTATATACTTACCATTATCTGCAATGGCCTTTTTGCCATTTATCAGGAAGATCTTCGATACCTTTTTTAGTAAAATTCCGTAGGTTTTAATGTGAAAAAGTTCTAGACAAACTTGAATCGAGTTTGCATTGGAGATGGTTCTCCCCCATCAAAGCGTCTTACATCAATCGAAAAACTGATAATCAATATCGGTTGAATATTGTGATCGATTAAAAAACTCCAACAGTTTTTCCCAGCGATATTCATGCTGTATGTGGCATTGAGTTTTCATTAAGTACAAGATCAAAGTAGCTAACAGTTGAACAAAAAAGTTGCTGCCAAAATTGTACCAACTTTGCAACAAACGTGAAAATGTCGACTGTGTCCAGAAGTTAGTAGGTCGACAATGCAAACTAAGGCCGATACCAATTCGTTTTAAAATGATATTGCTTGATAAAATCTTGTTAGAAAACCGGCTTCAGTTGTTTTTAATTGTTAGAGGATTCTAGCGGTCTACCTCAGGAAGAGGAGGAAGTGATGGACACAATTTTTGACACATTCGATATGCAAAGGCCTCAAGCAATGTCAGAACCGCGAAAATCGAGCAGGAAAAGAAAATTTACAGAGCCTTTGATGATTAATCCAAAGAGGAAACAATATTAAAGACCCCTACGAGGTAAAAGCTTTGCTTTGGGAGGGGGTGTTATGGGACATTACTTATAACGACAGTGAACTCTTCCTGACACTATAAATACTGCGCCTCTCAAGAGGAGAGACGGAATCGAGTCGAGCCGCAGTCTCTGACTTTGCGCGCGACTTCTGTCGAACTCTCTGTTTTCGCAGAGAGGAACCCGGACGAGGCTTTGCCGAAGGGCAAAGTTTCGCCTGGGGTGGTAGACAAGCCCTGAACCCGTTTATAAGGATTCTTAAGGGAGTATTTTTGGCCGAGCTTACTGGCTCGGAGAAACCCACGTTAAACTCGGCCTTGTGCCACATACTTTCCTCGTGGGGGGACTGTTAAATATCGAATCGAGTCGAGCCAATAGTAGTTCACTTCAAACCAGACTGACAGACATACTAACACCTTCAACATCTTGTATTAGTACTCTGTTTAATATATCTTTGTTATTTCTACTCTTACGTTCGTGTTGTTCTTCCTTGGTCCTAATCTTGGACCATAACAGTGGCGACGAGGATATTGGACCATAACACTAATGAGGTCCAATAAGTGAATGCATCTACTACAAACAAATGTACCTGCTAGGATGACACGAGTTGATATGGCCAAATATCTCTGCGGAAACTAATAATTAAGATCTAAACAGGAACAATCAATATTTGTGTTGAGGAAATTAATGTTTTAGCAGCGCGTTTTACTCAGCTATACAACAAAGTTATTCACGTTGCATCATTAAGTAACGGATTCTTTCTTTTGACGAACATAGAAAGATTTTCAGGGGAAAAAAAACTTTATCGACGTGTTGCATCTGCTGGGTGTATAAATAAACATTTACTGTTTTATTGGCTATGAAGAAATCTAAATAAATAATACACAAACGATACCACTACACACCTTACGTTTCTTCTGTTGAGCTCAGCTCATGTCAGTTGTACAGCTCCATACTTGCCATTCCTCTTTTTTTTTCGTTGGATATTGTCGTACGTAAGACATTTTAATTACTGTTATGAAATACTTTAGGAATGGTTTTTTAGACGGATACATTCCATTCAAAACAGAACTTACTTATGAATCAGACTAATATCTGATTTCCAAGACATCACCTGGACATAAATAAGTTAAGAGAAGAATGGTTTCAAGCAGTCGAAGAGATCGAATACGTGAATTATATCAATCATGTTTTAGCACGTTGATCACTCAAATTATCACAGCATTTTGTAGTTTTAACTTTTAAATATTCACCATTCTGCCTTCAGGGCTGTTGAATCTCAGAATATCCCGTCTTCTAAACTGGATGCCAACTACAGCTAGAGATTTTAAACTGTCCTTTTTAAGCAACAGATGTTCTGGAAGAAACAGATTCGTACCTTTCTCAAGTGTGAAAACGGATATTATCAGGAATTAATGAATAATATCTCAGTTATTAAGAAATAAATTCCGTCCTGGGTAAGACGATAAACTACATCTGCGTCCTGGGTTTGATGATAAACTACATCCGCGTCGTGGGTGAGACGATAAACTACATCCGACAGCAAGGCCTCTGATTAGGAGGTTTTGAGCAGCGTGGAACCACCTTTTAATTGCTGGTGTTCCCAGCTCTACACCGAACCCGGGTGGTAGCATCTGTCAGGGTCCCAGCTATGGGCAAACAGTTACCCCCAAAGGGGGTCAAAACACTATGAAAGTATAAAAATTGATTTTATTACCAGCAATACCTTTTGGAAAAATTATTACCAGCAGTACATTTTTGAAAAATAAATTATTATCAACAATACATTTTTGTAAAAAAAAATATTACTAGCAATAAAAATCTTGTCGGCATTAAATAACCCATTGAGGTTGATATGCCGTAAAACAAACCAAACCAAATCAATATATACTGAAATAGATAGATAGATAAAAAATATTATCAGCAATAAAAATCTTGTCGGGATTAAATAACCCATTGAGGTTGATATGCCGTAAAACCAAACCAAACCAAATTAATATATACTGAGATAGATAGATAGATAGATAAAAAATATTACTAGCAATAAAAATCTTGTCGGCATTAAATAACCTATTGAGGTTGATATGCCGTAAACCAAACCAAACCAAATCAATATATACTGAGATAGATAGATAGATAGATAGATAGATAGATAGATAGATAGATAGATAGATAGATAGATAAGTAAAATTTTACCAGGAAAAAAAATCTTGTCGGGATTAAATAATGCATTGAGATTGATATGCCGTAAAAAAAAAACCAAAAAAAACAAAACAAAGAAACAAAATAAATAAATTCTACCGCTAAATAACTGGCTAGAACACCGAAAAAAGTATTTTAGTTTTTCTATTGTAAGTACATTTTAAAACCATTATTGATTATTTTTCTCTTAGGAGCTTTAACTATAAATGCAAGTAGGGAATGTTACAATCAGTTATTTTAAAGTCATAGTTACTGTGGACTGCCGTTAAGCAATGACTTCATTTCTATTCGAAGGAACGAGTTTTATCCACGAACTAGCAGCATGGCCCGGCATTGCCCGGGCTTGATTCAAAAATCGTACGACTCATACAGCAATCGCTATCACTTGACTTAAAATATATATATATAATTTCACACCCAACTCAGTTCTGCGGAATCAGAATCAACGATGAGTTTAAGCAAGCGAATGAGCCAATTGGAGTAAAGTGCCATGCAGATTTAAAATTTTCCCACTTGTGACGAATCCAGCTATCGATTTTTTTTCCATGCTAGCATGCTAGTTAACATTCGTGTCAGTCAGCTGTTGGCTCTCATGCTGGCCAGTAGAATCTTCCTGCCTATTCGTGGCAGCCAGCTGTAGGCTCTCACTCTGGCCAGTAGAAAATGACCGCAAACTACATAAAAACTGCCGTAGAAGCATGAAAAAATCGATTATTTCCACTATCGATGGGAGTTGGGAAATGCACAGTTGGTCTTGGTCTTTTACACTAACTTGGAGCATGTGCATGTAAATTTTAGTGCAAATCCGTCGAAAATTGCGGCCGTGCATTCGTTACACACACACACACACAGATCCTGCCTTTTATAGATAGAGATAGAAGAGAAGCTATAAAAGTAGCTACGAACTGAACAAAAAAGCTATTGCCAAAATGGTGCCAACTCACAACAAGAGTGGACATGTCAAATATGCTGAGAAGTGATTAGGTCGAGAACACAAACGGAGGCCAAGATCAATTCGTTATCAAAAGAAATTGTTTGATAACGTCTCGAGAAAATTGGCTTCAGTTGTTGCTAATGAAGTCCAATAAATAAATACGTCTACTACAAACGAATATGCCTGTCTGAACGACAGCGGCTAAAATGGCCAACGATCTCCGTGGAAAACCAATACTAGAATCAGGGTGCAAACAGGCGAAACCAAAATTTACGTAAGGGAAATGAACGTTTTCGGGGCAGCTTATTTTACTCAGCTGAAACAATCGACTAGATGATAACCGATTTTGACGGTGTACATACATTTTTTTTAGTCGCTATCACCACATGCAAGGCACTAAAGCCACTAAGACACAAGAGTGCGAAAGAATTATGAAGAGAAACATTAATAATGATCGAGAAGAGGAAAGAGTAATCAGAAGAAGGGTAGATAGCGATTGACATTGCATTTAAATTCTTGCAGATTAAAGTTGGCTGGAATGTAAGGAGCCAGAAGGGTGTTCCACAGGCAAGAAGTGCTAGGAAAGAAATTGTTAGCACTGCATTTACGGCTACATCAACCTAGCTCATCTGCAAATTGATGAAACTGCGAAAAAAATTGCGCAAATTAATTGAAATAACCGCTTGATCGAAATAACACCAGCAATTAAGGAATGTTTCCTCACTCCTCAAAACCTCCTGATCAGAGGTCTTGCTGTCATATGTAACGTCTTACCCAGGACACGGATGTAGTTTATTGCCATGCCCAGGACGGGGTAATTTCTAGTTTCGTTCCTGTAAAAAACAGCAATAAGAATATTCGACTTATACACGAAGTATTTCGTAAATGAAGACATTATTTGTGATAAGGTACACTTATGCACGAGCTACGTACATACACACGTTTATATATAGCATATGTCATAATTGTTCCTCAAAGGAACTTGAGAGAAATCGTATAGAGATTCCCATCTGACACTGTTACTGTTAGCTAATATCGATCAGTTGCCTTGCGCGATGAAGGGCGTCATACCAGATGTCCAGGGTCATTTGGCTCCCGGTTTGATGGTGCGTCACATATGACAGTTATTCTTAATTGAATAACTTGTGCTTGTCAGGATTTGCGCGGTTTTTTTTTAGCGTGAGATAACGAATTCCTTTCACTGTTTTTTTTTTTTTTTTGTCTTGTTTCTTTCCTATTTTTCAAGTTGTCTTTTCATCGGCCTGAAATCTACCCGGCCTGTTGGCATATTCATCGCCTTCACCCACAATACTCTTTTCTGTCAGATCCTACTGAATTCCCACTGAGACTGCAGTTAAAGTTCTTTCCACGTCCAAATGCTAAGTTTCATATTATATTTTCAGAATTACTAACATTATCTTATCAGATTCTCTCTCATTTTTTTTTATCAAACTCCGTGTATCTTCATGCCAATGTTATATTCCATCTCAAATGATATTTTCTACTTGTCTTCATTCTTCAGTCAGTTATGTGCCATGCGTGATACACGCTTAGGCGATCATGTATCTTTCGATACACGACTGACGGGGCAGATTCTTTTCCCGCAGTAGGTTGCCGTTTCTTTCTGCGGTAGACCAGTTTCCATCCAAGAACACAATCTGTCCTTCTATTTACCCATAGCTGGGGGAAGAAGAAGAGGATTCATACATTTCCCTAGGGTATTAGCACACCAGTCAGTCAGTTATGTGCCATGCGTGATACACGCTTAATCGATCATGTATCTTTCGATACATGACTGAGGAGGCAGATTCTTTTTCCGCAGTAAGTTACCATTTCTTTCCGCGGTAGACCAGTTGCTATCCAAGGCTATAGAACCCAGTCTGTCCTGCTATTTACCCATAGCTGGGGGGGAGAAGAAGAGGAATCATACCTTTCCCAAGGGTATTAGCACGCCAGTCTGTCTGTTATGTGCCATGCGTGATATACGCTTAGGCGTTCATGTATCTTTCGATATATGACTGACGAGGCAGATTCTTTTCCCGCAGTAGGTTGCCGTTTCTTTCTGCGGTAGACCAGTTGCTATCCAAGGCTATAAAACTCAGTATATCCTGCTATTTACCCATAGCTGGGGGAGAAGAAGAGGATTCATACCTTTCTCAATGTTATTAGCACGTAAGTGAATGTAATAGATTTGACTGGAATTCGAACTCGGCTCCAAAATCTTAGAGCTCCCAAAGGGCATTGAATTCAAATTCATGACCTCACTTCAATTCTCCTTGATTGACAATATCCCCAGGGTTTTAGCAGTGCTTACCCCGTTTGACCAATTGTGGGTTGGTGAGGCTATCTAATTCATAGTTGGACGCTTTGAATTCAGAGCTATCTTTCTCTTAGACCGGTTGCGACCCACTGCTATAGAACCCATTCTCTCCTGCTATTTAGCCCACAGTTGGGTAGAGAAGAAATCGCTCCATACCATTAACTTGGGTATGTAAGTAAATTTAACTGGAATTCGAACTGAACTATTAACGATATAAAATATCTCTGTAATGCGGATGAAGATTTTCTAAGCGTAGCTTAGATGTGGCACAAGGCCGAAAGTATGGAGCACCCAGTGAGAATCGAACTCACTACTCAGTCGTAATTGTTCTAGCGAGGCAAGTATTCTAGCGACTACAGCACACCGAGTACCCCAATCTGTAATGAGTATGATGCTAAATGATCTTATGAGTTTCGCAACACGGACAGTGTTCTATAATCTAAAATCGAACGTGCTTCTTTCGTGGATCAATATAGACATTCCATTCACCTCATCATCTGAATGTAAGAGCGTTGTTGTCATTCACGTCAAAAGAAAATGATTCCAGGGAAGTAGGTGAAAAATATTGAAACTTCATTGAACTGGAATCGTCCTTCGTTCACACCTGAGCTTTAATTAAAAAGAGATCTCTGAATATTCAAGTGTATGTTTTACGAGGTCAGCTTTTGAACTAGGTTTGGTTTGGTTTGTTTTACAGCACATCAACTAAAAAATAGGAAACTAAAAATATAAAATCATTTTGAAGAAAAAAAAACTTTTATTTATTATTTATTTCGAAGTAGCGAAATCAGAAAAAAAAAATTATATATATACATATATATATATTTCCCTGACGATCATCTTAGGTGAAACCTTGGTAGGTTTGTCTGGCTCTCTAGGTTTAACTAGGTCTGCTCTACTGACTGTATTGAGCACTTTATTTAGTTATTTTGTGTACTCGTATCGGTTTTTTTTCTTTGGGCTTTGGACTTGCATGCTAGACGATTATTTTTGGCTAACGTACATGTTCTTTGTTCTGTTTTTTATATACATTTTTTCCCCTTTGGTATTGGTTTGATTATTTGCAAATCAAGACACCGAAGGTTTTCCGAACGAGTATAGTTTCTTATACTTATAAGATTATTACTACTACTAATACTAATATATATATATATATATATATATATATATATATATATATATATATATATATATATATATATATATATATATAAAGGACTTCACCCAAGCAAGGCAGTAAAGCAACTAAGATACAAAGGATTACTGGGTGTTTGGTTTGGTTTGGTTTGTTTTTTTTACAGCATATCAACTTCAATGGGTTATTTAATGCCGGTAAGATGCCTACTAATGGTAATATTTTCTTTTTTCCAAAATGTATTCCTGGTAACATTTCTTTACCTAAATCTATTGCTGCTAAAGTTTTTTCCAAAATCTATTGTTGGCAAAAATGTATTGTTTTTAATAATTCTATCTTCAAAAATTCATTGCTGGTAATTTTTTACAAAAAGTATTGCTGGTATTAAAACTTATTTTTACACTTTCATAGTGTTTTGACCCCAGGTAATAAAACCTATTTTTAAACGTTTAAACCCCATTTTGGGGGTTAAATATTTGCCCATAGCTAGGACCATAACAGATGCTACCACCCCGTGTCAGGGTGGGCCTGGGAACACCAGCAATTAAGAGGTGTTTCTACACTCTTCAAAACCTCCTGATCAGAGGCCTTGCTGTTGTATGTAGGTCATCGTCTTACCCAGGACGCGGATGTTGTTTATCGTCGTACCCAGGACGGCTGAATTAGGGCATGCAAGTTGAAGAATTTGCAGACACAAGCCCGTATTTGACGTGCACGAGGGTTGGCTGAAAAGCTCATAGGCAGACCAAGATATAAATTTAAATAGTTACTTTCATATTACTAAACCAATTTGTATATCTACTTACATTTATGTCTTGGCCAGCCTTCAACTTTGTGCAAATTGATTGAAACAACATCTTTTGTCTCCTTTCTTTCGGCATACGGTTAGTTTTAGACCCAATGGAGTGACAAGAAGTAATCGATTTCTATTTTTCCTCAGATTAGGACATTTGCAGTGATGTGCAGTAATATGAATCTATTTTCGGGGTGTATGAGGAAATTTGTTTGCCTTGAAAATTATTGAGTCATCCGTGATTGCATCAAATTTTTATCACGCTCAGACACTATTGTCTCAACTGTCGATTAGTTGTTCTATGGCCATTGTCTGAGATGGACGTTACTCGAAAGAAGCGTACGAAAATTGTAACGCTGTACAAACAGAGTGGCAAGCCTTACAAGTGAGCAAATAAAAGTAGTATAGATTGGATGGGAAACTCTCCTGATTTAAATCCAATCGAGAATCAGAGGCCAATCTGCCAGGAACGACTTTGTGGAATGGACATACGAGAAACGAATTCGAGACGACAAAATCACACCAGTGCATAAGTTTAAATAACTAGGAAGTGTTTAACAAGAAGATAGAAAATGTGACAGTGAAATACGAGGGTGGGTTTAAATAAGTAAAGGTGCCTTTGAAAAGCTCAACAAAGTATTAAGAAACAGGACAATTTTGTGCGTCCTTGATTCGATAAGATGTTGGTCAGATCCAGTGCCTAGAGTCAAAGAGTTGTGGGTTTAATACCAGGCAACAGCGGAGGTGAATAAAAACATGGAGAGTTGAGTTAAAGGGAAATGACAGATATCCGGAAGAGGCATAGCACGTGGAACTAGAACAATATAACCCGGTGGGCGAAATTAAGATTTGCACTCGAAATTCCAATGGTCTGAAGAAAATCAGAGCATACAACGACCGAAACGAAATGGTAATGAAGATAAGGATAACAGTCCGAATAATGTAAATATTGCAAGTAATCATAATACCTCATCTCAGAGATAGGAAGGCCGAAACGTTGTGAATATGGCAATGAAGATGGGGTTAACAGTCGGAATAAATGTAAATAATGCAAGTAATCATAATACCTCATCTCAGAGATAGGAAGGCCGAAACATTGTGAATATGGCAATGAAGATGAGGATAACAGACTGAATAACGTAAATAATGCAAGTAATCATAATACCTCATCTCAAAGATAGGAAGGCCGAAACGTTGTGAATATGGCAATGAAGATGAGGATAACAGTCCGAATAATGTAAATATTGCAAGTAATCATAATACCTCATCTCAGAGATAGGAAGGCCGAAACGTTGTGAATATGGCAATGAAGATGGGGTTAGCAGTCGGAATAATGTAAATAATGCAAGTAATCATAATACCTCATCTCAGAGATAGGAAGGCTGAAACATTGTGAATATGGCAATGAAGATGAGGATAACAGTCAGAATACTGTAAATAATGCAAGTAATCATAATACCTCATCTCAAAGATAGGAAGGCCGAAACGTTGTGAATATGGCAATGAAGATGAGGATAACAGTCCGAATAATATAAATAATGCAAGTAATCATAATACCTCATCTCAGAGATAGGAAGGCCGAAACGTTGTGAATATGGCAATGAAGATGGGGTTAACAGTCGGAATAATGTAAATAATGCAAGTAATCATAATAGTGCTAAACTTACATATCATTTCAGTCCTCCAATATGGCAGTTAATGCTGGATAATTTCATCACAGATGAAGAGGAGACTTAAGGCAAAGCGCTATGCATCTACAGAAGGATGCTCAGAATATCAACAAGGAAATTCTAAGAAAAATGAAAACCAAAAAGATACTTTTACTTTTTTAATAGACACATACAAGGAAAGAGGGCTTGAAGAATTTGATACTCACGAAAGATGGACAGATGATAACTATGAGTACGCAGCCTAACACGACGTTGTGTAAATGGATCACATATGAGGGCGTGGGAAGGGCAGATATTGTTAAGTACAACGAATGAATGGAACGATGCTTACCCATGTCTTGGGTTTATTTTTTATTTAATTATTATTTCTTTTGTAGATATATTGTCTTAAATAAAGCCCCGCGAATGCGTTCCAGCGAATCTTTTATTAAATGTGACGGGCACAAAAATCGAAATATTGACAAAACCCTCAAAGTATGTCGTTTTTGGATAATTGATTATCGGTAAGCGAATACTTCTACATCGCAATCATTTGGGGGCTTTTAATTTTCTAAGCTTCCAAGAGAGACGTTTTGCTTTCTTTATGAAACAACATCTTATTGTGACAATTTGACAAATGATTTAGAAGAATCTCCCAAGGACACATTCCAAGTGCACACATGCTCAAGGACATACACGAAGAGAGAGAGAGAGAGAGAGAGAGAGAGAGAGAGACAGAGAGACAGAGAGAGACAGAGAGACAGTGAGACAGAGAAAGAGAGTGAGAGAGAGACACACACACACGGAGAGAGAGGGATAGAGACAGAGAGACAGAGACAGAGAGAGTGTGAGAGAGAGAGACACACACACGGAGAGAGAGGGAGAGAGAGAGTGAGAGAGAGACACACACGGCGAGAGAGGGAGAGACAGAGAGAGAGAGAGAAAGAGAGAGAGTGTGTGAGAGAGAGAGACACACACACGGAGAGAGAGGGAGAGACAGAGAGAGAGAGAGAGACAGAGACAGAGAGAGACAGAGAGACAGTGAGACAGAGAAAGAGAGTGAGAGAGAGACACACACACGGAGAGAGAGGGATAGAGACAGAGAGACAGAGAGACAGAGAGAGAGAGAGTGTGAGAGAGAGAGAGAGACACACACACACGGAGAGAGAGGGAGAGAGAGAGTGAGAGAGAGACACACACGGCGAGAGAGGGAGAGACAGAGAGAGAGAGAAAGAGAGAGAGTGTGTGAGAGAGAGAGACACACACACGGAGAGAGAGTGAGAGAGAGAGTGAGAGAGAGACACACACGACGAGAGAGGGAGAGACAGAGAGAGAGAGAAAGAGAGAGTGTGTGAGAGAGAGACACACACACGGAGAGAGAGGGAGAGAGAGAGTGAGAGAGAGACACACGGCGAGAGAGGGAGAGAGAGAGAGAAAGAGAGAGAGTGTGTGAGAATGAGAGTGAAAGAAAGAAAGAAACACAGTATATTGCCGAGTTAAATTCTGTTAAATTTGTTTCGTCATATCGTTATACCACAGATTCTCGATTGGATTCAAATCAGGAGAGTTTGCGGGCCAGTCGATAGTACATTGATTTAGTCACTGGTAAGGCTTGCCATTGTGTTCTTGCAGCGTTACAATTTTCGTACGCATCCCCGGAGTAACGTCCATCGCAGACAATGGACGTAGGACAACCAATCGACAGTTAGACAATAGTGTCTGGGCTTATATAAATCTGATGCAATCCCGTATGACGCGATATTTTTCAAGGCCCAAATAATTTCATCATACACCCGAAAATAGATTACTGCACACCACTGCAAATGACGTAATCTGATGAATAATAGAAATCGATTACACCCTGTCACTCCAGTGGGTCTAAAACCGACCGTATCTTAAAAGAAAGGAATTTAAAGTGGTGGTTTTAATTAATTTGCCCAAGAGTGTAGATTAATTTATTTCATTTCTCTTGTGCTATCCGACATTGTTAATCTCCTTCATTCAACTCAGCTTCTATCATGTTCGTCCGAACAAATGTTTTATTTCGCTTCAAGAATCTATTGGCCAAAAAAAAAAAAGAAAAAACAAGATTGGGTATAGCTGAGTGGAGTAGGTGATCCACTGGAAACTATGCAAGCGATCGAATTGTGAGCATGCTGTTGCGGAGCGATGAAGACTGTTGAGTTCTGCTGGATCCCAACTCTATTTCATATATTCTAGCCCATCCTGGATATGACAATGAATTGCATCCAACATCAAGGCCTTTGATCAGCAGGTTTTGAGGAGCGTGGAACCACATCTTCATTGCTGATGTTCCCAGGTCCACACTGATCCGGGTTGGTAGCACTTGTCAGGGTCTCAGCTAGTATAAAAATAGGTTTTAATACCAGCAATAGTTTTTTTTTGAAAATTTTTTAACACCATTACGTTTTGAAAAAAAAAATATTACCAGCAATACATTTTTCAAAAAATATATTAGCGGCTATAAAAATCTTATCAGAATTAAATAACCCATTGAGGTTGATATGCCGTAAAACAAAACAAACCAAATCAATATATACTGAGATAGATAGATAGATAGATAGATAGATAGATAGATAGATAGATAGATAGATAGATAGATAAAAATATTACCAGCAATAAAAATCTTGTCGGCATTAAATAACCCACTGAAGTTGATATGCCGTAAAAAAAACAAAAAACAAATCAATATAAACTGAAATTGATAGATAGATAGATAGATAGATAGATAGATAGATAGATAGATAGATAGATAGATAGATAAAAAATATTACCAGCAATAAAAATCCTGTTGGCATTAAATAACACAATGATGTTGATAGGCCGTAAAACAAATCAAACCAAACCAATATATACTGAAATACTTTAACATAACAAAACTGGAGAGACTGGTGATTGGATCCCTACAGAGGAACGGAAACATCATCATACTACCGGCTGACAAAGGTAATGCGACTGTAGTGATGGACAAATCAGAGTATACAAGAAAACTGGAAGACCTCATTAGCAATGGTAGCTACAGCAAAGTGAAAAAGGATCCTACTATGAAAACGGAACGCAAACTGTCACAGATCCTAATCAAGAACAAGGATCACTTCGCTCCCAAAATGTATAGGCAGTTATCGCAGCGTTACACCAAGCTACCTCACATATACGGTCTCCCTAAGATTCACAAAGACGGTATTTCGCTCAGGCCGATTGTTAGTTGCCAAGGCTCTGTGTGCCGCCCTCTGAGTCGCTTCCTTGTAGATATAATTGACCCATTGATCGTGGAAATAATCAAAGATGCTCCCATCCTATCCAACCGGATGGTGAGCTTGGGCGTTGTGAGTTTGTTCACCAAGGTACCCACGGAGGAGGCACTCTCAGTAGTCAGAGACAGATTGACCTCTGACTCTTCCCTAGAAGAACGGACCAGTATTCCAATAGATAATCTGATGGAGATGTTGACTTTCTGTACACAAACAACACACTTCGGAATGGGATCACACATATATCGACAGGATGAGGGCTTAGCGATCGGCTCGCCATTATCACCAGCAATGGCGAATATATACATGGAATACTTTGAAGAAATGGCATTAGAATCTATATCTCTAAAGCCAACTATATGGTTAAGGTACGTAGATGACAGCTTCATACTCTGGCCACACCGGGAAGATGTCCAGGTTCTACTGGACCATGTGAACTCAATAAGACCTTCGATACAGTTCACAATGGAGAAAGAGAGTAACAACACACTCCCATTCCTGGATGTACTAATATCTCGAACAGAGCATGGGTTCAAGACATCCGTATACCGTAAACAACCTTCAAAAGCGTGACAACACTTCGCAGATATCTCTGTCGAGTGAACCCCCCATAGAGGAGACCATGACTAAAGACTGTGTGTACGCTATCCCGTGCAGCTGCGGAAAGGTATATAAAGGAGAGACAGGCCGCCCCCTCAAGGTAAGGCTTCAAGAACACCAGAAAGCTTTAACGCGAGGGGAAGTAGAAAAATCAGGCGTGGCTGACCACATATGGGGAGAGAAGGGAGATCACCGTCCCCTGTGGGATCATGTTGAGATCATAGAGAGGGAACACCATTGGAAAATTCGTAAACTAAAGGAATCAGCACATATGCTAGGCCACAAAAATCTCCTGAGCCGACCAAGCATAGAAATAAATACAATATGGGAACCAGTAATAAAGAGTGCCAGAGAAAAGCAATAACAAAGTTGCAATATGAGCTCTGGTAAAAACATGTAATGATAACAGCAAAATTGCAATATGAGCACTGGAAAAAAATGGTTGCTGAAAACAGGTATATAATACCCAGAAATTCATACCCAGATGTCCTCAAGGAGACATGTCACAGTGGATATAGGCGTTGGTTAGTTCCAGTGACAGACCCAAAAAGTGTGAGTTCAATACCCGGTTAAGGCAGTCGAGAACTTTCAGAGGGAAAATTAGCAGGAGATAACTGATAACTCAAACATCAAACATGGCACGTGGAACTAGAACAGTCTACCTCAGTGATCGAAATAAAGGGTTCAGTTCGAAATTCCAACCACCTGAAGAAGGCCGGAGCGTACAACGGCCGAATCGTTGTGACAAATATGGCGACAAAGATGAGGGCAATAGTCCGACTAATGTAAATACTGTATAAAAATATTACCAGCAATAAAAATCCTGTTGGCATTAAATAACCCAATGCGGTTGATAGGCCGTAAAACAAATCAAACCAAACCAATATATACTGAAATATATATATATATATATATATATATATATATATATATATATAGATAGATAGATAGATAGAAAGAGAGATAAAAAATATTACCAGCAATAAAAATCTTGTCGGCATTAAATAACACATTCAGGTTGTTATGCCATAACCCCCTAAAAAAGAACTAAACATTAACTAAAAGACAATTTTCTTTTTCTTCTTCGTTTGTTATAAGAGGAGAGAGTCGTGGCCACTTTAATTGTAAGAGGCACTTTGGGACTTCAAAGGAATACATATCTTTCGTTGGTTTAGCGTCCCTCCGAGTGTGGTCTTAGCCTGTCTCCCCGACCTGGGTGTGGGGAGTATATCGACGCTTCAAAATTCTTCACGTCCACTTGAATTCGTGACGTTTTGAACTTATATCCAAAACCCAGACAAAGTCGATCCGTCACTGTCAGAATACCGGGGGCCGACGTTGTATTCTGGCCAATCGCTCAACATCCTTGCCTTGGAATTCGCATATTGTAAAAATGCAGAAGAATATGAAAAAATGTGGCAAATAATATCCCATTTTGCAGTTCTTCAGCAACCACTTCCTAGAACTTTGAAATTCAAATGAATGACTCAAGCAACACCTGAACATGAGAACAGGTAATCATAAAAAAGAAGATGTCTTCCAAGATAGCGAATTGCAGTCTTCTGGCGGGTCATAAAATACATTTTACAGTCGTTAACGGAGCCCGTTTAACGGCCATGAAGAGTCTGGATTAAAGCCACTGACTGAGAAAGAATATGAGAGAAAGAAAAACATTATTAAGGAGAGAGAACAATAAAAAGAAGATAACGATTGACATTGCATTTAAATATTTGAAAGATCAAAGGCAATAAAGCCACTAGGACGCAAGTGGGTTACTGAGTGTTAGGGAATATGAGAAAAACTAGTACAAAGGAGAGAGGACAATAAAAGAACAAGAATTAAGAAGACAGAAGATAACGATTGACATTGCATTTAAATATTTGATGATCAAAGGCAATAAAGCCACTAGAACGCAAGGGGTTACTGAGTGTTAGAGAATATGAGAAAATCTACTACAAAGGAGAGAGGACAATAAAAGAACAAGGATTAGGAAGACAGAAGATAACGATTGATATTGCATTTAAATATTTGAGGATCAAAGGCAATAAAGTCACTAGGACGCAAGGGGTTACTGAGTGTTAGTGAAACAATCACTGATTATCTGAAGGACAAAACGAATAATTCCGTTATTATTTACTTTTTTCTCGTATTTTTCGTATAAACATGTCCCAGTGCACATGTTAGTACTTCGTATACCCATTCCACGAAGTCTTCTCTTGCGGATTGACCACAAATTCTCGACTGGATTTAAAACTTCCTATGTAAACAAATTTATGCATTTGTTTGCGCTTGCCGTCACGAATTCGTTTCTCGTAATACTTCCCCGGATGACAACCATACATTTTGTATTCGCTTTTTATTACGACTTTCTTTACGATGTCCTCTGGTTGATCTTTCTATTTCTGCCATCAACACAATGCCATCTGCGTATATTATGTTGTTGAGATTATGTCAATCTATAATAAATCCTGGCAGGAGATCTGTAACAGAGAGAGCTTGACGCACACACCCACATGTCTTAATCTTAATCAGACGTTACCTGATTGAGACCGGAGAGTAGAACGATTGAAATGTGACGACAACAACAAAGATGCGGATAATCGTCTGCAAATAATGTAAATAAAACGGTCGGATAAATAGAATGAGTCTAACTCGCTAAAATAATGAGGTATAGTGTAGTGTGGTATCACACTATTTTGGCAAATACACGTCAGGACTCATTGAACAATCTGGTCGCCATAGTTAAATGATTGTCCCTACTTTATCTGCTGTTAATTGAATTAGATTGATTATAACTGATTATTATTAATACGACGTCTTATTTAAATTATTAGTTGTGATTATTAAGTTTTCTTAGAATTTACGAGTCGCCATCGTAAATACGAGGGTCATTCAATAAATAAGGTGAATTTTTCGGTATAAGGACTTCTAATACAGATAGAAGCTTACTTTTTTATTTTTATTTTTTTGTTTAACTTCTTTTTCACATGGATTTAATTTCTTTTCCAGATTAAAAAAAAAACTTTGAGAGTTTTGGCGATTAACAAAGATGGCCGACCAAGAAGCATGCTCCAGGATTGAACAGCGGTCAGTTATCAAGTTTTTGGTTGCTGAAGGGTGCAAACCAGTTGAAATTCATAGGAGAATGTCAACTGTGTATGGTGCCACATGTTTCAGCCAAAAAAATGTCTACATGTGGGCTAAATTGTTTAATGAAGGATGAAGCAGTGTTGAGGATGAAGACAGGCCTGGGAGGCCTACAGAAGTGAGGTCTCCTGAGGTGATCGAATCAGTCAATGACCTCATTCAGTCTGACAGAAGGGTGACAGTGGATGACATTGCAAGGACTTTGAGCTTATCTGTTGGGACAAACACAGGGGTCATCAGTCAGAAGAAGTCATCTTGCATCATGACAACGCAAGGCCTCACACAGCAGCATCACACAACGGTGCAGACCATCAACGAGCTGGGCTGGGAACTGCTCCCTCATCCCCCTTACAGCCCAGACCTTGCCCCTTCAGACTTTTACCTGTTTGGTCCCTTGAAAGCGTTCACGAGAGGCACGAAGTTTAAAAGTGACGATGAAGTCAAAAGTGTTGTGAGCGACTGGCTGAGACATCAGTCGAAAGATTTTTACGCTGAGGGAATACGGAAGCTTGTGCACAGATGGGAAAAGTGTGTGACAGTGCTGGGAGACTATGTTGAAAAATAAAAGAAAAGCAAAGTAAGCTTCTATCTGTATTAGAAGTCCTTATACCGAAAAATTCACCTTATTTGTTGAATGACACTCGTATAAATACTGTACACTTGTCTATCAGTTCCATTTAGTGAACTGTTTTATTCAAGTTGTTGTCTATCTCCAGAACCGGGAATGAAACCGTCAAATATTTAATTATGTTTATCCGATTGTCCAGTGGACCCTGAGGTTTATTTGTCAGAATGTTGTGATCGGATTTTATCACTATTTTAGCCAATTAGGCTTATTTCATTTATTCAACTTTTTTTTTGTTCAAGTCGTTGTCTACCTCCAGAAACGTGCTCCAAAATATGAAAAGTGAAAAGCGATATCATCAGGTTCTATATTAAGAGAAAAGAAGGAGTATGACTATTTAGTATGTACGATTGAACCGTCTCCGTGATTATGAAACTCTACGAATGCACAAGGCAGGACGAATAAAGGTTACTAATGGAAGACCTCAACTGTTTGGCAATCATAATAAAAATAATTATTGGGGTTGTTTTTGTATTTAGTAACAGTTCAGCAGTAAGTTGTGAGACCTAATTGCCAATCGAGTAGCATGCTTAAATTCATGCAGTTGAGGCACTGGAAAAAATGCTCATCAGAACAGTTGCTATAAATTTACTTACAGAAAAGACGTCGGTGAGAAAGTGACGGCAGTCGAGCTGTCTAGTTAATATCTGTTACATTTCACATCATTCTTTGAATTTTCTGCCACCAGAAACGTGCTCTAAAATATAAGACAAGCGAAAAGCGATGTTGTCAGGTTCTATATTAAGAGAAAAGAAGGAGGATGACTATTTAGTATGAACGATTGAACCGTCTCCGCAATTATGAAACTCTACGAATTCACAAGGCAGGACGAATAAAGGTTACTAATGGAAGACCTCAACTGTTTAACAATCATAATAAAAAATGTTGTGGTTGTGGTTGTATCTAGTAACAGTTCAACAATAAATGGTGAGACCTAATTGCCAATCTAGTAGCATGCTTAAATTCCTTCAGTTGAAGCACTGGAAAAAAGTTTTTCAGAACAGTTGCCATAAAATAATTTGTAGAAAAGACGTTGGTGAGAAAGTGACTGCAGTCGAGCTGTCTAGTTAATATCTATTACATTGCAGATCATTCTTTGAATTTTTTAACTCCAGAAACGTGCTCTAGAATATAAGACAAGCGAAAAGCGATGTCATCAGGTTTCATATTAAGAGAAAAGAAGGAGTTTGACTAGTATGAACGATTGAACCGTCTCCGTAATTATGAAACTCTACGAATGCACAAGGCAGGACGAATAAAGGTTACTAATGGAAGACCTAAACTGTTTGGCAATGATAATAAAAGATTAAAAAATAATAAACAGATGAAAGGAACGCAAAGTGATAAATTCCAAATAGAAAACAAAATGATATTTGAACATTCATCAGATAAATCTATGAAGACAGGGTATTACGAACCTGAAATAGTTGAAATGGCCGAACATCTTTGAAATCTGAGAAAGAACTGGAGTTCTTCAGATGGCAATATATTTGAAATCAGCAAGAATTCTGATCAGTCCTGTGGCTGTCAGGAACGAACGAATAAACACACGAAGACGCACCGGATAAATAAAACTTACCTGTGCAGAGAGGATCATAAAAATGCCAATCATTTAGGACGAAGGACAAAACCTTCGATCCGCTGGGAATTGTAGAGACTATGGCCATTTGATGATTTAGAGTAACAGAAGAAACACAACACAGAATATGTCGAAGAGAAACACATAAATTTCTTTAAAAAATTGGAATGTAAAAGAGTATCCAATCCAGTTTAGGTAAGTAGGTATAGTTGTGGTAAACAAGATTTGACAGACATCGCTGGCTCCGCGCACCACAGAGTGATTTTCTAAAGAGCGTAAAAAAACGGAAAATTAATTGGATTTAGTGAGATTATTCTTAATGCCGTCTCGCATCAGGACGTAAGCGACCATAACTCCCCACAGATTACTTGGCTTTATTATTTTGCAATATGCAGTTGGTGACATGGCTAGCTGCTTAGGACGAGAAATCGGCGATACAAGTTTAAATTCCAGAGAAGTTATTTTTTTTACCTTCAAGATACACTTCTCCCCCACCCAGCAGTTAGTATTTAAAAAGCAAGAAAAACTGGATACTCTATCCGTGTTTAGCAACCAGTCTAAGAGAAAGATAGATATGAATTAAAAACGGTACGTAATCCTAGCGTAATACGCACTATACATCCAACGACAAGGTTATACATTTCACAATGAAGGCTTACGGCCATAACACGTTGAAAGAGCGGTTCCCTTACGATTACCTGAGTTAAGCAACGTCGAGCCTGGTCAGTATCAAGATGGATGACAGCTTGGGAATACCAGGAACTGTGAGCTTGGATGTGCGGATGGTGTAATTGATAATGAGTCGGAATTTTAATCGAAGAGCCGAGTTTGAATTCCAGTTGGGTTCGTTATATTCAATTATGCGCAAATACCCCTGGGGAAGATATGAATCCACTTCTTCCCCACCTATAGGTTAAATAGTAAAACTTGTATCACTAAAACCATTATTATCTCCAAAAAAATAAAATTGTATCTCAGTCAGTTACGTGCCATGCGTGATAGACGCTAAGGCGATCATGTATCTTTCGATACATCACTGACGAGGCAGATTTTTTTCCTGCAGTAGGTTGCTATTTACTTCTGCGGTAAACCAGTTGCCATCCATGGCTATAGAACCCAGTATTTCCTACTATTTACCCATAGCTGGGGGGAGAAGAAGAGGATTAATATCTTCCCCAAGGGTATTAGCACGTAAGTAAATGAAATGGATTCGACTGGAATTCGAACTCGGCTCTCCGATTCTTGAATCCGAACCGCTACCGATTTCTCCACCTATTTTATTTGTCGGCGTTAAATAATCCATATAGGTCGATAGGGCTCCTCGATGTGGTGTAATGGTTAGCAAGCTTGACTTGCTAGGGCAATTACGACAGAGTGGCGAGTTCAGTCCCCACTGAGTATCAGCTTGTCGCTCCTTCCCTTCGTTAGTTCGTACGGCCATTACGCCCTGCCAATGCCTCATAAATAATGAACTATTCCGTTTTGATTACGTGGAAAGACAAAATGCATATCAAATACGCTACTTTCTTGGCTTGAACAGACCTAAAGTGATTGGTAAAATGTTTAAGAGAAATTGATATCCAGTGAAGAAATGAAGCTAAAATCAGGAAAACTACTGAGAGGAAAGCTACAAGACTCTGAAGACTTGTTGTCATTTGATATTTATTGAAAATAAAGTCAGATCTGGGATGAAATTGCAAAACTACCAATCAGGATAATTTGATCCTCGGCAAAAAGAAAGGCGATCTCAAACAGCCACTGCTTATTCGCGTCCACTTGATTGGCTTTTAAGGCTTCGATATATTCAGATCGATTATCGCTTTTGTTATCAAAAAATTAATTGCTCTATTTCTCTATTCCTGCATTTCCTTAATCCTTTTTTAGCTTCAGATATTCTTTCTTTCTTTCTTTCTTTCTTTCTTTCTTTCTTTCCTTCTTTCTTTCCTTCTTTCTTTCTGTCTTTTCTTACTTCTATCTTTCCATTTTTATTTCTTCCTTTCTCCTTTCTTTCTATCCCTATTTTTTACCTTTCTTTCTTTCTTTATCTTTCTTTCTTTCTTTCTTTCTTTCATTCTTTCTTTCTTTCCTTCTTTCTTTCTTTCTTTCTTTCGTTCTTTCTTTCTTTCTTTCTTTCTTACCAATACCCCTTTTCATTCAATCATTCTTTCTTTCTTTCTTTCTTTCTTTCTTTCTTTCTTTCTTAATTAATTAATTAATACATTTCCTTTTTTTTCATTCGTCTTTCTTTTCATCCTTCTTTCCTTCCATTTTTCTTTGTTTCTTTCGCTAATTTCTTTTCTTTTTTGTTCTTTCTTTACCTCCGTGTATCTTTCCTTTCTCCCTTCTTTCGTTCCATCTTTCTTTCTTTCGTCCTAAATTCATTTTCTTTTTTCTTTCGTTTCTTCTATGTCTTTCTTTTCTTCATTGTTTCCTCCCATCTTTCTTTCTTTCTTTCTTTCTTTTTTCTTTCTTTCTCATTATGTCTCCGTTATTTATTTTCACTCATTCTATTTGCTCCACTTTCTCTTTCTCCCGTTCTTTCTTTCTTTCTTTCTTTCTTTCTTTCTTTCTTTCTTTCTTTCTTTCTTTCTTTCTTTCTTCAACGACTTCATTTCTTTCTTATTTCTCTCTTTTTCTAATGTTCACATATTTATTCTTACTTTCATTCAATCATCCCTTCTTTGTTTCAGTTTTATTCCCCTCTCGTTTTTTTTCAATTGTCTATTTTGCATTTTGCATTTTTTCCCCTTAGTTTTACGGATGTTTGTCAGTTCACTTTCTCTTATTCTTGCCAAATTATTCTTCGGCGATGTCTTGAATTTTTACGTTTTCAAAATAATACTGTTTGTTACTTTTTTCATACAAAACTGACGCGTGCAAATATTTAATGATTTTCATCCGTAATAGTTTATGTATTTGTTTCGTTCTTTCAGCATTTATGTTAAAGTTTCCCGTTATTTGCTCGTGTGCCAGGGTATGACGATAAACTACATCCGCGTCCTGGGTATGACGATAAACTACGTCCAACAGCAACGCCTCTGCTCAGGAGGATTTAAGGAGCTTTGAACCACCTCTTAATTGCTGGTGTTCCCAGGTCCAACCTAACCTAGGGTGGTAGCACCTCTTAGGGTCCCAGCTATGGGCAAACAGTTAAACCTCCAAACGTGGTCAAAGCATTATGAAAGTATAAAAAGGGGTTTAATATCAGCAGTACTTTTTGGAAAATCTTTTTACCAGAAATACATTTTTTGAGAAAAATTATGACCAGAAATACATTTTTGTGAAAAATATAACCAACAATGAATTTTTGGTAAAAATATTACCAGAAATACATTTTTGGATAAATATTACCAGCAATACATTGTTGCGAAAAATATTACCAGCAATAAATTCTTGGGAAAATATTACCAACAATAAATTTTTTGGAAAAATATTACCAGCAATACATTTAAAAAAAAATAATGATCAACAATAAATTGTCGGCAATAAATAACCCATTGAGGTTGATATGCCGTAAAACAAACCAAATCAATATATACTGAAATAGATAGATAGATAGATAGATAGATAGATAGATAGATAGATAGATAGATAGATAGATAGATATGAACAGACTGGGATAGATAGATAGATAGATAGATAGATAGATAGATAGATAGATAGATAGATAAAACATATTATCAGCAATAGAAATCTTGCCGGCATTAAATAACATATTGAGGTTGATATGCCATAAACCATACTAAACCAAACTAAACTAAACCAAACCAAACTAAACCAAACCAAACTAAACCAAACCAAACTAAACCAAACCAAACTAAACCGTTATTTGCGTAACACACACACACACACACACACACACACACACACACACACACACATATATATATATATATATATATATATATATATATATATATATATATATATATATATATATGTATACGAGGGTCATTCAATAAATAAGGTGAATTTTTCGGTATAAAGACTTCTAATACAAATAGAAGCTTACTTTTTTTTTTCAACGTAGTCTCCAAGCACTGTCACACACTTTTCCCATCTGTGCACAAGCTTCCGTATACCCTCAGCGTAAAAATCTTTCGACTGATGTCTCAGCCAGTCGCTCACAACACTTTTGACTTCATCGTCACTTTTAAACTTTGCGTCTCTCGTGAATGCTTTCAAGGGACCAAACAGGTGAAAGTCTGAAGGGGCAAGATCTGGGCTGTAAGGGGGATGAGGGAGCAGTTCCCAGCCCAGCTCGTTGATGGTCTGCACTGTTTGGTCTGCTGTGTGAGGCCTTGCGTTGTCATGGTGCAAGATGACTCCTTCTGAAAGATGACCCCTGCGTTTGTCCCAACGGATAAGCTCAAAGTCCTTGCAATGTCATCCACTGTCACCTTTCTGTCAGACTGAATGAGGTCATTGACTGATTCGATCACCTCAGGAGACCTCACTTCTGTTGGCCTCCCAGGCCTGTCTTCATCCTCAACACTGCTCCGTCCTTCTTTAAACAATTTAGCCCACTTGTAGACATTTTTTGGCTGAAACATGTGGCACCATACACACTAGACATTCTCCTATGAATTTCAACTGATTTGTACCCTTCAGCAACCAAAAACTTGATAACTGACCGCTGTTCAATCCTAGAGCATGCTTCTTGGTCGGCCATCTTTGTTAATCGCCAAAACTCTCATTTTTCTTTTAATCTACAAAATAGATTAAATCCCTGTGAAAAAGAATTAAAACAAAAAAATAAAAAAAGAGTAAGCTTCTATCTGTATTAGAAGTCCTTATACCCAAAAATCCTCGTTATTTATTGAATGACCCTCGTATATATATATATATATATATATATATATATATATATATATATATATATATATATATATATATATACATATATATATGTATTACGCGAATCATTCATACGAAAAGCTGATAATGAAGTTCATGATATGGCACGAATCACTCTCGCAAACAATTTTTAATAATAAAATACATTAACCTCGAATCCGTTAATGAATGGTATGGTCCTTGTTTATAAATTCCGGTTTTATAAGGTCTTTTTTTTGTCGCACGCTCCAAAAGTATTTCTTACGGTTAACAATATCACATTTCTAAAAACACTTCTTTCGGATTACACTTTATCTTTCGATGTCCTGTTATTACCTGGATGTAAAAAACTTACCTATTTCCCTACCTGATGATGATTGTATGAAACAATTGAAAGCTAGTAGTAAAAAAAGACCTGATAAAACCGGAATTTATGAACAAGGATCATACCATTCATTGATGGATTTGAGGTTAATGTATTTTATTATTAAAAATTGTTTGCCAGAGTGATTCTTGCCATATCATTAACTTCATTATCTGCTTTTCGTATGAATGATTCGCGTAATATAAATTGAACCTGCACCACATAATTGATATATATATATATATATATATATATATATATATATATATATATATATATATATATATATTCGACAGGACAATTAAATAATTTTGGCTCCAAAACAGGTTTTAATTTTTAAATGATCAAATAAAGATCAATATAAAAGTAAAAAAAAAAGAATCCAGTTTAAATTTCTTCCCACTTTTCTGTGATGAGACATTGGAATGCAAAGTTGATATGCTTTTTTTTTCGGCAATCGTTCTTTCCGTTTTCCTTCTTCCTCTATTTTTGCTTTTGTTTCCTCTACTTTGAAGCCCCTCACCCTTTCCTACATATTCTCTCCCTCCTCTATCTCTTATTATTTTTCTTCTCTTTACAGTCCTCTTTATCTCTTTCTATTTTTCTTCTTTCTCCTTCATTTCTCCTCCTCCTCTCCCCCCAAACGTTTTCGCTTCCAAAGTCTTTCAATTGGGCGATTTCTCCTGAATTTTTAAAAATTTGAAATATTATCTCGGAAAATTTTCATACTTTTTATTGTTCTTTTTATTCTCTTTTCGTGTTTCTTTCTATTTCTTCGTTTTCTTTCTTTCCCTTAATTTACATTTTTGTCTTTCTGCAGATAGCTTTCTATTCCTCAGAATGTTTGCTTTACATTTCTATTCTTTTATTCTTTTCTATATTCGTTTATTCTTTTGTATATTCTTTTATTCTTTTCTATAATCGTTTATTATTTTCGATATTCTCTCTATATTCTTTCATTCTCTTCAATATTCTTTTATTCATTCTTCTTCTCTATATTCATTTATTCTTTTATATGTTCTTTTTCAGATTTCTATATTCTTTTCCTATTAGTGTTTTTTTTCTATTTTTATTTTCTTTCCCTCTTCCTTTTGCTTTCGTTTTCTCAACATTTCTTTCTTTTTCACTATTTCCTTCTTGTTACACCTTTTCTCTCTCTTTTCTGTTTCTTCTTTTTTAGTTGAGATATTTCGAGACATTTTCTTCAGATTTCTTACGTTTTTTCCTTTCATTTCTTTTCTTTTCTGTCTCTCTCCTCTTCCCCTTCTTTTCTTCTTTCTTTCTTTCTATCTTTCTTTTTCTCTATTTCCTTCTTGTTACATCTTTTCTCTCTTTTTTCTTTCTTCTTTTTTAGTCGAGATATTTCGAGACATTTTCCTCAGATTTCGTACGTTTTTTCCTTTCATTTCTTTTCTTTTCTGTGTCTCTCCTCTTCCCCTTCTTTTCTTCTTTCTTTCTTTCTTTCTTTTTCTCTATTTCCTTCTTGTTGCCCCTTTTCTCTCTTTTTTCTTTCTTCTTTTTTAGTCGAGATACTTCGAGACATTTTCCTCAGATTTCGTACGTTTTTTCCTTTCATTTCTTTTCTTTTCTGTGTCTCTCCTCTTCCCCTTCTTTTCTTCTTTCTTTCTTTCTTTCTTTCTTTTTCTCTATTTCCTTCTTGTTGCCCCTTTTCTCTCTTTTTTTCTTTCTTCTTTTTTAGTCGAGATATTTCGAGACATTTTCTT